>CM056563.1:4418453-5018453 GCA_029721515.1 Synanceia verrucosa
GTCACTATCATTCTTGCGAGATTATAGTGTTAAAAATCCGCTATTAGCCAAAGTACAACCTGAGATCTTCCCTATCTGCTCTTCATCTGTATCCAGGTATAAGGTCGCCATCACCAAGCATAAGGACTTAGAGCAGACCAGCAGCAGTCTATACAGTCAAAACAACATCTGGACTCCAGCTGTTGACTTCAGCAAGTACATTGAAGACAACGAAAGCATCGAAGGCGAGGTGTGTCGAACTGGAATCTGTATAAAAAGAATAAGATTCACATATGCAGTAAGTAAACTTAAATCTGGTAACCTGAGGAAATGTGCATGATGTGTGTGAAAATGTGTCTGCAGGACCTGGTTGCCTGGGTGACCACCGGCTTCCTCCACATCCCCCACTCCGAGGACATCCCCAACACGGTAACTGTGGGAAACGGAGGCGGGGTTCTGCTGAGGCCCCACAACTACTTTAATGAGGACCCGTCCATCCACTCTGATGATGGGGTGTACATTACCCCAGGTGAAGAGCAGAGCTGTGACAACAACAGGATGGCCTGCCTTGCTCAAGAGACCTGCAGCCCTGTCTTTGAACCCTTCACCTACCACGGCTTTGATGGAGTTATGAAGTTTGAAGATGATGCATGATTTATTGTGCACTGTGAGGCGTTAGCCCTGATGAACTGCTGGGGTTTGAGCCGACGGCTGTCTACTGTAGTTAATACACTGACTATGGAGAGGAACCTCATAGAACCTCACTTTAAAACATCTGGACTACAGCTTCAAAATGCCAAAGTTCCCTTCAGCATTTAGTTTAACCCCTTCCCATTGGTGCCTCCTCAAAACATAGAACAGCTCAAAGCTAAAACAGCTGGTCACTGATCTTTCCAGGAAACATTAGCAGAACCATTAGCATGTCTGGAAACTCTCAGTATTGTTGTGCCTATTTTGGTGTAATAAGCAAAGTGCGCAATCAATAGTGATTTGTTCATTTTATTTTTACTTCAGTACTTCATCAATAAGAAAAAAATGGTTGACAGATATAGAATTTTACAGGAAAATTACTCACCTTTACTATAAGACCATTCACTAAATGCTAATATTTGATCAGTAATTACTGTTACCTGGGGTTGATCAATCAACCTTTTTTCATGTAAGCTTTACAGTGCATTGCTTTATCATTTAACATTTGTCATCATTTCAGTAATGTTTGCAGTTATTGTTGCTCACCAGCAATCACTTTTTAACAAGTGAAAGTGAATATAAAAGGTATTGGGACACTCAGTTCTTTGTTTCTCTATCTGCCTTTCCTACTTATCAACCATTGTGATATAAACTGTGATATAAACATTATAATGTGACACTGTTTAGCCAGCTGTGTGTAAAACTGCACTGACAAAAGTCCAAAAGCAGCATCTGTCACTGACATCATGGAACATCTGATGTTCATTTTGTAACTTTCTGATAAATTGTTGTTGTCTCAAAATAAAAGAACAAAAGAAGATAATATAAGACATTATTTGTGGCCCAAGTCTTTGCAAGCACACATATGCTAGTTTTAAAGAACAGATCTGACTTTCATATATTAGTGATATACCCCGATAATTTCTGCCTGAAACATAAAATTTCCCCCGGTTACAGAGGAACGGAATAATTGCAGTGAGCCTCTGCTGTTGTGAATTCAGCGTAGAGCGTTCATTCCCTCATGACCATCTTTGGACAGTGAGTTTCATATTTATAGCACACACGAGAAGAGTATCAATCTTTCCACCCAACCCCCTGCAAGAAAACAAACAACACATTTACTAAAATATCACAAACTCAGTGTTTTATTAATTGGTGGATCACTTTGACACCAGAGTCCACTCATTTCTATGTATTCTGGGATGTTTTATCTCCGGTTGTCCTTCACTGTCTTTGGAGACAGGAAGTGAAAAACAAAGCAAAGCAGAGCTCCCATGGATAATCCAATAATAACCTGCACTCTGAGACCAAGTGAGACCCTGCTGAGACAGACTGGTGTTGATGTCATGCCCCATTAGACCAGAAGACATACTGAACATTCATTACTTCAGTAAAAGTAAATAGTCGATAACAAATCCTGTATTAAATCTTACTTACTGTAGGTAAAAGAACACAAATATAGTTAAAGTATCAACAGCAGCACTCACGGTTGAGCGTTAAATGCCCCCTGCACCTTATTAATTATTATGTTTTTTTATGTTTTATTATTAGATTGCTGATAATGATCAATGTGTAAACACAAATGACTGCTGGATGATTCATATATATATATATATATATATATATATATATATATATATATATATATATATATATATATATAACATAAATGATAAAAGTTATTTACATATTATGATAAAGTTATTTATCCAGGTAAACCTCATTGAGGTCAAGGTAAGGCAAGCCCAGTTTGTCACAGAACCAGCAGAGAATTTTGTGTTGGAGTAATCAAGTAATTATTCAGCATGTAGCTGCAGGCATACTAAGCACCAGAACAGGTTTTGTTCAAGCTCCCCTCCTATGCATCACCGTATTCAAGTTTGTAATGTAAAGTAATGAAAAATAGTGACTATAGCACTGTATCATAGCTGTAGCATGTTTTCCTATTATTGTGCAGCCTTAATTCGGATATATATAGCTAACTATACAGAAATAGGTGTTTCTGGCCTAACCTTCTTCTTCTTGCTGATGGTCTTCTATGAAGGTCAAATAGGGACGTAACCAGTTTAAGCTACTTCCTGTTTTTTTTTGTTCGTTTTTTTTACTGTTGACCCTGGTTTAAACACACAACAACTGTCAACTCAAACCAATTCTTTTGAATTTATTTACTTTATATTTCTTTCTTTCTTCCCATCTCAAGTTAATTTTATTCAGGAAAAGCTGGATATATACTAGTATGGTAAATAATAAAAACATATACAATTCATTTTGAGTTAAAAGAAAAAAACACTAACGTTAAGTTTTCTGAATTTAAAAAGATAACTGAAAGATGAATTAATAACGAATCAAGAATTGTACTTAATGTATGATGTTTTCCAATATATTCAAACAGACTGACTTTTTAGGTTTTAGAGACTCTTGTGACAGTTCTGAGTGAGACTTTTTGTGTTTTTAGTATTATTTATATAAAAAGAGGACTTGCTGCCACATTTTTGACAGTAGGAAACCAAGTACAGCTCACACTATGCTGTGGTTCAGCACAACACAAAGACACTCAACTCGCAGTAACTTGTTCTAGTTTTGTGCTCGGCCAATAAAATAATCACTTACACTTAATAATAAATACTCTCATGCCTCATGGGCATATGCAGGTTAATGGCAGCGGACCGGTCGAGACTTGAACACAGAAGTTCAGCTCTGATTAAACTCAAGTGTCCCTGACAGGTTCACAGCACAGACACAGGAAACATGTCAGCTGTCCTCTTTCTCAAACACTGCAGCAGCATACTGAGGGAGGTGTGAGCTTGTTGTGTGGAGTCTGTGCTTCAGGACAAGGACACCCATCCAACCCTATATTCTAAAGTAAAGCACTATGGATCTACCTGCAACCCCATCACCTCTTCTTCCACATGACCCAGATTCCTTACCTTCATCCTGAGCTACACTTGTGAGGTCTGTACTGCTAGCCTTCTTTTCTTCTTCATCCTTCCCTTCCAAATCATTGCCCATAAGGTTTATTCTCAGCATTATTTCACTATCAATCCACTGAGGAACTGTCACACAGATGTGAGAAAAGTGTTCAAGAATCCATCTCTTTGACTCATTATTTGATGCGTCCATTTCTTGTTTAATCCATTTTTCCTCTTAGCCAACATTGTTCTTTTGTCTCTTTCTTATATTGAGTGAGAGAATTGTTTCTGAGTGGTAAATTTGAACAAATTTGACGGTGGGACATCTTTCTACAGATTTCTAGCTTTACCAGTATTCTTAATCAAGTTTCTTCCTTCTTATTTCGTTGGCATACAGTATAGAGGCATCTTACCTACCACTGGCTTTTAGTCTGAGTTGAACTGGACAAGCAGGAGTAGCATCTTCAAACCTTTGCACAAAGTGTGAGAGAAAATCCGATGAGCCAGTTTTCATCTGTCTCACAGACTTTTAAACTCTACACAACTGCTGTTCAAGTTGATTGTGTGACTTACCTTAATGAAAACCAACATTCATATTTCTGTGCTGTAAATATTTTCCCAATTTACAGATTGTCATGAACTTGAAAACATTGTCTAATATATTCAAATATAATTCAGAGTTTGTCTTCAGAAGAATCATGCAATGTTTTGTGATTCCTTTATTCCTCATACATTGGTTGAAAGGAGCTAAAAATCCATACAATATTTACGGACAAAAATATGAAAGCCCTCTTCCAAAGCCGAACATTTTAATAGCCAAAGGGAACCGTCTGTGTTTTAAGAGCCTCCTTTTGTCACACACCACTTTTTTTTTTATTATTTTTTTTATTAATTGATTTTCTTTCTGGGGCCACCAGCTGCAGATGGCAGGGTAACTGGAAGGGCACCATAGAGAATGAACTAGAGCTGGTCGCTGCACAGTGTGCATTGAGAAATGTGAACATATTTTCAGTTCATTATAAAACTGTCCCAGCACACACAGGTAGAGGCACAAGGAGCAGCTTTCACAAACACAAGGGTCAAACAAATGTAGGGGTAGTGGGGGCTGCTAGAGGACTTCAGGGGAGGCAGTGTGAGTAAAAATAAACCTGGAAATGGTGAAAACATCTAAATAGCTAACTGCGGTACACAAGAGGGGGAAATGGATTGATTTTTAGTATCTACAGTTAGAGTGAGAGAGGACACAGACTCTGGGGCAAGCAGCCAATGAGAAAAATAACATCAGTCAATCAGAAAATAGCACTTCTGTATCTGGGTAAGATACGGGTGATCATTTTAAGTGTAGCCCACAAGCATTAATGTGGGATAATGTCGGATGTGTGAACATGTTTTTAAAAAAATCTGTCAAAAAGTTGAATTTAAAATTGAATTTGTTTTTGTAAGATATATAAATGTATTCAAAAGGATGCTAAAAAAAAACACAAAAATGTTAAAATGTTCAAAAAAGGATATTTATCCACATACATAATTTGTTAAAATATGGTTAAGAACATCAAACATATTTAAGATGTTTATAAAGTAAAGATGTTTACAAAATGTGTTGCTGAAATAATAATGATGATGATAATAATAATAATTATAATAATAATAAATAACAGTAATAATAGTAAAAATAATGGGGGGGGTGCTTTGAGTTTTTCGGAGGCTCACAATCCCACACTTTGAAAACCCCTGTTTTAAACCATGATACTTTGTCTAACCTTAACTAAGGTAGTTTTGTTGCCTAAACCTAACCATCATTTCGCAACAGTTTCTCATATGATGTTGTATTTTGTGTTAAGTTTCTCAATCTCAGTATCTCAGTAATTGTCTCATTGTGTTATACTCAACAACAAAAGAAACACAAATTATATAAAGTTTAGACAAAAGGTTGCGCATAAATGGTAACCTACATAACATAATATACCAGTAATGCAATAAGTGTGTGTTGGGTTTGTGTTTGAGTGAGGAGTAAATCTGCATAGGTTTATACATGATTTTTGTCACGGTTCCTGTCTCATATTGCTGCTTTGGTTCCATTATACTGACCATTATAAAGCACTTTAATCACATGTGACGCTGTATTCCGATGGCCAGATTAACGGTGGTGTGGTTGACCCAGACGACTAGAGCACTGGCGTATGAAAATGGGATCAGCACTTTTGTTTACCCAACCTGCATATAATAGGAAAAATTCTTTTCTCTAAGTGCTTTGAACGTTCATGAATCAACAATTCGTCGTCTCAGAACCAGATTCCATGCCACAAACAGCACTTCGTCCACACGGTGGCAGACCACGTGTGATAACCTACATTCAGGATCGCCATATCTTTGCCATCTCAGACACCAGACACTTCCCGCTACCGTTACTTCTGTTGAGACACCTGGACATCACCAACCCTGTATCTGTCATGAGTCTGTTTCCAGCGTCTCTCCCCTCATTCTCATCAGTCCCAGTTAAATGCCGGTCTCTCCAGTCATAAGTCGTGAGATCTTTCAGTTTCCCATGTGGTATACTGCTTTCAGGCTCTCGACTCCAGTGGCTTGTTCAGTGTTTCCAGCGTGCGTTTCTGTGACTTACCTTGTCCTTTCCCTGTGATCAGGAATACACCTCGCTCACCTGCTTCCTGCCTGTGTCAGCTGGACCTGCTTCTGTCCTTCACCGTGTCTCACCATCTGGTCTCGCCTCCTCGTCACTCAGCCCCCCTACACTCCACAATGGAGATTCCCTGGCTCGCCCAGCACCGGCTTCACCACCCTCCCCAGAGTCCTGCAGTTGCATTAATTAAAGCACGTTTGACTGATTCCTGTGTCTGAGTCTTGCTTTTGGGTCTCATTATCAGCTGCAAATCTTGACAGTATCAGTGCTCAAACAGTGCACAGGCAGCTCAGAAAGACTGACCTACGCACACGCAGGCCACACTTTGGTCTACCGTTAACTCAAATATATCACCGTCACGAACCAATGTTTCTGGACACATTAACAATGGTTGGATGTTCTGTTTTTACACGAGTCATGTTTCTATTCCTTTTATAGCTAGTTTGGGGCCTCTTAAAAAAATTAAAAACTTGCGTTTTGTTGCAGAGTACATACATATACACACACACACACACACACACATATATACATACAGCTGAAGCTCACTCCTATAATGTACAAAGACAAGAATGAACTTACACAAGTATTTGCACAAGCTGTTATGTTGAATGAATAGAGGAGTCAAAAATGCTTCATGAATCTCCATTTGTCAATAACTAAAGCATCTCCTGCTTTATGGTATGTCTGACTCTAAAGGGAACCATAATTTACTAAATTATGTGTGAATGTATGTGAATGGGTGAATGTGATGTATCATGCAAAGCACTTTGGGTATCGTTGCAGGTAGATAGTAAAGCAAATTGAGTTTCTCAGTTGACGTGGAACACCAGTGCCCATGAAATGGTCAATGTGTGTAAAGTGTCAATGTAGGTGGCTGAATAAGGGCAGTCCACCCCCTTGACCAACTCGTAAGCACATCAACCGATGCCAAAGCTGCCATCAAGGAACTTGATGAGCATGGTATTTGGGCTGACAGACCCGTAAATTGACATGGCCTCTTGAACACTTAGCTCACAGATAATCCTCTCTTCTCTGAAATGAACATCAAAAATTCTCATGCCTGTAAGCGGACTGAGGCCAAAGGCAAAGCTCCAGTCAAGGTATACAATGTGGTTGTTCTTTATACTGTACCGCTTCCCTTGTACATAAATCTGCTGGGGTCCAATGACTGTGGGTTTGTGTTTGGGTTTGAGTGAGGCATAATTCTGCACAGGTTTGTAGATGATTTTCGTTACAGTTCCTGTCTCATATTGCTGCTTCAGTTCCATTATACTATCAAAGTACTGACCATTATAAAGCACTTTCATCACATGCCAGGAAGAGTAATTGGTGTTTTGGTGGTTGAACAAGATTTCAAAGCCCACATGGTGGAGGAAGAAGCCCTCCTCATTTCGACATATTGAAATCCAGGTCTGTCTGTCCCCCAACTTGAGTCCTCTTGGCGTGTTGTCGAAGAAACAGGATATGTAGATGCATCTATACCAAAACTCTCATTCAGCAGGGTATTGATTGGTTTAAGTATATCCTTCAGATAAAAATCTGTTCCTCAAAATGTACTGGACGTGCAGTCAAAGGGATCTCCCTTTTATATTTCTCAAAGGTGACATCACGGTGGTAGGATGGGTTGGGGAGAGGGCCCACTACATATCCCTTTATGTTGTTGTTCTTTCCATGAAAAACCACTGCAGTTGCCTCTTTTGCTGGTTTTGGCTGGTTAGTCTCCAGGTGGTTTACCATTTCTTTGCAGGTGTACAACAACAGTCGTTTAAGTAGGTTTTATAACTTGACAAGGCCACTGATTTCAAAGACAGCTTTTACAACATGAGCGGTGTTTGTTTTGATAAGCACAGCAGTAACAAAATAACTTCAAAACTATGTTCCCTCCCCCTCAGCAGTACAGTGTGTATTAACAACTTTACTACTAATTTTGCATCTTCAGGCAGTTCCATTGAAGAAATTTATACAGTTTGTACTATGCTTTTTTTCATAGATGTACTGACAGATTCAGTCATAACAATTAAACACATCATATAATATCTTCTGGACTCAGATGTTAGCAAAACACTCATTTTGTTCGATGATAAGTGCACTTTTATGACACTGTTCATCAGTCTCTTGGTACCAGCAGTGGTAAAATGAGTTGTATTCTGTTTGTGAGAAGAAATGCTTCGGGTTTTTGAATTGATTAGGGTTTGGACTGAACAGTAACTGAATCAGTTTGGGATAGAGTAAATCAGCCTGAACTGTGTTAAATGCAGATATCTGAAACAGATATTCAAGAAAAAAAAATCTCTGGCATATGATTTAGGCCTGAGGCATGACTGCATCTTCAACGCTGCAGCCTTGCTTGCAGGCAAAATCAAAAATGATCCTGTTTGTAACCTGTTGCTTTGTTGAGATGCTGAACCATGGTCTTTTCCAATGATAATATTCAATAATCATAACAACAGATAATATTGTACTCCTCAGGACGTTTTGTTTTGTGTCAGAAGACTGGAAGATACGCCTGACTTTATCCATATTAACTCATTGAGTGCCATTTAAAATCCAACGTTTGAGTGCCATTGACGTAATAACATGTCAAAGTGTTTTTTCTGCAGCAAGTCGCCGATCAGTTTCCCTCAGCCTGTGAATCAATTTGGGGCTTCTGGGAGATGTAGTCACAGAAAAAAGAGACGGTATACACCACAGAGATCAAAGTAGGAAGTGAGACGATCGAGGTTAGAGAGCAAAATAGAACAAAAGTAGTGTTTTTGGTGAAAGTGTCCTCTACTCTACCTCTGATAAAGCAAGAACAGAACAAAGTAAAAACAAACATTTTTTTCCTGATGAAATATAGTCTCTTCTTTCATTCGAGCTATTCTGTGTTTTCAGAGTCATAGGACAAACTATTCTGTGGGTCTTGAAATATGACTTAAATTGGCCAAAATACTGGCACAGGGCACTTTCTGTTTTATAAAATGGCTGGCATTCCATGAATTAACTGGACAAATGGAGAAATGGTGGTTTAATGGGGAACTATTATGAAACATTCCCCAGTCAGTCCATCAAAGAACGCTTTAATCCCTTCCCCATCAGGAACACATCTTGATGACGAACCTACAACTCAACAACTAGGAATTAAATACATAACATTATGATCGGGGGACAGATTATGACCTGGATTCATGTTGTTTGCAGCGGATCCCATGTCTGTTTGTGGACATATGGACGGAAGCCAGAAAAATGTTGGTGGCGAATCAGGGATTTAGTTTGTGTTCACATCCTTCTGCACAGCAGGACACTTAGGAATTTACATCATAATTGTATCATAATGAATAGGAAAATGATCATGTTACCAGGCTAAGGCTAAGCTGGTAACTGATACTGATAGTTAGAAGTTAATGTCACAGTGAACTGCAGTGAAATACGGTTTACCTGAGCAGAGGCTGAAGCTGTGTTTATTGTAATCAGAGCTTCTCTGCTCTTTGTTGATATAGCCGTGCAGCCATGCATTCCTCTTATTTCATGGTTGTGCATGTGAGCGTGCCCCACTGGATAACTCTGCACTGCTCTCATACAGCTGCTACAGCTCCGAATCTGTCACATCCTTTAACAATTTTCAGCTGGAAAAAATAGCATTATTATTGTCAGAAAGGCAGAGCAGAGAAGAGCTCATCCTCATTAGAAAGTTAGCTGTAACCCTGTTAGTTTAATGCATGTAAACACTGACCTGCTAGCTGCCTGTAGACTTTCATTACGGGGAAAAACAAATGGAAATCTATTGTATCTGGGGTCAGAGTACTACTGGTGTGACACAATGTTGTGGCTAAAAGATTATTTATTATACTGTATGTTAGATAAACTGATGATAAAATGGAAAAATTGCATTGATGTTCTGTTCCAAATTAATAGTGATGGACAAATGAAGCTTCACAAAGCACTGGTGGTATTTTTGACTCCTCTACATGGCACTCTTGGTTTAAAGATGAAGGCCAGTGCAATGGAAATCTTTTAACATAATGAGGAACAGTTATACATGACATATCAAGACAAGGAAGCTCCTCACCCCAAGTCCAGCACCCTGAGGCTGTCCACTAAGCAGAAAGAGGGAGGCCGAGGACTAGTGAGCATCAGAGCCACTGTCCAGGATGAAACATCGGAAATCCAAGAATACATCAGGGAAATGGCCCCAAAGGATGAACTGCTCAGTGAAAGCCTCAGGCAACAGAAACCTGAAGAGTGTGAGGAGGATGAGGAGCAGACAACATGGAGGGACAAGCCCCTACGTGGCATTTACTACTGTCAGATAGAGGAGGTGGCTGATATCAAGAAGACCGACCAATGACTGGAAAATGCTGGGTTGACAGAGCACAGAAGCACTGATCATGGCAGCACAAGAACAGGCCCTGAGCACAAGGGCTATAGAAGTCAGGATCCATTTTTTCTGATTTTAGGTTAGACAAAGTTGATTTTTACATGAAGTGTTTTCATAAATTAATACTGCGTTATTTACTTTTATGTCTTTAATGAACAATGAGAGTGAATAAACTATGTAGAGAAGATTCATATCTGTGATGTTATATATTGAAGCAGTGTGCATCAATCTGCCACATTCCTCAATTCAGTCCTTTTAAACAGCAGATTGAAGCATCTGGTCTTTCTCCACAGGACTTTTGTCACTTTAACCTCCCAAACCACCCCCTGCTGTTCATATTAGCATAAGTGTTTACATTTCAGTTTGTTTCCATCTACAGATCCATTTTGAGAAAACTTTTGGATTCCTTTTAAAGGCTTTTATCCTCACCACTACAAATTCCAGCTATTATAATAAACACCAACTTTACAGTGTACTTTCCATTGTGACAGGCAGAGGAAGTTGTTCTCTCACAGTGCTATAGCTTTTGGAGTCCCTACAGTGGCAGATGATAGAACAATCAATTCCAACATAAACTTCCTTCAACAATAAAGTCAGAGAAATATTAATTCAACATGTTTCTTACTGATGGACAAATGACGCTTCATGAAGCACTTGTGATATTTTTTTAGATGGCACTCTTGGTTCAAAGATAAAGGCTAGTATAATGGGAATTGTATTGCACTAGCTTTAATCTTCAAACCAAGAGCACCATCTAGAGGATACAAAAAATATCACAAGTGCTTCATGAAGCTTCATTTGTCCATCACTAAGAAATATGTTAAATGACATGGATCTTTTCAGTGATTATCTTGATGTCACAAGATACAAAGCATGCACCATGGCACTTTCACCTGGCTTGACTGTTGACCTTGGTGTCTCACTGAACAGTATAAAAGCTGCTGACACTGTGTGGTATTTTGTTATTTCGCCCTAAATTAAGAAGCTAAACAGGGTTGTGTTACAATGAAATAACAGTCATGTCTTACATTTTTGGCTGTGTAATACATAGACCTATCCGAATGTAGGAACACATTTTAAACTTCTTAGTGAGATGATCATCATTTGGTTCATATACAATGCATCTGGAAAGCATTCACAGTGCTTCACTTTATCCACATTTTGTTATGGTACAGCCTTATTCCAAAATGGAACACATTGATTTTCCCTCAAAATTTTATGCATTAAGTTTTTGTTTTTTTTTAAATAGCAAATTTACTAAAATAAAAAATAACAAATCACACATACATACACTATATTGCTAAAAGTATTGACTTGACTCGCATATGAATTTAAGTGACATCCCATTCCTAATCCATAGGGTTCAATATGATGTCGGTCCACCCTTTGCAGCTATAACAGCTTCAACTCTTCTGGGAAAGCTGTCCACAAGGTTTAGGAGTGTGTTTATGGGAATTTTTGACCATTCTTCCAGAAGCGTATTTGTGAGGTCACACACTGATGTTGGACGAAAAGGCCTGGCTGTCAGTCTCTACTCTAATTCATCCCAAAGGTTTTCTATCGGGTTGAGGTCAGGACTCTGTGCAGGCCAGTCAAGTTCGTCCACACCAGACTCTGTCATCCATGTCTTTATGGACCTTGCTTTGTGCACTGGTGCACAGTCATGTTGGAAGAGGAAGTGGCCAGCTCCAAACTGTTCCCACAAAGTTGGGAGCATGGAATTGTCCAAAATGTCTTGGTATGCTGAAGCATTCAGAGTTCCTTTCACTGGAACTAAGGGTCAAGCCCAGCTCCTGAAAAACAACCCCACACCATAATCCCCCCTCCACCAAACTTTACACTTGGCACAATGCAGTCCGACAAGTATCGTTCTCCTGGCAACCACCAAACCCAGACTCATTCCATTCCATGAAGCTCTCTGCGCACTGCTCTTGAGCTAATCTGAAGGCCACATGAAGTTTGGAGGTCTGTAGCAATTGACTCTGCAGAAAGTTGGCAACCTCTTTGCACGATACACCTCAGCATCCGCTGACCCCGCTCCATCAGTTTACGTGGTCTACCACTTTGTGGCTGAGTTGCTGTCGTTCCCAAACACTTCCACGTTCTTATAATACAGCTGACAGCTGACTGTGGAATATTTAGAAGTAAGGAAATTTCACCGTTCCACACTGGAATTCACTGAGCTCCTGAGAGCAACCCATTCTTTCACAATTGTTTGTCAAAGCAGTCTGCATGCTTAGGTGCTTGATTTTATACACCTGTGGCCATGGAAGTGATTGGAACACCTGATTCTGATTATTTGGACGGGTTCCTTTAAAGCACTCTCTCTGGCTTGATAGTGGTTGCCTGCTTCAATCCATAAATGTGCATTTGTGAAGCCCATTGGGGCATGTAATGCAATTTTGTGCTATATAAATAAACCTGATTGATTGATTGATTGATTAATGTTAATATGAATCAGCAAGAGTAATGTGAGTGCCATTCAATGGCTGGAAAGTCAGAGTCACTGGTGGAGGTGAAGTGTACTTTGTTTTTGAAAAGCATCAAAGGCAGTCTACAGACAAGAGAAGGTCTGTGCTGGAGAGGAGTTTGGTAGATATAAAATTGTCATCAGTAAAGAAATGGACATTGAATATTTACAAGGGAGATGTTGTTTATATATAATGTACATCACAATTGATAAAGGATAGACCTCTGTGGACCTCAGTCCCTCACATGTCCGCAAACTCCATTTAAGCAGCTAACACAGAAACACACAGAGCAGCTTACCATATACATTGCATGGCAGTTCTCTGTAGGCCATAGCCTGGGCCTGCCCATACTTCCTGTGATGCTGCACAGAATATTGCAACCAAGTCAGTCTGGCCAAGTTACTTATCTCTTCAGTTTAAAATCTCCCCAGGAATGGGAACCAATGAAAATCTAGCATTTTTAATTGAGGAGTGTTTAATGCAATAATGCACTTGTTTTGCGACTGGAAACCTACCTATCTCCCTGTCAACATGACAAACATGGAGTAGAAATTTTCGTCACTATGCATACGTCAGAGGAAAGAGTAGTCTGAGTGGTTGAAGCTTCGTCCAGTAGCACACAAAGGCATTTGATAGACGCGGGTTAAGCCCACCCCTAGAACTTGGTTTACTAGACAGCTTGGCCAGGCTAGATCATTTGTAGAGCTATGCATGAAAATCTGTGCCTAAATTTTCATATGATTTCATGCGAACCGTTTCATGAGACTATGTTGGATTGAAAAGTTAAAGATCGAAAAAAGACACATGAAAAAAATTTGTGTCTTTAGTCTTTCTAGGTAAACTATACCAGCCCTGCTCTCCCACTGCCATTAACAAGTGTGACAAGGTGGGTGAGAATGCCTCTACTCTCACCACTTGTCCCATATGGGCACAATACACAACACATCATATTTCTACATGTGTTCATTTTAGTTTAATTTACCATTGCTATCGTAACATTACATCACTTACTATCCTGGGTTTGTTGGTGTTCATGTTATGTTACAGTTTACATCAAAGCAGGATTAACTTAAAGCAAATACACACACTTAAGTTGGTTTCAGTAAGCTTTTATTGTTTGCAGATTGAAACATAGTTAAAATGTGTGTTCCTTTGTCTGTACTTATCTTTGTTTGTTCCTTTGTTCAGACCTAGCATGCAGGAGCGTTTGGAAAGGGCCGCCCCAGCACTTCCTGATTTTAAAGTCACGGGGCTGAACTAAATAGAGGAGTTTCCTCTTTGGAGGAATGTTTCTTCTGTTTGTTTTAGGTAGTGTAAAGCAACATCAGAGGATTATTTAAGTGTAGGATGTCATTTAGTTATATGAGTGTTCTTGTAAACGATTCCTAGAAAGTTATTTGATTTTCTTGTGTTAAGAGTATTGTGTCTTTCAACCTCCTTTGTGTTGGTACGGACAGAAGCTGACTTACTGGCAAAGACTCACTCTATATAGGGAAGTGACGTGTGAGCTTGGGGGGGAAAAGAACAGGCTGTGCTGCTGTGAACACGTGCCCTTTGTTTGAGTTATTATGAGTTAAGTTACCTCAGTTATTTGCTTTGTAGAATATTTGTTTTTTTGTTTTCCATTTTGCCTGAGTTGCACGTGCGGTGGCACACTGTAAATAAACATTTCACCTTTTAGAACGGAAATGTCTGCTGAGACTACCTACCTACCACCTCCCTTGACGCTCGACCTAGACTACTTCACAACAAGCTGACACTAATTTTAGTTGAATGAACTTGTCATGTTTGCCAAGCTGGATAATGACTATACTCACCAGCACCAGGAGAGATTAATGTTAGGTTTCTTCACTTCATCATCACGCTCCTCCAATGCCATCTCAGTTTGGTGAAGCTTGCAAGCAACACACTTTTAAGCGTTATGTAGAGTGAAATCCTCCCACACTTTTAAGCGTTATGTAGAGTGAAATCCTCCCACACTTTAGATGATTTGGGTGGAACTTTTTTCCTCACAATGTGTAAAAACCATCACACTCTGCTCTTCCTCTGTGGTGTTTCACGACAGTGTGATTCTGTCCACTCAGATCAGTGAGCTCTGTGATGTAGTGGTGACTGACATATCAATATTGCGACACAACAAATCGTTGCCAAGGCTTTTAATAATCAATTTCATTGATTTGTTGTTACAGCCCTAATTAAAAGTGTCTGCAAAATGAATACAAATCAACAAGGTACTTTTCATGTTGTGCTTTCAGATGCAACAAATCTGTATACTCCTTCCAATCTGTAAACTTTAAAATCCTCATCGTCGACACAGCAGAGATAACAGATGTAATCAGAGAAGCCCCCATTCTATCTCTGGCCTGGTTTGAACAAATATGTGAGCTTGATAATCACTAGGTGTCAGTTGTGGAACAGTTGCTGAGATACATATGTGTTCATGTATACACATACATAATGCATATCATGAATGGGTCATATGTACACGTGCTATTCAATTCCCTGCTCCTGAAGCAGGAGGAAGCCAAGCCCATGCATGTTTGATTGACTGAGGTCAAAGTTGACATAAAACTGTGTCTGTAATCATCATCATTTTTCCAAAGTAGTCCACTGTGTTCAGAAGAGCAGTAACCCTCTTCCTGACTTCCTTAATCAGTTTATCAGCAAATAGGTTAATCACTCAGGAAAAAGAAGGGAACAATCATGCAACAATGTTCGTTGCTCACAAATATCTCAGCTGCCTATCAGTAGGCAGTTAATTCATGGCACACTAAGTGATGGAAAGAGTCCAAAATAAGTTAACCTATTAAACCCTGTCAGGTTTTAGAGTTAATTTCAAAACCTGTCCTGTTGTGTGTGTTTAATCCAATTATAGGGTTAGGGTACCCCCTCCCATGATCTTTAAAGGGCAATAACTGGAACACGCAACAGGACAGATTAACCCCTAACCCTAACCGCTAACGCCTAACCCTTGCAGTGTATGGGAATTATGTTTTCAATGGCAACAAATCCTCTGCCTGCACAAAACAAATGGTGCAACAAGTGTCTGATGATAACCCTGAAAGTCTAACAGCAACAGGCAAGACAAGAAGAAGAGAAAATGGGGTCATTGTGGAAAGAATTCATGTTGCCTGAATATACTCAACTCCAAGGGAAAACCCGACTGGCTCAATGTCAACAACCTCCTCAAGGGCCTACACAAACCTGGTGTATGTCTTGTTGGGCCCAGTTGGTCAGTATTTAAATGTTGCACAGGTGGACATGGACGGACAGGATCACATTCACACACATCTGGGTGGCTCTGAGTGAATGGGATGTGATGGAAGTCTGTGCTAGGTCTAATGGAACCTCGGCCCAAGTATGTTAGCATGTATTTTGTCATAGAAATGGTTTATCTATGCTGACTCACATTATGCACTTGGAGCAGCGCGTGATGTGTCCCGGATTTGGAAAATGATAGGGTTTCCATGAAACAGGGTCTCTCTTCCAGGAAACAAATAAATCATCAAACATGAATCAGTGGCTTGCTAAATGCTATCATGCTTCCCAGAGAATGTGCCATTGTAAAATGTGAGGCTCATGATGAATCTGATCATTTGATATTGATTCGTTGTGGCCATTTCTCCACAGTATATCATCTTTTAATGACATACTGTAACAAAGTTTCGCTGATGATAAGGAGAAGAGGATCTGGGTTTATTTATTTTGCTGTTCTTTCACTTTTCAAAACCACATTGCAATAATTGAATTCTACGCTACTGATGCAAAACTATACATAGTTTACTCTAAAAACACAATACTGGATCATTGCTGGATCAAATTCTCACCTAAGTCATCTTTATGCACTTTCATGCACATTCACACATACATATTTCAAACAAGAAAAGTTCCAGCAGTTTCTAATGAGTACTTAAATAGAGAGAATAGCTCATCTCATTCTCACAAAAAAAGGCCTCTTTACTGGAGTACAGCTTAACAGTGCACCATTGCATCTCCTTGTGTAGGCCAGTGGTCTGGTAATATTTATGTACAGTATATTCAAATTACATATATTCTTAAATGTAATTGTAGCTGAACTGTTTATTGCTTTTAATATTTTAATTTGACAACATCCACAACAACTGTGCAATATTGCTTGTCCACAGCTCTTTGTACTTAACTTTCTTGTTCTGCCTCATTTCTTCTGTTCTGTGAACATCTCAGTTACATTGCTCTGTACTCTGCATACTTCAGTAGCTCAGCTTAGTCTAGAGTAGTTGTCTCAGTAGCTCTGTCCAGCTGTCTCGTTTAGTAGTTCTGCTTACTAGCTCTCTTTATGTTTAGTTTCTTTGTACTGTTGATGTCATTCTGTTGTGTCTGCTTTTCAGTTAACTCTTGTCACTCATCACCTTGGACCGTGAGAAACGACATTTCTTTTCTGTGTACTTGTACGCAGAAATGACAGTTAAGAAGTTGAACATGTACTTGAACATGCTTCGTTACTTGACATATGTTAAAATGGCTCAGACACATGAACTTTGGTAAAATCTACACAGAATGTTTTGTCCTTGATCCCACTCTCTGAATGATAAAATTCTGCAAATCTCTTTTTCCAGTGTCCTCAAAAGCCCTACCAGAGTCATTTTGCACATTGCACACATTTTTTCACTGCTTCGCCTTCTACAGGGTATTTTTTTTTTTTTTTTTTTTTGTCTTGTACCACAAGTTGGGGGTTGAACTCACTACAGCCACTAAGCACTTCCCACTCATGGCACTCATGCCTTGGGCCATGTAACACCAAACTGACAGGAGTGACAGTACTGATCAGAGTACTGAAGAGGGAACACAGTGATGGAACCTAAAGTTAACAAGAGAGAACAATGGGCGAGGAAAAGGGAATATATTCTGGCATCAGCAGGCAATGTAGTGGGTCTTGGCAATGTGTGGAGATTTCCCTACCTGTGCTATAAGAATGGAGGAGGTAAGCTGGAACATGTTATTTTATACTGTAATATTTGAGATGATTGTACCTTTCATGAAAATCACAAATGTTTTTAGTGTCTGTGTTACATCTACAGTATACCAAGCTACAGAGATCATGTAAAGGGAACTGCATATGAAAATTTGTAAAAGTGTATGAAAGCTCACGCCTACTCAGTAGAGTTAAGTTATTTCCTAATTATTTTTAACAGAAAACGTTGAACTGTTTCTAAATATGTTCTTCACTTGACTATCTTCCAAGTACATGCATTTATACTTGTATCCAATGATTATGACTGAAAGACAAAGATTACTGAAACATGAAAATGACCATGAGGTTATTCCTTAATTCTTGAGACTTTTTTTTAAATGACATGTGATCTCATGATCATAATAAGGTAAGATGCTAACTTTACGTCTGGTCTGGTAAAAACAGAAAAAACACAAAACAACACGTACACATTGGAGTTTATTGTTGACAAGTTAAAAGACCTGACATCTGTATATGTCAAAAGATTTACAGAAGCTGTTTAGACCAACCAGTAAGGGCCCTCACAGAGAAACTGGTTATGCCTGTTATACAGCTATTGCACCATGCCCTTTTTTTATTGTGATGCTGACTGTGGCAGGTACTAACTTGTTTTCTGACATTTTGGATAATTTAATGATCAATAGATTAATTGATTAATCAAGTAATTGATTGCCAGATTAATCCCTAAAAAATAATTTGTGGCATCATTAGACTGTGTCAGACACTTTGAAACACACTGCGTATTCATACAGTTTCAATCTGGATCCCACTGCACATCATCACTGGTCTCATGTGTATTTTTGTGTGTCTACAGGTGTCTTCCTGTTGCCTTACTGTTTCTTTGCTGTGCTGTGTGGTGTGCCACTCTTCCTGCTGGAGACTGTGATTGGTCAGTACACACAGGAGGGCTCCATGACCTGCTGGACCAAGCTCTGCCCACTGGCACAGGGTAATCACATTGCATCTGTTTAATGTTGAATATATTGAAGACATATTATGCCATGGACTGGACCCTGGACACATAGAGGACACATAGAGACAGACAACCACTCACACTCACATTCACACCTCAATTTAAATTAGCCAATTAACCTAATCCCCATGCATTTTTGGATGGTGGGAGGAAGCTGGAGTACCCGGAGAGAACCCACACAGACACGGGGAGAACATGCAAACTCCACATTATTTATACATTAATTATTAACCACATATGCTATGTAAGGGTCAGGGGGCTGGAGCCTATCCCAGCTGACTTAGGGCGAAAGGCAGGGTACACCCTGGACAAGTCACCAGTTAATCACAGGACACAGAGAGACAGACATTTATTTATTTATTTATTATTTTCCTCATATTCAACAAATCCCACAAAATGAAAGCAGGACAGTGTATGTGGGACAGAATAAACTCATGGGTGTGTTGATGGTTATGAAGGAACAAGTCAGCCATGATGGATTTTTAACAGTTTTTTGACAGTAGTGGAGTTTGTAATGGGATTTGCTAAAGGGGTAGTTCAGGATTTTTGACATGTTGCCTCATTTCCAAGTGAGCAGAGTTGTTGGAGAGTTGCAGAGTTCACTGGTGCTAAGCAAACGCAAGTCAGTGGTTCTAGTTTACCCTGCCATTAAAAACAGTCTTACCCACTCCACAGTGCACCTGAGGTAAATCAGTTGTAACGCCAGACTATTGATGTAAATCTCTGTGTTGATAGAATAATTTTAGACATGAGGTGAAAGTGGCCGATGCCTTTCAAAGGCATCTCCAAATCCTTGTTTTATTTTGGAATTTGTCACAACGTATTTTGAATTCAAAAAGAGGTCTTTTAGGCTTTGTAACGTTCGGCATTATTTATCTGACACATTTGTAGCTGCAGCTGTGTTAACTGGAGCAGAGCTGGCAACCCGGATGCTGACACACTACTGACTTGGTGATTGGGAGATTGGTGGAGGGTGGCGTCAGGCCAAAACATGATTTCAAAACATCAACATGATTTGCGGTCTGCAAGAGTTTTTTGAATATGAATATTTTAGCTGTATTGTTGTTGCTGGTGAGTTCAGTATGTTATGTGAACATTATTCCTGAGTCTCTGTGACATATTAGGATGATTTTACAGCCAGTTGCTTTAGATTTCTTCCATATTGTACCTTTAAGGGTGGCACACTGTTGTAGTGGTTAGCACTGTTGCCTCACAGCAAGAAGGTACCAGGTTCAATTCTGTGTGGAGTTTGCATGTTCTCCACGTGTCTGTGTGGGTTCTCTCCGGGTACTTCGGCTTCCTCCCACCATCCAAAAACATACATGGGGATTAGGTTAATTGGCTAATTTAAATTGACAGTAGGTGTGAATGGGTGTGGGTGGTTGTCTGTCTCTATGTGCCCTGCGATGAACTCCCGACTTGTCCAGGGTGTACCTAGCCTTTCGCGATGGGATAGGCTCCTGCCCCCCCATGAAACTATGTGAGAATAAGCAGTAGAAAATGGATGGATGGATGGATACTTCCAGTTGGCTAGCAGCTATGAGCTAAGCATGCAAGGTAATCAGATGCTAGTGGACTCAGTGCTTCCATGATATGATTGGCAATCATTGTTAATGTGATTTTAACTATGGAAGATCTGAAGATATGTTTTTAAAAAAACATAATAATTTAACATGCCTAATCTAAAAGAGACACCCAGGACTAGGGCTGGGCGATATGGCCAAAAATTTATATTACGGTATAATTTGAACCATAAATGATATATGGTATATGTCACGGTATACTTTGGTATGTAAATTACTTGGGCTGAATTCGAAACTTCCTATTTCAATAAAATAAAGTCAAAGCTTCTGCTTATTTTCTCTATGGTTTTCATTCACCAGCTACAGACAAGAGCAAACATGTCCAAGAAGTCATCAGATGTGTGGCTGCACTTTAAAATATGCCCCGATAGCCTATTGTGTAATTAAAAAAGAAAATAAAAAAAACTCTGAAAAGGAAATGGAAATCCCGACGCACAACGGTGCGCCCCCACCACACACACCCCGCCGCTGGAAAATGTTGATACTGTTTTATGTAAAACGGTAGAAGGGTACTATGTAAATCTCTACCGTGGGCCAAATTTTCTACCGTCTACCGCAAATACCGCCTGTACCACACAGCCCTACCCAGGACTATCCAGATTTTCACAGACCCAGCCATTAGCCACAGTCAGTAGCCTCCACTGACTGTAAGCATCTTTTTTTCAATGTTGTACTATATAAAATAACATATCAGTAACTGAGGTATGTTGGATGTTCTCTCCATCCAGGGACTGGATACTCTATCCTTGTGATCCAGCTGTATTCCAGATTCTACATGATTATCCTGGCCTGGGCCCTCCTCTACCTCATCTACTGTTTCAGAGACCCTCTGCCCTGGGCCACCTGTAGCAATCCCTGGAACACAGGTCAGTATGAGATAAGACTGGTTGGATGTACAACAAGTAAAAAAAACCTTTAAAAGATCTCACTCAAGCGTTTTTATTGATGTTTTGTGGATATAAATGTGATATGCTCAGCACTGTAGATCATGACTATCATACTGCTGTTGATAATGAAAGTCACATAGTTCGTGGACATAATTATGATTATAGAATTGATTTTTTGACGCTGCAATAAATTACCATAAATTGTGATAAATCATCAGAAATGAAAGAAATAAGGAAACTATGTCAACTCTAGCTGGAGGTCTGACACACTGCTGCTTTGTTCTCTTTTGAAAGTTTGTATTTCCGTTCAGGAATGTCTATTTTTGTCTGTGTGATTTAAGTGTGTGAAATTGTGGTGTAGTGGTTAGCTACACAGCCTCACAGCAAGAAGGTATGGGTTCGATTCTAGGCCCGGGGACTTTCTGTGTGGAGTTTGCATGTTCTCCCCGTATGTGCGTGGGTTCTCTAAGGGTACTCCGGCTTCCTCCCACCATCCAAAAACATGCATGGGGATTAGGTTAATTGGCTAATTTAAATTAACCGTAGTTGTGAATGTGAGTGTGAGTGGTTGTCTGTCTCTTTGTGTCCTGCGATAAGGTGACTTGTCCAGGGTGTACCCTGCCTTTCACCCTAAGACAGCTGGGATAGGCTCGAGCCCCCCCGTGACCCTATGTGAGGATAAGCGGTAGAAAATGGATAGATGTGAAATTGTGATTAACACTTAAATAAACATAATTGTTTGCCTTGCAACAGAGAGATGTGTGGACCTCACCTCCACAAACTGGACTGCAATACAAAGTGACAACCTGACAGTAAACTGGACATCTGGAAATCTCACCAAGTCTTCAGTCTCTGAGTTCTGGGAGTGAGTCACTGTTGTCACATCAAACTTATAATGAAATACAGAGGGCACTTTCTTTGTCACTTCCCTACACTTCAGCAATTTATACTTTACCATTTTTTCTGGGTTTTTTTTGTGAAACAGTAAAAAATATAATTAAAAAAAATATATCGCTATTATTATATATATATTAACCAATACAGAAATACCAAAATATTTTGGAAATCAATAATACTGTTAATATAGGGCAGTAGTGACAAACTCCTTACACTGATTCATGGGCTAATACATTTGATAAGCACTGTAGTACATTCTATTTTCTTGTTAAACATGGATAATTCTTCTTGTGTCCCCATGTAGGAGAGGAGTGTTGTCCATGTCTGGAGGAATAGAGGAGGTTGGTACAGTACAGTGGGAGCTGCTGCTGTGTCTCATGGCCTGCTGGGTGACCTGCTATTTCTGTGTCTGGAAAGGGGTCCGATCCACAGGAAAGGTCTGTGAACACTGGTGTGAGGATTCAAGGACCACCTGTCTCTGGACAGGCTGGAATATACTTCTGCACTGCATAATACGTTATCCAACTCCATAGCTACGGAGACCCCTTGAGCCCTTGCAGTTCTCCGTCATGGTGCATGTTGTGCACCCCTGCTGTGAAATGCACCCCTTCACAATTTGCCTTAATATCGCAGACAAACGTAGGGGAAAATACTATGATTTAATTATTTATGAGGGAGATAGAAGCGAAGAATGTTGCTTACAGTCTTTAAAGCTCCTCTAAAGAGTGCAAATAACATTCTCAACACAAAATTGGATAATAGCGAACGCAAACCAACACCTTTCAGTATATTTTGTGGAAATATACCCAAGCAATAATTACTAAACAAATTAAATGGATATTTGAGCAAATTGAATGTATTTGACTTGCGTTTCACAAGGCTAATTGATACTTTAATTCTTGTCCTGTCCTGCTGCGGAGGCAACCTGTCTGTGACTGTGTAGGGCGAGGGGATACATTTCACGGCAGGGGTGAAACCAGAGTTCCAAATCGCAGCCCTTACTGTCTCCATTTTCCCTTGATGGAGTGACAGATAGTTAAAAAAATATTTCCTGCACCCGGAGAGGACGGAGAGGCTCTAGTAGATCAATGTAGTGACTGATCTAGGGAAGAGATGCTGGCTTCTGAGAAGATGTTAAAATAGACACTTATATAAAGATATATTTTATATATTACTTATTATTTTAATATTTATTATTATTTATGTATTATTGTATTATAATTAATGAACTAAAGGCAAATCATTAATTATTCAATGATGATGACGTTTCAAGTAAAAATTATCGGTATTGGTATCGGCGATACTAGCCCAGTATTTACTTGGTATCAGATCGGTACCAAAATTCCCAGTATCGCCCACCCCTAGTTGGTGGTAGAAGCATGGGACTGCCTGCTGAAGAACTTCCCATTGAAGGACCCAGTGACAACAGGCAGTATCCTGAAAGGTGGTGAAGGGGTTGAGGTGGGCTGGAGTTTTAGCTGGATGATGGCAAGAAAACAGCAGAGAGGGGAAACAATTTTAAATTTGACAGCTAATGACTGACTGATGGAAGAGAAAGGGGGATGACAGACTGTGATTGGATGCTTAGATGATGAGGGCGGAGCGAGAGGACAACGGGAGAACTGGGAAGAGGCTTGGCTGTGAGCTTAGAGAGATAGTCTTCCTGTCTGAACTTTCGCTTAGCTCCATATGCCAAAGCCACCTCATCTGGCTCTCCTCGATGTGCAGGAGCAGCGGCTCTAATCTGAGCCCCTCCTGGATGACCCAGCTTCTTACCCAATCTCTAAGGGAGAGCCCGGACACCCTGTGGAGGAAAATCATTTCGGCTGCTAGTATCCGTGATCTTGTTCTTTCGGTCACGACCCACAGCTCATGACGATAGTTTAGAGTAGGAATGTGGATCGACTGGTGAACTGAGAGCCTGGCATTTCAGCTCAGCTCCTTCCTTACCATGACAGATTGATACAACATTTTGTGATCAACTTTTTTTAATAGTTATTCTATTTCATCTTTGTTTACACATTGGAAAGGGAAAACACCCTCACAATCGATAGAAAAACAAGTGAACACATTAAGCTGATGACAGCATCATTGAATGATTGATACATCTGCATCACTGCAGAACAGCAGCATTGGAGGAGTCTAATTGTCACTGGAAACAAATCCGACTTACTGTGGCAATACGGACAAAACTCAAATTGATACTGGTCGTACAGGAACCAAATAGCCCATATCAAGGGGTCTGGTACCCCATTCTCCTGCAACACCCCCAACAGGACTCCCCAAGGGAACACGGTTGCCTTCTCCAAGTCCGCAAAATACATTTAGACTGGCTGGGGCGAACTCCCATGCACCCTCCAGGACACAGCAGAGGGTGCAGAGCTGGTTCACTGTTCCACGGCCAGGATGAATACCACACTGCGCCTGAATCTGAGATTGGACTTCCCGACAGACCCTCCTCTGTTGCTCAGAATCCATTGCCGACAGCTTGATGATGTTCTTCATCCACTTGGACACTTTCATACAATTCTATATGTATTAACTGTTGTTATATGGAGTGTAATTTTTTTTTCATTGTTGTTACATTGTTATTGTTGTTTCATTGTTGTTACTCTGTACTCGTTCCGGTTCCGGTGGCGTTGGTGACTGCAGCCTACAGCAGTTGCTCTCTATTTTCACCCACTTTTCATTTAATTATTGTTATTTATTGTTTGTTGTTTTCAGTTGAGATGCGTGTTAAGTCAGAAAGGACATGATGCTGTGGAAATCTGTCGCCGTGTTTTTCATCTTGGGCACATTTTTAATCAACATTGGTGGAGTCATTCACTGCGTGCACATGGACAAGCTTAATCGTATAATAAAGGCATCAAAAACTTATCGAATTCATGGGCACAGGCTAAGGATCGTATAGGGACTGGATTCACGGGAACTGTAAACGGGATCGTATCATATTCGCATCGAGAATGTACGGATTTCACCCAGAAGTGGAAGGAAGCGCTCACGCTATCATAAATAGTAATGTTGTTGCTGGAAATATCAAACAATACCATGGCTTCAAAGAAATCAACAACTCACTTTTGGACAGACGACGAGACAGAGTTTATTATTTATTGTTGTTGTTAAGTAGCCGTCAACCAGAAGTAGCTCCAACACAACTTGTTGAAATGGCTACAGTGCGACCTAGTGTAACGGAGTCAGCCAGGTCACTGACCATTACCTGATACAAACAAACTCCATGTGCACATGGATTTTGGGACAGACCACCTGCCGAGTTGCAACACTGGATTTGGCAAAATCCAGTACGATCCTACCATGTGACCACAATGATTGTTTACACCCAGAATCAGCTGTTGTCTCTACAACCAAATGTGCTGCTGACTCGGGACAGGTCTGAAATCTCCAAGGAGATGAACAGGAGATACAGGGGATGTAAGGTTGGAGTTAAACAACAGGAAGCAGAAAGCAGATACAAGCTGTATCTTCCTTCTATACTATGGGAAACGTGAGATCATTAGATAACAATATGGATGAGCTAGTGGTCCTGGTGAGGAGTCTATTGTGAAAGCAGTGTGCTGTGTTTTACGGAGACATGACCGCACAAGAACATCCCTGACTCTAATGTGTCTGTGGACGGCTTCCAGATGGTTCGGGTGGACAGGAGTTACAGTGAAAGTGGCAAGAGGAAAGATGGAGGACTTGCTATTCTTGTCAACAACAGATGGTGTAACCCTGGACACATCACCGTGAAGGAATGTACACTATATTGCCAAAAGTATTCGTTTACCCATCCAAATAATCAGAATCAGGTGTTTCAATCACTTCCATGGCCACAGGTGTATAAAATAAAGCACCTAAGCATGCAGACTGCTTTTACAAACATTTGTGAAAGAATGGGTCGCTCTCAGGAGCTCAGTGAATTCCAGCATGAAGTGAGATAGGATGCCACCTGTACAACAAATCCAGTCGTGAAATTTCCTCGCTCCTAAATATTTCACAGTCAACTGTCAGCTCTATTATAAGAACATGGAAGTGTTTGGGAATGACAGCAACTCAGCCACAAAGTGGTAGGCCACGTAAACTGACGGAGCGGGATCAGTGGATGCTGAGGGGCATAGTGTGAAGAGGTCACCATATTTCTGCAGAGTCAATTGCTACAGACCTCCAAACTTCATGTGGCCTTCAGATTATCTCAAGAACAGTGCGCAGAGAGCTTCATGGAATGGGTTTCCATGGCCAAGCAGCTGCGTTCAAGCAATACATCACCGAGTGCAATGCAAAGCGTTGGATGCAGTGGTGTAAAGCACGCTGTCACTGGACTCTAGAGCAGTGGAGACGTGTTCTCTGGAGTGACAAATCATGGACAAGTCTGGCTTTGCCGATTGCCAGGAGAACAATACTTATCGGACTGCATTGTGCCAAGTGTAAAGTTTGGTGGAAGGGGAATATGATGTGGGGTTGTTTTTCAGGAGATGGGCTTGACCCTTAGTTCCAGTGAAAGGAACTCTGAATGCTTCAGCATACCAAGACATTTTGGACAATTCCATGCTCCCAACTTTGTGGGAACAGTTTGGAGCTGGCCCTTTCTGCTTCCAACATGACTGTGCACCAGTGCACAAAGCAAGGTCCATAAAGACATGGATGACAGAGTCTGGTGTGGATGAACTTGACTGGCCTGCACGCTTCTGGAAGAATGGTCAAAAATTCCCATAAACACACTCCTAAACCTTGTGGACAGCCTTCCCAGAAGAGTTGAAACTGTTATAGCTGCAAAGGGTGGACTGACGTCATATTGAACCCTATGGATTAGGAATGGGATGTCACTTAAGTTCATATGCGAGTCGAGGCAGGTGAGCGAATACATTTGGCAATATAGTGTATGTGTAGCCTAGACATTGAGCTGCTTACCGTAAGCTGCGATCATACTATCTTCCATGAGAGTTTTCCCACATGATCTTCCTTGTTGTTTACATTCCTCTGACTGCTACTGCATTGCTCACGACTGATCATCCACTCCACTCAGTCATTGCGAGACTGCAGACACAGCCCAGACCCCCAGATGCATTCATCGCGATATCTGGGAATTTTATTTTATTTTATTATTTTTGTTTTTCCAGCACCTATTCCCATTTTTAAACACCACAAGATGGGAGGTGTCAGCTTTTTATGGGATTGGTGCATATTTTAATCTTGCAGAAAATTATCTTGATATTGTTATGCATGTGCGTGACCGTAAGGAGCCCTCTCTGGAAACTAAGCTGACATTCTTTATTGGATTTCTTATTAAGAGCCAGACAGGAATGTGCTGCTCCTTTGTGAATTGAGGGGGAAACAGATGATAGACAAGATGAGATATGATGGGTGGGGAAGGGTACAAGCAGGCAGTGCCATTAGAAATCAAAAATGTGAGCTGCTGTGTTATTCCCATTACCCAATATCCCCAAAATAAGCAGAGGAGAGCAAAAAAAAAAAATGTAAATGAATAAATAAAAAAATTCAAACCGGCAGAGCATTGGGCACCAAGAGGCACAGGTGAAGTCTAAGAATGCATGGAGAGCATGAATATGGTGTGAAGCCATTCTGGCAGGTCTCTTCAGTACTCAACAATGAGACACGACAGATGCTTGTAAACCCTGAGCCAACATAAATCGGTGATAGGCACCAAAGCCCAGAGCAGCTAAGACGACTGAGCAGGAGCCTGCTGGCCGAATGTCCTTCCTGTCCAGGCAGCAGGAGCACCCAGGATGCATCACCCAAAGAGCCAGGCGAGACCAGAGAGAAAGCCAAGGGACCAGGAGGAGGCTCAGCCAGACACCCCTGCAGCACCGTGAACGAGCCTATGGGGCCCGGGGCAAGAGGGCCCCTGCTGCAGTTGGCAAGTCTTTGAAATTCTGAGTCTAAATGGGACAATACAAACTGATACAATTTTCAGGTTCCTTCCCCAACCTCTACTAAGCTACGAAACCATCCCTCAATCGCCTTCCCCTCTGGAGACAGGGTTGTGCACGTGAGTGCACGCCAGTGTGCATACACACAAGCTGGGAGCAGGCATGCCGTGTCTAAAGCATCTCACAGTCAGCAGGTAAGACACAGTGACAGCCATAATATAATTACCTGTTGAGAAGAAATATGGCAAAATGAGACTCCAGTGTTTACACAAGTTTTATTTTGTGCTCAACTTCTTTTCTTCAGACTTTTCCACATTTTGGTCGTGTAGGCAGTGGTTGGCAATGGTGAAATTGGAAGTTTTACATTTTTTGGCTGCTCCACCATTTCTTTTTTTTCATTAATCTTTTTATTAGAGATCAGGCAAATAGTCATTTCACAACATCTGGATAGCATCATAGTATTCAGTCTCTTACGAAATGTCATGAACATTATTGTGGAGATGTCTTCTGCCAACCTTGTTTCCTTTTTCTTATTTTTTAACAAACAATAAAAAAACAGACATGAAAGAAAAGAAAATGAAACAAAATATAATGAAATAAATTGAAAATATAAACCGACAAACGTGTAATAATCTTGTTTTTTGAACATAATAAAATATGACTATCAGAAAAGGGACAGAATAGAAGGACAGAAAAGGAAAGGAGGAAAAGGAAGGTAAGAGAGAAGAGAAGAGAGGAGAGCAAGGGGGGACTAAGCATTCAATAACTGAAGATTAGGTGGTGTTAAAAAAGGTCAGGAAGGATCCCACTTTCTTTGAAATGTGATTAGATCGCCTCTAGTAGAGTATCTGCTTTTTTTCCAATTTTAAATAAGACACAACCTCTCTCTGCCATTGGGTACTAGAAGGTTGGTTGGTAGATTTCCATTGAAGAAGAAGGTGGCATCTTACTATTAGAAAGGTAAAGGCTAATACTCCCAATTGTCTAGAATTAAACCGTGCATAGTCTTCTGGAATACCAAAGATGGCAGTATGAGGGGATGTACTCACAGGGATTGCAAATACTCTGGACATTGTATCAAAATAATTGATCCAGAGGTTATCCAGAAACGGACATGTGTAGAACGTGTGCTAAATTACAAGGTGATAGGTGACATCTGTCACAACGATCTGTAACTGTAGAGTATATTTGCGATAGTTTTGCTTTAGAGTAATGAAGTCTGAATAGCACCTTAAACCGTATAAGAGTAAACCGTGCACAAACTGAACTTGTGTGAAATGTACGTAGGGCAGCGTCCCACCAATCGTCATCAAAAGTCAATCCAAGTTAATTCTCCCAGGCCTCTCTGATCCTATTATTGGGGTTATCATCAACAGACAGAAGTCTATCATATATTCTGGATAATTGTGATTTATGAAATGGGTCGAACTGGATGAATTCCTCCCACATTTGGGCTGGGGGTTGCTGAGGGAAATTTGGGAAGAGTGATTGAGAACAATGTCTGACCTGAAAACACCTGAAGATATTGGGAGTTGAAACCCAGTTGACAGATCGGCAAAGGTACAAAATGTGTCACCACTATAAAGGTTTTTAAAGGATTTTAAACCTCTGTCCCGCCAGACCAAAAAACCCGAATCCGTAAGTGATAGTTTAAACAGGTGATTTTTCAATAGTGGACATAAAGTAGATGGAGAATTAAATTTATAATGGCTCGTGTATTGATACCAGATTTTGAAGGTGGATTGAACAACTGGATTCTGCGTAAACCTAGAGGGATTGTTTGGAATAGAGGAGGTAATTAGGGCTGGTAATGAAGATGAAGTACATGATGTTGCTTCAAACTTACACCAGAGTGGACTTGCTGATGAATACCAGAAGGAAACCTTGTGAATATGTGCAGCCCAATAATATAATTGAAAATTTGGGAATGACAATCCACCATTAAATTTACATCTTTGAAGTACTGAATTAAGGATCCTGGGTGTTTTACCACTCCATAGGAAGTCAGAGAGTATTTGGTCTATATTTTTAAAGAATTTTTTGGACAGGAAAATGGGAAGACATTGGAATAAAAACAAAAACTTTGGAAGGATGTTCATTTTAACTGTGCTGATTCTCCCAATCAATGTTGAGGGCAAACTATTCTCTGAAGGTCCTCTTTAAGTTTAGAGATTCAGGGGGAGAAATTGGCAGATAAAAGAGATTTGAAAGTTCTAGTTACTTGCACTCCCAAGTATTTAAAGCCAGAAGGGCTAATTTTAAATGGGATGTCAGTGTGTTAACTGTAGTCCCAACTGATTTATGGGATAGCATTCACTCTTGAAAACATTTATTTTGTAACCCGAAAATGAGAACCGTTTAAAGAAAGTAAGGATATGGGGAATCGATGTGCTTGGGTCAGAAATATACAACAATAAATCGTCTGCATAAAGTGATCATTTGAATTCTATTTTCAACGTTGTTACCCCTCTATAAATCTGTGAAGATCTCAAATACATCGATAGCGGTTCAATAGCGATCGCGAACAGTAACGCGGACATCGGGCAACCCTGGCGTTTACCACGTGAAAGTGAAAAGAACTGAGATCGTATACCATTGGTACCAATACTCGCTTGTGGTGACGTATAAAGGAGGCGTATCCAGGAAATGAAGACTCCACCCAGTCCAAATCTATGCAGTACCTCAAATAAATAGTTAGTAGTTAATTCCACTCTATCAAAGGCCTTTTCGCTGTCTGCAGAAATTACAACTTCAGGGGTTCGAGTTGAGGGATAAGTGTATATGACATTCAAAAGAGTACGAATATTATAAAACAGCTGACGTCCTTTTATGAATCCCGTCTGTTCATCTGAGATGATGGTTGGGAGTATGTTCTCCAAGCGCAGGGCTAAAGCTTTGGCTAGTATTTTGGCATCTACATTTATTAAGGAGATTGGTCGATAAGAGGAGCATAGGTCCGGCTCTTTATCTTTTTTAAGCAATACATTTATGGAGTAGGGGGAAGAGAACCTGATTCTACAGATTCAACATAAACAGATTGCAGTAACGGGGCTAATTTATTCTTGAATTTCTTAAAAAAATTCTAGCGGGAATCCGTCAAGGCGGGGGGCCTTACTGCTTTGCATGTTTGCGATGGCTAGAATTTCTTGTGTAGATAATGGTCGGTCAAGATTTGTGACATCCTCAGGGGCTATGTTTGGAAAATTGAGCTCATCCAGAAAGGAGAACATCTCTGTGGGATCTGATGGGGCTTCAGAGCTATATAACGAAGCGTAATATGATGCAAAAATTGAGTTAATGGCTATTGGGTCAGTATGCACAATTCTAGTTGAATCTTTTATTTGAGGGATGATTTTAGAAGCTGCTTGGTGGCGTAACTGATGAGCTAAGAGCCTGCCTGCCTTGTCTCTGTGTTCGTAGTACGTGGTGCACGATCGTAGTAAAAGACGTTCTGCCTCTGTAGTAGTAATAAGGTCAAATGCAGTCTGTAAGGCCACACGTTTATTTAGTAAGTCAGGAGTGGGGGAAGATGCAGTCTGTTGATCTATGTTCTCTATACTTTTGGAAAGGTCTCGTATTTTTGATTTACAACATTTGTTTTGATCAGCTGAGAATGAAATGATTTGGCCTCGCAAGTAAGCTTTCATAGATTCCCACATAAGCGAATAAGAAATCGTCTCTGTCTCACTTTGATTAAGGGCGACATATTTATCTATTGCATCTGAAATAAATTGGGTTAAATTATCATCCGATAAGAGCAGGGAGTGGAATCTTCATGGGGATTGGTAGCGTGGTAGAGAGGATAGTTGGATGTCTAATGTTAGAGGAGCATGGTCAGATATAACAATAGGATGATATTTGACAGACATTACTTTCGATATTAAATTGGAGTCGACGAATAGATAATCAATGCGGGAAAATGAATTATGCATTTTCGAAAAAAAAGAGTATTCCCAGGCTCGAGGGTTAAAATATCTCCAAGAGTCAATACATCCGTTTTTTACACATAAATTCAGAGAGGGCCTTAGACATCAACGATGGGGTCAAATTGCGTGGATTAGAACGATCTAACTGAGGGGTAATAACAAGGTTCATATCTCCTCCAAATACTAGAAAAGAATTATTCAACGAGGGGAGTCATTCAAATAGTTTGTTCATGAATGTAGGGCTGTCAAAATTGGGGGCATAAACATTAACCAGTAGAACTGGGATATGGTACAATGAGCCGGATACAATTAGATATCTGCTTTCTTTATCTGAGATGACCTGGGAGGAGTTGAATTGAACCGACCTGTTGACCAGTATAGCAACCCCCCTGGCTTTAGAATTAAAATCGGAGTGGAACACTTCAGCAACCCAGGGACACTTCAGCCTGACCTGATCCTTGTTGCGCATATGGGTCTCTTGTAGAAAGACCAGATCAGCCTTAAGATGTTTCAGATGGGCCAAGCCTCTGGATCTCTTGATTGGGCTTCCCAAACCTTTGATGTTCCAGCTGACAAATCGCATGGAAGAACTGTTACCTGAAATAAGAGCATTAGTCGCCATCATAACAATGTTTGAAAATTGTCAGGAATGAGAGCCCCCTCCTTGCTCGGAAAGAAAGACAGAGAGAGGAAGGAAAGAAGAGGAGAGAAGGATGAAAAATAGGGGATAAAAATAGCAGCAACAGCAAATTGTTGTCGAATATACAAACACAAATTTGTACACATATCCCACCCCCCACCTCCCTCCCCCTTACTACACCTACCCAGACTCTGTTGTAGAACAACAGAGTACCCAGTGCAAACCCCAAAAGGAGTCATAACCCTATTTGAACTTGCAGTTGTCTAAGATGAAGTTATAACGATCCAAGCTCCCGCGATTCACAACTCCCTGTAAGACACACACATTTTTCTATGTCTCAAACTTAAAACATGGTGGCCAACAACAACCAAGGCATATGTTTACCGTAACAGTGTTACGGTAAACATTGACTCAAAGTGCAATTCAATATTTTAAATTGAAACAGTCTCTCAATCAGAAAGGGCAAAATGAAAACGTGTAAGTCCTGTTGGTCAATATCCATATAACATGAAGGTCAGAATAACGGCATAACGTTTTGTTTTTTTTCCTCTCTTTTTTATTCTCAATGACCTACTTGCCCAGTGTCTTTATGTACACCTTGGTATCCGCCGGTGTCTTGAACTCCTGTACACCATTGTAGGAAATCCTGAGAGTGACAGGGAACAGCAGTCCAAAGCGCAGGCCCGGCAGCTGTGGCTTCATTTCGAACAGTTTACGTTTTACATCCTTGAAAGCCGCTCTGGCCCGTGCTGTCTTGGCTGTGTAGTCTGGGAACACTGAGATGGTCATATCCTGGATCTTGATCCTCTGAAGCGTCCTGGCTTGCCTCAATATGTCAGGTGGACTACTATGGAGCGAGGGGGCTCATTTGGCTTTGGTTTGGATCTTAGTGTGCAATGCCAGCGATCCAAAACAGGCTCTCTGTCCAGCTTGAAAGCTGTTTTCAATAGTGCAGCAACTGCCTCAGCGGATGCTGCAGCTGGTGAATCCTCCAAAACCCCTATTATCCTTATATTATTGCATCTCAACCGCAATTCTAGGTCTTCACAGCTGTTGTCTAGCTTCTCAAGATCAGCAGCCATTGTCTTCACTCTGGCCTGAAGTGCCACAATATCATCAGTGCAGGTAGATAATGCGGGTTCCATCTCCCTCAAGTTCGTTTTTGAAGATAGCAGACATTGAGGATATCAATTCCTGTCGGAACCCTGCGGGGGATGTATCGGCCAGGAACGGCGGTGTGTCGCCGACATCCTGTGGCAATGGTGGGGAGATTGGATCACCGCGAGTCGAGGCTTCTGTTGTCCCGGCAGGTCGCGGAGTTTTGTCCGTTTTTTTCGTCCCTCGCTTAGTGCCTTTTTCAATTGACATTTCGGATGGTTAAAAAGCAAAACTAGGCTTACTTATGTGGAGAGATGACCACTTTAACTCGGAAGGCGCGCTTATCGTAACTTCCATCCATCCATCCATTATCTACCGCTTATCCTCATAGGGTCGCGGGGGGGCTGGAGCCTATCTCAGCTGTCTTAGGGCGGAAGGCAGGGTACACCCTGGACAAGTCGCCACCTCATCGCAGGGCAAGCTTACAGCACCTGGTATTCCCAGGCGGTCTCCCATCCAAGTACTGACAAGGCCCCACCATGCTTCGCTTCCGAGATCAGACGAGATCGGGCATAAGCAGGTTGGTGTGGCCATAAGCCTTATCGTAACTTTTAGGAACTAATTCCGCAGGAGCTGTAGTGGTTGCGTGTCACTCCATTGCTCGTCAAACCGGAAGTGTGCTCCACCATTTCTTTTGAGAAGCTGATATCAGTGCTCCACCTCATCAGGTCACAACAACAAATCTTCGGAGCACACCACACTGACTTTCACAGAGGAGCAGGTGAGAAGTGAGCCATGCAGACTCCACCAAGGCAAAGCTGCGGGTCCCGACGGTGTCAGCCCGACCGAGGGTCCTCAAACAGTGCTGCCCAGCTGTGTAGAGCCCTCCAGTACATCTTTAACTTGAGCCAGAGTCTGCAGTGGGTCCCTCACTGGAAGATGTGTCTGTGGAATTGAAGCATTCTCCCTACCGACTCACAACGAATTTCCTCAAAGCCGTCCAGAAGTCATTCCCCATGGCCTCGAACCCCTCCCATGCCTCAGCAACCATCAAAGCCACATTCTGTTTGGCCTGCCGGTTCCCATCAGCTGCCTCCAGAGTCCTACAGGCCAAAAATGCCCGATAGGACTCCTTCTTCAGCTTGAAGGCACCCCTCACCGCAGGTGACCACCAACAAGTCTGGGATTGCCGCCGCAACAGGCACCGACCACTTTATGTCCACAGCTACAGTCGGCAGCCTGAAAAATGGAGGGACGGAACATTGCCCATGGGACTCAATGTCCCCCGCCTCCCCCGGGATGTGGTTGAAGTTCTGTCGGAGGTGGGAGTTGAAACTCCTTCTGACAGGGGACTCTGCCAGACATTCCCAGCAGACCCTCACACACCAGAGTCAACACACCACCAGATGGTGATTGTTTGACAACTCTGTCTCTCTCTTCACCCGAGTGTCCAAGACATGTGACCACAAGTCCAGTGCCAGCTGCATGTATGGACACCGTTGTACTTGAACATGGTGTTCATTATAAACAATCTGTGATGAGCACAGAAGTCCAGTAACTGAACAGTGCTCGTATTCTGGTTGGGAGGGCCATTCCTCCCAATCTCACCTTTCCAGGTCTCACTGTAATTGCCCACATGAGCATTGACATTCTCCAGTAGAATGAAGGCGTCCCCAGAGGGGGCGCTCTCCAGCACGCCCTCCAAGTACTCCAAAAAGTGTGGGTTCTCTAAACTGCTGTTTGGTGCATAAGCACAAACAGCAGTCAGAACCTGTATCCCCACCCAGACATGAGGGAAGCTACCCTCTTGTCCACCTGAGTACCAGGGGCAACTCCAGAATGGAACAGAGTCCAGTCCCTCTCGAGAGGACTGGTACTAGAGTCCAAGCTGTGCATTAGGGTTAGCCTAACTTTATCTAGTCGAAATTTCTCAATCTTGTGCACAGACTCGGGCTCCTTCCCTGCTGGAGAGGTGACATTTCACTAACCTAGAGCTGGCTTCTGTAGCTGGGGATTGGCGGGATTGGACCGCCAAGGAACCTGCCTTCAGCCACTGCACCTGATATCACCAAGTAATTAAGAGTCCAGGGCCAATGTCAAAGTTGTTTTGCCCAGGACCAATCTTAGGGTTAGGGTTAACATTGGTCCTTGACTCTTAATTACTTGGTGATATCAGATCATTCTTCAACCACCACCTAGGTTGTACTGCACCTGATCCCCTTGGCCCCTCCTATGGTTGGTGAGCTCATGGGACCCAACCCAGGCCCAGCAGACTGTGTGTCTGCTGGGCCTGGACCCATGGGGCTCAGCCACCAGGCAATCACCATTGAGGCCCCACTCCAGACCTGGCTCCAGAGGGGGGCCCCACTGACCCCTATCCGGGCAAGCAAAACTGAGTCCATGGACTTATTTGCCCTGGTTGACCTACCAGGGGCATAAAGCCCCCGACAACATAGCTCCTAGGGTCTTTGGGACACACAAACCCCTCCACCACGATAAGATGATGGCTCAAGGAGGGAAGAGCATACACTGCTATTTGCTTCTGACAAATCTTTGAACCAAGAGCACCATCTAGAGGAGTCAAAAAATATCACAATTACTTCACAAAGCTTCATTTGTTTATCAGTAGTAACAGGATATGGCCAGCAATGTGAAATAGCCACTGAATTTTTCAGGTGGTGTATTTCACGGCTGTGTTCCCCTATGTGATGCTGGCCATTCTGCTAATCAGGGGGGTGACGCTGCCAGGAGCCTGGCAGGGTGTGGTCTACTACCTGTATCCAGATCCTTCTCGCTTGGTAGACCTTCAGGTGAGCTTTACAGTGTCATGTTTGTTTGAGAGATTATGTTTTTCTTTTTTTCACATTGATGATACACTGATTTTATACTGATGACAATAATAGAGTGGAGTAGGAATGAGTCCTGATGATGGGTTTTAGTCAAATGTCTGAAACAAGAAATGTTGCATGGTAGATTGATGTAACAAGTACACACATACATACATATATATATATATACTGTATATATATATATATATATATCTTTCTGTTCGTCAGGTGTGGATGGAGGCTTGTGCTCAGGTCCTCTTCTCTTATGGTATGGCATCAGGAACCCTGATCACACTGGGAAGTTACAACAAAGTCAAGAACAACTGTTTTAAGTAAGACATGTTGTCGATAGGTCCGCCAATATATTGTCCAGAATGGAGTTAAAATTGTATATGTGTGTTGGTGTGTGTCTGTGCAGGGACAGTCTATGGTTGTGTCTGCTCAATAGTGCCACCAGCTTTGTTTCTGGCTTCGCAGTCTTCTCAGCTCTGGGCTTCATGGCCCACAAACAGGAAATTCCCATCAACATGGTGGTTGCATCAGGTATGATTAAAGCTCAAAGCTACTGACTCTAACAGACATGAGATTCAAATGTACCCTCTCACTATTGTTGAGAAGGGACAGCTATATAATGTCTCCTCTGTCCTCTCAGGACCTGGGCTGGCGTTCATTGCATTTCCTCAGGCTGTAGCCATGATGCCTCTGCCTCAGCTGTGGGCCGCCTGCTTCTTCATTATGCTCATTCTGTTGGGACTGGACACACTGGTAACACCAAGAGCACACATGACATAATACTGGTGTCCTACATAAAGTATTCACAGAATGTATAAACATATGCTCCAACTGTCTATGCTGGATGAGTAAATGTAGCTGAACCCGTGAGATGAGACCAGGCCGTTAAGGGGGAGACCAAGTCAAGACCAAGACCCGATCAATGCAAGCCATCAAGCTTTGAATGACACCCTTAATAATACTAAATAAAATGTGGAACATGTTAGAACACCATAGGAGCTACTCAAATGTAGACTTTCCCAAACAAGTATTTTGTTTATTTTCTGAGGTGACATCAATTAGGCTACATGTTTTGAGAATAAAATTTTCCGATGATGGTTGTTTCTAATATTGAATTATCCATAGTCTTAGTCCTTGTGCAGTATGTGAAAGAGGGTGGTAGTGTCACATAAATATTGATCAGTCAATGGTTGGGGAAGTGAAAGAGTGCCCAGGAGCCTTTGAAGGCTTTTAAAGGAGCAACATGTTTATTGAAAGTCTGATATCAGGAAGAAACAGAAACACACTCAAGTACAGAATAGTCAGTGACTGAGTCTGTATCACATTCCTCCCTCCTCTCCAGATAGACAGGGTTTAATCCACACATATGCTAATAATAATAATACCACATGCCCATACAGGTACAAGTGTACCTCACATTACTTTGTATCACGTTGCACTCGGACAGGCTCATCATGTTATTTTTCTAGTCTGAAGCTGCTTATTGTCTGGATGACTTTGAGTCATTGGGTGTGATCAGTAACTGACACAGGAGGCATTACTGACAGACTTTCATGACTTTGGTTTCCAGGTCAGCGCAGAGATAGGGAGGCACCAGTTTTCCTGAAGCAACCCAAATATCAGCCTTGTTATCTCAACAACTATGAGATGGATTGATGTAATGTGATTGAATAGACCTTTCTAGTCCATAGAGAATGAATCCCCTGACCTTTCCTCTGTAACCACCATAACGGTAATATTTTAGGCTTTTAGCAAAATATCTTAAATACCATAAAACATGATTAATGTATCAATGGAGCCTAGGGCAATTTAATGACTGAATTTTCATCCAGTGCCATCATCAGATCAACATTTTACCTCTCCCCAAAAGTTAGTTCCAAATGGCCAAGTATGTGTAGATAGCCAGCTAAGAACATGGAAAACAAAGCTGAACAAGTAAAGGTAAAGAGTAGTTCGGACTAATATGTACACAAGTATGTGGAAATGTAATACATCAACATAAGAGGGTTAATAACTACAACTAACGATGGCAGTGGACAGCAGCTAAACATGGCTGCAAAAATAAAACCCAGTCGTTTGTTTGGGTCAATTACGTATCCAGAGTGAACAAAGATTCAACTTGGAAACTTGGAAAATGTTGTTCGATATTACTGACTATATTTGGCAGTTGACTGTTTTGCCACGTTGGGGGTTTCCTTCAGTCTCTTGACTTTGCATGCACTGATTCATGCCTTTTACATAAATGTATGGTGAGATTGTATACCACACTCCTGACACACTTTCTTAGAGTGTTTACTATTGCTGTGGATGGGTTTACATTATAGTTAATGGAATGCCCACTGATTTTTATAAAAGCATTGTAGGGTGTATTTGACGCGCTACAAGTAAGGATAAGCTGAAGAAGAGCAAAAAAAGAGTAAATTGGACATGCTTTTGTTGGTAATGTAACTTTGTAGAGGCACACCCCACGTGATCACTTTTTCCAGTCCACAGACCGACAGACAAAGCAGAAATGCAGAAATGCTTTGTGTTTTCGCGGCTGGCTGTACTTTGTTTTCACAAAGAAACAAAGTACAGCCAGCCACGTGTACTTTGTTCAGTGCGAGAGCTTTGTCTGGACTGACGACGAGGTGCAGTTGCTTCTGAAGACAACACTTGATTATAAAACATCGAAGTAGTTGTGCGAGCAGATATGGTGTGGTTCACCTGCCACTAATGCTATGGGAGCTAGAGACGAACGATGTCCGGGTCAATTTGCAAGACGCCGGGACCTCCACTCGTTCTTCAACCCCACTTTCCGTACACAGTGACCCTGGTAGCATCTAGGACACTACTTGCAGCAACCTACCCTCTTCTGTGGTCAAAGAAAGACTGCTTCAAGTAAGTGTATTAATAGTTATTATATAACGTTAGTTCTCCAAGAACTTGTAAAAAAATATTACTATGCTATAGTTTTGTGATGCACAACATATAAAACATATTCATGTTATACGAGTAATGAAAACAAAGTATTATTCCCATAATGTTTACATGATGTCTACTCAGCTGTCACAAAGTATTTGAATTTGTGATTTTTTTTTCCAGAAGCTAATATCCAAGAAGTCTGGCTATTAGCTTGTGGGAAAAGGTTGTAATTTTGAAATTTCAAATGTGTAGAAACAATGTATTGCTTACATTCTATGTCTTAAATTCTACATCTTACATCTTACATGTCCATTACACTACATTATACAGTATTCCCCCAATATTTTAGGCGCTACTAGTAATGTGTGTATGTTTCCAAAAATAATAATAATTTTCTTCTCTTTGATTCGAGACAAAGCTTGATGGCCACAGGAAAGACAGATTGCGGAAAAGAGCTCACCCCGATCAAGCCGTGCAGGAAGACCTCCAGCTGAAAAGGGGCACGGTGGACCTGCTGGAGGAGTCTGAGAGGCGCAATAATGAGAGACTGGATCAACTGACTGAAAACCTCGCCGTGATATCCAACTCCATTCAGGAGGGGTTTTCCTTGCTGAGGCAGATGATGTCCCAGCCACAGCAACCACACGTATATCCCTATGGTGAAGGCAGCAGTTGACATACGCACTTCCCAGGCCCCCCACCTGCACCTATGCACACACGACAGCATCTGCACACCAGCACCACACCAGGCACACATCCAGCACCTTCTTATATGCACACACTCTTCCAGGACGACACCGGAGATGTCACCAATTTGTGACGTTTTTGTAACTGTTTTTGTTAATTTATTGTTATGCTGCTACAGGCACGTGACACTTTGTTTTACATTTCGCAACTTATTGAAAATGTCGACAAAGTTTGTTTCTGAACATAATGTGCCAAAGGTTTGTGAAAAAATAAAGACATCACAACTAAATGCATTGTTGTTGTTTATTTGGTTTGATGAGAATAACACATTTAGGAAAACACAATTACAATTTAAAAATAAAAATGAGAAAAAACCCTTGTTCTAATGGTCCAGGTACTTGCTAACAACCCTTCTGATTCTCTTTCCACTTTCATTATAGTCAGTGAGGTAGTTGTTGTTTTGTGTTGGTGGCTGACATTCTTGGTCACATTTCATCACTCCCAACACACTGCCTTTATCCACAGGCTCTTCACTGGTCTCACAGTAATTGTGGAGAACAAAGCATGGGTAGATCACATGTGGCATGTCAGTCAGGTTTATGTCCATAGGCCACCTTAGGCATGCAAACCTGGCCTTCAGCCGTCCAAATGCACACTCGATCACCATGCGAGCTCTACACAGACAGAGTCTGTGAGTATTGTTTTTGGGAGGTAGAGCCACCATTACAATACTCCTTCATCAGGTAGGGAAGAAGTGGATAGACAGGGTCCCCCAGAAGAAAAATGTGTATTGTTTCCTCATTGTCCACAATCTGCTCATCAAGTGCAGGGAACCTTCCAGTCTTGAAATAGGTGTTAACCATGGAATTAGCAAAGATCCAAGATCTGTGCATCATGAACACTTCCAGCCCACTTTTTGGCAACATCCATAAATCGATATTTATAATTACAAACGGCTAGAATATTAAGGGAGTATTTACCCTTCCTGTTGATGTAGTCCGTGGAGTTGACCCATTTCCACATGGGTCCCATCTACTGCTCCTAAACACTGGGGCATGTCACGAGCATGTAGAAATCCATATACAAGCGCCAGCAGCCACCAGCAGCTTGTTCTTCCAGGTCTTGTCCAGAAGCGTCTGTTGGCAGCCCTCCACTGATGTAGAGGTGGGCTGAATATGTGGCGTATATATTGGATGCCTCTTCGCCGACTGCCGTAATGGTGCAGCAAATGCAGATTTTGCTGAAGAAGATTCAAACAAATTGAGCAGAAGTAGCACAAGCCCAACACACTTTAACTCTAACTATTCTAACAACTAGAATAAAGTGTAATGTGCATGTGCAAAGGGGAGCGTGATGGCAGCGTCTTACCTGATAATTCTGGCTTCTTATTTAGTCAGTCAAGTTTAGTCAAGTTTATTTGTATAGCCCAGCATCACAAATTATGAATTTGCCCCATTGGGCTTTACAATCTGTACAGGATATGACACCCTCTGACCCTCGTATCGCCTAAGGAAAAACTCCCCCCAAAAAAAACCTTTTAACAGGGAAAAAGAAACGGAAGAAACCTCAGGAAGAGCGACAGAGGAGGGATCCCTCTTCCAGGATGGACAGACGCGCAATAGATGCCATGTGTACAGAATAACAACAATGAAAACACATTAATACTACATATAAAATTGTATGGAAATGTCCAACTCAATATAACAACAGGTAATATACAGTGTATATATATATATATATATATATATATAATTGTATGAGAGTGTCCAAGGGGATGAAGAGCATCATCAAGCTATCAGCAAAGTAGAGAAGCACGTCTTCCTCTCCACCACGCCAACCAGAAGAAGCCTGGGCAGCACGTCCTCCTCTCCACCACACCAACCAGAAGAAGCCTGTGCAGCATGTCTTCTACTCCACCACACCAAACAGGAGAAGCCTCCGCAAGATGACCTTGTCACCACCAAGTTTACATGGCGGGAGAAGTTGTTGCGCTTGAGAAAAATTCCACTCCATTTTTAAATTTGTGTTTTAGGTCATCTAAATCGCCGTTAACGTGTAAATGGGAGGCCGAAACGCAACAAAACCTTGGTGTTTTATACTAATACCATTGTCGTGTAAACAGGGCCTTAAGCTCATGTGGGAGCAGAAAACAAACAAATAGAACAAATAGAAATGTTAGAAACCACCAGAACAATAGAGGGGATTCATTCATGAGGGAGTCGTTGTCCCTCCTACCCTTATGAACTGTTAAGATGATCTGCACTCAGGTGTGAATTGGTTGCTGTGGTTTCTGGGGATGGACCTCAATACTGAGTTGTATGGCAAATAGGTTGTGTCATAGTCCCCCTCCTCTGTTCAGAGATGGTTTACCTAGTCTGACAAAAATGTTTTTAACTCCTCTCTCAAACAATCTGTCCTCTCTGGCTAAAACCTGGACATTATTGTCCTCAAAGGAGTGGGCTGTGTCTTTCAAGTGCAGGTGAACTACTAAGTCTTGTCCTGAGGAGCTGGTTCTCCTGTGTTGAGCCATAGTCACTGCCACTCAGTCACTTCTTCACTGCACTGGACAGCAAACACTGCATTGGACATAGGCTAATGTTATTCCCTTTTCTGTGTATGTTAGTTTGCAGGTTTGGAGGCTATAACTTCGTCAGTCATTGACATGTTTCCAGGACAGATGCGCAGACCGTGGCGGAGAGAAATCTTTCTCGTCTTCTTCTGCTCCATCATCTTCGTCATACAGATCTCTCTAACCTCTCAGGTGCTAAGCAGGCCTGTGTAACCTTATCCAAACACAGCAGCTAACTCCCAGCATATTCTCATGTTCTCTTCTGAGCAAGTATTTGGGTGACATGATAAATATGTACCTCTTCTGTGTTCTCAGGGAGGAGTGTACCTGTTTGAGCTGATTGACTACTATGGTGCGAATGGAATATCTGTATTATTTGTGTCTGTGGTCCAACTTGTGGTTGTTGGCTGGGTCTTTGGTAAGTGATGTAAATACCATGTTTCAATTGTTCTGTAGTTCACCAGATAACCCTGCCCAGAATATAGTTGCTTTATGTAGCTGATATTGTCTGTCTGAATGTATCTGTATTCACCCTCTGTCTGCAGGTGACATAGGAAGGGAAGCCAAATTTCAATATCTTGTTGAATCACATGTTTTCTGATCTGGACAGCCCACACAAAAACTAACTAGGTTGTCTTATTTGACAGTTTGGTGGTTGGTAAACACTCAAATGTGAGTGCTTTTGACGTCATTCAAAATCTGAGGCTTGAGTGTCATCGATGTAATAAGAGAGACTCAGTACAGTATGGAGATCAAAGCAGGAAGTGGAGACATTTAGCGAGCACAACAGACGCATTCTGGACAAAAAGTGGTGATTTTGGTGAAAGAAAGTGGCCTTTACCTCTGATAAAACAAGAATGGAACAAAAAATGTTATTTTCTTGATGAAATAGTGGGTCTCTTCTTTCACTTAAACTACTCCGTGTTTTCAAAGACATGATACAAAATATTCTGTGGGTCTTTAAATATAACTCAAAATGGGTAAAAACGCTGGTACAAGGCACTCTCTTTTTTAAACAAAGGCTGGCACTCATGATTTATTTTGTGGTTTTACAGTTGAGAGCGGGGTCTTAGGTTAAGAGATTAAATAAAGTAAGAGGAACATTCATAAAAGAGATTACTATAAGATGCTGCTACGGTAGTAGAGATAACCAGAAAATTCTGCGGTAAATTTTGATATGTGCCTGCCCACTTGCCGCCGGACAAACCTGGCCCTTGCCTTACCCTCTCTGCAGGAGGAACCAAACTTTTCCTCCACAAAACACAAAGCATCACATCCATGCGTTTTGGCATCACTGGTAATAGTTTTGACTACTAAAAGTGATAGCGCTCATGATGCGATTGAGACACACATTTTGATGTATGCCATGCCTGGGTGCACCTTACGGTTTGGGCTGCATAGTTTGTCAAAGATGTGTCTATAATAATAATATTTTTTTGAAAAATAAACCTAGCAACTAGTAATATATGCCTTAGCGCAATCAGCTGCATGGGTGCATTGTTGGATGCATTTTTGTTGTTTGTTGTGTTTTCACAGTCCCTTTTCTCCATTTTACGGGTGGCTACACTGCTTCGAAGAGGGTATGTTGGCATGTTAGGTCCGTCACTTACCCTCTGAGGAGGATATTAAAATAATTTCACACTTTAAATTTGAATTACTTAACTGTTAATTATTCATGTTATATTTTGGACTAGTTTAATAACCCTTATTTGCCTTCTGTTGGTTATTGAGCTCCATACAAACCTGCCATATCCTAATAAGTGGTTGCTGAACTAGTCAACGTACCATAATTCTACACCAGCAAGTCCTGTCCTTTTGATACTAACAAACTGTAATAATCATGCAGGGGCTGAGCGGATGTTTGATGCAGTTGAAGATATGACAGGACAGAGGCCTTGGATTATTTTCAAACTGTGCTGGCGTTACTTCACTCCTGTGATCTGCACGGTGAGTTATACACTGTTGACAGCTGCCGTCTGTCTGAGTGTGAAACAAAGCAGAAATGACATGAAATGAACAAAACTGTCATGAGGCAGCCTACAACAATAAGGTGAAGAGAGTTTTTCCAGGACATGTATATTTCTATTCTCTTTTGTTTGTGATGATGATGTAAGATCAACTTCTATGGCTTTGAAAATCACTCCTAACATCTATATTTGAAAAACAAGTGACAAAATCCTTAATCATTTAAGATTAACATTGGGTGGGATGCAGTGTGATGGGATCATCAAATTAAGTAGTTTAATTTAGGTTACATGTTTTTTTTACCTCAGAATCAAGGGTTGACTGCTTGGATTTTATCTGACTAGGGGTGTCACGATATGAAAATTTAAGCTCACGGTTATTGTGACCAAAATTATCACGGTTTTTGTTATTATTGTGGTAAGTATTGAATATATTCAGAAAGCACTGATAGTCTTACACAAACTGAAATAGTTTCAAAAAAGTGTAACAGTGTTTATTATATTTAAAAAATAGACAAACAAACAGACAGACAAACCCTTGTCAAAAGTGCAACTTTTCACATCAAAGGAAAGGAACAAGGGCATTCAAGAACATTTACAGTAGTACAGTTAGTGAATTATACAAATCCAAACATTCAAAAAATACAGAACAATATGTAAACAAATCAAACAAACACCACTTGTCTTATATACTTGTTTTCTTCATCATCAAAATTAAAATCTAAAACTATACACTTGAGCACTGTACAAGTCAACCTTAAAAAAACATACATTTAAAATAAACAGCCACTTTAAAAACATTACAAAAATAACTATTACAATCATATGTAATCAAATCTAAATGTTAAAGTATTAATGGCATTAAAATAAAAAATATGTAAACAAATTAATGGCACGTGACAGAACTGACTGTATACTTCTCTCCATCATCAATAAATAAAATGCCGCTGATCTAGCATCATGTCTGTATGTATCTCCATTTACTTGAGATTGAAATGCAAAAATGTCAACACATTTACCTTGTCTGGTTAAAGTTGTGATCTAAGAGGGGAAACAGTGTACCTGCTGGCACTGAATATTCTCTCTGATGGAACACTGGATGCTGGGATAGACAAAAGCTTTTTTGCCAGCCTGGCAAGATGAGGCTCTGTAAAGAAAATATAAACAAATACCCATTAGCACTATATAAATACAGACCATTTATTATCATTAGGCTACCGTTCATATCACTATACATTGGAGTTTGTTTATACTTGTTTTGGTTGCTAAACAAAACCGTCTAGCTCAGGTTAAGAAAGTGTCCTCATTAGCTTCACACATTTAGCTGATCCAGCTGCTAGCTAGTATTTGGTTGATTCCAACATCCACTTAATTATATGGTAATACACACGTAGTGACTGCCAACTAAAATGGTTAAAACAAATGAAGTGTATGGCATTGTTGTGCCTTCAACTAGCGCTCAATAATGCCGTGTCTGTTGTGAATGAAAGTTTAGCTGGTTAGCTTAGAATATTAGCTGCTAATAAGTGGCTGCACTATGGTATGGGGCTTATGTTAACATTACCGACAGACGTATCGTTGTACTCTCCCTCAACCCAAAGTCCCCACATCATGCATTTCAGCTAAAACGTTAACGTTAACTTACCTTGCATCGGCTATAGATTTGTGTGTGACGGTCACACAGGTGAGTCGTGAGGTTCAAAGTATTGCTGCCTTTAGCAGACACTTTTTCAACTGTCCCTCAGCATTCTTAAAATACCTAAAATACGCCCATACTTCAGACTTGGTCCTTTTTTGAAGGCTGACAGATGTCCTGAGCGCCGTCGTCTCCTCCTTCGGCCATGAGTCCAGCTTCGGAAAGTGTAAACATTACAAGATGTCCTGGCTGCAGACCTCCACTGTGAGGTAGCTTCCACCGCAGGCACTCTCAGGCATTCACCTCCACTGAAGATGGGAAAGGCAGGGGATACATTTCAAAATAATATTGCAAATGCACTTCTGGTTGAATCGTTTTCCTCACAAATGCGTTTATTAGTGTCTCTAAAACATTAGGTTGTAGCTACAAAGTGCGCCTGCGCAGCAACTTCAGTAGACTGATGAGACACTGGAAAGGCTCACAGTGCCTATACCGTGGGCACGGTAACCAACCGCGATAATGTTTTATTTTGAAATTAAAACTGTAATTGTTATAGTCAACATTTTTATCGGGGTTTACCGCTACACTGGTAACCGTAACATTCCTATATCTGACTCACTTTTGTGATCATGTCAGGTCAGGAATGCCTGGATGAAATTTTTTCAAAGTTGACATTTTAGTCCTGGACTATGTTGTTAGTTTCCTTGATATTTTGAATGGACTTCCGCTTCATGACCTGCCAGCACATCACTGACAATGGGGGAGTTTGTCCAGGTAGACTTACTGTTGCACTAAATAGCACTTCACAGACCACAGACCACAGAACACAGTGAGCAACAACATCAAGTTCACCCATGAAAATGTCAAGGACAACATCCTGGCCTTGTTGGACAGTGGAGTACACCTTGAAACTGACAGGAGCCTCAATATCGAGGTGTACAGAAAACCCACCCACACAGACCAGTATCTTCTTTTTGATTCTCACCACCCTCTGCAGCACAAGTCATCCAGAACTCTCTTAAGTCATGTGGCTAGCCAAACTGAGCATTTGCCAAAACCAACAAAACCAAAAACAGAAACAGCAATGAACAGGGGAGGGAAGACCAATGGAAACCTGTTGTCATCCCCTACATTAATTTTTGGAAAAATTCAAACAAATTTTCAGTAAACACAAGATTTCCGTACACTTCAAAACCAGTAACACACAAAGAGAGAAGCTGGTCAAAAGGACAAAATCCCATGGCACAAACAGAATAATGTAGTGTATGCTGTCCGGTGCAGTGAGGAATGCAGTGACTTGTACATTGGGGAGACCAAACAACCACTCCACAAGTGTATGGCTCAACACAGGAGAGCCAACTCCTTAGGACGAGACTCAGCAGGTGAAAGATTCTGATGGCAACCTTATAATAATCAAAGCCAACAGTCACAGCCTCTGTGTTTGGCCTCTGAGTGAACTGGACTCTTGCTGCGAGACTATATGGCTTTGACAGCAGAGCTCTCAGAACGATTGAGAACATCAGGTAGCCTCCGATGAAATGCTTAGAGCCTGCATGTGCCAGCCCAGAGCATCTTGCCTGGTCGTGCAGCGTCGCACTCACTGGCTCGGCCATGTCCTCCACCTTCCTCCTGACCATCCAACGAGAGCCATTCTCCAGTTCGACCCAAAGGCGACCACACGGCAAGCCCTGCACCCGATGGCTCGACGTCATTGCTGGTGACCTCCAACAACACAGAGTTGCTGTCGAGGATGTAGAATAGCTGGTCCAAGACCGCCAGAACTGGAAACAACTACTTCATCTCATTGGCTCAGCGCACAAGGACGGGACGCACTACCCCTTGCAAGAGTACTAAGTAGAAGTTCAACAAAAATCTCCACTTTTTGGGGATTCCTCACTAAACAAATGAATCCATTGTTCATTTCACCATGAGAAAAGCCTTTTCCCAAAACAAATCAAAAAAGGAAAAAGTGTTGTCTGACATGAGGAATGGATTATTTTCCAGTTAAGAGGCTCATGTCATCTGTGTTAAATGATCTTAAAGTTGAGTCATTTTTATTTTGTCACATTCAGTCTGAAGTCATCAACTCAACTCAATGTTTTCCTGTGCTTTTCCTTCAAGGTTTGCCTCATCCTCTTCTTTCTGGACTACCAGCCCCTGACATTCAAAGGGGGATATGTGTACCCAAACTGGGCCTATGGTCTGGGCTGGGCCATGGCCCTGTCCTCTGTGGTTGTAGTACCCATCTGGGCTGTCAGCAAGATCTGCCTCACAGAGGGAACCCTCAGACAGGTAGGAGCGCCAACGCATCCTGTTTTTTCACCTCCTTTACTCATGTAAAATTGTGTATTGCTTTAAAATACCTTATTTATTTAATTATCTTTCCCTTTTATATTTTCTGTCCCTTACAGCGTTTGTTGGTCCTGTGGTATCCTGTTAGTGTTCCTGCTGATCCAAAGACAAACAGAGAATGTTTCCTACATGAAACCAACATGAAACCAATGTCAGCTGCTTCCCCTGATGTGTTATGAGTCAGTATAAAACAAGAGACCTCTTAATGGAGTGTAGAATGCTTCTGTGTAGATTTTTTTTTCAATCTCTATGGATGTCCTCATTGCTTTATGTATAAATCACTGAAATGGTTACAGAAGACACTTTTTGCGGCTTCAGTCCATTCTCATATTTTATTTTGTTTACTAATTGTCCTTCATGTTGTTTTGGTTTCATGTCATTCACCATTGTTATGTTCCAAATATGTTTCTGTTTTGCAGATAATCAGGGAAGGCTGAGTTGATTGGCCATAAAACAGAAACATATTTGGAACATAACACCCCCACCTATAAACAAGTTGCTCTCGTGAAACCTTGCAGTTAACATAGTAGTATACAAAAGAATAGTTAAACCAGTATACTCATGACCTGGAAAGAGCATCAGCAAGCACATTGTTCTTACCATGAATGTGCCAGATATCAAGGTTAAAACCCTGCAAAATCAAACTCTATCGCATCAACAGATATATTGGTTTTTCATCCTGCTGAGGGTATTATAGTATGGTCTGTACAGACTACTAGGACCGGACTAGAGGAAACATAAACATTAAAATGATGTAGAGCATAAGAAAAATGGCTAAGGCCTCTTTTATTTCTGCAAAAAAATCAGGCGCAGCGAGAACAGGAGTACTAACCAGCAGTGATTTGATAACCTGAAAGCACAGACTCTCTCAGTGAGGGATTTGCCAGCCTCTTAAGGAGATCTAACTTTGTGGCAAAGGCTGAATTCCCAACTCAGTCAATACAATCATCTAATCTTGGCTGAAATGACCTTGTGAAGGGGTGTGATCCAACTTCTCCAACAGCAGGCAGGGAGAGCTCCAAGGGCTAGCACCGGGTTCACAATGCCATGCTGCAACATGTAGTCTACCTCCTTACACATGAGCTGACATTTCTTAAGATTTACTCTATAAGGATGTCATTTCATAGTGATAGACGTAGACGTAGACATGGAACATAGAGAAATGAAGGACTTGGAATGAGACAAACTCACGCCTGACAAGGGGAAGACAGGACTTGTAGCACCACACTATGTAATAATGCCGCGATGTGAAATAATGTAAGAAATTTTCTCATCATTATGTAATAACGCCACATTTTGTAATAACGTGCCACAGTTTGTAATAAAATTCTTGAACGCAATATTAATTTAGGTTTGCCGCATTTTGTAATAAGTTGTTACATATCGCACCAGTTCTTAGAAAATGAGTCTGTTACACTATTTTTTATGAAGAAAAAGTAATAATTTGGTCTGTAATAAAACACCAAATTTGATGTCTTAATTTGATAAAACATAATAATGTCAGAACAACAATTTTAAGCATTCTAACCTGTTAAATAATTAATTTTACAAACAAGTAATATGTTTCATTAGTCAACATTTAATCAAAAATAATTGTTTATTACAGTCACAGAGAATGTGTTTGAAAGTTCCGAGACAAAAACTGCACTAAATACAGTTACAGACAAAAACATTATCATTGCAGTAGTATGGGAAGGAAGGAAGGAAGGATGCAACCTTGAACAGTATGTGTCTGATCCATTTTTAAGTTTATGTTGGAGGAAAAGGTATTTCTACTGTTGCTATGAGATAATATGTTTTTTTTTTAAGTCTTAAGTAAATTTCTTGCATATTGGAACTATTGCAAATCTTTTTGTTAAAGGGCATTTGTGGATAGCAAACTTTTTTATTTTAAAAACATGATGATAAATATTTCATTTTGATTTGAAAGATTGTTTAAACTGTTTTAATCAGTTTATACTATTGTTAACCCTATAGAAAAGGACATCTATGAAATAAAGGTTGGTTTTCTATTCCATATTTGTTTTTGTCTTTTGTCTGCTTTCCAGCCCGTATTTATGCATAACATAACCCAGATTGCGTGGGTTCTCTCTGGTTACCCACCACCTTCCTCCCACCATCCAAAAACATGCATGGGTATTAGGTTAATTGGCTAATTTAAATTGCCTGTAGGGGTGAGTGTGAGTCGTTGACTGTCTCTATGTGTCCTGTGATGAACTGGAGACTGGAGTTATTACAAAATGTGGCATTATTACATAATGGTGTTATTTTTTTTAATATTATTACATAATGTGGTGCTACAGGACTGTTTAAACATGAGCAATGATAAATAGCTCAAAACAGTCAGGAGTGGGCCAGACGACCATCAGACGTGGGAGACAGGAGGGGCAGCCAACAAAATGCTCTGAAACAAGAAGAATACATCATTACTACAAAATAAAACCGGAAGGAGCGCCCGAGTCAAGTCAATTTTATTTGTATAGCCCATATCACAAATATCACAAATTACCATTTTGCCTCAGAGGGCTTTACAATCTGTACAGGATATGACACCCTCTGTCCTTTACAAACAACCCTCACATCGACTGAGGAAAAACTCCCTAAAAAACCCTTTTAACAGGGAAAAAGAAATGGAAGAAACCTCAGGAAGAGCAGCAGAGGAGGGATCCCTCGTCCAGGATGGACAGACGTGCAATAGATGCCATGTGTACAGAATAACAACAATGAAAGTCACATTAACACTCCACATAACAACAGTCATATACATATACATGGAGCATCACTCCACCATACCAATGGATGAAGGCTCCCGTTTGGGAGAAGCCTCAACAAGATATCCTCGTAACCACCATGTCACTCAGTACCAGAAGATGAAGATGAAGCCTGAGGCTCATCTCAATTCATTAATTTCGGCCTCCTCGATTCCTATCCTCGTCATAGTCCCACCCATGTAAGATATGAGCGGAGGAGGCGAGGAGGAGACTCGAGGAGAGAGGAGTTGAGGCAGCATCATTTAACAAAATGAGATGTCCTCGCCTCAGAGCCGTCATTTCAAAGCGACATCATTTAAATATGACGTGTGCCATTGCACAGTGAATGACTGAAAGTTTAGTCGTGCATATAAGCATCATAAATCATAAATGATGATTTATCATCATCATAAATAACCAACACAGCTTCTACTACAACACTTACACTTGCGAAGTCCTGCTCTCACCATGGTTTGTACATTCCAGCTGTCTGTCACGCCCCTTTTATACGCTGCTTGTGTCCAATATATTTCCACATAGCATACACCTGTGTATCCTCGTTCATAGCTCCTCCAGAGAGCCTCCTCCGTCCTCCATCCTCCAGATGCATTTAAGGAATTGAGACGTCCTTCAAGATGGCGAGTGTGTTAAATGGAATTCTCTTCTAGATTTTACAAGGAGCCAGTGCAGAGAGGCTAACACAGGAGAAATATGTTCTCTTTTCCTGGTTCTGGTCTGAACATGTGCTGCTGTGTTCTGGACCAGCTGGAGAGAACCTCATAATAATGAATTGCAATAGTCCAACCTCAAAAAGGTTCAAAGGTTCAAAGGTTTTTATTGTCACATACAGCATCGAAATGAGCAGTGAAATTTGGGCCGCAGCCACTCCAAGACTATACACATTAAAAACATACAAAAACAAACAAATAACAATACAGTGTAGGAAGCTTAGAGTCCCATAGGTTTAAAAGTACAGTATAATAATATAATAGTCTAGTACTAGTTAAAAAGTTTAAAAAGGTTTAGATAATAAAAATAGCAGCAAGTGTACACTATGTGTACCCCATCTATTTGGCATTGTCAAGTGCCCTGATGGCCTGGGGGAAGAAACTATTCTTCATCCTCATCGTCTTTGCAGCTGAGTGCTTCAGTCTCCTCCCAGACCGCAACCACGTGAACAAGTGGTGGCCTGGATGAGAACTGTTCTTCATTATTTTTGTTGCCTTCGCTCGACAGCGTTTGAGGTAGATGTCCTCTAGGCGGGGCAAGGTGGTGCGGGTGGTCCGCTCCGCAGCCTTTATGATCCGTGTCAGTCTCTTTCTGTCCTTGACACTACAGTTGCCATACCAGGCAGTTATACTGCCCGTCAGCACAGACTCCACCGTGGCAGAGTAGAAGGCTTTCAGTAAGGCTGGGGATTTAGTGTGCTTCCTCAGCCTCCTGAGATGGTACAGTTTCCCTGCAGTCTTCTTTGCCAGAGCAGAGACATGAGCGCTCCAGGTCAGGTCCGCACTGATATGTACTCCCAGGTACTTGTAGCTGTTCACTATTTCCACTGGGGTCCCATTTATGGTGATCGGTAGATGGGGGGTTCTTTTGCTCCTTCTAAAGTCCATGACCAACTCCTTCGTTTTGGTCACGTTCAGTAGGAGATTGTTCTCCTTGCACCAGGACGACAGGTGCTCCACCTCCTCACGGTAGGCTGTCTCATCATTTTTGGAGATCATCCCCACCACCACTGTGTCGTCCGCAAATTTCCCAATGATGGTGGAGGGGTGCGTCGCCACACAGTCGTGGGTGTAGAGGGTATAGAGCAGTGGACTCAGTCCGCAGCCCTGTGGAGCTCCGATGTTCAGGGTCCGAGGTGCTGTGAGGTTGTTAATTCCCCACCTCACCCTCTGGGGCCTGTCTGTGAGGAAGTTGAGGTACCAGGGGAGGAGAGATGGTGTGATCTCCAGATCCCTGATCTTCCCAATGAGCTTCTGAGGCACGATTGTATTAAAGGCGGAACTGTAGTCCACACACAACCACCTTGTGTAATTTCCCTTGCCAGCGTCAAGATGTGCATTTGTGGCATGGAGCAGATGGGAAATTGCATCCTCAGGGCTTCTGTTCTTCTTGTAGGCAAATTGGGTGGGATCAAAAGAGTCTGGCAGTTCTTTCAAGATCATGCTCTTCACCAACTTCTCAAAACACTTCATGAGAATAGGTGTTAAAGCTACCGGTCGGTAGTCGTTCATGGAGCTTGGCTGGTTGTTCTTAGCGATGGGAACAATAATGGATTCTTTCCATATACGGGGAATGTCCCCCTGCTCTAATGAGGCCTTCCAGATGGTGTGAACTACTGGGGCTAATTGGTCAGCACAGGCTTTGACCACTCGTCCTGGGATATTATCAGGCCCAGCAGCCTTCCTGCCATTTACACCTTTCAGTATTAGCCTCACATCATGCACGGTGAAAGTAGGTGGCATACTTTCCTTGGCTAGAGCTAATGCTGGGGCAATAGCCTCCTGCATAGAGTTGATCTCGGCTGGACTAACACTGTCCTCGAACCGTGCAAAAAAATCATTTAGTTCCTCACCTAGTGTAGGATCATTCACAGCCACATTTGCTTTTGTTTTGTAGTCTGTGATGATATTTAGAAGTAACAAATGCATGGACAAGTTTATCTGCATTGTTTTGAGAAAGAATATGCCTGATTTTTGCAATGTTACACAGATGGAAAAAAACAGTTCTAGCTGTTTGTTTCATGTAGACGTTGAAGGACACATCTTGGTCAAAAATTACCCCTAGATTCATTACAGTGGTGCTAGAGGCAGGTGCAATAACATCCACAATAAGTAAGTCATTGGATAATTTATTTCTGAGATTTTTGGGGCCAATTAGAATAACTTTGGTTTTGTCTGAATTTAACAACAGAAAATTGTCATCCAGGTTTTTATGTCCTTAAGGCATGCTTGGAGTTTAGCTACCCGAAAGAAAACACGGGACATAAAGTTTGAACCTCTGAACTGGTCTTGCAGACCAAATCATGTAAATAACTTGATTCAGGCCCGTGATACAACATAATCTTTGTCTAAGGGACAGCTTCAGGAAACCAAGTAGCAGTGCATGTGAGTAATAAGTACTTTTTACTAGTGATGGACAAGTGAGGTTTCAGATTTCAGATTTACTTATTTAAAATAGGGCACTGCATATCAATAAACATTGATATGTAACTATGCAAGATTGTAGCCAATAGCTAATTTCCATCAAGTTTTTCCAGCTCAGCAAATTAAATTTTATCAGGATGCTACAATGATGGTGCATTCTAGGCTTTTTATCCAAAGTTTTTAGGGCTTGCTTATGAATAATTTCAACAGCTTTAGTGTTGTAAGAACTTCACAACAGGAGAATGAACCCAAACACATGACTTAAATGGCACATGACATGACACATGTAACTGCTCAGCTCTGCCTCAATTTTATCCTTATACCTTAATTTTGCCTTTTTTATTTCAGACCTCACCTCATTCTTAAAAAACAATGTCTCAAATGAGGATTTATTAAACAGAACAGAAATACAAGGTACAGGGAGGAATGAGCACTCTAACCTGACTACCTGGAAAGTAACTGATCCTATGCCAACACTGACACTGATGCTAGCTGCGCTGGAGTTGTTAGCATTTGTGCATTCTGGATAATCCCCGCTGCATGGTGGCATGGCGGTCCCAGCGCTGACTGCACCGCAGGATGTCTGCCGCCAGTCCCGAGCAGTGCTGGTGCTAACTGAGCTAGCAATGTGGTGCTAGGGCTTGCGACACTCTCAGATAGCGGGCCAGGATTCATTTATATATCGCCAGCTAAGAGCAGCATTAGTGTAAGCCAAACAAAACCCAGGCAGGAGCTATTCGGTGCAGACTCCTTGTTCTCCCCCGCCGAGGGTGCCTTGGTTAAGCCATTGTCCATGAACTTTGAAGAGAGCAGATATTGACCGCTCCAAGCCGGGCTATAGCCTCGGTCACTGTCACTGGTAAAAAAAAAAAAATATGTCTCATTCACTGTGGTCACATGGTAGGATCGTACTGGATTTCGCCAAATTCAATGTTGCAACTCAGTGGGTGGTCTGTCCCAAAATCCATGTGCACACAGAGTTTATGTATATCAGATAATGGTCAATGACCTGTCTGACTCCGCTATGCTAGGTCGTGCTGTAGCCCTTTCAACAAGTGGTGTTAGAACTACTTCCGGTTGATGGCTACTTAACAACAACAGTAAATAATAAACTCCATCTCCTCGTCTGTCCAAAAGTGAGTTGTTGATTTCTTCGAAGCCATGGTATCATTTGACTTTTCTGGCGACAACATTACTATTTGTGACAGCGTCTGTTCTTCCTTCGTTCTTGAGCAGGACAGGACGCGAATACGATACGATCCTGTTCACAAGAGGCACGAAGCGGATTAAGAACGGTTTAAGCCAAGGGTTCCTATTGGATTCGTCAATCCAGTCCCGATACGATCCTTGGACTGTGCACATAAATTTGATTTTTTGATGCCTTTACTATATGATTAAGCTTGTCCATGTGCATGCAGTGATTGAGAGCAAAAACAAAAACAACAATAAAAGGAGTTGATATCCATTTTTGAGACATCGTTGCATGAATTTCTGCTTTTGGATAGCTTCAGGAACAGACCCGTGGCACCTGCCGAGATGCGTGTCTGCTTGATTGACGCATCATCCTCCTGGTGGTCTTGAAGCACATTTTTTGACTCCTCTGGCGCTCTTGGTTTAAAAATACTAGCCTTAATCTTTAATCCAAGAGTGCCGTCTAGAAGAGTTGAAGTATCACAACTGCTTTATGAACCTTCATTTGTCCATCACTACATTTTACCTGATATTGTAAATGGAAGGGGACTAACACAGTCTATCAAAATATACTCAAATGGCTCTCCTTTGGCAGGAATAGGATGCAGAGGTGCTGATGGAATTTTGTGGTTGGGCTTGCCACCAGTCTGAAACACATGACATGTCTACTATACGCCATAACATCAGATTTTACACCAGGCCAGAAAAAAATCTCAAATCTCAAGTCTCAACAATTGGTCTAAAGTTTTTTTAATCCCCATATGACCAGCTAGACTCTGATCACGGGATAAACACAGAATATCAGAATAACACACTCTGGGAATGAAAATTTGAAACACACTACTCCAATCTTCCTGGCAAGACATCTTAGGAGAAGACCACTTCCTCATTATTAACACACTGTTGTTCATGAAACATCCATAGGACATGGCTCCAAGTTCATTATTGGGAACCACTTCTTTAAAAGGAGACAACAATATTATATCTTATACTGTTTGCATTTTAGCCTTTCTCTAGAGGGAAACTCATCCTTAACTAGGAATATGTCAGTGCAATATCAGAGTCAGAGCTTTTTTTTTTTTTCTTGGTCATGGCATGGGTAGCAACACAATAGGAAATGTCTCTGGGTATTGCTTCACAAGTTCATCCGGGTTCTCTGACACCACAGGACTGGGAACCACCTCCATCGCAACCAAGAGTAACCAGCCCACAACCATAATGTGAAAAAGCACAGCACTAAACAAACATAAATTACTAAATATTACATAACATTTACATAAATATTATATATATTACTTATTACAGCTACTCAAATGGGTGCCATTCAGTCAGTTTTGGTAGTGATGGATAGTGATGGACACTACATGAAACTTCATGAATCACTTGTGACATTTTTTGACTCCTCTAGATGGCACTCTTTGTTTAAAGATTAAGGCTAGTGTAATGCAATTTTCATTCCGTTACTAATTTCCATTAATGGAATGCTCTTTAAACCAAGAGCGCCATCTAGAGGAGTCAAAAAATATCACAAGTGTTTCATGAAGCTTTACTTGTACATCACCAGAAAAAGCCTCCAGATCATGATGCCACCCCCTCCACTGTGCCGTGTAGAAAACATCTCAGGTGGGATCTCCTTGTCCTGCTAGTGATGTTGCAAGCCATCAGGTCTGTCAAGATTAAATTTTTTTTCTCATCAGAGAATAAAACTGTCTTCCACCTTTCAAAGTCCCACGTTTTGTGCTCTCGTGCAAACTTCAAACAGGCACTTTTGTGCCATTTAAGGAGATGAGGCCTTTGTAGATGTTTTTTTGTTCTTAAAACCCTTCTCTCGCAGATAGTGTCTAATGGTTATGGGACTGAAGTTACCACCAGTGACAAGCTTAATTTGGGCAGAGGATCGTCCCGTGTCTTGACAGACAGCCAATTTGATACTCTGGCTCAGGGCTGGTGAACTTTTTTTGACAAGACATGTATAAAAGGAGATCACTGGCAAACAAAGACAATTTACACACTTTCCCAGTTCTGGTGCTACCCTCAGACCCATCCTCCTGCCGCAGCCAGATGGCTAGGGGCTCAATTGCTCTGGCAAATAACAGGGGGGAAAGGGGCCAGCCCTGTATGGTTCCACGGTGAATGGGAAATGGGTTGGATTGGAGCCCATTTGTGAGGACTGAGGTAACCAGACTGCTATAAAGCATTTTTATCTAAGATATAAATTCTGAATGGAAACCAAATTTCTGCAGCAGTAGAAAAAGGAAGCTCCACTACACCCTGTTGATGGCCTTCTCCGCATTGAGCGAAATAATCACCTCTGGTATGTTTGAGCTCGGAGAACTAATGTAAAATACATAGACCTTACTATTTATCAATGTCCTCAGATTTATTCCAAACTTGGCACACATATATCAGAATCAGAATCACGTGGAATAAATGACACCTGAAATCTTTTGGTTCTCTTCGCAGGAGCCCTGAAACGATGGCCTGAGGGCAAAAGCTCAAACTCTAAATGGAGTGGATGACTATAATGCTCCCGAACAGCATTAGCCTTTCTTAAGACCTGTATGTTATAGATGGACAGTACCCCGGCCTGCTGACTACCTGCGATTTTTCCAGCAGTATTAACAAAGCTACCAAGATGGTTCTTGTTGGTCCAATCCAGGTTTCCAAACCATGCAATTATACAAAATGTTAGAGCAGATTCAATGAAGCTTCTGTAGAAGAGAGACATCATCTCAGAAGAAACACTGAATGTTCTCATCTTCCTCAAAAAGACTAGTCTTTGCTGAACCTTTTTGGAGGTAGCATCAACATGGGGTTCGGAACAGTTTATTATCAAGGACCACACCCAGATATTTGTAGCTCTCCACCGTCTCAACAACAACAACAGTAGGTGGTGGAGAATAGGTCGACTTCCTAAAGTCAATAATCATGTCCTTGGTCTTTGATACGTTCAACTCAAGAGAAGACTCATCACACCAAGCTACGAAGTCATCCACAACAGGTCCGTGGTCCTGCTCATCCCCCTGAAGAAGACTAACAATAACGGTATCATCAGCGAACTTTAAGATGTGTCTATTACTGGAGCCGCTACGGCACTCATTAGTGTAAAGAGCAGGGGTGACAAGCAGCAACCCTGAGGGGAGCCAGTGGAAGAGGAGAGCGCACTGGAAAACACACCGTTAATTCTAACACACTGTGACCTGTTAGTTAAAAAGTCGGTTATCCAACTAATCAGGTTAGGATCTAGTTTAAAATGATGCAGGAGCCCGACAGCAAGCAGAAAGGTGCTGGATGGTATTGAATGCTGAAGTAAAGTCTATAAATAAAAGTCAGGCATGTGACTTCTGCCCCTCAAGATGCCTGAACAAAAAGTGCAATAGTGTGACAACTGCATCCTCTACACCTCTGCCAACTCTATAAGCAAACTGCAGTGGATCTAGGTGTTGATCGACATGCAATAAAATTGAATTCTTGATGATCTTCTCAAAAGTCTTCCTCACTAAAGAAGTCAGAGCTACAGGCCTAAAATCATTGAGTGATTTTGGGGAGCCGTTCTTTGCTTTTGGAACAGCAATGCAGCTCAAGAGAAAAAAAATGTAATGAAAGATGCCACTCAGCTGATCTGCACAGATTTTTAGTACTCTGCCACAGATATTGTCAGGTCCAGGGCTCTTAGCCTTAGTTTTCTTAAAAAGCTCTGCCACATCCATCACAACAATAGAAAATGCTGGAGACATAGGCAACGCATCATTAAAAACACCCGTCTGAAAAGTAAAATCCTGATTTTCAAATCGAAGATAAAAACTTCAAGTCATCTGCTAAAACTTTGTCTGAAGTAAAACCATCCAGTGAAATTTTATCATTCCCCTTCCTCTGTAATCCTGTCGTAGTTTTCATTCCATTCCAGGCTTTCTTTAGGTTGTAACTGCTCAGCTCTGCCTCAATTTTATCCTTATACCTTAATTTTGCCTTTTTTATTTCAGACCTCACCTCATTCTTAAATTTCCTCTCTGTAAAGACATCACCTTCATTAAAGGCAGTTTTCCTTAAAAAACAAACATTTAAAACAGACAATACCGGCTACATGTCGCCACAAGAGCAGCGCCACCTTCCACTCTCATGCAGTCTTCCACTCTCACATAGAGGAGTGCATTAGGCGGTAGAATCTGAAATATTAGCATTGAGCAATTTTCCCTGTTTTTTTTTTTTTAAAGTTTAAATTTTTAAATTCTTGTCTCAAAATATCCTGCTCATGTTTTTAATTAGTCACTGTAAAAAAAACACTCTGTGCTGATACTATCAAATTTGTTATCCAGGTCATGGTATCCAAATCATTTTTTTTTTCTTGTAGGACAGTGAGGTCTGTGGATATGGGGGATAGGATGAGAAAAGTGTGTGTATTTATGCATTTGTAGTTTGTAATGTTTTTTTTTTCCTGAGGTTTGTTTTTATATTTGAGTCCAGAGGATTCCCTTGAAAATGAGATGCAACAAGGATATATCTGTCCCATATATTCTGCAGTTTGTTATTAGCTCATTTGTGTTTTACCTTTACAACTGACTTCGGTACTTTGTATGTGTGATAGCATTTTCTAAATTTAGGGGCTCTTGAGGTCACAGCTGGACTCTGAGGTCCAGTATGACAGCAATAAAGGGTAGCAGACACTGTCTTCCTCAGAATGCAAAGCTGATATTTGGGTTGCTTCAAGAAAACAGGTGTCTGTCTATCTCTGTGTTGACCAGGCAACCAAGGTCACGAGAGGCTGTTAGCAGTGTCTCCAGTTATTGATGACAACTAATGACTTTAATAAACATTTTCCTCCTTTAAAAGACTTCAAAGGCTCCTGAGCACTCTTCTTCTTCCCCGACCATTGATTGATCGATATTTCTCTTCAACTCCTTTTATTTTCTGATTTTGATGGATTAGGGAAAGTTAATGTCTTCACATGAAATGTCTTCTGAAATTAACAATGCAATATTTACTTGTATGTCTTTAATTAACAATGACACCTTATAAACTATGTAGACAAGATTCATATCTGTTATGTTATATACTGAAGCAGTGTGCATCAGTCTGCCACATTCCTCCATTCAGTCCTTTCAAAGAGTAGACTGCAGCATCTGGTCTTTCTCCACAGGACTTTTGTCACTTTAACCTCCCTGCTCATATCAGCATAAGTGTTTCCATGTCAGTTCCTTTACATCTACAGATCCATTTTAGAAATACTAATGGATGCAAGTTTTTTTTTTTTTTTTTATCTTCATCAGTGCAAATTCCAGTTATAATAACAAACACCAGCTTTACAGTGTACTTTCCATTGTGACAGGTAGAGGGAGTTGTTCTCTCACAGTGCTATAGCTTGCCTGCAGTGTCAGATGACAGAACAATCAGTTCCATCATTTCTTTTTTCAGCAGTAAAGCCAGAGAAATATGTTGAATGACACAGATCATTTCAGTGATTATCTTGATGTCACAAGATACAAAGCATGCACCATGGCACTTTCACCTGGCTTGACTCTGTAGAAGGTTTAATGTTGACCTTGGTGTCTGATCTGTAGTGATGGACAAATGAAGCTTCATGAAGCACTTGTGATGTTTTTTGACTCCTCTAGATGGCGCTCTTGGCTTAATGATTAAGGCTAGTGTAATGGAAATCGCATTACCTAACCATGTATATATTATACATATATTCATACGTAGGAACACATTTTAAACTTTTTAGTTAGACCATCATTTGGTTAATACTATATACAGTGCATCCAGACAGTATTCACAGTGCTTCACTTTTTCCAGATTTTGTCATGTTACGACCTTATTCCAAAATAGAATACATTTATTTTTTCCCTCAAAACTCTACACATAGCACCCCATTATGATGAGATTTTTCTTTCTTTGAAAATGTATTAAAAATAAAAAAAACAAAAAACTGAGAAATCACATGTACTGTATTAGTATTCACAGCCTTTACTCAATACTTCATGCACTTTTGGATTTACAGCCTCAAGCCTTTTTAAACATGATGCCACAAGCTTGGCTCACCCATCTTTAGGCAGCAGTTCTCAAACTCCATCAAGTTGGATGGGAAGCATCAGTGCACTGACAGTAAAGCCAGAGAAACATGTTGATTGACACGGATCATTTCAGTGATTATCTTGATGTCACAAGATACAAAGCATGCACCATGACACTTTCACCTGGCTTGACTGTGTAGAAGGTTTACTGTTGACCTTGGTGTCTGATCTGTATAAAAGCTGGTGACACTGTGGCTGTATTAACTTGTCATGGCCTTAGATTAAACAGACAAACAGGGTTATGTTACAATGAAATAACAATCACGTCTTAAAATTTTCCTTCACATATTTAATGCATAAATATAACTATGTATACAGTAAATACATTAATACATAGAATCACATTTTAAACTTCTTAGTTAGATCATCATTTGGTTAATACTGCATAAAGTGCATCCAGAAAATATTCACAGTGCTTCAATTTTCCCACATTTTTTCATGTTACAACCTAAAATGGAATACATTTATTGTTTCCCTCAAAATTATGCAGATAGCACCCCATTATGATGAGATTTTTTGTTAGAAAATGCATTCAAAATAAAAACTGAGAAATCACATGTACATAAGTATTCACAGCCTTTACTCAATACTTCATGCACCTTTGGATTTACAGCCTCAAGCTGTTTTAAACATGATGGCACAAGCTTGGCTCACCCATCATTAGGCAGCAGTTCTCAAACTCCATCAAGTTGGATGGGAAGCATCGGTGCACTGTCATTTTCAGATCTCTCCATAGATCTGAAAATGAATGGGGCTTTTGGAGTCCCTGCAGTGACGGATGGCAGAACAATCAGTTGCAGCATTTCTTTCTTCAACAGTAAAGCCAGAGAAATATGTTGAATGACACGGATCATTTCAGTGATTATCTTGATGTCAGAAGATACAAAGCATGCACCATGACACTTTCACCTGGCTTGACTCTGTAGAAGGTTTACTGTTGCCCTTGGTGTCTGATCTGTATAAAAGCTGGTGACACTGTGGCTATATCAACTTGTTATGGCCCTAGATTAAACAGACAAACAGGGTTATGTTACAATGAAATAACAGTCACGTTACAACCTAAAATGGAATACATTTATTGTTTCCCTCAAAATTATACAGATAGCACCCCATTATGATGAGATTTTTTGTTAGAAAATGCATTCAAAATAAAAACTGAGAAATCACATGTACATAAGTATTCACAGCCTTTACTCAATACTTTATGCACCTTGGCAGCATTTACAGCCTAAAGCCTTTTTAAACATGATGCCACAAGCTTGACTCACCTATTTTTGGGCAGCAGTTGCCAAGCTCCATCAGGTTGGATGGGGAGCGTCAGTGCACTGTCATTTTCATATCGCTCGAGAGATATTCAGATCCCAGTCTGGGCTCTGGCTGAGCCACTCAAGGACACTTCTTTGATATCTTCGCTGTGTGCTTAGGGTAGTTGTCCTGCTGAAAGAGGAACTCTGGACATCCAGGATGTCTCAGTACAGTGCTGCATTAATCTTTCCCTCGATACTGACTAATCTCCCAGTTCCTGCACCCATCACCACAGCATGATGCTGCCACCATGCTTCACTGTAGGTATTATGTTGTCCTGGTGATGATCACTGCCAGGTGTCCTCTGAATATTCATGATGAAGAGTTCAATCTTTGTCTCATCAGACCATAGAATTTTGACTACCTCCAGATCCTTGCTTTTTGGGGGTGGCTGTAGCTCAGTTGGTAGAGTGGTCAACCCCAGGGTTGTAGGTTCGATGCCCCATTCCTACTTGTTGTGTCATACACTGAACCACGAAAGAGGCAGCCCACTGCCCTTCGGCGCCTTCATCAAAGCATTTCCTGTTCCAGTAGCCCATTTCTCCCTTCTTCCCTGGTTCCCTAGAGTTAACCTGAAGCATTAAGGACTGGATGACCGCCATGAACAGGATTTGAACTTCGGTCTTCTGTGTACAGTCAGTAAGTCAGTTGTCTTAAACTGTAACTGTACTATCCAGCTGCTAGTAAGAAACTGCTGTCACAACTAGAGATTGATGAAATACTGCAAGAATGCTATAGTAAGGGGGAGCCAGGACGACAGGACAATGGGGGATTTCACCATCACCCCCACAATCCGAGACTGCGTCCCAAGTCCCAACAGACAGCTTCAATACTAGAGCTGCTAGACCTGGAACCTCCGACAACTACCAGAGCTGAGTTGTCAAGTACCTTCAGAAGATCTGCTAAAAGATGTGAATGCTGCAGTAAGAACAATCCCAACTGAGACCATCACTGAGCCCAATAAGCTGATACACACTACAACAACAGTAGTAAATGTAGTAGTAGTAGTAGTAGTAGTAGTGTTTATTTCGAATATGCAAATAATACAAATAGTACGAGTGTTACTAGAAAAATCTTTGCACAGCATAATATAGAAATGAAAACTGAGGAAGCAAAATAATAGTCAAACATAGAGAAACACAAAATATGTGACATATTCGAAAAGGAGTGAGAAGAACCCTAGCTTATTAGCTCCCACCCCCTTGCCTACATAAAAATTATATATATTTGTATATACACACTGTACATATATATATGTAGCGCCCCCATGCCTACCTTACTGGCATGACATCTAAAAACCTCAAAATGAACTAATAAACTATGGGGCGCCCTGAGTTCTTATCAGATAAGGTGATGAACCAGCAGTAGAGTTTATTGGATTGATTATGAGTTATATTACTGTCATGATTCGTCCGTCTGTTTTGGTTAAGTTACCCATTTTTGTCTTGTGCCTATGTTGTTTTGTCATTTCCGGTTTTATTTTGAAGTAACTGTGTCCTCCTTCTCGTTTCAGCTTCACACTTCCCCTTCCTCTCGTTTCCCGCGTCTGGTGATTGTCTGACCCCGCCCCGATTGTCTCCACCTGTTCCCCGTTACCTGGTGTATAAATAGTCCTGTCTTCCCCTGTCTCGTTGCGTGATCGTCATGTTCCTTGTGTCTGTCGCTCCCAAGTTCTGCTACCTGAGATTTCCAGCTCCCTACGCCTCTTACGGTATTTTCTGTTGTAATTTTGATAGCCTTGCCCGTTTTGTTTTGCTAGAAGAATCCTCACTTGAGTAGATCCTAGCTTGTTCTGATTCCTAGTTTTAGTTTTGCCTTTTCACCCTCAGTTATTTAGTTTACAAGACGAATCCTCCCCGGAGTTGATCCTTGTGTTTTTGTATCTCTTTTGTTAATTCCCTCCTCTAGTGTAGAGTTGTAGGTGTTCCTTAGTTTTGTTTTCCCACGCCCTAGTTCACTTGTATAGTTTCCCTCGTCCATCGCCATTAGCCTAGTTTCCCTCCTTTTTTTCCCCGTCGTCACATTTATGGTAAATTTTACAGCCTGTGTAAGGAAGAATTCCCCTTTTGGTTCTTGGTACTGTTAAATGGTTTTCCCTCTCGATTTTGAGAGTGGTTTTCTGTTTTCCCCGTTTATAGTCGAGAGCAGCCAGAGTAGGGTCTTCCCGGTGCGCGTCCCCGCCCGCCTGGAGGTGCGTGGCCGTTCCCCACCTCTCTGCTGGAACATCTTGTTTTATTGTGGTCGCTCAATAAAGACTTTTGTGAGAACTGAATTACCGCCTGTGAGTTGTGCATCTGGGTTCCCTGATATGGACCCTTGTCAATTACCTTGTAAATGCTCAGTAAATATACCTTTAAACTACTGTTAGACAGGCCTGTAATATAAACAGTTATTTACCACATTTCAGCGAGTATAATACTGTAAATCACCTTTGTGGTAAATTACTGTAATTTGCTTTGCATCATGGGACATTTTTAAGAGAACATCAATAATATACAGTACTGTGGTGTATTTTTTTTAAAAATGATGTATTATACTGTATTTTTATAACGGCTGCGTTTTTGGCGCATTTTACTGGACCCACCTATTTTCTCTGTGTGTGGAACTAACATTCGGACACTGTTTGGAAGGACTCTGTCACACACCCATCCGTGAGTCCTTCTGGATGCAAGAAGGTGAGAAGGAAAACCAAAAAGACAAGTATTCCCTGCATGAGATTGAATATTAGCTTGAGTATTCTGTCACTCACGCTAACAACGTTAACAAGGTTAGCTAACTTAGAATGTATTTCCTCTGCATGTGGAACTAGCATTAGGACACCGTTTGGAAGGACTCTGTCACACCACCCATCCATGTGACCTTTGAGACTGCCGTGAGTCCTTCTGGATGCAAGAAGGTGAGAAGGAAAAGCAAAAAAAAAGGAAATGTCATGTGAGAAATATTCCCTGCAATAGATTGAATATTAGCTTGAGTATTCTGCCACTCACGCTAACAACATTAACAAGGTTAGCTAACTTACAATGTCATGCTAACCACTGTCAGTTTACTGTTACTAAAGTGAGTTTACATTGCTAAACAAAATTAGACTCGGTTCATGTCGTCCTAAGTTTTATCCAGTAATTTTCTTTCTGTTTCTATATGGTTCCCATGGTCTACAGACTATGCGAATAAGCCACATAAAGCCTTATGACAGAGCCAGCTCTCTGTTGAGTTCATAACTCGCATTTTAAAAACAGTGACACACTGTCCTCTGGCCAGCGTTGTGACTAACCATTCATTATCACTGACAATTTTCATCACCTCTCTCGCCCATGTCTTTTGCACATAACCCTCCTGTTATCCTTGGGGTAACAAGACCCCATTCAATGTTTATCATTCAAAAAATAATAGTTGACTTTTTTTTTTTTGCTTCATATTGTATGACTTTTCCTAATTTGATAAGTACAATTGATGAAGCATAAAATTTTCATGATGATATTTTTACAATGTGCTGGAGACATATTGCACGCATCGGTGTTCCTCTGGGGTCAATTTGACCCCAAGCTTTTTTAACTATGTAAAACTGGTCTGCCTGTGTGTGAGACCCTTGTTTGACCAAACAGTCCCAAACCTGCAGGTGCAGTATTGATACTTTTGAGTTAATACATTACATGGAGTGTGTGTGTGTGTGTGTGCGTGTGTGTGTGTGTGTGCGCGCGCGTGTGTGTGACCTAACATTCCCACACCTGCAGGTGCCGAATTGATATATTTGAGTTGATACATCACATGGAGTGTGTGTGTGTGTGTGTGTCTCATCTGATGAGAATGAGAGTGTTGACCCTCCTGTTGGCACTCAACCAGCACAAACGATCCCCTCCAAAAATGGGAAAATATTATGGTCTCTTTATCCACCTGAACAGAAGGGTAGACTTAGGGCAGCCAATGTTATAAAGATGATTCCAGGCCCAACTAGATACGCTATCAGTCGTGTTGATGACATCGAGTCATCATTTCAGCTCTTCATAACGCTACCAATTCAAAATATTGTTCATGTGATGAAGAATTTAGAAGGGAAGCGTGTGTATGGGGACACTTGGGAAGACCTCGATGTGGTAGACTTGGAAGCCTACATTGGCCTGCTAATTTTAGCAGGTGTTTACAAGTCTAAAGGTGAGGCAACAGCAATCCTTTGGAATGCCGAAACTGGAAGGGCAATGTTTCCAGCCACCATGTCTCTGAAGAAATTCAAAGTTTTGTCCCGTGTCATACACTTTGATGACAAAAAAACAAGGCAGGGCAGACGGGAACGCGATACACTTGTGGCAATAAGGGATGTGTGGGACAAGTGGGTGGAACGTTTACCCCGATTTACAATCCAGGTTCCAACGTCACTGTTGATGAATGCTTGGTTGCATTTCGTGGGCGCTGTCCATTCCGGCAATATATGTCAAGTAAACCTGCCAAATATGGCATCAAGATATGGGCAGCATGTGATGCGCAGTCCAGCTTTGTCTGGAATTTGCAAGTTTACACTGGCAAATCTCCTGGCGAAGCACCAGAAAAAAATCAGGGCACAAGAGTTGTGCTTGATATGGCTAAAGGACTGCATGGGCATGATATTACATGTGATATTTTTTTCACATTTTATGCCCTGGGTGAGGAATTGCTGAAAAGGAAGATCACAATGTTGGGGACAGTGAGAAAGAACAAACCAGAGCTTCCCTCTGAACTTCTTGCTGTCAAGAACAGGAAGGTAACATCTTCAGTGTTTGCCTTCACTGATAAAGCAACTTTGGTGTCCTTTTGCCCCAAGAAATGGAAAAATGTCTTACTGCTCAGCACCATGCACAAAGATGCTGCCCTGAGCAGCAGAGAAGACAAAAAGCCACAAATGGTGCTAGACTACAATGACACAAAGGGAGGGGTGGACAACCTGGACAAGGTCACAGCTACATACAGCTGTCGACGCATGACTGCTCATTGGCCCCTTGTTGTCTTCTTTCACATCATTGATGTGAGTGCATACAATGCATTTGTTATATGGTGTGAAATAAACAAGGATTGGAACAGGGGAAAACTGAGCAGAAAGAGGATTTTCCTGGAGGAGCTTGGTAATGCACTGGTCAAACCTCAGATTGAGAGATGACGGTGCCTTCCAAGAGCGTCACCAGTTGCTGTAGCTATTGTGAAGGAGATACAGACAGGGACAAACACCCAAACTCCTCCAATGGCACAAACTGCAGGCAAGAAACGTGGCAGGTAGCAGGTTTGTCCCACCCGAAATGATTCCAAGAACAGCATGACCTGTTCCTCATGCAAGAAATATGTCTGCAAGGACCATGCACACACTCTCTGTACATCCTGTGTACAGTAGAGCAGACTAGAAGCTGACTGTGGGCAAAAAGAGCTGTTACATGTTCTGACTGATGTTCTCATTGTGATTTTCTGTTTCATAAAAAAGAAAAAAACAAAACAAAAAAATCATAAAAACAACAACAACAACAAAAAAAACTCTTTAACTCTGCCACTGCCGGTCCCAAGCCCGGATAAAAAAAAGAGGAGGGGGGAGTGAGAGGGGTGGGTGGGGTGGGGTTAATGAATCACTATGGTTCATTCTGTGAGAATCATGAATGTGCACCCCAAATTAGAAAAGATTTGGATGAAAGATTTTCAAGATAAATTATTTCTAATTCAAAAGTTTGGCCTGATGGTGGCGCTAGAGGAGGGGTCCAGGTTTATTATCAGGTGGATATTTGTGTATTCAACAAATAAACAATGTGCCTGACACAAAAACTTGGTCAACAATTTCCTGTAAATCATTTTCTAGGGGCAAATTCTGGGGTCCCTGGGGTCAAATTGACCCCAAGGACGAAATGTGTGAGTAATATTTCAGGGTAATAGGAGGGTTGAAGCCACCCCACATGAGAACATTAAAGTTTTTCCTTTCGCCATCGGAATAGGCGTCGGCGGTCAAGTAGTGTTGCCCGTGCAGCTATTTTTTCACAGTGTTCAACAGATGTGCATAAATTCATAGGCCAATAACAAATAAAAATAGATTGGATGGAAAAAGAGGCAGTTCACAGATATTTATCTCACTTCACAATAACATTAGGCTACATTATTTCAATTTGCCGACATGTATAGCTGTAAGTTTTGTAACCACCACACTGCCAATTTTAACACTTTTTGTACCCATGCAAAAATTCATAGAAACTTGGCTAATTACAGGTTTTCATGTGGCATTAATGTGTGTCCTGGGAATTTCAGAACATTCTCGGCATTGAAATATCACATGCATAGAAATCATAGGCCTACCGTGTCACAGAAACACAGCAGGTGTCAGCGTAGTGGTGACCTCAAATGCAGTGTTCAAGGATGTGAACACTGCATTTGTGTATTTATTATATTATTAATTATTATATAATTTAATGTGTTTGAAACCTGTTGTAATCCCTGGCTTTTTGTGTGTTTTAAAGGCAACTGCAACAAAGCAATCAGTTGAAACATACATGGTTGATAATGCTTGGTAAGAGAAGACTTGCTTATGATTTTTCAAGAAGATTGTGTCTTTAGTCTTTTATGCCTTCTCAAGATGTTTAATGTTGGTTTTTTGTCCTCAAGGGAACACATTTCTCTCATCCACCAAATGGATGGTGACCATCGAAGGGAGAGTGGCCTATGTCTTAGATGAGCACCTGGGCTTTTCAGATGTCCTGTCTGTGTTTTTTGGGTGCTTCTATGTTTGTAACATTGAATATCAGGAGTCTGTCTGTGCAACATTGGAACTCATTCAACGGTAAGTGCTTTTCTCTTCTTTGCTACATGTTGCTGTTGCTTCAAAATTGATCTTTTTCATTTTGTTTGAACCATGTAATTGTATAAAAGTGTGTACAATCAATGTTTTGTTTAAATCTTCTATTTACCTAAGATTCTTCATGCGAATCAACCCGGAGGAAGGCACAAAATGCACAGCAAAGACCGGAGTAGTCGAAAGACGGGAGCAGTGGTGAAGAGGAAGATGGAAGCCGTCATTCGTCAAGTTGCCTCCCTCCTTCACCAGCTTACCGACTTCGAGTGGAAGAACTTGGACTAGGAACTCACCTTAGACTAGCAAAGAGAGAACTGTTCACTCTGCTTAAGTGGGGCTGAATTTATTGGAGTTTATGGGATCATCTGTTACTTAAGCAGAGATCAGTGGACTGGCACTGGAAACGTGTGAAGGAGACTGAGAGGGGGGCCAGGTACCCACACACACACACACATGCACGTACACACATGCTAGTCATGTGCAAAATTATAGCAGTGTGTTTAAAAATGCGAGTATCCATTGTTTAATTATTTTACAGAAAACCAGGAAAAACATATAAAAAAATAGCTGCAGTCTTCTTTACACATTCAAACAAACTATATATTCTTCCAGATTTAGCACTCCTGTGAATTATTAAACTAATATATAGTTGTATTACCACTGTTTCTGAGAATGAGATCTGCGATCTTTGTTGCACGGAATCCACCAACTTCAACCGCCTGTGAATGGTATTCCAGCACAGAATGTTTTAATAGCAGTCTAAAATTCCTCTCCATTTCATGGTTTTGCATCAGAAAAAGCATCATTGATGTTAATCCGCTAGTTTTCTATCGAATTAAGATCAATTGTTTGGGCTCGTCATTCCATAACTTCAAATTTGTTGGTCTCGCACCAAGATGGTGATCACTTACTGGTGTGTTTGAGGTCATTGTGTTGTTGAAACAGTCATTTCAAGGGTATTTCCTAATCAGCACAAGACAACATGACCTATTCAAGTATGTTGATATATGCAATCTGATCCATGACACCTTGTATGGCAGATTTGGATATATGCAAACTGATCCATTGTATGAAAAAGAGATACTTGGTGGTACTACCTTATTGAATTTGAATGATATGGGGACTTTTTCAAGTTTTTATTGTTATTGGCCATGATTTCAAGTTTCAAGCACTGGAAACGTGGAGGCGAAAGGGAGGCCAGGTACACACACCAGGTTTGTTACTGTTTTGGAGGGGCCCTGAGCTACCATGAACTTGTTGGTTCTGGTTTTCAATAATTAATGTTTTAAATGAATTGAATGTTTTTTTGCACATGCAAATGTTTTAAATAAAGAATGATTGTTGTTTTGAATGATTGTTGTTCCAGTTTTAATTTTCAGCAATTAAAAAAAAAAATATATGATTACAGTAGTGTACTGCTAAATTAGTTAATTTACAGTAACAGACTGTATTACAAAATTACAGTAACACCAAGTTACTGTATAAGTGAAATACAGTGATGATACTGTAAAAACTATATTACAGTTACATATTTGCACATGTTGCCAGTACATTACTGTAAAAACCCTCTGAAATGTCTAACAGTGGTTAAACCGATAAGAATGTCACCATGAAATAAAGAGATGTAAAATTAAATGTCTTTTTAATTTTTACTGAAAAATGTTTCAAATGAAATTACATGAAATAAATAAATGAAATAAAATACCTTTGTGGTTTTGTTATTCAGTAAATAATAATAATAATAATAATTCTCGGTCGTCTTGGCCAAACTTATCCCCAACTCCTCCGGCGTTCAGGACGACTCCCAGCACCCAGTTCCACAATCACAGCCACTGGGTAGCTCAACAACATTGTAGCGAACCCGCCTCACTGTCCTGCAAACTTGTGTGCTCACTCGCTGATCCCTCGCAGTTTTCATGACTGTCTGAGATTTAACTCGTCAGCTAAAACAAAAGAAAGTGTCTGAAGCACATGTCTAAAGTCCGCTGCTTTCTAAAGTGCTCTAGCCGAACACTTGGTTGCAAGAGATCTCCCACATAGCCTGGGAAAGCTTGGGCTAAGCACATGCTAGTGGGAGGAAACAACCGAGCTGACTGCCTCCTTCAACATCCTCCAACCAACTGAGTTTTCTCTTGCTTTGCACCCGTTACACAACAGTTGACATGTCAGTCCTCAACCAATCAGAATTCACAGAAATAAACTGTCAAATATTAGAAAAGGAAAAAAAAAATACAAAATTGTAGAAAATAAAGCATAATGGCATAGAATATCCACAAGTGCTTTGAAAATGCATTCCAAACATTTTTAAACACTTGGTGATGTATGGCTTGGATGCAGCTGCTCAGCCATGGAAACCCATTCCATGAAGCTCTCTGTGCACTGTTCTTGAGATAATGTGAAGCCCACATGAAGTTTGGAGGTCTGTAGCGATTGACTCTGCAGAAAGTTGGTGACCTATTCGCAATATGCGCCTCAGCATCCACTGACCCCGCTCCATCAGTTTATGTGGCCTACCACTTCGTGGCTGAGTTGCTGTTGTTCCCAAACACTTCCACGTTCTTATATTACAGCTGACAGTTGAATGTGGAATATTTAGGAGCGAGGAAATTTCACGACTAGATCTGTTGCACAGGTGGTATCCTATCACAGTTCCATGCTGGAATTCACTGAGCTCCTGAGAGCAACCATTCTTTCACAAATGTTTGTAAAAGCAGCCTGCATGCCTAGGTGCTTGATTTTATACACCTGTGGCCATGGAAGTGGAACACCTGATTCTGATTATTTGGATGGGTGAGCGAATACTTTTGGCAATGCATTGTATGTATATATGGGTGTATGTATGTATATAAGTATGCATGCATGTGTATGTACAGTATACGTATACTGTATATGTATGTATGTATATGTATACTGTATATGTATGTATATATGTGTGTGTTTATATATAAATGTAGCCCTGTGCTATATTTTGGTTTCAATTCATCTGGTGATTGAAGAAAAATGTCAGATGCAGTGGTGTAAAGCACACCACCATTGGACTCTAGAGCAGAGACGCGTTCTCTCGAGTGACAAATCACAATTCTCAATCTGGCAATCTGATGGCTGAGTCTGGGTTTGGCGGTTTCCAGGAGAACAATATTTGTCGGACTGCACTGTGCCAAGTGTAAAGTTTGGTGGAGGAGGAATTATGGTGTAGGGTTGTTTTATCAGGATCTGGGCTTGGCCTCTTAGTTCCAGGAAAGGAACTCTGAATGCTTCAGCATAACAAGACATTTTGGACAATTCCATGCTCCCAACTTTGTGGGAACAGTTTGGAGCTGGCCCCTTCCTCTTCCAACATGACTTTGCACCAGTGCACAAAGCAAGGTCCATAAAGACATGGCTGACAGAGTCTGGTGTGGATGAACTTGACTGGCCTGCACAGAGTCCTGATCACAACAATAGAACACCTTTGGGATGAATTAGAGCGGAGACTGAGAGCCAGGCTTTCTCGTCCAACATCAGTGTGTGACCAAATACGCTTCTGGAAAAATTCCCATAAACACACTCCTTGTGGACAGCCTTCCCAGAAGAGTTGAAACTGTTATAGCTGCAAAGGGTGGACTGATGTCATATTGAACCCTATGGATTAGGAACGGGATGTCACTTAAGTTCAAATGCCAGTCAAGACAAGTGAGCAAATACTTTGGGCAATATAGTGTACCTACAATACAAGCAGGCTCCAATGCCTCTCATCACCATGTCATATTCATTAATGAGTGATAATCACCAATCATCATTCATACTCATTATCTCTTGTACCCATTCAACAACATATTTTTTTACCTTTTTGTAACATTTTTCCAGGACCCTGACACTACCTGGCACCTAAGTGTTCAAGGCTTAAGTGACTGGCAGAATAAACAGATAGACCAGTTCCCATCCTCCTCTCTGACCCAATAAATTCCAGGTCACACATGGGGAGTTTTATTGCTGCATTCCCAGGGAAAGAGCAGACACACACCCAGAGAATGTGTCCCCCATTTCTTCCTTTCTCCCTGCTCAGAAGAGGACATTACATTAAGATTTGAATAGTCAACTGTGCTTTAAATGTAATTGTAAATGTAATAAACTCTAAATTTCTCTGTGAGGCTGTAAATTTCTCTGTGAGACTGTAAATTTCTCTGTGAAACTGTAGATTAGATTAGATTTTATTGTCCCCAAGGGGAAATTCATTTTCACAGCACTGTACATGTTGAGACATAAACAACAACACAAACATAGACGGCACCAGATCACGGCACAAATCTCAGGTGAACAGACATACATTCAGCACAGCCTGTTATTTAAAGCAGCAATGGCTGCGGGGACCAGACTTTTCCCCAGACGAGCCCTCTTGCATTTATTGTCCCCAAGGGGAAATTCATTTTCACAGCACTGTACATGTTGAGACATAAACAACAACACAAACATAGACGGCACCAGATCACGGCACAAATCTCAGGTGAACAGACATTCAGCGCAGCCTGTTATTTAAAGCAGCAATGGCTGCGGGGACCAGACTTTTCCCCAGGCAAGCCCTCTTGCATTTAAGTGTCCTGTACCTATGCTCTGAAGGCAGTGGGGTGAGGTACTGGTTGAGTGGGTGTGTAATGTCCTCTTCTATTGTGGCTGCAATATGCATATGAGATGGCCCTGATGTTTAGTGAGAACAAATTGGGTGTGGGGATAGGAGTGAGTATCTGGTTGGTTACCGTTAACAGGTTGAAAAAGCAGGAGGAGCAGTACATGAGGATGGACTTTATGATGCTTTGGTAGAGTAGTAAGAGGAGATGGGGTGAAACATAGAGTCCTTTAAGTTTACAGATGACACACAGTCTTTGGTGGCTCTCTTTGAAGATGGTGGTGTGTTGGTTGAAACTGAGTTTATTGTCCAGTGTTATGCCAGGGTATTTAAAGCTGTCAACTATTTCAACCGTTTGATTATTGATGGTGATGGGGTGCTGTAGGGTGGAGGGCCTGATGATGAGTTCTTTTGTTTTATTGACATTGAGGTGGAGATGGTTGTCTTTGCTCCACTTGGTGAAGTGTATGATGGTGCTGTGGTAGTCCAGGATAGAGTGGTTGTCTGTGAGCAGGGCAAGAATGGCTGTGTCATCTGAATACTTGAGGTAGGTGGTGAAAGCTGAAGGACTAGTGCAGTCATTTGTATACAGTGTGAATAGAAATGGACTCAGCACACAGCCCTGTGGTGCGCCGGTGTTGATGCTAAGTATCGGTGATGTAGTGTTGCCCACCCGCACAGCTTGTAGTCTGTCACTGAGGAAGTTGTGCAGGAGACGGCTGAGACGTGAGGGGATGTTGAGGTGGTGAAGTTTTTGGATCATCAGGTACCTCTGGATGGTATTAAAAGCACTGCTGAAGTCCACAAAGAGGATCCTGGCAAAGGTGACTGGTGAGTCCAGGTGCTGGAGGAGGAGGTGCAGCAGGCATGCCACAGCATCCTCTGTGCCCCTCTTGGCCTTGTAGGCAAATTGAAGGGGGTCCACTTGTGGGGTGACAACTGGAAGAATGATGGTGAGCAAGAGTTTCTCCAGGCACTTTATTATTATGGAAGTGAGGGCAACGGGACGATAATGGTTGGGTTCTTTAGGCCGGGGTTTCTTGGGTACTGGAATTATTGTGGGTATTGTGGCTGTGTGATAGGACTCACAGAAGAGTGAGTGGAGGATGGTGGCAAGTTCCATGGAGCAGGACTTTAGCACCCTAGCTGAGATGCCATCAGGTCCTGGGGCTTTGACCCACTTTACACCGGCTGAGTTGGTGCTGTATCTCCCCTACAGAAAAGGGGTCCAGGATCTGCAGGATCTAGGGGAGGGAGATTTCCCAGCCATTCCTCACTCGCTGCAGAAAAATCCTGGTTGTCAAACCGGGAGTAGAAGGTGTTCATTTCTGCTGCAAAGAATTCCGGGTTATTTGTCTCACACGGTTTGAACTTGGGTTCACATCCTGTTAGAGTATTTACTTTCTCGAAAGCCTGTCTGGTGTTCATGCTGCTGAATTCCTGTTCCATTCTATTTTTGAATTCCAATTTTGCTTTTAACACCTCATTTTTTTATTTTTCTATTAGCTAATTTGAGGCCAGTCCAGTCTTTGAGGCTGAAGGCTGCATGCTTTTCCCTCAGGCACAGTCATTTGAGGTGTGATCCAGGGTTTAGAATTGGGGTATTTTATTATTACTTTAACTATAATGACAGTGTGAATACAGAATTTGATGTAGTCTGTGATGACATTAACCCTGTCATTCAGCTGACCATCAAAAATACTCCAGGTGGTGCATGCCAGGGAGCCTTGGAGTTCTGTAATGGCATCCTCCGACCATTGAGGGGCGCTGTAGCAGTGTGGCTTGTGACTTTTCAGTACTTGTTTGAACAGCAGAAGTAAGCAGATGACGTTGTGGTCTGCATCTCCTAGCAGTGGATATGAATGGGCACGGAATGCGTCTGAGATATTGCTGTAGCACAAGTCCAGAATGTTTCCTCTTCTGGTGGGAATATCCACATACTGCTGGAATGATGGTAGAACGCTGTCGAGTTTACAGGTGTTGAAGTCCCCCAGGAAGAACACCGGGGCTCCCGGGTATTTGGCTAGCATCGTGTTAGCCTCCTCAGCTGCTAGCTCCGCTGCTGCCTTGTCTTTTGCGCTGGGGGGGATGTAAACACAGCTGATCACAACAGTTGGAAATTCCCGTGGGAGGTAATATGGGCGCAGGGACACGGTCAGCATCTCCAGTTTGGGTGTGCACTGTTCTCGGTGCACTTTGATGTTGTTACACCACCTGTTGTTGATGTAGAGGCAGACCCCGCCGCCTCGGGTCTTCCCCGACTGACGTGTCCTGACACCAGATACAATTCAGTGCTTTCCTCATCCTCCACGGCCTGTCCTTGACGCCTAAGCACTGAGTATCAACGCACCAGTTGTTTCTTGTTTTCCTCATGGAGAAATCCGTGCTAACTGCCTCAATTTCCTGCACGCACACCAGCTAGCTTGGAATGGAGGCTAGAACCCTTCACACCAGAGGGCTTGGAGACTCCGGGGCCCATCCCTGTCGCTGTGGGAACAAGATTTCGAGCAAAGATCCACACCAGGTCTGCTTGAGTTGCCTGGGGCTGGAACACGCCCGGCTAGCTATCGACGTCCCCGGCTCGTGTCAACACTGTGCGGTGTTCACTACCAAGCATCTCCACAGAGGGCTAGCCCGCCAGGTGCTTGATATTATACACCTGTGGCCATGGAAGTGATTGGAACACCTGGCTCTGATTATTTGGATGGGTGAGTGAATACTTTTGGCAATATAGTGTATCTGAGGTTTGCTTTCCGGGGATTCTGCTACAAGTACCGCATGCTCTCTTTCGGTCTGTCCTTAAGCCCGAGGGTGTTTCGTGTGGTGCACGGAAGCAGCAATAGCCCCGCTGAGATGGCAGGGCATCTGTTTGGCCACATATCTGGGGGATTGGCTGCTTTTGGCACAATTGGCGCAGGAAGCCAGGGCGCACACGCATATTCTTACACGGCACCTGCTCGATCTGGGTTTTGTGATAAATGCGGAAAAGAGCACGTTGTCTCCGACACAGGACATAACCTTTCTGGGATTATTCCTGGACTCAGTGCCTTTCACAGCGCGCCTCTAGGTGGAAAAAGTGAAAGCTTTTTCATGCGGGCAGATAGGTTCAATTCAGATTCTGTCTTTGCTTACTCGGACTGACAATGTCTGCTATCCTTGTCATCCGTCTCAGTCGCCTCGACATGAGGGCATTCCAGCTTGATCCCATGCATCATGGGGCACGGAGATTGTTGGTCACACCGGGGTTTGCCGTTTTATGAAGGGAGCACGCAGGCTTCTCCCTGTCTCCAGACCACTGGTACCACCATGGGATCTGGCTGTGGTTTTGGAGGGACTTAAAAGCCCTCCTTCTGAGCCACTGGGGGACTTGAAAGTCATGGCTCTCAAAACTGTGTTATTACTATGTTATTACAGGACTAGTGGTTTCAGGAGGAGCGATCAGCTGTTTATCACCTGGGCTAATCCTAGTAAGGGAAAACCTGTCACAAAGCAACACCTATCCCTCTGGATGGTGGAGGCAATTACTTTTGCCTACACGAGTCAGGATTTGCAGCCACCTGTGGGTCTGCGTGCGCACTCGACTCTGGGCTTGGCCACATCCTGGGCCTTATTCAGAGGAGTTTCTGTTCAGGACATATGTGCTGCTGCAAGTTGGTCTTCGCCTCTCACATTTGTCCGCTTTTACAGGCTGGACGTCTCCGCTCCGTGCATGGCACGCACGGTTTTGCTGTCCTGATTGGAAAGGTCTACTTCCCTGTGGATTGAGTGAGAAGAGGCGCTTATCTTGAATGACGTGGTGTCGTCCGCGTCCGCTATTTAAGGTGGGTTGGACCACTGGGGCCGGGCATACACGTTCACCTGCCAATCAGGATTGGCGTTATGAGATTAATGCTTCTGAGGGTTGCAGCAGGGGCGTGCATCCCATAGTGAGACATCTCACTCATATTACTCAGAGAACTGAGATTGTGAACTCACGTGTTGTGAGCTCTTTGTATTTTCTATTTTTCAGTGGGAGACGTACAGGGGTTGGACAATGAAACTGAAACACTGGCCAATTTAGTGTTGGAGGTTTCATGGCTAAATTTGACCAGCCTGGTGGCCAAACTTCATTGATTGCACATTCCACCAGTAAGAGCAGAGTGTGTAGGGTCAATTAGCAGAGTAATACCACAGTTTTGCTTAAAATATTGCAATGCACACAACATTATAGGTGACATATCAGAGTTCAAAAGAGGACAAATTATTGGTGTACATATTGCTGGTGCATCTGTGACCAAGACAGCAAGTCTTTGTGATGTATCAAAAGCCACGGTGTAGTGGAAATATTCTATCAGGATGGTCTAATTTCCACAGGGTTCTTTAACCACACAAGAGTCCGGCAAATAACTTCACTGATTCCGTTGCCCAAAAGAGTTGCTTTTAATATCTGTCTGCAGAACAGAGATGAGATTTCAAACACACAGCACAGAGCGTTGTGGATGAATGCCCATACAGAGTAACAGAGAAGGGTGTATTTAACAGACACTGGAAGCACACAGTAATCAAGAAAAGGAGACACGCTGTCAAGGACTTTGATACAGTATGAGTCGGCAGGGCCAAGTCCTGGGGTTGTCAGTCCAGGGCAGAGTGACATAATGTGCCGTTGTCTTCAGCAGTGCGTACTTTGACTGTATCAGCATGAGTTCACACATAACAGCTTATACAATCAGTTTAAGTAGTTCAATACATTTTATTCCTCTACAACGGTATCCAGGGTAATGTCAGCATACCACCAAGAAAGGTGAACCACATCCAACAGGAGTAACTGTGGACACAAGAAAAAGATGTCTGAAATGGATGTCCGGGTGCTAACCCGCATTGTATCCAAAAAAAAAAAAAAAACCACAGCTGCCCGACTCACTGCAGAATTAAATCTGCACCTCAACTCTCCTGTTTCCACCAAAACTGTCTGTCAGGGGATCCACAGGGTCAATATCCATGGCCGGGCTGCTATAGCCAAACCTTTGGTCACTTGTGCCAATGCCAAACGTCAGTTTCAGTGGTGCCAGCAGTGAAAATCTTGGGCTGTGGACAATGTGAAACTTGTATTGTTCTCTGATGAGTCCACCTTTACTGTCTTTCCCACATTCGGGAGCGTTATGGTGTGGAGAAGCCCCGAAGAAGCGTACCACCTAGACTGTTGCATGCCTGAGTGAAGCATGGGGGTGGATCGGTGATGGTTTGGGCTGCAATATCATGGCATTCCCTAGGCCTAGTACTTGTGCTAGATGAGCACATCGCTGCCACGGACTACCGAACCATTCTGGTTGTATCCCGAAGGCGGTGCCCTGTATCAGGATGATAATGCACCAATACACACAGCCATCTCCCATGGCCTGCACAGTCACCAGATCTAAATATTATTGAGCCACTTAGGATGTTTTGGAGGAGCGAGTCAGGAAACTTTTTCCTCCAACCGTGTCACGTAGTGACCTAGCGACTATTCTGCAAAAAAAAAAATCCCTCTGGCCCGCTGTGCAGGACTTGTATCTGTCATTCCCAAGACGAATTGATGCTGTATTGGCCACAAAAGGAGTCCAACACCATACTAATGTATTGTTGTGGTCTAAAACCAGGCGTTTCAGTTTCATTGTCCAACCCCTGTATATGTGTGTGTGAAAAAACAAGACTGACTCTACTATTAATCCCTCTGCTAGATGCCTGGGATAAATGGCAAGTGCGCCAAAAGTGATGTGATTTTACGTCATTTGATTTACATAATGCATCAAGAGAGTACATAACTGATACAGTAGAATGGGTTCCAATTCCTTGGCAGCAGGCTCAAGATTGTATAACCAGGAGAGGGCATCCAGCTTGATTTTGTCTGGATATACAAATACCAATCTGTCTAGATAATCCCTGAGAACATCATTTACCATATTCTGGAATACCCCAGGGGTGTTGGTGAGCCTAAATGGCATCACAAGTTACTCTTAATGTCCCGATGGTGTGTCAAACCTTGTCTTCCATTGATCCCCCTCCCTAAACTTCACCAGGTGATAGATGTTTCTTCAGTCCAGCTTGAAGGTCTTGACCATCTACAGCTGCTTGAACGTCGATGACATGAGAGGGAAGGGATACCTGTTCTTAATGTTAACATCATTTAATGGGTACTCGTCAATACAGGGCCGCAGGGACCCATCTCTTTTACTCAAAAAGAAGAAGCCAGGGACGAGGATGGTTGGATGAGCTCTGCCTTGAAACTAACCTTAACGTACATTTCATAATTTGTTCCCATTTACTTTTTATCATGTTTTGAGTGAAGAACTAACTTTGCCATTATATGAAGACAGACAGTCTAGTCTATGGTTAACCACGGCCACCAACTGTCATGCAAATGGCATGAGTTATACAAATGAAGCTGTACACACACACTCATGCCACACCTTCCATTCCTCACGCGTATCTAGAAATTCAGCCAACCACCTGCCTAGCTACCTCTGATTGGTTGAACTGCAGGAAAAGATAGCCTGTTCTTGTCAAATCAGAAATAAAGTTACAATCACACATGTATTTATTTACATATTGGTAACACAAAGTTTTTGTGACTAAAATAGTTCAGTCCACCTGCTCCATCTGACAGCCTGATTTATAGGGAGCGCTAATTTTTCAGACTAAACTAAGTTCAGGAACGTTAGCGTGTCTATTCCGAACTTCGTCTGTGTTTAGAAGCTAGCTCACTTTTCAAAAGTAAAAATCTTAAAAATGCATAGTTTTATGTAAAACCGTAGAATAAAATTTCTGTCAGCCTAACAGCTGGGTATAGGGGACCTTCTTTTCTTTTCATGGGCCCAAAATCCCTGGTGCTGCTGCTGGTCTCACCCCAAGGTTTTGGATCTCTGGGTTCATGTTGTCACAGGTTACCAATCCAGTCTATCGTTGATGTTGACACAGGTAACAAGACCACCGGGACAAGTACTGGCACAGTTAGCATAGCAACTGCTATGTTATCAGTTATTAGTGATGAGTCAAGTCACTTTTACTGTATTTCTATAGCCCAATATCACAAATTTGCCTTGGAAGGTTTTACCATCTGTGCAGGATATGACACCCTCTGTCCTTTACAAACGACCATCACATCGGCTTAGGAAAAACTCCCCAAATAACACTTTTAACAGGGAAAAACAAATAGAAGAAACCCCAGGAGCCAACAGCGGAGGGATCTCTCTTCCAGGATGGACAGACATGCAATAGATGCCATGCGTACAGAGTAACAACAATGAAAACACACATAGGCACTCATATAATATAACAACAGTAAATACATGACATTGTGAGAAAGTGTCCAAGGGAATGAAGAGAAACATCAAGCTGCCGGGCATGGATTCTGAGCAGCACATCCTCCTCTCCACCACACCAATCAGATTTAGCCTAAGTAGCACGCCCTTCTCTCCAGGACATTGGACAAGCCTCCATAATTAACATTGACTATGATATTAGCTGGAATGCTAATTGTGGTTCACAACATAATGTTACTTACTGGTAAACAGTACCAGTGACTCTTCAGATGAAGGAAACAAGCTCAGACTGTCAGTGCTGTCCCTCTTCAGACTCCACCCTGACAGCAGAAACCTCTCAAACACACAGTAGACACCCCAAAGCATCTCCTTATTTAATTTGTTTTCACCATATATTTGACCACAATTCACTAAATGGACATCATGTTGCATTAGAAGAAACTTCTGAGCAGAAGCATTTGCCCATAGACTTCAATACAAAAAAACCTGTTTTTGAAACCACCAGTATCGCCCCCTGCTGGCTGGTTGAGAGAATGCAAGTTGAACACACTTCGGTATGGGCTGCATTGAACAGACTGTGGTGTTGCCCACTGGTCTCCCACAAGGCCCCACCCAGTAACAAACAAAGGATTGCTTGCAAAGACAAAAAAAATAATTGATCTGAAGTTGATATAACAGAGGATTTGGGCCACATTGGGAACACTTTTTTTACAGACTTCGAGAATAAAGTCATTCTTTAAATGTGTACCTACGTGTTTGATTGTATTGGTTGTTTAGTTGTTCATCAATAAATATGCTGGGCTTAACTTTTAGTGAACTGAAACCTGACTCAACAGAAGGAGTATGAACATGATGAAAACAAAAATGACAGTTTGACACAAAGACCAAACTAAAACTAAAATTAAATCAGTGTATCAAAAACAACAGTAAGTAGAACTGAGAGGACTTGTTAACATGAGCAACGTCACCAGATGAGCTATGCATTTCTAATGATGAAATAATGGAATTGAGCCAAACCCTGTTACCAGGAAAATACTAAGTTGAAACAGCAAATAAATTTTGAAAGACATGACAGGGTTAAACAAACAAGTCCTGCCCACATGATCTACTGACTAGGAGTGTGTAGTGACAGTTCTGATCAGGATACTGAAGAGAGAACACAGAGATGGGAACTGAATTAAACAAGAGAGAACAATGGGCGAGGAAAAGAGAATATATTCTGGCATCAGCAGGCTATATGGTGGGTCTTGGCAATGTGTGGAGATTCCCCTACCTGTGCTATAAGAATGGAGGAGGTAAGCTGGAACATGTCTATATAGTGTACTATTTGACATGATTGCACCTGAAAGATATGAGCTGAAAGATTATGACAAACCACACAATATTGTTTTTCAGTGTTATCAGTGTGTCATCAGAGGAAAGGGCGATGCATTGTGTGGTGATAGAAGGGTGGAAAAGCTAAACTAGTACAACAGCCTGAACCAGAGATGAAACAGCCTGCTCTTAAATACTCATGGGAGACTGGACAGGTGCTCCCAGTAGCACTGATGGAATCTGCCTACAGTAGCTCACTGTTACACATAGTCTACTGTTAATAATAAAGAGCTCTGGACAAAACATCTGCAACCACATTATCTGAACCTTTGATGTACAGTTTAGTTAATGAGTAAAACAATATTTTTATTGTATCAATTTTATTGACAAAACATGTACAACCACATATTTCAGGGAAATTCAACAGAGCTATTGCAATGACCAGTAACCTCAGATAAGTTATGGTTTGTCAGCAAAATTAGTTGGTTCAGCTTTCAGAGGGACAGTTCAAACAATAAAATGAACTTTTCCTTTCAACGACTCATCATCAGAAAAGTTATAGCTAAAACTATGGTATCCTTTTTATGTTTTTTTTATCAACAGCTTTCTTTTCTTTTTTTTTTTTAAACCTGTCTCACAACAGTCAAAACCATGTTCCCTATTAGATAACATAGGACAAGATAGAACTTGAAGGGCATTATTTCGCAACAGTTGCCATACACAGATGGAAAATATAAGGAGATTTAAAAACATACACAGTGCATACACATATACAGTGCAGAATAGTACAAAACCAACAATCTCATACAATCCACACACATAACAATATACAACAAATTGACAGAAATAATGACGACATAAGTATGTGAACTTAAGTGAACTGTAAGCTTCCAAGTAAGAGTTTAAAAGTGACATGTGCTGATAAAGTGCTAAAGTGACATGCAAATTAGTATTACAGTAAAGCCCCTTTCACACTGCACGAAAAACCCGCGTCGACCCGCATTTTTAGTGCAGTGTTTAAGGGGTCGACATGGCATTTTGACGCGGATCATTGACTCTGCAACTGACCCGGGAGTTTATCAGCTCGGATTGGATCAGCTACAGTGTGAAAGTCGAGCCATGTCGACCCTTGTTGACTCACTATTTACGCGATGACACTGATGTACACTAAATTGCCAAAAGTATTCGCTCACCTGCCTTGACTTGCACATGAACTTAAGTGACATCCCATTCCTAATCCATAGGGTTCAATATGACGTCGGTCCACTCTTTGCACCTATAACAGCTTCAACTCTTCTGGGAAGGCTGTCCACAAAGTTTAGGAGTGTGTTTATGGAAGTTTTTGACCATTCTTCCAGAAGCGCATTTGTGAGGTCACACACTAATGGACGAGAAGGCCTAGATCTCAGTCTCCGCTCTGATTCATCCCAAAGGTGTTCTATCGGGTTGAGGTCAGGACTCTGTGCAGGCCAGCCAAGTTCATCCACACCAGACTTGGTATGTCACTGGAACTAAGGGGCCAAGCCCAGCTCCTGAAAAACAGCCCCACACCATAATCAAAACTTTACACTTGGCACAATGCAGTCCGACAAGTATCGTTCTCCTGGCAACCACCAAACCCAGATTCGTCCATCAAATTGCCAGATGGAGAAGTGCAATTCATCATTCCAGAGAACGCGTCTCCACTGCTCGAGAGTCCAGTGGCGGCGTGCTTTACATCACTGCATCTGACGCTTTGAATTGCACTTGGTGATGTATGGCTTGGATGCAGCTGCTCGGCCATGGAAACCCATTCCATGAAGCTCTCTGCACGCTGTTCTTGAGCTAATCTGAAGGCCACATGAAGTTTGGAGGTCTGTAGCGATTGACTCTGCAGAAAGTTGGCGACCTTTTTGCACTATGCGCCTCAGCATCCGCTGACCCCATTCCGCCAGTTTACGTGGCCTACCACTTCGTGGCTGAGTTGCTGTTGTTCCCAAACACTTCCACATTCTTATAATACAGCTGACAGTTGACTGTGGAATATTTAGGAGCAAAGAAATGTCACGACTGGATTTGTTGCACAGGTGTCATCCTATCACAGTTCCACGCTGGAATTCACTGAGCTCCTGAGAGCGACCCATTCTTTCACAAATGTTTGTAAAAGCAGTCTGCATGCCTAGGTGCATGATTTTATACACCTTGTGGCCATGGAAGTGATTGGAACACCTGAGTCTGATTGGATGGGTGAGAAAATATTTTTGGCAATATAGTGTATCTGCCTGTTGCATTCTGCTTTAGTCACTGAGCAGCCTGTCAGGCTGTCACTGTGAAGCTCCAGACCTGCAGAGCTGCTCACTCATAAGATCAGACTTCCTGTTGATCTCCAGAGACCGATCTCTGAAGGACAGAGATTTTATTCAGTCAAACAAATCAAGTGTGTAGTGACATCATCTTTAATAGGATTGCATATGTGATTTCGTCTTACATCATTCTGGGGAAATCCCACTGAATCCCGGTGTGAACTATGCGACCGTGTTTATATACAGCTTGTATAGCAATCTGACACACATTTTTTATTGATCATGGTAGTATGCATCAGTACTAGTACTAGTATTAGGAGTGCGCTTGGTTTGTACACTTTGCAAAAGCATTAAACAACAACGCCCATGTCCGTGCTGTTTACCTCGCTGTGTTCCGGTGCACAAATCTGTAATATTAACGTTGTCAACGGATGACGTATGGGAGGGAGGAAAAAACAGGAAGTAGCTCTCATAGCTGGAGGTCAGAGCCTCGTCAGCTATCACTGTGAAAGAGCCCAAATGCCGATCCAAGCCATGTCGACCCGAGTTAGAAAACCCCACATCGACCCGCTAATTTCAGTGTGAAAGCATTATAAAATCTATTGGGAGGAGCTGTGTTGATATGTAGGAGGGGGGGGAGAGAGAGAGAGAGAGAGTTTTTTTTCATTTTTACAAAAATACTGTATTTACGTTTTACACATTTACAAACAATAAAGTGATGTTTTTACATAATCTGTTCTCAATAAAGTGATGTTTTTACATCATCACTTTATTGTGAACAGATTATGTTTTTGTAGCACCACTGCTGTTTGAAAGTGTAAACATCTCTCATATTTTTAAAATAATTCTTTTCCAGTTTCAGTCTGGCCCTGATGTTGCAGAGCAAGACTGAACTGGCCCAGGGCCATTTCAAGGTATTCAAGGGCCCCAGGTGAAAAGGGGACCTGGGCCCCTGACCCCAAAGCATGTAACTGACAGCTACGTTTTAAGTTGAACTACCAACACACAGAAAAGTGCACAAGGTGTAAAAACACACATAAAATTAACTTCATTACATGAATAGACTGTCGTGCAAAATGTCTACAACTGCTGCTTGTGGGCCTTGGCTTCAGCAAATGCAGCCACATTACCCTGGCTTCTACTGTCAAACTATAGGAGAAGGGCCCCTTCGAGGGGGATTTCAACAACAGTGTCACTGCACTTTTCAGTCAGAATTTAGGGAGGCGCTGCTGCGCTCACAAAGTTGTCATTGCTGTTGAATACATAACCAGTCATTATCAGGGGGCCCCCTTTCAGCTGGGGGCCCTAGGCAATTCCCTAGTTTGCCTTCCTGGTTGTGACGGGCCTGAACTGGCCTCCCGTCCCAGTCTGTTCTCTACCCGGTTCTTCCTGCTGCTATAAATGGCTATCTTTGCTTCTCCTGCTGTCTGTCATCTTTTCTATAGCCAGCTCCAAGAATACAAAACACTATCAGAAAACACCACATCAGACACACTAAAAAACAAAGTTAAGAGAGTGAAGAGCTCAGTGAGTCTTCGGCATTCAGTAAAAACAAGAAACACTGTCTCAGGGCGGTCACAAAAAGGAGGCTTATTAAAATCCATGGGATTAAGAACAGAAATAAAAGCATAAGAGGCAATATCACCATGTAAAACCACTCCACTCCAAACCACTCCACCGTGGTTTGGCTGCGGTTCCCCCCAACCAGTCTCTTTGTCCACACAGTGGGAGGCCAGTTGCTCAGTCCATTTCTATTAATACATTGCACACAGTTATTGTAGTGTTTTATTGTTACTGTACAGTGTCTGCTTTTGAGGGTTGGTGAGAGTGAGCAGGGGGCCGGTCAGGTCTTCCAGCCCTGGGCTCAAGTTGATTTCTGGAAAGGGGTCTGCTACGTCTGGTTTGACCTTTCTTCAGTCCATGAGATGCTTCCTCTTCTTGGTGCACAGCTTCTGCTTCCAGACCTCCAGGATCTGCTGCGCCATCCTGACCAAGCGCAGACCCAGCAGAGAGCCCAGGGCTCAGCATTGACTAGTCCCTGTCCCACTGCATCCACCAGCTGCTGCAGGCACAGGGTCTTGCATTTACACAGTGCCACCATCAGGCTGGGTGTGACACTGCTGCTGATGTCCAGCCTAGCTCTGTGTATTAGAGGCTCCTTTAACAACCAGTGCAGAAAGGAAGACTTTTGACACTTTGTTTGAATAAAAAGGTCCCAGCACTTAAAAACACCCTGATAAAACAGAGGCAACCCACTTAACTTTAAAAATGTAGAATCAGTTAAAAACAGAGCAGCATCCAGCCCCAGGTTATTGGCAGGTCTGAGAATGCAGCTGGCCACCTTGCTCCACATTAAATCTGCTGGCCCTGTTAAATACTTTTGTATGAACTGAAGTCTAAAGGTAGCAGTTCTGCTGGTCAGGTGGATGAGACTCTGTCCTCCCTCCTCTCTGGTTAAAAACAGAAGACCCTGTGGCACCCAGAGTAGGCCATCCCAGAAGAAAACTATTTTATTCTGTATTTGGACTAGTAATCCTAAGGGGGGTCTACACATGTTAACTTGTGCCACACTTGGGTTGCCACGAGGTTGTTTAAAACCAGTTTTTAAAACAGTTTTCCCTCAATCTTCTCTGTGACGCAATCCCAGTTCTTCCGGACCATGTTTGCATTCCCCAAACAGACTCCCAGGTATTTCAGGCCATCCTTTTTCCAGACCAGGCTCTGGGGAAGACCTGGGAGGCCGTCACGCCACTCATCAACAGCAAGAGCCTCACTTTTTCCCCAGTTCACGCTCGCTGCTGATAAAATAGAAACGTGGTTATGATGCTGTTTAAAATCTTTCTGGTTTTTTAAAAAAACAATCACATTGTCTGCATATGCTGATAAAACAATGCTTCTATTGAAACCTGGTAAAACCACTCCTTGGATGCTGGAGCGTAACTTGCTCAGGAGGGGTTCGAGGAAGAGTGCGTAGAGCATCCCGGACAGAACACAGCCCTGCTGTACCCCTCTACACACTCTAAAAGGAGCACACAGACCGGCATTGACCTTCAGCATACTCTCAACTTCACTGTACAACACCTTGATCTTAGCTATAAAACCTGTGTGGAACCCAAACTTCCTCATGATTCTCCAGATGAAGCTGTGCTCAATGCAGTAAAAGGTTTTTTCCTGTTCTAGAGAAATCAAACCAGTGTTTATATCCATTGAGCTGGAGACCTCCAAAACATCCCGAATTAGGTAGACATTGTCTACCGTGGACCTGCCGGGCACACAGTAGGTATGGTCCCAATGGATGACCTGTTCCATAGTTCTCCTCAGCCTGGTGGCTACGACCTTGGAAAGGATGTTGTAATCCACACATAGCAAAGACACAAGGCATCAATTTTTGATGTCCTGCAGATTCCCTTTCTTTGGCAGGAGTGTAAGAACAGCCCTGCGGCAGGACATCGCCATAGACAACAGAGGCCAGACTTTCATTAAAAACATCTAAAATATCTTTTGCTAAAATGTCCCTGAAGGCTTTATAAAACTCAACTTTGCTGATTTTCTGTGGACTGGCTTATTTTCCCTAGCCCCAATATATCAGACTCCAGGTCCTTCATAGATCTGGTGATGTCTTGTGTAACATTAAGGGTGTGCTGTTGACACAAGACTTTGATCTCAATCTTACCATGGTCCCACCACTGCCTAAGATGGCTAAAATCACCTTCCTCTATCTAAAAACACCAGAAGTAAATAAGCCTTTCCCTAAATCTTTTATCAAAAGTTAAAACTAAATTGAAATGCCAATATGCACTCTTGGGTGCAATATTTCGAATAAAAATATGACATCAAAGCAGGGAATGATCTGTATAACTAGCAGGCGAGATTCTGCACATTTTAAAAACATTAAAATGATACTTAAAACTATAAAACCGGTCAATTCTGGCTGAGGAGATCTTACCCTCTGTGATGTGGGACCATGTGTACTGTCTGCTGTCTGTGTGCATCCTCCTCCACACGTCCACCAGGCCATGAGAGTGGACCAGCTGCCTCAGTGCATGTTGGGATGCTGGATGCAGCTCTGTATGGTTGCGAGCTACAGATGCATTTTTAGTACAATTAAAATCCCCACCCAAGAATAAAAAATCCTCCGAGGAGCAGCTATTTAAAACATCATTGACTTCATCTCTGCACCATCTGTTGGAGTGTACACGTTAATAAAAACAGCAATAAAATGTTCAAATCGAGCTCCAGTTAAAAGCAACCTCCCCTTGATAAAATGCTTGCCCTTCGGTGAGATTGGGGAGAGATTATTTGAGAAGAGGAAGCCCACTCCTCCACTGAAAGAGGTGTTGTGGCTTAAAATGGCTTGCCCTTCCCACTCCCTCCTCCAATCAGCCTGCTGCATTACTGCTGTCACTGTGTGTTTCTTGTGAAAACATGATGTCTACCTGCTTTATTCTGGTTTCTTCAGTAAGTGCACTTTTTTTGCCTCTCTGGCTCCACTGACATTTAAACTTCCCACTTTGAAGATACCCATGTTAAGATGTTAAAAACAATGTTTAAAACCAATAAATTAAATAAAAGGCACACTGCATTTTTTGGCATCATCACTGTTCATTTGTTTTTTAACTTTGATCACTATTTTTTTCAGGCTGAAAATCTCTTGGTCAGTGAGGCCAGCTTCTTCTGTGGCAGGAGAAGAAAAACAAACACAAAAACAAAAGTATACCAGCTATAACTAAACTAAAACTAACTAAAAAAAAAAATAAAAAAAAAAACGAACAAAAAGTTTGGCATGCACGCTCAGCATCTCACTCACACACCACAATATCCCAGCATGCACCGAGAGGGAGAGGGAGAGAGAGAGACAGAGACAGAGAGAGAGAGAGATGATGATGAGTGATCATTTGGTGGAGACAGAGTCTCAGGTGGTTGAATTATAAAGTCTGCTGGCTGCAAGAAGGAAGGACTTACTGACGTGTTCTGTTCCTCACCTTGATGGAATCAGTCTGTGGCTGAAGAAGCTCCTGCAGGAGTCCAGTATGTAATGGAGAGGGTGAGAGTCATTGTCCATCATGCTCTGCAACTTGGACAGTTTGGAAGTAAAGTTGGCTCTTGAATCATTTTTTTCCGGCCCAGTCCAGTTTATTGTCCAGATGCACTCCCAGGTATTCGTAATACAGAACAGTTCTTTTTTACTTTGGTCCATGCTACAAAAATAGCATGTGACTCTAGCTCTAGACTCAGACAAAGCGGCTTTCTAAACAAGCAAATTCAACAGTCAACTCAGCCGAGATGCGAGAGCTGTGGACATAACAATATCAAAGTGGTTTTTCAGCAGCAGGGACCAAAGAGTGCTCTCACCCAGTCTGTGAGTAATGTTTAGGCTTCTGGGATTTGTATTTAGAACGTAAAGAGATGGTGTATGCCATAGAGATCAAAGCAGGAAGTAGAGACAATCGCGATTAGAGAGCAAAACGGACAGATTCTGGAGAAAAAGTGGCGTTTAGGGTGGGAGTGGCTTCTATTCTCCCTCTGATAAAACAAGAATGGCCAAAGAGATTTCAGGGGTGGCACATGGCCACCCCAGGCCACCACCTAGACACGCCCATGTGTTGGAAGCACTGGGGAGTCCCTTCATTGGTACAGGAACCAGGCAGCATGTATTCCACAGCACAGGGACCCTCTGCATCACCTGTTTTGAGGACCCTTGGGCTGACACTGTGCGGATCTGCAGCCTTGCCGTGGTGTCTCCTCATCTCCTCACAGACCTAGTAGTCACAGACTGCCGCTGGATCAGAGGCTTATACAGGGGCTGCAGATGGATGAGGTTATGGTCTGATCTCCTTAATGGAGGGAGGGCCTCCCTGGAGGAGCTGTATACTTCCTTAACATTAGCATACAGCAGGTCCAGTGTTTTGTGTCTGCAGTCTTGCAGTGACTGAGTGGATGATGTCAGTCACTCCAGCCTCACATCCCTTGTAGCTCCTCTTCACCTCCTTAGGGATTTCAGGTCTGTGCCGAGCCAGCAGGTTTGGTCGATGTGAGGGATCCATGGGGGGGAGCCCAAATGCACGACTCAGAGACAGGAGTAAGATGCAATGACAATAGTCTTTTATTTTAATGTACAATATCAAGGATTGAGCATAGTATTTCCAGCAGGGAAATAGAGGAAAGCCAGGTGAGTGGGAGCACACACCAGGAAAGCCCTACTCTCACACTACACTCGACTATCAAAGCCACTTGCCAAAAACGGGAGGGAAAGCAATTTAACTATACCCGTAAACAAAAAACACTTTCTGATAAGGCTATGAAAAATTATAAACATAAAGCACTCTCATGGAGGCTATGCAAACTAAGGGCAATAAAAAGGGAAGAACTAAAGGCGCTAGTGACAGGTACACTAGGAACTGAGGAAGCTATGCTAACCGGCTATGAAAGAATTATCAAAGACAACAAAAGATTTTTGAATGATGATGGTGAAAAATGTATATTTGCTATACATCTAAATGCTAATTTTGATTTCTGACATTCTGGATTTTATGGATCAGTAGACAAATCAGGAAAGTAATTTCTGGATTAAGCTAACATGAAAAAAGTGAAGTTAGTGGCAACATCACATCCGATCAAACACTTGATCACCTCAGTGTGTATTTTTGTGTGTGTGCAGGTGTCTTCCTGTTGCCTTACTGTTTCTTTGCTGTGCTGTGTGGCGTGCCACTCTTCCTGCTGGAGACTGTGATTGGTCAGTACACACAAGAGGGCTCCATGACCTGCTGGGCCAAGCTCTGCCCACTGGCACAGGGTAATCACATTATATCTATTTGATGTTTTATACTGAATACATTGTCTTTCAAACCTGATTGAAACTGAAGATTAATTTCTGTGTTGAGGTTAGGGAAGTAAAATCCTTTACTTTTCATTTCAAATGTCTCAAATGCAAACAAATGTGGAATAATACCAGCAGTCTGTGTACATCTGAAACAAATATTTGAGTCTCAGCATCAGTTTATCTATACAAAATAACAACTGTCCAATTAAATATTCAGTCTGTCTGGTTTGAGTGCACAGAAGTGTCTGTGTGTCAGTGTGAGAAGGTCCATTCTTTTGACCCCTGAGTCGCCTGTTTCGCCATGAGACGCTGTGAGACACTGAGCCTTTATCGTAAAGGGTACCTGATCTGGTGTATGAAAAACATGCCTGCACGTCAGTTTAACAGCTCAGGAGAGAAACGTTTGTATGATATGTGATATGGAAAATATTTGCCATGCATGGCAGTACTGGGAAACAAAATTACTTAGTTACGGTTAGGTAGGTACAAAATTATTACAGCTCAAACAAATTATCATCCTAGCTCTGCAGCTCCCAGCTGAACGTGCCTGAGTCCACCTGCAGGTGGATTACAGACTTCCTGTCTTTTCTCTGTACACCAACAGCTGCACCTCCAGTCATCAGTCCATCAAGCTCCTGAAGTTTGGGGATGACACCACCCTCATTGGGATCATGTCCAGTGGAGAAGAGTCCACCTATGAATGGAGATTGACCATCTGGTGACCAGGTGCACTGAGAACAACTTAGAGCTCAACACTCTGAAGACAGTGGATATGGCAATGGACTACAGAACTCACTTTCGCTTGCCCCCCATCACTGTGTGGCAGTCAACTCTATGGAGTCTTTCTGCTTCATGGGCTCCATCATCACCCAGGACCTCAAGTGGGAACTGAATATCAGCTCCCTCACCGCAAAAGCACAGCAACCTGCCAAAGACCATAATGGTGCCATCTACACCATTACATCTGCCTCCCACTTTGTCCTGACCCGATCCACGGCTTGAGGAAGAAGCCACCTGCGCTCAGGATTTCTTCAACTGTTTTGGTGGTTTTGTCAAGCTTTTCCTGGTCATTATAGGATGTTAGAATGTCCTCTACATAGGAATCCTCTTCCAGGATCCTACGCTCCTCTTCCAAGAGAGTGAACCTGGGCAGCTTTGCTGTCTCTCTCATGGCCAGTTGTGCGATGCACCCTGCTGGCTGATTGCCAATATTGACTCTAGTGATGACATATTCCTCTTATTTCTTCATCTCCACTGTCTCTCCAGAGAAATCTGTGGAGGTACATCTCCAGGTCTTCAAGCCACACAGAACTGGGGTACATCTTCCTGATGTCACCTAGGGCAGCATGGACTCTTCTTCTGAATCTTAGTAGCACTGCTCTGATGGGATTGAGCACATCAGGCCCTTTCAGGAGAAGGTCATTCATGCTGAGCCCTTTAAGCTTCTGGCTGCTGTTCCATACCAACTGCACAGGTGTTGTGACAGAGCTTGGCTTTGGTGCCACCAAGTGGCTGACAAACAACTATACTGGGCCTTTCCAGTTGGTAATGGTCTCTTTGCGGAGTTTCTTTACTGCATTTCTTTCCACCATCTCATGGACTTGAGTTTTATATGCCACCCACCACTCTGGTTCTTTCTTGAGCTGTTTCTCTGTCCTCAGAAAAGTTGCCTCCACTGCATTCTTGTCGTTGGGCAGGGACCTTGGATACTCAATCCAGGGATATGTGGTGTCCCAGTGAGGCTCCTGACTGTGAACATCTGCTTTCACATAGGTGAGGCCTTGCCTGACAATCTCCAGCTCTCTTTCTTCACTCAGAGTCATGTCCTTGTCTCCTGGTTGACAGTTACCGCACCGGCATCCTGCACGCATGGGGCTGCTCCGATACTGTCCCATCTACACCATTCTAAAAACTCTCTGCATTTCAGCAATTTCTTGATACTTTACTGCTGTGGTCCTCATTGATCGTACAAAGTGAGTCTCAGAATTGTGAAGGGCCACGTCCACTATTTCACAGAGGTCTCCATGTGATCCGCCAACAGTCTTCCCTAAAGGGCTTTCCTAAAGGACAGGCTCTACTACTACCTTTGCTCTTTGTGGAGTGAGTCTTCCTTCACGGTAGCTGATGAGAAGCTCAACATGCTCTGGTCTGTGAAGGTCTTCCAGTTTGGTTTTAGGGAAGAACTTCCTGAGTTGTTCTGCTTTGATTACTCTGTGCACTTTTGCAATTTCATCCAAGCCATAGCAGATGAACTCATGAGCTCTCTCTGCGCGGCTAGGTGTCTTGACTCTCACCTTGAGTAAGTATCTTTTGGTCTTTATCTTCATAGTGCCTCTAACTCCATGAATAACGAGCATGATCTTTTCACTTCGTAGACTCAATCTTCTGGCAGCTCTGTGAGTGATGTAGTTGGTATCTGATACCAAGTCAACGAGAGTCCCGAGCTGCTGTCCTGTATTGGTCGTTACTTCCATAAGCATAAGAATGACAGGTAAATCACATGTGTTTGAGTTCACCTCTCCAGGTAGGTTCTTTCCAGTGCAGTGTGATTTTGCAGTCAGGTTGGTGAAAGCATTCCTGAATTTTTCTGCTACGTCTGGGGTGAACTCAATTTCTCTTGTTCCTCTGTGAGTGTTTGCCTTCTGGTGCTGGGTTTTCCCGCTTTCTGAGCTTCTTTCCCTTTGAAGCCTCCTTTTAGGTTAAGAAAGAAATGGTGGTCTGAGGAGCCTCCTATCTTGCAGTCTCTGTTTCTGCACAGGTAAGTGTCTATGCATTCAGCCTCCTGTGCATGACACTCGAGCATCTCCTGCATGCTGCCAGCTTTTCAAAAGCATTTAGCTTCTCACTAGGCTTTAGTCCTTTGAACCACTTGCAGAAGAACACAGTGCCTTTCATTACCACAGACAACACATCCTCCTTTCCTTGTTGCCTTTGTGGAGGCATACTTCTTCTCTAGGTAAGTAGACTTCTGCTTTTTCACTTACACACAGTTGGTCTAGCTTATCTAGAATGTCCTCCTGAGTTTTTAAGTATGCAAGAAGGCTGTCAAAGTGGTTGTTGGGTGTGACACTGTTTCTTGGACTAACCATGAATGTGAGCCAGTCTCTCTTCATATTGTCTTCATATGCTCTGTATAGATCTGATCCCCAGGGGATTCTTGATGGCTCCAGTGATTCCAAGCTCAGTGAGGTCATTCAGGGCCTTGTCTACAGCTTGAATTAGGTCAATTATCTTTCTTGGCTGGTGTGAATTTAAAGGGGGATCCTCAGGTTCTCAATTATTTCCATGGCAATAGCGGGTTTGTTTCCATACCTGTGTCTTCAGCACTGTTGTATGAGGCTAGGCGCAGGTCTCTGCACATTTTCTCATCCACACTGTCAAGGAGTTGGAACTTCCACTGAACCTGTATCCTGAATCCTCCATCTGTAAAAAAAAATTCCTCTTGATCCCAGTAAATTTAAGGTGACTGATTGGCTTTCCTTTTTTCACCCATGGTTGTGGAGCTGCCATAAATTGAGGCTCTCTTCTTCCTCCTTCCTCCTGTGCAATTCTTTGTGCGATGAGGAATTCTGCCCTTCTGGCTTTGAGGTTGTTGCCAAATGATCTCAGAGCCTTCATTCTGCCTTCTAGGTGTGTGGTATAATCATGTGGAATCTATTTTTCCCATTCTTTCAGGCTTGCAATTACGTCACGGATAAGCTTCTTCGCTCCTTACAGCCACAGTTCAAAGCTGTCTCCGTTGATTGTAGTAATTGGGTTTGCATGAGCTCTGTCACAGGCCACTTCTTCTTGAATTACAGAGAGAAGATGAGTACCTCATCTTCCCTATATCTTGGCCAGAGGTTGAATTGGACCACTTTCCGGATCTCATTCAGTGTTTTGTCACACACTGTTATTGTCTTTTCAAGGTCAGCCTGGTGGCATTTGTCGAGTTTGATTTCTTCATCCTCCTCGGTTTCATCTTTAGTGTCCTCCAGTAGGCCAGCCCTGAAGTCATCATTTGCATTGCCGACATGTCTTGCCAAGGAACTGAGCTTGCTGCTCTCCTCCTGCAGTTAATGCTTGACCAGACTACGTGAAGCTCTGCTCAGGTAGTTTGCTTGCTTGGTGAGGGCAGCTTTAGCTAAGATCCTCTCCTGCTTCAGTTGCTTGACTATTCTCCCCAGGGTTTCCTTCGCCATGGTGAAGAGTTTCCAGTTAATTCTTCCTTTGCTTCGTCAGTTTGACTTCAGGCCTTTGATCTTGTCTTCACTGCAACGCTGGTTTTCAACTGTCAGGTTCTGTTTTTTGTGACCAAAGGTGACTTTGGGTTCCATGGTTTCACTAGAGATACAGAATAATTGAATAGGTGGAAAACCTTGAAGATAAACAGAAATTACATACACTAGTAATCAGTTCACTCAAACATCCAATATCTTGAAGCAGCTAAAGTTGTTAAAATAATGAAGGGTCTAAACAGTGCCTCAAGTAAAAATTCTGTGAATGGCCTTAGTGAATTGAGACTTGACACAATAGAGTTTTTGCATTCATATTTATTCTCAGTCACTTTATGATATTTTGGTTGTTATCTCTGATTTGTGTCTATATATTTACGTGTTATTAGGTATATATCTTTATGTTTATATGTCATGTACCAAGATACCAAGCAATATTCCTTGTTTGTGCAAACTTACTTGGCAAAAAATGTTTCTGATTCTTATTCTCTGCCTCCAGGGACTGGATATTGTATCATAGTGATCCAGCTTTATGCCACTTTCTACATGATTATCTTGGCCTGGGCCCTCCTCTACCTCATTTCCTGTTTCAGAGACCCTCTGCCCTGGGCCACCTGTAACAATCCCTGGAACACAGGTCAGTTTGAGATAAGACTCTTTAAAATATCTCTCTGTTTTACATTAATCTATAGATGTTGTTATTTCTGTCTGACACGACACCCTTTATATTGATGTAATGGCAACTCAATATGCTGGTCATGTCTGAATGGACCTTGGTCAATTTTATGCCATGACAACCAGATTACCAGGTCAAAACATTAGTGTATGACTTTTATCAAATCAAAAGCTGCCCACAGTAGTACAATGTTAAATATGCACAGAGAAGTATGTTTTGTATGCTGTGTTGCGCAATTCACTTTTATTCAACCTCTTCTGTTAGAGGAAACTGTTCCATCAAAGGGACATGATGTGCAGATAGTTATGAGTCAACCATGAGTTGATGGTACAAATACATGTCCCGCCTCAACACACAGATGAGTTCTCTCAATAGAGTGCCGTAGGAATGAGTCCCAAAGCTCTTCAATTGTTTAGTTCTACATAATAAGTCATGAATTTCATTGTATTATTAGTTACTACTGAACTATTTCTTAAGACGACTGAATATGATCAGGCTGAAGACTAGTTGACTGTAGCACTGTGATGCCTCCTTTTGGAACTTGAAAATACATGTGGACTACAGTGTGTAAGGCAGTATGAACGGATATGACATTGACCTACAGAAGTCCTTTACTGGCCGCTGTAGGCAACACTGTTTGTTGAGTGTGCATTACAGTGGGAGGATCTCGTCCTGCGTGTAGGTTTGGGAGATGCACTCACAAAGCCATCCCACTTGCTGTACACATGAACAGTTTGGTAAGCCAGATGGAGACTGTGCATTCAGCATGATTGGTGAATACAACAGATGTAACTCGACCTCCCTATTTCCAGCATGGCGTGGAGGATAAAAAACATCCAGTTGTTCAAGTACTGTTTAAAATGGAAATCAACATTTAATCAATATATTTGTTTGCATTCCTCTCCTCAGACAGATGTGTGGACCTCACCTCCACAAACTGGACTGCAATACAAAGTGACAACCTGGCAATAAACTGCACATCTGGAAATCTCACCAAGTCTTCAGTCTCTGAGTTCTGGGAGTGAGTTCCGTCCTTATCTTTTTCCATTCTTGTTTTATCTGGAGAAGAGTAGAGGCCAGTTTCCCCCAAATCACCAGTTTTTGTCCCGATTTTGTTTGTTTTGTTCTCTAATCTTGATCGTTTCACTTCCTGCTTTGATCTCTGTGGTGTATGCAGTCTCTTTATGTACCGACTGCAAGTGAGAGCACTCTTTCGTCCAGGCTGCCCAAAAAAGGAAAGACGTACACATACTACACATTTATGGAACTCAAAGTTCTACTTTTTAACGATGTAAATATACATTCTTGACACTCAAAGAGTTATAGATATCATTTTGATTAAAGAACTTGCACATACTGGTGGATTAACCACTACAGAGGCATCAAAAAATAGTTTGGTAATCAGCGATACTGTTAATTTAGGGCAGTGGTGACAAACAACGTACGCTGGGTAGTGGGCTAGCGTATTTGTTAATTCCTTGAGTGCCATTGACGAGTTACCCCGTCAATTAATATCACTTGAGTGCCATTGACGAGTTACGCCGTCAAAGTGTTTTTTACAGCGGGTCACTGATCACGGTCTCCTGCAGCCCATTTTTCGGGGCTTTTGTGATTTGTAGTCAGCACACAAAGGGTTAATGCACCACGGAGATCAAAGCAGGAAGTGGAGACAATTGTAATTAGAGAACAAAATGAACAGATTCCGGACAAAAAGTTGCGATTTTGGTAAAAGTGGCCTCTACTCTCCTCCAGATATGACTCAATATGAGCAAAAAACACAAGGCATTTTCGATTTTGAAAAAAACAGCTGGCACTCAAAGAGTTACGCACTGTAGTACATTCTGTTTTGTTGTTAAACATGGTAATTCTTCCGGTGTCCCCATGCAGGAGAGGAGTGTTATCCATGTCTGGAGGAATAGAGGAGATCGGTACAGTAAAGTGGGAGCTGCTGCTGTGTCTCCTGGCCTGCTGGGTGACCTGCTATTTCTGCATCTGGAAAGGGGTCCGATCCACAGGAAAGGTCTGTGAACACTGGTGTGAGAATTCAAGGGCCATCTGTCTCCTATATATTTCATAGATTATATACTGCCATTTGTTTGCAACAAATGTGTTATGAAATAGAAAAAAAATAGGAGATATGACATGGAGACCTGTTTTGTGTCTATCATGTCAAAAGTTATGAGTGACAAACCCCAAAGTAGCACCCTGGGTGCACATTCCTGGGGCCAGGAAGGTGCAATATGTACAAGTTGTACATTTTTAGAATGACATATCTGACTTTCCTGTCAAATCTGAAGTGGCAAGCACTGTCAAAAGGTGAATGATCACTCTCTTACACTGTTCTTTGTTTGGAGTGAATCTGAAATCGTGTTTTTTTGCAAAATCAGATTTTCACCTTCAGGAGCAGCTGCTCAGGAGATTTAAAAAAAAATGCATTCCATCCATTTTTTTTCAAATCTCCAAATCCACCCCACTGAACCTTGCCCATTGAGCACTCAGTGCAAGTTTCAGCCTCCCAAATAGTGGGCCTCTGGAGATAAAAGTTCAAAACATGGAAATGTACAATATTTAATGTTAAGATCAATATAACCAAAAATCTTCAAAAAAAATTTGTGAAAGCCACATTGCCTTCTTACAAGTGCGCAGGTACGCATAAAAGTCCAGGGGGATTGGGATTTTGCCAATGTTTTCTAGAGGGTCTTGTTCAACACGACAAAACAGGATCAGACATACATGAACTCCATGAAGCTTACAGAATAAGGCAGAGAAATTGTGCTATAGATATCTGGAAATCATTTGCTCCATGGGAGAACAACGGCTCCCCAAAAAGTGCATTTTGGGACAGCACGAGTGGAGGATTCCCTTGCATAGTGATGCTTACTGAAGCAAACATGGACTAGCACAATCCTGGTTAGGTACATGTACATCTCCTAGTGTCAATACAACTGAGCCAGCTCATCAAAATGAGCAGCATATTGTTACGACTGGCAAAGTCGCAACACAATGAGTGACACAACACAAGATTGAATGCAAAACAAAAAGATATTCTTTATTCATGATGTCAAGTAAACAAAAATAAACAGCAAAAGCTGGGACATGTTGCTCATGGAGCAGAGGAGGAAAAAGAAGAGAGTGAGAAACAGATCAGGAGCCACTTATATAGGCCCAGCCCACAACCTCATGCAGGTGCACAATCAGTGAATCACCTGCCCATCAGCACAGAGCTCTGGGAGGCATGACAATTCAAAGACACACACAGGCAAATAGAAAATATAACTGTGACACAGAACAATATTCTAAATATTTGTCTTATCCAGTTTCACTTGTTAATAGATGACATGATAAAAATAGAGAATTTCTTTAATCCATTCACATTCTCATCCACTGACAGTTAAGTCAGTTTTATTTGCATTACCAAATATCACAAATTTGCCTCAGCGGGCTGGACAATCTGTCCTTTACAGTAGTAAAGTGTAGTGCCCACATTTTCGGGGTAACCATCTTGGACAAATACAGAACAATTTATATACTGCATATTTTCTCATTTGTCTGATTGTTACGACATGAAAGTACAGTATTAGCTTTTGATTTTGCTTCTGTGACTGACAGCAGTGTTTCTTGAATGAGATGCAGTGACAGGCTACACCAATGTTAAATAGCCACTGAAATTTTCAGGTGGTGTATTTCACGGCTGTGTTCCCCTACGTGACGCTGGCCATTCTGCTGATCAGGGGGGTGACGCTGCCAGGAGCCTGGCAGGGTGTGGTCTACTACCTGTATCCAGATCCTTCTCGCCTGGCAGACCTTCAGGTGAGACACATCATGTAGTTTTACGGTGTCATGTTTGTTTGACATATTATGTTTTTCTTTCTTTCACATTGTCAATGCATTGATTTCATACCGATGACAATAACTGAGTGAAGCAGGAATGAGTCCTAATGAGTTTTGTTCATCAGGTGTGGATGGAGGCTTGTGCTCAGGTCCTTTTCTCTTATGGTGTTGGAGCAGGAACTCTGATCACACTGGGAAGCTACAACAAAGTCAAGAACAACTGTTTTAAGTAAGACATGCAGTCACTAGTTCCATATTGTGGAAGTCATGTTGTTGGAATTTCTGTCCTAACAATATATTTTTAGTTTGTCTGTGTTTGACTCTTCACTGTGGTAGTCCAAAATGTATGACTGCAGTCTAAGGTGTGTGTTTGCGTGTGTGTGTGTGTCTGTCTGCAGGGACAGTCTATGGTTGTGTCTGCTCAATAGTGCCACCAGCTTCGTTTCTGGCTTTGCAGTCTTCTCAACTCTGGGCTTCATGGCCAACAAACAGGAAATTCCCATCAACATGGTGGTTGAATCAGGTATGATTAAAGCTCAAAGCCACTGACTCTAACAGACATGATAATCAAATATACCTTCTCACTATTGTTTGGAAGGGACAGCTATATAAATGTCTTCTCTGTCCTCTCAGGTCCTGGCCTGGCATTCATTGCATTTCCTCAGGCTGTAGCCATGATGCCTCTGCCTCAGCTGTGGGCCGCCTGCTTCTTCATTATGCTCATTCTGTTGGGACTGGACACACTGGTAACACCAAGAAGACACATGACACAATACTGATATTCTGCTTACAGTATTCCTGTAATGCAGAAAGATATGCTCCAATTGTTTGTGTTGGATCAGTAAACGTAGCTTAACCCTCGAGACAAGACCAAACCGTTTGAATGCAAGACCAACGCAAGTCCCACAATAAATGACACACTTAATAATACAACATAAAATGTTAGAACACTATAGGAACTAAACCTGTTTATCATTCATTCATTTGTTTTAAATTAAACCAAAACAACACAAAACAAAAAAGCATAAAGATTATAGATTTTCTGATTTCCTATTTGTGTACAAATGGACAATGGAAAAAACAGATAACGGGCAATTCCAGCATTTCATGCCTTCCCGGAAGGCTTCGTTCTAGTGCCAGAATTCCCGGAAGGCGGCTGGTCGGGACTCTGTCTCCCCCTCTGCCTTGAAGCACTGTGCTAACCAGCTCGCCTTGATGTTCACCTACATCTTCAATGCCTCGCTGGAGCTATGTCACATCCCAGTATGCTTCAAGGCTTCAACCATTATCCCCATCCCGAAGAAGGCCAAGGTCACAGGCCTTAATGACTACAGACCTGTTGCCCTGACCTCTGTGGTCATGAAGACTCTGGAACGCCTTGTCCTGGCCCACCCGAAGTTCCTCACAGATCCTCTACTAGACCTGCTGCAGTTTGCATACAGGGCAAATAGATCCACGGAGGACACCGTGAATATGGTGAAAAAATTCAGCTGCCGTAGGAAGCTGAAAAAATACAGCAGTACAGCCTCTGCTAGGAAGTACAGCCTCTGCTGGGGCTTTTTCAGGAGTGCTGTGATGTTAAGCTCTTACTTAAGGTCCTGGGAGATGGTAATACCCAGGAAGTGGTATGACTCTACCAGGGAAACCTGGAAGCCCCTCAGCATGTTGGGATGAGGTGGGGCTGCACTCCTCCTGAAGTCAATTTTCATCTCTGTCTGCAGCATTTTAAGCTCCAGGTTGTTGCAGCTGCACCAGGTTCGTAGCTGCACGATCTCCCTCCTGTAGGCCCTCTCGTCTCCTCCTTAAACTTGCCTACTCACTGTAACTTCATCCATTATTCCTCGCTCCTGATTTTATTGTATTTCTATTATGTATATTGTTGCTCATTTCTAATCTTTTAACTATTTTGTGAGGCGACCTCGAGTGCCCTGAAATGCCTTAAATAAAATGTATTATTATTATTATTATTATTATTATTTGGTATTTCATTTGTTAAAGATGTTTCACCTCTCATCCAAGAGGTTTCTTCAGCTTTGACTGACTGGCAAAAAACAAACAACAGAAGCCACCAGAACAACAAGTAACTGCATTCTCCACTGCACTACATAGCACACACTACATTGGACAAGGGGTTATGGTTGATGTAGCAGTTTTTTAATCTCTTTATCTCTTTTCTGTGTGTGTGTGTGTGTGTGTGTGTGTGCGTGTGTGTGTGTTAGTTTACAGGTTTGGAAACTATATCATCGTCAGTCATTGACATGTTTCCAGGACAGATGCGCAAACCCTGGCAGAGAGAAATCTTTCTTGTCTTCTTCTGCTCCATCAGTTTCATCATACAGATCTCTCTAACCACTCAGGTAGTACACAAGCCTGTGTAACCTTATCCAAACACAGCAGCTAACTCCTAGCATATTCTCATATTCTCTTCTTAGTGAGCACTTTGGGTGACACTACAAATATGTACCTCTTCTGTGTTCTCAGGGAGGAGTGTACCTGTTCAAGCTGATTGACCATTATGGAGCTAATGGAATATGTATATTATTTGTGTCTATGGTCCAGTGTGTGGTTGTTGTCTGGGCCTTTGGTAAGTGACATAAATACCATGTTTCAATTATCCTGTAGTTAACCAGATAACCGTGCCCAGAAATAAAGTTGCAAATTTGAGTTGATCTGCCATGTTTGCATGCTTTAATTTTTTAATTTAAAAAAAAAACAAAAAAAAACAAAACATTATTTCCCTGATATTATTTTCCCTGAATGTGCCTGTATTTACTCACTGTCTGCAGGCGACCCAAATTTCAATATCATATTGTTACAGCCCACACAGAAACTACCTAGGTAGTCTTATTTCACAGTTTGTGGGTTGATAAGCATTCCAGATGACCAAATGTATGTGCACTGTTAAATTATATTGTTGTTTTGTAGTTGTGCAGTTGAGAGGAGGGTCTTGATTTAAATGGCTAAATAAGATAATAGTTAGCAAAAAGTCAGGAACATTCATAAATAGGCCTGTAATGGTACATGTTAGGGGTGGGCGATACTGGGAATTTTGGTATCGATCCGATACCAAGTAAATACTGGGCTACTACCGCCAATACTAAGACCGATACCGATATTTTTTAATAACACACAAATAATAAGAAATATTAAAATATAATAAACAATATATTAAATATTTATTTATATAAGTGTATATTTTTCCAGAGTTCCAGTAAAATAATTAAGATTTTTTTCAACTGGCTGAATTTATGATCGTAGTTTAATCAGTCTGCTAAAATAGCCTCTCTGATCACTGTGAAAAAAACATTGCTTAATGCTGGAGATTACTTAGATACTCCCGTTTTTGTTTTTTTTTGTGGGGGGGGCTGAAAAGCTTCTGCCAGAGACCTCTGTGTCTGGGGTCTCCCCCCTTCCTCCTCCTTCCTCAAACTTTTCTGCAGCTCGCAGTTCTCTCCAGGGTGAACTAATTTAATGTGTTTAAATAAATTGGTGGTTGCGAATGTCATTTTGTACACATTACATGTGGCAGTGTCCCTGTCAGCTGCAGTGAATAAGTCCACACAGCGCCTCCCGACTTTCTGCTCTCCAGCAGAGCAGAGCAGAGAGAGAGAGAGAGAGAGAAGTACGCTGTTTGCACAGACGCTGCACACTGAACTGGACGTGAATGGACGTGTAGAAGCGAAAATACAACTGAAGTATCGATCTCATCATGCTAGTATTGATGCGATATCAATGCTCATCTTGGTAGCGATACTATCAATATTTAGATCGATACGCCCACCCCTAGTACATCTACTCAACCAAACTGTTTCGGTATGCATCTGTTCAGTTTGGCCCACTGCTGTACCGAAACAGTGCAGAAAGAAAGAAAGGAACAAAGGATATTGTTTGATGTGGAACTTTAAATCCGCCTGAGTCCCACACAGACATATTGAAGCAGCACACATTGACCCAGAATGCAGAACTTACGCGAGACATACTTTGCGGAGGTCCCGTGGACTCACCCCATTGACTAATCTCACAAAGTCATACATAATCTCCTCATATAGTGGGTTGTAGCAGAGCATCAGTGAAAGAGAACCACCCTGTGTCCACTGGGTAGAAGAAAATCGATAAGGCAATCCTGCACGAACATAGATTATTTTATTTTGAAAATAAACCGGTTGTTTAATTTTGTGTCTGTACATGACTTTCTGTCCCATGTGATCTGCTCTGTGCTGAATTTGTGCACCGTGCTCCAATGTCCTAAAAAAACTGACGCTCTGTCGATTTGTTTCGGCAGGCCTTGGCACGTTGGCGGTGTTCCGTGTCATGGAAATTGACATGTTCATTTGAAAGGAAATGTATCGGGTCAAATTTTATGACTGTGTAACTGCCCCCCACATCTCTGAGCTCCACGCACTGGTATTGCACAAAACACTGCTTGGCATGTATTTTTCACAGAGGCACACACTGAATGTGACACTTATCTTCCGATTCATGGAAATTTCACAGGAAACTACTACTACACTGTGGCTGCTCATTTGTTCATGCTACACAACCTGAAAGTGAAAGACTAAAGAAGGGGACTGAAGGAAAGTGCAATACTTATGTTTAGAATTAGGGGTGTGACGAGATCTCGTAGCACGAGATCTTGCGAGATGAAATCGTGACAATATTTCTCGTTTAGTGAAAAGATTTCTCGCGAGAACAGGGCAGAAAAAAAATCTGACTTTGAGCTATCCAAGCTTCTATTAGTGACCTGAGGGTGACAGTAACAGAAACTGTTACTAATTTTCTTAAACTAATGTGAAATATCTTCTCGTCTCGTTCTCATGAATCCAATAAAAATTATGTATCGTCTCGTGAGCTGAGTGTGTGGTCACACCCCTATTTAGAATACATTTAGTTGAAGCAATGTTTCATTGTTTTATATTTGATTCATTGCGGAAGGCTTATATTGTTTCTATTTTTCTATATTATATTGTCTAAAACAATTGGGGGAAAAGGGTCAATAATTAATGAATGAAAAACATTTTGAGTTCCATACCGAACCGAAAAAAAAGAACTGTGGCATTGAAAACTGAATATGTACCGTACCAAAAATTTTGTGTACTATTACAGGCCTAATCATAAACGAGATTATGATTATAAGTTGGTGGTAGGGTAGTACAGTAGTATGATACAATACTAAAATAGTTTTACACATTATTTAACCGTTATTTGTCAATGTTATATTTTTGGTTATTGAGGTCCATACAAACCTGCCATATTCTACTAAGTTGTTACCAAAGTAGTCGACATGTCATACTTCTACACCAGGAAGTCCTGTCTTTTTGTTACTAACAAACTGTAATAATCATGCAGGGGCTGAACGGATGTGTGATGCAGTTGAAGATATGACAGGACAGAGGCCTTGGATTATTTTCAAACTGTGCTGGCGTTACTTCACTCCTGTGATCTGCCTGGTGAGTTATACACTGTTGACAGCTGCTGGAGTCGAAAACAAAGCAGAAATTTTGTGAAATGAAGAAATGAACTGTGGTGAGGCAACCTAAAACATTAAAGTGAAGAGAGTGTCTCTAGGACCTGCATATTTCTAGTCGTTTTTATGACTAGATATAAGATCAAATTCCATGGCTTTGAAAATCATTCCTGATGTCTAAATTGAGAAAACAAGCCACAAAAACCTGAATCATTTGAGACTGACATTGGGTGGGCTACAGCATGATTGGATTGTCAAATCAACTAGTTTTTTTAATTGTTTTTTTTGGGGTTGTTCATACCCTTCTCCGGAATGTGATATCTCAGGAATGCTGGGAATTTCTTTGTGCTTGGATTTTATCCATCCCATCTTTGACCAAGTCGTGTAAAGAACACCTGGATGAAATGCCTGAATTTCTTATAATTTGGCATTTTCTTCCTGGATAGTTGATAGATATGGCCCCATATTTGACTCTCCCAGGAAATTTGTCAACCGGCATTAAAAATGTCTAAAAAGGCAAAACAAGCAAAAAACAGTGTTAATCAAATACTTAAACGCTGTTGGTAATTAATTGCAGTAGGTTTGGTTATTAGCAAACAAATCTCCCTACTTGGACAAACTGCCCAAAATGCATTGCCAGAGCCATGCAACTCATTCTATATGAATGTGACATGAATATACAAGAATGCAATTATGAGATCGCCCTTGACCAACAAGGCTCGGGCCAGATGCAAGGGAACCAGGGAAATTTGATGAGAAATGGAACAAGATATGGAACCAGACATACACGGATGAGGGCGGATAATACGGAATTGGAATTCTACTATACTAGGAACCCACAATCAAGGTTAACAAAGAAACAGTGATTAGCTGTGCTCCAACATCTGTAACCAAAAATTGCTATCACAACTAGATGAAATACTACAAGATGCTACAGCAAAGGCCAGGAAGACAGGTCAGCAGGGGGATTTCACCTTCACTAACTGGAAACTTGGAGCATACATACCGGTTTAAGAGGCTGACGACACTCCATGAACACCTGGCAGCACAGATGAACTAGCTGCAAGGACCCACCCTGGGTGGCTCACTGAAGAACCCCCAGAAGGGACCCATCCCATCCACCTACCAGCCAATAACGTGTCTCTGTACAACATGGAAACTCCTGTCAGGCGTCACAGTGGCTAAGATGAGCAGTCACATGGCTCAATACATGAGCGGGGCACAGAAAGGAATTGACAGTAACACCAGAAGAGCCAAGGACCAGCTACTGGTCAACAGAGCAGTCCACAGAGATTGTAAGACTCAACAGACCAACCTGTGCACTGCCTGGATTGACTACAAGAAAGCCAATTATTCAATGCCACACACATGGATACTGGAATTTCTGGAGCTGTACAAGGTCAACAGGATACTGAAAGTAATGTGGAGGACAATCCTAGTGGCCAACTCAAAGCTGACTGCCAAAGTTAACATCAAACACGGCATATACCAAGGGGATGCACTGTCACCGCTGCTGTTCTGCATAGTTCTGTACCCCCTAAGTCAGATTATTACAAGGAGTGTATTCTGATACAAACAAGTCTTAATGGACTTGTCTTGATATTAATAGATAAATAAATAAATAAATAAAGAAAGAGTACTAGTGAAAAGTCAGAATATAAATATAAGTGAGTTCATTAGAAGTGTGTTGTAAATATTTGCAAGCTACTCCATGCATTTATGTCACTTGGAATCACAGGTATAAATTGTCACATTTTGCGACCCATAGTCAGGAAGTAAAGAGAAACAGAGGTTCACCCGTTTATGGTGGTAATCATGTCTGAATAAAGCTACAGCTACATTTGCTTACATCTTATGCCAAATGCAGCATTGAGGGTATGCAGTCAATGTTTGGTATTGTTTTGCAAAATTGGAAGTGTTTAATGTCAGCAAAGTGCATTGTGGGGAAATGTTTTCGGTTGCCGCAACTGTAAATGTGCTGTTGTCACGTAAATTTTTTGTATGCCAATGTGATTTTAGACTTGTCAGAGTTGACGCTCACAGGGTGCTGTGTGTGGCCGTGGAAATTTGATGTGGGAGACGCATGAGTGTGTTGGATGTTGCTATTAATTAATTAATTAGCATAACAGTGAAACATTTGCAAGTTTGTACTTGCAGTTTCACACTTTCCTGCAAAAATTAAACCTGCAGACAATGGATAACTGTCTTCAGAGTCTTGTGTTGTGGAAATATTCTGTCAGGATGGTCTAATATCCACAGGGTTCTTTAATTACACAAGGAATGAGTAACTTCACTGATTCAGTTGCCCAAAAGAGTTGCTTTTAATATCTGTCTGCAGAACAGAGATGAGAATTCAGACACACAGCACAGAGCTTTGCGGTGAATGCCCATCCTGAATGTAAGGAAAAACAATATTTATGCACTACTGATACATACATGCTTACGTGAGTTCCTGCTGACAAGCAATACCGTCATAGTGATAAACGAACATGCTGTATGTTTTACTTTAGACAGAGTCCACAAGTCTATCAGGCCTGATGGCGAGGAAAAGACACACACTGTTCTCTGTGAAAACTAAAACAAGATAACTTCCAGCGACATCATCATGAGTTCAGACATAACAGCTTATACAATCAGCTAAATTTCCATCACACTTGTGTGAATGGAGAGAGTTTAGCTCGCTGTCAGTGTACATGTAGCATAAAAATACCAAAGACGGCACAGTACTTATCATCAAATAAATTGCCTCTATTGGAGTAATGGGCGCTCATTGATGTGACTTGAGTTCTACAGGGGGTTTGTCCTCCTCCTTGATTAGATGCTTTTGGATTGGTTCAACAAAAGTGGATCTTGGGAATTACAGATATAGTTGGTATTCTTGGAGAGCTAGCAAGAGATCTAGCAAGACTTGAAAGAGGCACCTACACGAAAGGGCAATTTATAGTACCAAATTGCTGCACGCGGACACGGAGAGCCCTCTGTGTCGCCAGAGAGCCTGACGGAGAGCCTCTCCATCCTCACCGGGGGCATGAAATATTTTTTTAACTGTCCGTCACTCCGTCAAGGGAAAACGGACGCAAGAACATACCGAAAAGTATTGGTTTGCATGAGCTATTATCCGATTTTGTGTTGAGAAGAACATCTGTTATTTGCACTCTTTAGAGGAGCTTTATGGACTGTGAGCAACTGATGTTCTTCTATTCTAGCTTCCTCACAAATAAATAAATTGTGGTATTTTGCCCTGCATTTGTCTGCGATATTAAGGTGAATTGTGAGGGGGTGCATTTCACAGCAGGGGTGCACAACATGCACCACGGCGGATAACTGTGAAGGCTCTCTGTGGCTACAGAGTTGGATAACGTATTACACAGAGACGTATATTCCAGCCTTAAGCCTCCTCTTAGCTCCACCTCGTCATCGTCAGTTGTCTCCGCTGCTCAGAGACTGACTCTGATTTGTCCTGTAGCTTTATCCAGAGCCTGTTTTGTCAGAGTCTTTTCTGCCTCTGACATTCTTTGCCAGTTTAGCAGGGAGAACCATCAGAAGTAATGCTGGAAGTGGTATTTTTGGCTGCATTTCCTCTGCCATTGTTCCTAACAGAACATATTCTCCTGCTAACTTTGTGGCAGTTATTTTTTTTAATTTGTCAAGTTTAACCCTCCTGTTATCCTTGGGGTCAATTTGACCCCATTCAATATTTATCATTCAAAAAATAATGACTTTTTTTTTTTTTGCTTCATATTTTATGACTTTTCCTAATTTGATAAGTACAATTGATTAAGCATAAAATTTTCATGATGATATTTTTACAATGTGCTGGAGACATATTGCAGGCATCGGTGTTCCTCTGGGGTCAATTTGACCCCAAGCTTTTTTTTTAAACTATGTAAAACTGGTCTGCCTGTGTGTGACCCTTGTTTGACCTAACAGTCCCAAACCTGCAGGTGCAGTATTGATACTTTTAAGTTGATACATTACATGGAGTGTGTGTGTGTGTGTGTGTGTGTGTGTGCGTGTGTGTGTGTGTGTGTGGGTGTGTGCGTGACCTAACATTCCCACACCTGCAGGTGCAGAATTGATATATTTGAGTTGATACATCACATGGAGTGTGTGTGTGTGTGTCTGTGTGTTTGTCTGTGTGTGTATGTGACCTAGCATTCCCACACCTGCAAGTGAGCACTCACACCTGCCAAAGTAGAACTGATATTTCTCGTGCTGTGGAGGGTGTGTTTTCCCGCAAGGACATTGGTAGTTCATGCAAAATAAGGGAGGAGCAAACATATAAAAGCTTGCTCCTTATCCAAATCATTCCTCAGTGTGCTCTCAATCTGCAAGATATCTGTCTCTCTTTATTTGAGAATGGCCTCTGGAAGAAGGTTTACTGTAAGTGAGGTTTTTGAAAGTGAGAATGACATAGAGGAGAACGTGTCTGAGACAGAGGATTGTGTCGAGGAAGACCCTGATTTTGACTCATTCTCATCTGATGAGAATGAGAGTGTTGGCACTCAACCAGCACAAACGATCCCCTCCAAAAATGGGAAAATATTATGGTCTCTTTATCCACCTGAACAGAAGGGTAGACTTAGGGCAGCCAATGTTATAAAGATGGTTCCAGGCCCAACTAGATACGCTATCAGTCGTGTTGATGACATCAAGTCATCATTTGAGCTCTTCATAACGCTACCAATTCAAAATATTGTTCATGTGATGACAAATTTAGAGGGGAAGCGTGTGTATGGGGACGCTTGGGAAGACCTCGATGTGGTAGACTTGGAAGCCTACATTGGCCTGCTAATTTTAACAGGTGTTTACAAGTCTAAAGGTGAGGCAACAGCAAGCCTTTGGAATGCCGAAACTGGAAGGGCAATATTTCCAGCCACCATGTCTCTGAAGAAATTCCAAGTTTTGTCCCGTGTCATACGCTTTGATGACAAAGAAACAAGGCAGGGCAGACAGGAACGCGATAAACTTGCGGCAATAAGGGATGTGTGGGACAAGTGGGTGATGTGATGCGCAGTCCAGCTTTGCCTGGAATTTGCAAGTTTACACTGCCAAATCTCCTGGCGAAGCACCAGAAAAAAATCAGGGCACAAGAGTTGTGCTTGATATGGCCAAAGGACTGCATGGGCATTATATTACGTGTGATAATTTTTTCACATCTTATGCCCTGGGTGAGGAATTGCTGAAAAGGAAGATCACAATGTTGGGGACAGTGAGAAAGAACAAACCAGAGCTTCCCTCTGAACTTCTTGCTGTCAAGAACAGGAAGGTAACATCTTCAGTGTTTGCCCTCACTGATAAAGCAACTTTGGTGTCCTTTTGCCCCAAGAAAGGGAAAAATGTCTTACTGCTCAGCACCATGCACAAAGATGCTGCCCTGAGCAGCAGAGAAGACAAAAAGCCACAAATGGTGCTAGACTACAATGACACAAAGGGAGGGGTGGACAACCTGGACAAGGTCACAGCTACATACAGCTGTCGACGCATGACTGCTTGTTGGCCCCTTGTTGTCTTCTTTCACATCATTGATGTGAGTGCATACAATGCATTTGTTATATGGTGTGAAATAAACAAGGACTGGAACAGGGGAAAACTGTGCAGACGGAGGATTGGTAATGCACTGGTCAAACCTCAGATTGAGAGACGACGGTGCCTTCCAAGAGCATCACCAGCTGCTGTAGCTATTGTGAAGGAGATGCAGACAGGGACAAACACCCAAACTCCTCCAATGGCACAAACTGCAGGCAAGAAATGTGGCAGGTGTCAGGTTTGTCCCACCCGAAATGATTCCAAGACCAGCATGACCTGTTCCTCATGCAAGAAATATGTCTGCAAGGACCATGCACACACTCTCTGTGCATCTTGTGTACAGTAGGGCAGACTAGAAGCTGACTGTGGGCATAAAGAGCTGTTACATGTTCTGACTGATGTTCTCATTGTGATTTTCTGTTTCATAAAAAAGAAAAAAACAAAACAAAAAAAATCATAAAAACAACAACAAAAAAAAAACCCTTTAACTCTGCCACTGCCGGTCCCAAGCCCGGATAAAAAAAAGAGGAGGGGGGAGTGAGAGGGGTGGGTGGGGTGGGGTTAATGAATCACTATGGTTCATTCTGTGAGAATCACAAATGTGCACCCCAAATTAGAAAAGATTTGGATGAAAGATTTTCAAGATAAATTATTTCTAATTCAAAAGTTTGGCCTGATGGTGGCGCTAGAGGAGGGGTCCAGGTTTATTATCAGGTGGATATTTGTGTATTCAACAAATAAACAATGTGCCTGACACAAAAAACTTGGTCAACAATTTCCTGTAAATCATTTTCTAGGGGCAAACTGACCCCAAGGACGAAATGTGTGAGTAATATTTGAGGGTAATAGGAGGGTTAAGGTAATCAAAGTTTTTGATTTGAGTCTGACTCCTCTGGTTAATGCAGTATGTTTGTCTAAAGAGGTAGTAATTAGTTTCTGTGCTTTTCCTTCAAGGTTTGCCTCATCTTCTTCTTTCTGGACTACCAGCCCCTGACATCCAATGGGGGCTATATGTACCCAAACTGGGCCTATGTTCTGGGCTGGGCCATGGCCCTGTCCTCTGTGGTTGTAGTACCAATCTGGGCTGTCATCAAGATCTGCCTCACAGAGGGAACCCTCAGACAGGTAGGAACACCAACACATCCTGCTTTTTTTTGTTTGTTTGCCCGCTCTACTTGTGTAAAAAATTGCATTGCCTTGAAATACAGCACATTATTTACTTAATTATTTTTCACTGTCATGTCTTCTGTCCCTAACAGCGTTTGTTGGTCCTGTGGTATCCTGTTATTTTTCCTGTTGGTCCAAAGGCAAAGGAAGACCATTTCCTAAATGAAACCAAAATGAAACCAATGTCAGCTGCTTCCCCTGACATGTTATGAGTCAGTATGAAACGAGAACTCTTAATGTACTGCATAATTCTTTGGTGTAGATTTGTTTTCAATCTATGTAGATTTCACCATTGCTTCATGTATGAATCATTGAGATTTTGAGGTTCATCACTGAGGTTGCAGCTTAAATCTAGAACACAGTTTATGTGGCTTTGCTTCATTACCATGTTTTATTTTGTTCACTTTAATTGTCATTCATACTGGTTCATGATTTCATGTAATTTGTCATTGGGACAACCCAGTGTCCCAGATATGTTTTTGTTTTACAGATAATCAAGGAAGACTGAGCTGTTTGGCTGCAAAACAAAAACATTTGATTGTTTGGGACATAACATCCCCACCTATAAACAGGCTGCTTAAGGATAACCTCCCAGTTACCATAATAGCGAACAAAAAAAGAGTGAAAGCAATAAACTCACAACCTGGAAAGAGCATCAGTAAACACTTTTTTTCATCCTGCTGAGGGAAATATGGATATAATAGTCTGTGTAGACCACCACTTGACCAGAAGAAACATGAATGATGTTTGAGCAAGAGTAGAGTCTTCGGCCTCTTTTGCAATTCTGCAAAAGTGAGGGTCGCCAAGAACAGGAGCACTCACCAACAGTAATTTCAGGTTCTCCAATGTCAACTGATACATCTCAGTCCAAACAAAAGGTAACTTTGGACTTAGCAGGTTACTCGAAGGGGCAGTGGCAGTGGCGATGCCAAGGAAACTTTTTAGCTCACTCCAAGAAATAGGTACACCAAAATTTAATATGGCCTCTAATTTAGCACCAATAGGACAAACTTTTCCACGTCCAACAATCTTTCTCAAGTATGTCACTGTTGCCTGTCAAAATTCACATTTAGCCAGGTTCAGAGTCAAACTGACAACAGCAAGCCTTTAGATGATCACATCTTCAGGGTCTGCCACTCAGGCCACTCAGGGTCAGCACCTTGTTACTACTGGAAGGTGGCGGGTGCATTCCACATACTGTACCAAAAGCCATAACAATGTACTAACAGAAGTCTTTAGAAATCACAAATGCAGAGATTTCTGATTGAGAAGGACTAGCCAGTACCCCTTTAGGTGATCTAACTTTGTAACAAAGCCTGCACTCCGACCATTTTCAATACTGTCCCCTAATCCAGGCTGAATTGCAAAGGGGTGTGATCCAACTTCTTCACCAGCAGGCAGGGAGAGCTCCAAGACCTAGCACCAAGTTCACCAATTCCATGCTTCAACATGTATTCATGTATCTCCTGACACATGAGCTGATGTTTCTCAAGATATACGCTACAAGGATGTTGCCGGTGGTAGGTGCAGCATCACCGATGTTAATGTCATGCTCGAGAACATTAGTGTATGAGGGAAAAAGGACAGGATCTTTCCAGATCAGAGGCGACTGTCAGCCTTTTGACAGTGCTTGCTTGTAAATATTGCACCTTTATGGACAGAGTTACCCCTGGGGAAGGTCTGCACAGGGTGCTATTTTGCATTTTTTCACTCAAAACTTTGGACAGGGTGGGTCCAACATTTGCCGGGGCCCCCTCTCAAGCCCAGGAGCCTTCCAGTCAAGCGCTAAAATGTGAATAGGTAAAAGATATGTTGTCATCTCCTTTTGAAGTGGCTTCGAATGATGACCTTCATGAACAATGGTGTGTTAATGAGGAAGTGGACTTCTAAGATTTCTTGCTGATTTCTCCTAGACAGGCCTTAGTTTCAAAGTTTTTGATTTGAGTCTGACTCCTCTGGTTAATGCAGTATGTTTGTCTACAGAGGTAGTAATTAGTTTCTGTGCTTTTCCTTTGTGTATCAAACCCGTGTTTAATTCCTCCATGTTGCCTCCCTTGAGCGGGGTTGTGACATCTTTCTTTCCATATTTTAGACCTGTAAAATGTCCCTTTTTCTGTGTCTGTGGAACACGAAATGTGTGAGTAATATTTGAGGGTAATAGGAGGGTAAAAGTAATCACAATTTTTGATTTGAGTCTGACTCCTCTGGTTAATGCAGTATGCAGTATGCAGTTTAGACCTGTAAAATGTCCCTTTTTCTGTGCCTGTGGATTGTTCCTTCTTTCCGCTGCCTCTGAACTTCTCATCTCAAAATAATCTGCTCATGCTTTTATTTAGTCATACTATCAAATTTGTTATCCAGGTCATGGTATCCAATTCATATTTTTTTCTTGGAGGACACTGAGGTTTGGGAGTATGGGGAAGAGAGTGAGCAAAGTGTGTGTATTTGTGCATTTGCAGCTTATAATGTTGTTTTTATATTTGAGTTTCGAAGCTTACCTTGAAAATGAAATGCAACATCTCAAAGAGATATCTGTCCTTCAATAAATAACAGCATGCTGCAGTTTGGTATACGCTTGTGATGGAAATTTAGCAGAATGTGTCAGAAGCTGTTATGTATGAACTCATGCCTGATTGTATAAGTTATGTGTGAACTCATGCTGATACAATCAAAGTATGCATTTCTGAAGACAACGGCACATTATGTCACTCTGCCCTGGACTGATAAGCCCAGGACTTGGCGCTGCCAACTCATTCTGTGTTGAAGTCCTTGACAACATGTCTGTGTCTCCTGATTACTGTGGCTGTTAAATACACCCTCTTCTATTACTCTGCATGGGAATTCACTCACAAAGCTCTGTGCTGTGTGTCTGAATTCTCATCTCTGTTCTGCAGACAGATATTAAAAGCAACTCTTTTGGGCAACTGAATCAGTGAAGTTACTCATTCCTTGTGTAATTAAAGAAAAGAACCCTGTGGAGATTAGACCATCCTGACAGAATATTTCCACAACAATTTTGGTGTCAGAATTTTGGGATCGTTCGAGAGTCCGTCCGGACCCCCGGGTCGTTGAGGGGCTGATTTTTTGACCTGGGTTGACGAACCCGTTCTCGCCTCACGAAAATCCGAGGACGAGGACCCGGCGTCCTGGGGCCTGTGACTGACTCTGCTACGATTTGCACAAGGACAACATTTGGTGAGATGGTTTACATTCCATTTATCATCTCTTCCTGATTCTGAGGTCCAGTATTGTTGCTCCTAAGAAAGAGGTAATTGTGGGACTAATTTTAAAATACAAACTAAATCACCTCTGTTTCTTTTAAAATAATTGTAGAGTAGAATTGCGTCTATCTACAATAAGTGTTGAGTCCAGGGCTCGAAGACGGCAAAACAAGAACAGGTGTTTCTTTTTCTTTGTTCTTTTTATTATTTTGTTATTTCTGTGAGTTTTGCGCGTAAAAGTGTGAGCTTTTGGCCTGAAGCCAAAGCAAGAACACAGTAATGTGTGAGCTTTTTAGCAAGAACACTGTAAAAATTGAGTGTGAGCTTTTTAGCAAGAACACAGGTAAAATAAAGTGTGAGCTTCGGCAAGAACACAGGTAAAATAAAGTGTGAGCTTCGGCAAGAACACAGGTAAAATAAAGTGTGAGCTTCGGCAAGAACACGGGTTAAAAGTGATAGTTTTTTGAATCTGTAAGTCAAAACAAGGACGCAGGTTTCTGTCAGAGCCAGACCAGGGCAGGACCTCAGATATAAGACGCTATAGCAGTAAAAGATAAGAGCTCTATATAAAAAAAAATAAAAATAAAAAAAAAGGTAATATAGTGAAGTAAAATATAAAAATTAAAGTACAGAAGTACAAGTAAAACAACAAGTAAAAAAAAACAAAAGGGGTTATGGGGAACAAACAACCAAGCGGGCCTACTGCTGAGGTACCAGCAGGGCCTATTGCGGAGGCCATGGAGAGAAAATATGGGGAAGATAGTGTGCGCTATCTTCAATGTTGACTGAACAGTTAGCAGAAATCAGTTAAACCTGCAAGTTAGAGGGAACTTGAGAAGGGTAAAGTAAAGCTGCTTTGAGAACAAAAATGAATCAAATGTGTTTTTCTCAAAAGGTTAAAGGAGTCTGGAGTATCACAACGTTACTCTCATCTACCCAGACATCACAGGCGCCTGAAAAGCTCAAAAGGTAAGCACAAACCTTTTCAATAGAATTGTGCATATTGATTATAAGTAAAACGATGTCTGGTGTAGATGATGTTTAGTCTAAAGTGAGTCAATAAATATTATATTTATGGTAAAAGAGAAATAAGAGAATAAGAGAAATGAGAAAGGGGAGGTTGAAGTCCTCACCTAAGAATATCATGCGCAGAAAAGAGGGAAAAGAAAAGAAAATACACGTGTTGGGTTTAAATTATGTGGGCTGGGTCTTTCTTCAAGAAAGGAGGCCGGTGAAAAGAAAACTCTGAAGACTGAGTGTGAGTATTACCTTTGGGGTGGTTTTGGTGCATAATTTGAGGTGTATTAAAGCTGTTAGTGAGACTGGGTTAGGACCCCCATGAGTCAGCCGCAGTATAGTCACCAGGACTTTCTGTAGAAGCTTGCTGACTAGGTCTCCTAAGAGGGCATTGCGTCCATACACTTGAAATTGTGTGTGTGTGTAGTGTTTTTTATGTACAACCGAAGTAAGTCCATAAATTATGGCAATTAAAGGAGCAGGCAAGTTCAAAATTTGTGAGAAGGAGTAGTTTTGCGTGTATTTAGGAGGCATTAATCCCAAATACCATAAGAAAAACAGGAAATTAGTGGATAAATTGAAACAGAATTTTTTGTTTAAAAAAAAAAAAAATAGGTGACTTCCAGGGGATGATACTCTGCTACTTTTGAGAGAGTTTAAGTATAAGTTGATACAAGACTGACAGACGACTCTGACGAACACAGACACAGAGGGAGAGACAGAATGACCTAGAGAAAATAAAAAATACAGAAAGGAAGCATAAGCGGTCGCAGACTTTTAAACTACCCTCATAAGAAATCAGTCAAATTCAGACTTCTATACAAGGGAAGAATAACTTAGACCCTAAACAAACTAATGGTATGAGAGAACGGTTAACTTACACATTTTCCACATTTTCATTCACATAGCCATGAACACAAGATAACACACTCCACACCTAGCCATCCTCCTCTTTCTTATGAACAAACAGGTGCATTTTTTTCCCTCTGCCTAGTGAGCACGATAAACATCTATTAATAGATTTGATGGCCCAACTTCAGGCCCAATTGCGAGCAAAACTCGATGCCAGAAACAGGAACCACAGGTCAGCATTTGCCACCACATATGCCTCTGATTGCTCAAACTTAAGGCCACTGATATGCTATCAGTTGAGCTGATAAATAAATAAATAAAAGATTTAGCTTCTGTCTATATTAAATGAACTCACTCACTATTGCATTATCATTTTCCACATGCCTGTGCAATGAAGAATCGCTTGCTGCTGATATTTGCAAAGGAGACCAGCTTACACATAGTCGCTCACATACAGGATGCTACTGAACATGCAATGAAGAACTGCTTACACCTGTGATTTAGGTCTCTAAAAAGGGACAACACACTGTCTCCCACCTGGTTGTGCCGTACCCTAAAAGGTGGTGGTCACTTGCAGTTTGGGGGCCTGCAAAGCTGGTTACAGCCTGATGGATGCTGCACAATGCAGGATTTACATTTCCTACTTCTGGTGATTGATATGGAGAAACCATGTCAAAAGGGGAAATGTTAAAGTGAATATGATTCTATGATGGTAATGTTAAACATTTTTCTGACTTTATGTGCTCTACTTCAGTCTCAATCACTGGCTGTTTGTTTTTAATTAATTATAAATAAGCTGACCTTGATAATGTGATAACAAGCAAAAGCCTTTTTCTGTCTCCCACTTGAACCTGAGATTAGAGATGTGTTCTCATTCACATTCAGAGGTCAACAGTACAGATACACTCGATTATTCAGCAACATTCCATTCGGATGTTTCTGAAAAAGGGCTGCAGGAAAAGGGGGGAGGAAGGCAGGTACTGATGTATTACAGTTCAAATCAGACACTGTAGAAAACAGATAACCACCATGCACACATCATGATGTAGAAGCTAAAGCCATCACAAAAGACAGGACACATAATCATGTATCAGTCACTGACTGTACTGACAACACATAACATCACATTAAACTGAGAGCTGATTTACAGAATGAGCCCTTTAATCATACAGACACAAGAACTGTATTTACTGATGGTTGTTGTTTATGGCACCCACAAAACGGACTACAGACAGGATATACTGTATTTGAGTACCAAACAGGAAATGACTACTGTATGTGACTGTGACCTATGACAGACTACAGACTTCACCCTCAGCACAGAGAGCAGGACTGAAAACATTGACTGAAACGCTTAAAGCAGCTCAGCGACAGATTGTAGACTTAATATATGCACACTGTAAGAAAAGATACACAATATTTACTCAATAAAATGAGGTAACAGACAAGCAGTATATTGTTTATTAGATTTCACAAGGTTCGGTATTAAGTAAATATTAATTACATGATGCCTTTAATAGTTATCCATTGAGTAGATTCAAATAGAAAACAGTACATAATTGATTATAACCTAAACAAGAATAGTGAGTTGATTTGAAAAAGATAAACTCCCTAATGTGGAAATACTACTAATAGAATTAATTCTATGTGTCAGTGATATATAATTGTGTAATAGTCATCTACATTAATCTGCACATTGATTTGAATGTAGTAAATGCACTGAATTTAGTCTAAATATTCTTCCCCTCTAAGAATATTCAGCCTATGGCCCAGAAAGTACAGAACTTAAGAAATACTCAAATAAGAATTTTATTAACAATTCATTTTTGTGCTTTAGACGCATTGCTCCACATCCATGTACACAGCAAATATCTGCTTCAAAATCAAAATCATATTGAATGTATTTTACCTAACACATTATTTCAGATCTACATGACCACAGAATCATTTCTTACAGTGAACTGACTCTTTTTGGTTAATCAGCACATTATGTGCAGTTTGTAGGGTTTTTTTTAATTAATCACTATCTGCCTAGGTTTGGCAGTCCCAAGGTCAAGTTGAAAGAGTAAAACTGGCAAAAAACTGCGCAGATTCCAAATTAATCTGAGTTGAGGCCTTGCTTATTGCTTTGATGTCTATCAGAGCCTCCACCAACAATAGTATAGGGTTTTTACTGTTCAAGCTTTGCACAGGACACGTTTGAGGGTCCTGCAATAGTGGGTCTCAGGGGGACGCCTCTAGACCTCACAAATCTTGATCATGTGTCATACTACGGTGCACTAACTGTACTGGTAGCATCTCTCCATACAGGTACAGGAAAAGAGTGACAACAGAGGGTGACGACGACAACATTCGGGTAAGGGTGTGAGACCCTCCGATTGGATAGAGGACACATGAGGTACCACCTGAGTCCATATCCACTAGAACAGGAGTATCAAACTCCATTTCATCGACAGCCACATTAGCGTTATGGTTATTATTGGTTTTTGGTAATTACTTTGAGCTATCCATGTATTTTAAGTATAACAAGGCTAAATGTTTCTGATATACAACTGTAGTGTTGAAAGCAGCAAGGTCGCCATATAGACTCATTAATGTCTCACAGGTGGGATGTTAGTGAAGTTTATAAAAGACTGAAGATTGAACGCAGATATCAGTCCAGTTGGTTGTTCAGAATAAACTCTATACATCAGTCTTTCTACATAAAGCTAGTCAAGCTTGCACTGAGTGTTTATTTGTATACATACGGTTGGTCAAAATAAAGGTCTCATGTTGATAAACACAGTTCTATCAACAGACAAAAACACCGAAGGGCTTTAATTTTGAAATTAAAGCAGGAAGTTTTGAGTAAGAATAACACTTAATGGATTGTTTTATCTATGTTTGCTATTGTTGCTTGTTGTGTTGTTTTGCTATCATTGTATTTGCAGACACACTGGAGGCAGGTGGAAATGAGACATCCAGGATACAGACAGCCAGTTTAACCAGTGCAACTCAAAAGGGGTCAGATTGATTTCAACTATAGGAGAAGATGGCCCAGTGTCCAGCTGAAATGGAGGGATTGTCCATCCTACCACCAGGATCTGACGACGAGCAATGATGTTAATAAAGGGGAGCCAGACATCATGATAAAGACATCAGAATGAAAAGATGGAAACACAGACGCTGGCAAGGCCCGTTCCAGATCCTCCTCACGACACACACAGCAGTGAAGGTTGCAGAAAGAGCAACATGAATCTACACGTCCTACTGCAGAAGTACCAGCTCCTGGAGATCCACAATATCAGGAGGTAAAAGCGCTCCCTGCTACATGTGACGTGCCAAGTCACCAACTGAACAGACGGTGAAAGTAAACGCTCTGTTCCAACGAAACCATGATGCCAGAACAGCGGACAAAGAAATCTAAAGACATCTGCACCAGCATACAGTCAACTTTTCAACATTTTCATAAATATTCATGTGATTATAATGCCTTTATGATGATTCTAATGTCTGTTTATTCTGTGTTACAACCAGGTTCACTGCAAGCTGAGAATGGTGATCGTTCCCATGGAGAACACAGAGGTGTTTTCCCCTCATCTGACACGAATGGGGTTTTTCTCCTCTGGGCTCAATGAGAGGGTCATTCAGGAATTTTTCCCTAGAAAAGGGTTTTCGCCTGAATTTGCGGTGTAACCATTGATAGGTGTGACCTCTGAGAAGAACTGAGATGCATTGAATCTGTTTGTTTTACAGCATGGACATTTGAGAATCATAAAGTTACTTGGTGAGACTTGGTGAGGCGGCTGCCCGATGGCCTGTATAGGCCCGGGAACAGGTTCTCACTCTGAGTCTTTTCTTTCATCCTGTTTTAGGATGATGATTGTTATCTGTACTAATTAATATACAGTAATGTAATACCACTTGTGTAATTCTACAATCCCTGTTCTGTCTGTCTCAGCTGTGCTATAACCAGAGATCTTAAGACCATGCAGAAGCTTCAATCTGATGTTTGATGCTTTCAGTAAACTTTGTATTTACTTAGTTGTTCCTGTAGGAACAAAAGGGAGGAAATGTGATGGAAATTTAGCAGAATGTGTCAGAAGCTGTTATGTATGAACTCATGCCTGATTGTATAAGTTATGTGTGAACTCATGCTGATACAATCAAAGTATGCATTTCTGAAGACAACGGCACATTATGTCACTCTGCCCTGGACTGATAAGCCCAGGACGTGGCGCTGCCAACTCATTCTGTGTTGAAGTCCTTGACAACATGTCTGTGTCTCCTGATTACTGTGGCTGTTAAATACACCCTCTTCTATTACTCTGCATGGGAGCTCTGTGCTGTGTGTCTGAATTCTCATCTCTGTTCTGCAGACAGATATTAACAGCAACTCTTTTGGGCAACTGAATCAGTGAAGTTACTCATTCCTTGTGTAATTAAAGAACCCTGTGGAGATTAGACCATCCTGACAGAATATTTCCACAACACGCTCATTTGTGCTTCATCTTTGTGATTGAGTTTGTGACTATGTATGTGTGATGCAATTTTCTAAATTTAGGGTTTCTTGGGATCACAGCTGGACCCTGAGGTCCAGGATGGTGACAGCATTAAATGTTAGGGCAGCAGACACTATCAAAGCTGATGTTTGGGAGGGATGCTGACCTGAGGATGGTCATGAACCAACTGGAAACCTGGAGCCTCTGACAAATACCGAAGCTGAGTTGTCAAGTACCTTCAGAAGATCTGCTAAAAGATGTGAATGCTGCGATAAGGCCAATCCCAACTGGGACCATCACCGAGACCAACAAGCTGATACACAGTAACAGTAATCCTTGAAATGTTAGGATATAAGATCGGTACCCTCGGTAAGAAGCAGTCTCCTCCATGTAAGAGATGGTTAGAGGTCAAGAAAAAGGCAACAGAGAGAAGTCAGCCAGCTGGCAGAGCTGCAGAAAGGGAAAATGGTGAAAAAAGGGGTACCCAGGAAAGTCAATAAGCTGCCAATACCTCGAAATACTCGAAACTGCCAAACAGAGGCAGGGAAGTAACATCAGCTCAGACCCACCAAGAGCTGAGATGGAAAAATAATGTAAGAGCATCTGGGAAACAGAAGCGTCACACAACACCTATGCCCAATAGCTAGTGGACCTGAGAACTGACCACAGCAGCCTTCCAGAACAAGAACCAGTAACCATCTCAATGGCAGATGTCCAAAAAAGAGTATCAAAGATGAAGAACTGGACACTGCCCCGATATGATCCATACTGGCTTAAGAAATTGACGGCACTCCACGAAGCCTTCAATTCTTGCAGCACAGATGAACCAGCTGCTAATGGATGGGACCCACTAGTGATGGACAAATGAAGCTTCATGAGGCACTTGTGATATTTGACTCATGGCACTCTTTGTTTAAAGATTAATGGCATTGTAATGGAAATTACATTAAACGTACCCTGTGTAATTTTTTCTCCCATCTGGTGGGTACATTTGATTTTGCATGCATTGCAACGTGGCTGGAACTATTCCCGGGTGGCCACTCTCACTACGCCCACAGCTCCGGTCATTTTTCCTTTTTCTTCGGAGCAGCATAAGGATGGTCTTGCATTATGACCAAAAGTGCAGTGCAGGTTTTAATTCAGCAACCTGGTCTCATGAAATATTCGTACAAATCAGTACAAAAAATATTGCACTAAAATTCGTACATAACCCATGTAATTCGGACATCATGTGACGTACGATGCAGGCTGCTCCGTCTGTGAAAATATGTCGGACATTCCTTACATTCTCAGCGGACATTCCTTACATTCTCAGCGGACATTCATTACATTTTCAGTGGAGTAGTTTATGAGTTCGGGTGCATTTTGCTCACATTTCTAGCGGGAAATATGCATTTTATTTCCATAAGTCCGACCCTGTAATCCCATCCCTAAACCTAACCATCACTGGAAGTGTTGTCGGGCTTATTTCAATGTGTATTGTAATGTTACAGTTTCAGTTGACAGTGAAAGGAATGTCCGCTGACAGTGAAAGGAATGTCCGGCATTTTTAAGGCTGACGCTTCCGGGTTCTCTTCGGGGCTCGCGCATGCGCTGATTGGTTATGTTGCCGGTCATTTGTAAGATATGCACGAAAATTTGTGCCTTACTTTTTGTATGATATCACACGAATATTTCATGAGACTACGTTGAATTCAGTGCTGGGTAAGTAAGACCGTCATCTCCACGCTGCTCTCCGTGAAACGTAAATTACGAAAATGCGTTTTGCCCTATCAGTACCAGCAGGTAGTGCTTTATGTCCCTCTCGGCAGTTCGTAGTTTTCTGTAGACCGGAAATACATGGAAGCCTCCATATGAGCAACCCATTCTATGTAAAGACAGAACACTGATTCTTCGGCCAGGAGGACAAGTCAGACTGTTGGCATATCTACTTAAGGATCTATTTATGAATGATGTTAACTTGAGGTAATAAAATACTTAAAAACTTACACAGTGTCCCTTTAAACTAGCCTTAATCTTTAAACCAAAAGTACCATCTAGAGTCAAAAAATACTATATCACTTGTGCTTCATGAAGCTTCATTTGTCCATCACTAGGACCCTCCCATGGTGACCTTTAAAGCAGCATATTTTTTCCTGTACCTTTCCCCAGATTTGTGCCTCAAGACAGTACTAGGGTACAAAATTCACTGATAGATATGCCATGACATTTAACCTTTGATCATTGACACTAACACTAATTTTCTGCATTATAAGTTATCTGGAATTTTATGTCTATGCTGTGAATACTTTGCAAATGCACTGTATCGCATTTCTAAATGCTATGTTTTTGAAATGCTGCTGTATTCAAGAAAACAGGAAAGGCTAATAGAATGCAGGTTTAAGGCAGTTCTGCAGTGGCTTCACAGAATTGCCCCGTGGATCTATTTTAAACTTCCATCCATGTAAGATGTAAGATTATGTAACTTGACACTATAATGGAACAAGAAAAACATGTTGACACTTGGATGTGTGCCAGAGTTTGTCAGTTGTACCTGCAGCCACTGCACATGTTGAATTTACAGTTGCACGTGAACCTGAGTTTCAATGTCAATTCAAAGCCAGCTTTATTGTCAATTTCACAATATGAGCAGTGCATACACTGAAATCGAAATGCTGTTTTTTCCCAGTTACCAGACAGCACAATAATAATAATAATAATATATGCTGTAAATTAAGTACTAAATTAAAGTAAGTGGATACATACAAAAGGCAGCACGGTGGTGTAGTGGTTAGCACTGTCGCCTTACAGCAAGAAGGTACCGGGTTTGATTCTGGGGCTTTTCTGTGTGGAGTTTGCATGTTCTCCCCGTGTCTGCGTGGATTCTCTCAGGGTAATCCGGCTTCCTCCCACCATCCAAAAACATGCATAGGATTAGGTTAAATGGCTAATTTAAATTGTCCTATCTCAGCTGGAGCCTATCCCAGCTCTCACCCTTAGACAGCTGGAATGCTGGGATAGGCTCCAGACCCCCCGCGACCCCATATGAGGCTAAGCGATAGAAAATAGATGGATGGATGGATGGATATATACAAATGCTATATTAAGTATTAACTACTACTGAACTAAAAATTAAGCTTGGTTGCTGAGCAATGAGGCAGCATGGACAGGTCCCTAAAACCTGGTTAAGCCATTCAGTCTAGGCATTTGACTCGAGGTGATAACCTGATGAGAGGCTGACCATGGCAGAATCTGGAAATACACTGTGCTTCTCAGTCTGTCACGATGTCTTTGGGAAAACCATGACTCCTAAAACGTGGTTAAACCTGGTATTTGACTTGCAGTGAAGCAGCTGAAGAAGCCCTGGAAGGATGACCTGCTCCGAGCGCACACAGGACACGCCTCCACATATTACCTTACGTCCTTCTCCATGGTCAGCCACCAGAACTGTTGGCGAATGAAAAACATGGCATGCTTCACACCAGGATGACGGGTAAGTAGAGAGGTGTGAGCCCAATGCAACACCTGAGACTGCTTCCTGACCAGAACAAAAAGCTGGTTAGGAGGGTAGCCTTCAGGTGGTGGGTCCACACCGTTGGCTCCCTTTACCTCTGATACTATTCCCAAGGATACCACTCTACCACACAGTTCAGTGGTAGTGTAACTGAGTTAAAATCTAATACAATTTCACTTGCCATGAAAACATTGCACAACACTGAAAATTAAATACCACATGGTCATCAAATAACACCCCTGTGGACTGGGGTAGCAGCAGTTAGTCCTTGCTGTCTCCCCGGTAAGTGTGCAGGTTATGAGGTTATTTCATATTAATTACATTAATTTTATTATTAAGGGATGGTTTATGTCCTCATTTATAACAGACATCCTTTTTATAAAGATGGTATGTGGTTTTCATTATTTGTTTACAAGTGGCTGATGTAACGTGTTGTGAGCTCTTTTTATTTTTTTTATTTTTCTGTGAGAGATGTAGAGTTGTGGTCAAAAGTTTACATACACTTGTAAAGAACATAATGTTGTGGCTCTCTTGAGTTTCCAGTTATTTCTTCAACTTTATTTTTTTCTGGTAGAGTGATTGGAACAGATATTTCTTTGTCACAAAAAACATTCATGAAGTTTGGTTCTTTTATGACTTTATTATGGGTCAACTGAAAATGTGACCAAATCTCCTGGGTCAAAAATATACATACAGCAATGCTAATATTTGGTTACATGTCCCTTGGCCATTTTCACTTCAATTCGGCGCTTTTGGTAGCCATCCACAAACTTCTGGCAAGCTTCTGGTTGAATCACTGACCACTCTTCTTGACAGAATTGGTGCAATTCAGTTAAATTTGTTGGCTTTCTGACATGGACTTGTTTCTTCAGCATTGTTCACATGTTCTCGGTGGGGTTTAAGTCAAGACTTTGGATAGGCATTCTAAAACCTTAATTGTAGCTTAATTGTAGTTGATAATTTTAGGTTATCTTGAAGAATTTGAAGGTAATCCTCCTTCTTCATTATCCCATTTACTCTCTGTTAAGCACCAGTTCCATTGACAGCAAAACAGCCCCACAGCATAATACTACCAACACCGTGATTGACAGTAGGCATGGGGATAAAGGCCTCACCTTTTCTCCTCCAAACATATTGCTGGGCATTGTGGCCAAACAGCTCAATTTTCGTTTCATCTGACCACAGAATTTTCCTCCAGAAGGTCTTATCATTGTCCATGTGATCAGCAGTAAACTTCAGTTGAGTCTTAAGGTGCCGCTTTTGGAGCAAGGGCTTCCTTCTTGCACGGCAGCCTCTCAGTCCATGGTGATGCAAAACATGACTGTGGACACTGACACCTGTGTTCCAGCAGCTTCTAATTCTTGGCAGATGTGCTTTTTGGTGGTTCTCAGTTGACTCTCCACCATCCTGACCAATTTTCTCTCAGCAGCAGGTGATAGCTTGCATTTTCATCCTGATGGTGGCAGTGATAAAACAGTGCCATGCACTTTATACTTACAAACAGTTGTTTACACTGTTGGTCTTGGGACCTGCAGCTGCTTTGAAATGGCTCCAAGTGACTTTCCTGACTTGTTCAAGTCAATGATTCTCTTTTTCAGATCCGTGCTGAGCTCCTTTGACTTTCACATTGTAGCGTTTGTGGCCGTTTGTATCCAATGAGCCCTATTTAAATGGCCTCAGAGAAGTCACCAGCTGTAGTCACTTACGATCCCTCACAAGAAGTTAAGAGGCCATGATATGAAGCTCATTTCATTGCCAAAATAAGTGACCAAAATTCATGTTGCATACTGTACTGTACTGTATGTATTATTTTTATATGTACGTATACTTTTGACCTCAACTGTACCTGATTTCAACCATATCCTAGATATGGCTTTCTTGCTGGCAGCACTTAGGATCTGTAGTAAATATTTATCTTTTGATGAAGTATTGTCTGATGTTAAGGCACCAAAATATAACACTGCAAATTTAAATGGAATGTTTGTCTGACAAACCTTATTCAAACCTTTTTGAACCTCCAGCCAAAAAGGTTTCAACAGTGCACATGACCAAAATGTAGGAAGATGACTGGCATTGGGGTGCCCACACTGTCGCCAGCATACAGAGGAATTGGTGTAATTTTTCTTTCGAGCTGGAGTGATGAAAAACCTGATGAGGTTCTTCCAGCAAAACTCTCTCCATAAAGGTGAACTTGAAGTTTTCCATTGTAGAACACATAAGTTCTTCCATTCTTCTTCCTTTATCACTAAGTTTCCTTCCCTTTCCAATTTTTGTATTATACACAGTGAGTAACCCCCAAGTTTTGAAATGGTCTTTTTGTTTGAGCCCACAAAGTATGCTTCAATAAAGACTTGGAGTAAAATGCCATCCCAGCACCTTACAGTATCCCCCTTCTGTACTTGATCCAAATAATGACGAGCCTACAGGAACCTGTAAGAATATCTTTTTCCAAACCAAATTTCTTCCTCAGGTTCTGAAATCTGTTCATAGACCCTTTTTGTAAACAAACAGTACAATATGCTGTTAAACCTTGATCAGCCCATCTCTTAAACCTTGTATCCCACCTCCCAGGTACAAATTCTGAATCAAATGCACACCACCTCAGAACCTTCACAGTCTCTCTCATGTGATTTTGGGTTATCACCTTGTACCACAGTTTAAGTGACAAGTTAATCCAGGGGTTCCCCAATTTAATTAAGTTATTCATCAGATCTTTATCTCCCACTGCCACCTGAACTGGAAATTCTTCTGTTATAACACATTCGATCTCCTTCCATCTAGCTCCATAGTCTGGGTTGCACCAACAAATTAATGATCTCAATTGAGCAGCAGTGTAATAATCTTTAAGGCGTGGGAGTGCTAATCTGCCCTTGTTTTTTGCCATGAGTAATATTTGGTATTTAATTCTTTATTTAACCCTTGCCAAATACAACTTGAAATTGTTTGTCTGATAATTCGATTGGAAGGGATTGAAATAGGTACAAAAACAACCATTTTAACTTCATTCAATATGTGATCGAAAATAAGAAAATGGAATTAAATCCCATCTTATTATATCCTCCCTGATCTTTTTATTCAGGGGGTGTAATTAAGTGAGTGCAATTTGGTCAGATCTTTTGAGATGTTTACTCCCAAGTACCTCATGGATTCAGCATCCCATTTCAAATTATGTTTTGTCCTCATCTCTACTGAGGGGTTGTATTCAAAACTAAGAATTTGTGTTTTTGGTACATTTAGCCTGTACCCAGAGAAGGATCCATACTATTTCAAAAGTGAAAATAACTATGTCAGCGATTGATCAGGGTTGGATAAATATACCATTACTCATCTGCAAATAGGGAAATCTTCTGTTCTCCTCCTTTCATTACTATTCCTTTAATATTATCGTTTTGGATAATCCATCGGCTAATGGGCTCTATAAAGACTGCAAACAACAGGGGACTAATTGGACAGCCCTGTCTTGTTCCTCTTTGTAACACAAAGGGGTTTGACACAGCTCCATTAATTTTAACTCTCGCCCTAGGACTATCATAAAGAGCTTGTATTGTTTTAATAACGGTATTGTAAAATCCCAATGTATCCATAACTTTAAATAAAAAAAGACAAGTTTACAAAATCAAAAGCTTTTTCAGCATCCAACCCTACCAATAATGCTTCCAAATTTGGGCAGAGCATCTTTCATGTCTGGAATGGATGTATTGTTGAATTAAAATGCATTAAAATGCTCCAACTTTTAGTTGACAGCAACTTGACTCAACAAAAATGACTATGAACGTGACAAACTTGACTACTAAAATGACAGTTTGACACAAAGACCCAACTAAAACTAAAATTAAAACAGGGTGTCAAAAACAACACCAAGTAGAACTGAGAAGACTTGTCGCAAAATCAACATGAATAATATTTCCAGATGAGCTGTGCAATTCTGATGATCAAATAATGGAATCAAACCAAACCCAGCTCCCAGGAAAATACTAATTTGAAACAGCAAATACATTTTGAAAAACGTTATGAAGGGTTAAACAAAAAAGCAAGTTCTGCCCACATGGTCTACTGACTAGGAGTGTGTAGTGAGAATACTGATCAGGATACTGAAGAGAGAACACAGGAATGGAAGCTAAAGTGAACAAGAGAGAACAATGGGCAAGGAAAAGGGAATATATTCTGGCATCAGCAGGCTTTATTGTGGGTCTTGGTAATGTGTGGAGATTTCCCTACCTGTGCTATAAGAATGGAGGAGGTAAGCTGGAACATACAATGTCTATGTATTGTAATATTTGACATGATTGCACCTGAAAGATATAAACTGAATGATTATTACTAAACACACAATATCAAAAACAACTACTGATGGTATAACCCTGTTTTTCAGTGTTATTAGTGTGTCATCAGAGTGATGAGTGATGCATTGTGTGGTGATAGAAGGGTGTAAAAGCTAAACTAGTACAACAGCCTGAACCACAGACTAAACAGCCTGCTCTTAAATACTTATGGGAGACTGGACAGGTTCTCCCTGTAGCACTGATGGAATCTGTCTACAGTAGCTCATTTTTACACATAATCTACTGTTAATGATAAAGAGCTCTGGACAAAACATTTGCAACCACATTATCTGAACCTTTGGTGTACAGTTTAGTTAATATGACTAAAACAATAATTTTATTGTATCAATTTATTGACAAAATCTACAACCACATTTTCCGGGAAAATTCAACAGAGCTATTGCAATGGCCAGAAGCCTCCGATAAGTTATGGTTCAGCCCCCCTGAAAAAAAGTCAAGGGAGTGAAGTTATTGTAGACCACCACAGGCACCATACCAGAACCCACACACACATCAAAATGTTTTTGCGCCTGTATCAGTGCCAGTGCTTCTTTTTTTTAATCATACAGTATGACTTGAATTATTTATTATGTACAGACTAGTACAAAACCAACAATCCAAACACGATAGCAATATACAACAAATTGACAGAAACAATGAGAGCATAAACATGTGAACTTCAGTGAACTGTAATCTGGCAAGTAAGAGTTTAAAAGTGACATGCTGTGATGATGGTTAGTATTACAATAAGGTCTATTGGGAGGAGCTGTGTTGATATGTAGAGGGAGGGCGAAAGAGAGAGAGAGAAAGATGATGAGTGATCATTTGGCAGAGAGACAGAGAGTCTCAGGTGGTTGAATTATAAAGTCTGATGGTTGCAGGAAGGAAGGACTTACTGAGGTGTTCTGTTCTTCCCCTTGATGGAATCAGTCTGTGGCTAAAGGAGCTCCTGCGGGAGTCCAGTATGTAATGGAGAGGGTGAGAGTAATTGTCCATGATGCTTTGCACCTTGGACAGCATCCTCCTCTCTGACACCACCACAGAGTCCAGTTCCACCCCCAGAACACAGCCAGGCTTCCTGATGATTTTATTGATTCTGTTGGTGTCAACTGTCCTCAGCTTGCTGCCGCAGCACATCACAGCGTCAGAGATGGCACTGGCTACCACAGACTGGTAGAACATCCTCAGCATGATCGTGCAGACATTGAAAGACCTGAGCCTCCGCAGGAAGTAGAGTCGGCTCTGGCCCTTCTTGTACACAGCCTCAGTGTTTCTGGCCCAGGTCAGTTTCTTGTCCAGGTGCACTCCCACGTATTTGTAATCCAGAATAGTGTTTTTTGAGTTCGTTTCATGCTGCACAAATAGCATGTGATTTTTGAGTGCCATTGACGTATTTATTACGTATTTATTCGTCATTTAAATGCCAATGTTGAGGTTTCGACCTCTGTTGCTGGATTCTCAATGTAACTGACCACGGCAGTTGTTTCTGCCAGAAAGCACACGGGTCATCAGTGAAGTTTAAACCTTTTACTGAAGAGTGACGTGTCCAGGTACAATTCAAAGCAGTTTCTGTAAATATATACAGAAGAAATAAAGGACTAATCATTACTATGCATTATAAATAATCATTTGTAAACAAATGTAAATAAATGTAAATGATGTAATATAAACATAAAGAAATGTATTCACCTCACATGACTCATGTCCTGAATTCCTGAATTATCCTTTAACCTCTAAACAGGTAATTTAAGCAGGTAAGTATGGTAAGCCACAGGTACTACCAAGTCTAACATCAGTCTCAGTCATAGACACTCACTCCCCTTAGTTAGCTTAAAAATGCTAATTCGCGATAATGCTAACGAGTGCAAAACGGACATTTTAAGGAGTGTAAATATACACCAGGAACCACACAATAATAACTAAAACGGCTAGTTACATGTATACACTCATTTAACTTCATATAAACACAACTTACTTCGCCATTGACTGCTCTACCCTGTAAACCTGTCGTTTCTCAGCCAACATGAAACAGGAAGAGAGCAAATGTAAACGGTTTTTCAGAATAAAACGACCTTCTTCAAAATAAAAGCATGAATAACTAACAATCAACTTGAAGAATTCTTAACAGCCAACGTTTGAGTGCCATTGACGTACAGTATCTGTCATGACCCGGCTCGGGAGGGGAGGGAAACAATACAAAAATCCAGATGGAAAAAGGTGGTTAAGTTTATTTGCAACAGTGTGATAGGTGCTGTTTCAAAGAAATACACAATATAACAAAAAGAGGACTCACTATGAGCAACAAGAACACTAAATCGGCTAACTCCGAAATAAAAAGGTGAAAACAAAAGTTGACTCATTTCTCTGAGAAACAAATTGTGAGGCTTCCATTCTGGGAACCCACATGCACCACTCGTGAGACAGGTAGTGAGTGCAACACAAGATCTTTATTTACACAAGCAGGTAAAGCAGGCAGGTGAAGTGCTTCCAGGCAGGGATGGGGAGCATGTGTCCCCAGGTTGGAGGGAGAGCGTGCCAGGGGATCTCTACGCTGGCTACACTACACTAATAAAGAGGATAACTCAAAACCACGCAGACAAGCTGAGGGAAAAACTGAAACTATCTTGAAAGGAAATTAAAGCTTTCTAGATGCTATAAAATGAAACTAAGAATGCATGCACATTACAGCTACAAAATTTACAAACAAAAGGTGAGCACAGGGCTACAAAACTTACCAAAATGAAGAACAGGAAAAGCAGAAACTAATTAACTAACTAAAGGTGCTCTACTAGGAGGATAATTCTACAACGAATGAACAACTAAGAAGGAAATTGGAGAAGGCTATAAAACTTCACAAACAAAACAGGCCAACACTTATACACAGTGAGGTGGTGCACTAGACTAGAAACAAAAGACAACTCTCTATCAGTGAGGCTGAAAAAAGTACATGAAATAAAAATTCTTCAGCTCAGGAGGAAACTAGACTAACAAGAAACTGAAATGCAACTCACTAGGGAGGATCAATGCTAAGGAAATAAATTAACAACTAAAGCTACCCAGCAGGCACCTTGAGGTCAATTTGATGTTGAGAAATAGTCAAGATTTTGACTACTATCATAAGTAGTCTGCAGAAGCTTTGACATTCCTATTGTCGTATAGACGTCCAACAAAGGGATCAATCCTACATCGAGTTACTGTGCTATACATTGTAAGTCAAACTACTTGACATCAAATCAACGTTGCTGCTCAATACCTGACATCAAACTGCCGTTAATTTGGTGTCTGACCAAAGTTTGACATCATGTTGATTTTCATTTTTGACCAAATCAGGATATAATTTTGATATCAACATTTTATATCATCTTGATGTTGCATTTACATCAGATGCCCGCTGGGTATGGAATCTACAAAACAAACCACTCAGGAACAATGAGGGAAACCACAGGAATGCACTTCTAGAGACTGGAGACAGGTGAGACAACAGGACTGAACCATGACATTGTCGCAACAAGACGGGGAGACAAGACTATTTATTTATTTATTTATAAACAATCAGGGTGGGGTTTGACAATCACAGATGTGGGAAACACAGGAGGGCAGGAAGTAAAATGATCTGAAACAAGAGGGAAACGGTTATTTCAAAATCAAACAGGAAATGACAAGGTAACATGCAAACACGAGACAAAAATGGATAACTTAAAATGGATAACAAACCAGACAGAGGGAGCATGACATGAACAACATAAAAACAGCACACCTGAACCTTGTGTTAGTGTTAGTGCTTCTAAACACAAAATTTCTATGGTGTGGTGCACAGCAAAAGAATCAGGTGGTTACTGAACTCTGAACCTGGCCACTCTTCAAAGTTGTTTAAAGCAAGTAAAAATGAAGGCTATACAACAGAGAGAGAAAGCAGCTTTCTAAACCAGCAAATTCAACAGCCAAGCCAGCTGAGATGTAAGCTGCCAGCTGCTGATGGACAAATACAAATAAAGCTTCATGAAGCACTTGTGATATTTTTGACTCTTTTAGATGTTCTCTTAGTTTGGCAATCCCAGTGGCTCCCAAACATTATATGTACATATATATATATATATACACACATGTATATATACACATATATATATATATATATATATATATATATATATATATATATACACATATGTGTGTACACACACATATATATATATATATGTGTGTGTACACACATATATATATATGTGTGTACACACACATATATAGATATATATATATATATCTATATATGTGTGTGTACACATATATATGTAAGAGACATAGTTTGAGAATGGGCAGCACGGTGTGCTTGAATGAGTGTGTTGCAGAGTGGGTGGTTCATGTAGGCGTGCGTGCGGAAGTGTGTGTGCGTAAAGGTGGCCACTCACTGGTGTTACAGATGAGAAAGAGAGAGAGTCAGGGTTGGGAGTAGCTGTAATTTTTGTTGACCGCTACTCACTTATTTGCTCATTAATTTATCACCCTTTTATCGGTTTAATCCTCTAGTTTGGATTTTCCATTCATTCATTCCTGTGCTGGTTTATTCACAATAAATACACTATTTGGATCTCAGCGGAGCCTATGTCATATTTTAATAGCGCGTCACAAATTGACCAACCTGAGGACCCAACCTACTCTCAGTAGCAAAAGGATTGTGTGCCGCAACATTTTGTCAACAAATGAAAATCATCAAGCCACACCAAAGAACCAAGTCGTCGCGCACCGACTAGCCTGAGAACAAAGGAGCCAACACAGCTAAGTGCCACACCACGCCATCCATTTACCTGGGAGCAGGTAGGCCTGGACCTGTTAATGTTTGTGGATTAAGGAATCCGCTTAGATTGGAATGCATTGTGTCAAATGAGGACAATGTATTAAATGGTCATTGATAGTGGCGCAACTTCTCTGTGTTTTTTTGGATTGTGATGTCTGGACGTTGTGGCATAAATAGGTGGCGGCTGATGTTGTCTAAAGGCCTGTTGCTGGTGGAAATGCTTGGATCGAATCTCCTCTGTCAATGAATTTAAATGCAATGTCTATGGATGGATTTGGATACGCTCTTGAATGAAATGTGATTGTGTTGCTTCATACAAAATAGAATCTAATAGAAATGAGTCAAATAAATGCTGTTGCTGAATGTTCAAACATGGAACGTGAAAAGAGGGAAATCAAACTGACGGCCAAAGCTTTGGAAAATAAAATCCAACGGTTGCAGCATGAGCGCAAAAGTGCCGTTCATAAAATCAAAGAGCTTATTCCACAAATAAAAGCGCACATGAGGTCAAAAGAAAATGTATCTGAAATTCCCTCACAACAGAATAACTTGAATGCACTGTGTAAAAAGGCCACGGACCTGCACAACAAATTATTGCCACTGCTTTCTGATGATGAAGATAAAAAACAAAACGAGTGGTTTTCTAGCATTATGGATTATAGTGATGCATTCCAAGAACAAGTGGAAAAATGGATAAAGGAAAATCCGCATGAAACCTCAAATGAATTACCACTTCAGACGACTTCTGAGCAACTAACAAAGGAAAAAAAATATGAAGTAGAAATTCCTGTCGAAAAAAGCAAGGATTTGTCTGTTGTTGACACCCCAGTACCTGTTCCCACTGTAAAGGATCCTCAGGATGAGCTACAGCCCTGTGACAGCATCTCAAATGCATCCAAGAAATCACGCTCACATCATTCCTCATCCTCATCATCAGGCTCATCTGCTCGTTTAAAAACGGAAGCAAACCTTGCAATTTTGGCAGCAAAACAAAAGGCATTAAAGGAAAAGCATGCATTGGATGAAGAGGAGTTAAGGCTACGCAAAAGAAGAGAACAGCTTTTACTGGAGAATAAACTTGCTGAGGAAATGGCAAAACTAAGTGTTATAAAATCACAAAGCAGTGTTGGCAGTAAATCAAAGTCAAAGGTTTCAGATGAGATAAACTCATACTATGAAAAGACATGCTCAAAAAAACAATTTAACATCAATGCCACAGAATTTGTCCCATCTCTGCCACTTAAACTAAAACCCAATGCAATGGAAACCACACAAACAACTGTGAAGCCTAAAGTCACTCACTTGCCTGACATGCAACATCTCCCAGGTCCTTCTTACATGGTACAACGTTATTTAAGGGCTCCTGAAGATCCTGTGACCAATGTTGCACAAACTGAGGCATCACAAAATGACAGTGTGCTGGACATAATGAGGAAACAAAATGAAATTTCAACACTCTTAATGCAACAACAATGCCTCTCAGCACTCCCAAAAAGGGAAATTCCCATTTTCGATGGCAACCCACTCAAATACCATTCCTTTATTAAAGCATCTGAAAATGGAGTTGAACGAAACACCAATAACAACTGTGACAGACTCTACTTCCTTGAACAGTACACCAAAGGGCATGCAAAGGGACTAGTGAGGAGTTGTCAGCACATTGAGTCGGGCAGAGGATATGTGAAGGCGAAGGCTTTATTGAAAGAGCACTATGGCAATGAGCAAAAGGTGGCAGCAGCATACATGGAGAGAGCTTTGTCATGGCCCACTATTAAAACGGAAGACGTAAAAGCCCTCCAGGAGTACGGTCTCTTTCTGTGTGGATGCTGCAATGCAATGGAGGATGTGCAGTATTGAAGTGATCTGGACATACCCACAAATATGTTGGAAATCATTAAAAAACTGCCATACAAACTTCGAGACCGCTGGCGATGCGACGCATGTGACCTGCAGGAAAAATACAACAGAAGAGCAAGGTTTATGGACATTGCCGACTTTGTTGAAAAACAGGTGAAAATCTTGGCAGACCCTGTGTTTGGAAACATTCATGACACTGTAATAACAGCTAAACAAATGAAACACAAACCTCCCCTTCGCTCAAGCGTCAGAGGAACCAGCTTTGCTGCCACAGTGAATCATGTGGATGGAACAGCTCAACCTGTGAATAAAGCTGCAGATATAAAACCACTAGTCAAGAAGATCTGTCCCTGCTGCACTGGAGGACACACATTGGATGTGTGTGCGTGGTTGGAAAAAATGGTACACAAACAGAAAATTGACTTCCTGAAGGAAAATGGTGCTTGTTTTCGCTGCTTGTGTATAGGACACGTTAGCAAAAATTGCCAAAGGAAGATTTCCTGCTCGAAGTGTGGCCAAAGACATCCAACTGTGCTTCATAAGGACAGTGTGGCAACTGCAGAACCGGCTGAGAGAAGCATTCGGGTTACAACGGATGACACCGTTTCCAGTGGGTTTACAGGGGCTGGTGAAATGGCTTGAAAGCTTCCTATTGTGCCGATCCAAGTGAAGGCGAAGAAGGGCAATAAAATCATTCTCACATATGCCTTTTTGGACCAGGGAAGTACTGCAGTGTTTTGTACTGAGAGCCTGAAGCAGAAGCTCAGTTTGTCCGGGAAGAGGGCAAACATTCTTCTCAGGACCATGGGGCAGGAGAAGGTGGTTAGTAGCTACATCATGCCAGAGTTGGAGGTGGCAGCACTTGAGGATGACAGCTTCATTGAGTTGCCAAAAGCGTATACTCAGCTGTCAATGCCAGTTCATAAAGCAAACATACCCACAAATGAGGATCTGACAAGGTGGCCATATTTAAAACACATCTCCTTACCACAGATTGAGGCCGGAATCGAGTTGCTGATTGGAATGAATGTTCCACGAGCCATGAAACCGCTGGAGGTCATCCGCAGTGAGCATAATGGACCCTATGCTATAAGGACAGCACTGGGCTGGACGGTAAATGGACCACTGATAGGAAACGGTGGAGAGGCCAGTTACTGTGAGCAGCCAGTAACTGTGAACCGTGTATCCATTGTAAATTTGGATGAACTGTGGCGGCAGCAATTTAAGATGGACTTTCCAGAATCAGCTGTGGAGGAACAAGTGAGGTTTATGGACATGGTCACAAAAGTCAGCCAAACATGTCAATGGTCACTACCAGGTTGCCCTGCCTTTGAAAAATTCAAACGTCAGCATGCCAAATAACAAGAAAGTGGTGGAGCAACGTCAAAACCACCTGAAGAGGAGGCTCCAGAGGGATCCAGTGTTTTACAGGGAGTATAACACCTTTATTAACAATCTACTTGATAAAGGCTATGCTGAAAGAGTTCCTGATGTAGAGCTGGAAAGAAATGATGGCAAGGTCTGGTACATACCGCACCATGGTGTCCACCACCCGACAAAGGGAAAACTCAGAGTTGTGTTTGATTGTGGTGCGAGTTACAAAGGACAATCTCTGAATGAAGAGCTGTTGCAAGGGCCCTATCTAACCAGCTCACTAATTGGTGTTGTGAATAGGTTCAGGAGGGAACCTGTGGTCATCATGGCTGACATAGAAGCTATGTTTCATCAGGTGCAAGTGCCCCCAGATGATGCTGATCTGTTGCGATTCCTCTGGTGGTCACAAGGAGACTTGAACCAAGCACCATGTGAATACAGGATGAAGGTATATCTTTTTGGAGCTACATCCTCCCCTAGCTGTGCCAACTTTGCCCTCAGGAAATGTGCAGAGGATTTTGGACATGAGCATACGGAGGAGACAGTGGACAAGCTGCAGCACTGCTTTTATGTGGATGATTGTTTGGTGGCGGTTGCAACGGAGGTGGAAGCAATGACCCTCTGTCATGAGCTCATGTCTCTGTGTGCCAAAGGGGGATTCTGTTTGACCAAGTGGTACAGCAACAGATCTGAAGTGCTCAAGGCCATCCCAGAGCCCTGTAGAGCTAAAGGTGTGGAGCAGTTGGATCTGGACCGGGAGTTTGTGGCCATTGAAAGAGTGCTGGGTGTGGAGTGGTGCATCAAGTCAGACACCTTTAAATTCAAAATTTAAAGAAGAGGAGTTGGTTGGGATGACCCCATACCAGAGTCTGTTTCCAAAGAGTGGCTTAAGTGGGTGCAAGGGCTCCACCTACTGGATAACTTTGAGCTACCCAGATGTCTGAAACCTCTGGAATTTGGGGACGTTATTACTGCACAATTACATCATTTCTGCGACGCTTCTGAGGAAGGCTATGGTACAGTCACTTACCTGCTGTCACAGAACGAGCACCTCCAAAGGTACAGTGCTTTCATTATGGGAAAGGCTTGTGTTGCCCCACTGAAGACAGTTACAATTCCAAGAATGGAACTGATTGCTGCAACAATGGCCAGTCGCATGGATGTCCTGTGGAAGAAAGAGCTACACATGAGTCTTCAAGAATCTGTGTTTTGGACTGATAGTGCTTCTGTGCTAAAATATATTAACAACGAAAGCACCAGATTTAAGGTGTTTGTTGCCAATCGTGTTTCGGAGATACTGAAATCATCTCACCCTGCTCAGTGGAGGTACATGGATACAGCTTCAAATCCAGCAGACACAGCATCCAGAGGGGTTAAAGTGGAAGCATTTCTGAAGGACCTTTGTTTCTTTGCCAACCTGAAACAGAATGGCCTGTGAACTCTGAGCCTGTGAATCAACTCCCCCAGGATGATCCAGAGGTGAAGAAAAGTGCTGTTGTCAATGCAGTACAAGCTGGAGAGGATCCCACTACTCATCTGATCCATCATTATTCCTCGTGGATCTGCTTAAAGAAAGATGTGGCATGGTGGCTGAAATACAAGGAATGGTTGAGGTCCTGTATCAGGAAGAGGAAAAGGCTAACAGCCAACCAGAGTGAAAAGAGCATGCGGTAACAGAGAATTATGGAGCAGGAAAAGTACACATTTAAAGGTGCAGCGGTCCTGGGAGCTCTTACAGTGGAGGACATTGACCAGGCTGAGTTGGCCAGTTTTGCCAGAGAGGAAAGTTTTTTGAGGAGCTCTCATGTCTGGAAAAGGGACAAAATGTCAAGAAAGGTAGTAACCTGTACAAGTTGTGTCCAAGGCTGGAGAATGGAGTCTTGCGTGTGGGAGGACGGCTTAGTAAAGCAGCATTGCCTTTGGAGTCTAAGCATCCTATCATTCTGTCTAAAGACCTTCATATTTCTACCCTGTTGCTGAGAAATATACATCAAGAGGTAGGACACAGCGGCCGCAACCACATGTTGTCCAAGCTCAGGGAGAAATACTGGATGACAGGAGCAAGCACTGCTATTAGGAGAGTTCTGTCTAACTGTACCATCTGCAGAAGACTCACTGCCACTCCAGTGTGCCAGCAGATGGCAGACTTGCCCACAGACCGACTCAAGCTTGATGAACCTCCATTCACTTGTGTAGGAGTCGACTATTTTGGACCCATCGAAGTGAGGAGCAGGAGGAGTACAGTGAAGCGGTATGGTGTCCTATTTACCTGTCTTGTATTGAGAGCTATTCACATTGAAGTGGCACCTTCTCTGGACACTAACTCCTTCATAAATGCACTAAGGCGCTTTATAGCCAGAAGACGACAGGTCCGCGAGCTGCGTTCTGATAATGGGACAAATTTTGTGGGTGCAGAACGTGAGTTAAAAACAGCAATTGCGCAGTGGAACCAGGCACAGGTGCATGATGTGTTACTCCAAAAGGGCATTAAGTGGACGTTCAACCCCCCTGCTGGATCACATCATGGAGGAGTGTGGGAAAGGCTTATCAGATCAGTGAGGAAAGTTTTGAACTCCACTCTTAAAGTACAATGCTTGGATGAGGAGGGACTCCACACAGTTCTCTGCGAAGTGGAAGCCATTATTAACAGCAGGCCCATCACCAAGGCCTCCACCGATCCCAACGACCTGGAAGCACTGACGCCGAACCATCTGTTACTGCTTAAATCCCAGCCTTCATTACCACCTGGAGAGTTCCAAGCAGCCGACCTGTACGCACAGAGAAGATGGAAGCAAGTCCAGTACATATCTGATTTGTTCTGGAAGCGCTGGACAAAGGAGTACCTGCCTCTGTTACAGGAACGGCAGAGATGGACTGGGGTCCAGAGGAACCTTGTTGCAGGAGACCTAGTTTTGCTTATGGACAGTACCGCACCTCGTAATTCTTGGATTATGGGACGTGTCTTGCAAACTTTTCCAGATCGCAATGGATTTGTGCGTCAAATTCAGATTAAGACAAGAACCAGTTGCTTGGACAGACCCATATCCAAGGTGTGTTTGTTGCTGGAGAAGGAGGAGGCAGCATAAGGACGTTGCTGACCTCTATATGGACTTTGTGTTTTCTGGACATGACCTGGACTTTGCACTAATCGGTCATAGAGATGACCAGAAGAAGGAATATTTGGTGTAATGACTTATGCATGGACTTGAATAATTTATTGGACATTTACCTTTTTTGAAATTGATATGATGATTTATTATGTCTCGTATTGTGTTTTGATATGTGAATTATTATGTGGGACCTAATAATTAGGGGCTGGTGTGTAAGAGACACAGAGTTTGAGGATGGGCAGCACGGTGTGCTTGAATGTGTGTGTTGCAGAGTGGGTGGTTCATGTGGGAGTAGGCGTGCGTGCGTGCGGAAATGTGTGTGCGTAAAGGTGGCCACTCACTGGTGTTACAGATGAGAAAGAGAGAGAGTCAGGGTTGGGAGTAGCCGTAATTTTTGTTGACCGCTACTCATTTATTTGCTCATTCATTTATGACCCTTTTATCGGTTTAATCATATAGTTTCGATTTTCCATTCATTCATCCCTGTGCTGGTTTATTCACAATAAATGCACTATTTGGATCTCAGTGGAGCCTATGTCATATTTTAATAGCGCGTCACAAATTGACCAACCTGAGGACCCAACCTACTCTCAGCAGCAAAAGGATTGTGTGCCGCAACAATATATATATATACATATATACGTGTATATGTATATATGTATATATATGTTTTTTTTGACTGCTCTGCTCTAGAGGCCGCTTTTGGTTTAAAGATTAAGGCTAGTGTAATGCAATTTCCATTACACTAGCCTTAATCTTTAAACCAAGTGCTTCATGAAGCTTCATTTGTCCATCGTTAGTAGTGGGTATCAATTTTTAACAGTTACCTGGTTGAGCGGGTCATAGTCAATGCAAGGATCCATCCTTCTTCTTCACATAGAACAAAGAGAGCGTGTAGAGCTGCCCTTTAGGGATGGTGGCGTTGAACCAGGTCGAACCAAGGGTTTAAAGCAGTTTTGTTCTACAACCATCTAGAGCAGTCAAAAAACATCACGAGTGCTTCAAGAAGCTTCATTTGTCCATCACTACTTATAGCCAGGAACAGATGACGCCGGAGAAAAAGGTGGGGATCGCACAGATGGCGAAGCTGCTGCTCCGGTTCCGGACAACAAAATATGGTTAACATTATATTTGCCATACATCTAAATGCTAATTCTGATTTCTGACATGTCTGAATTTTATAGATCAGTAGACAAATTAGGAAAGTAACTTTTGGATTAACCTAAAATGAAAATAGTGAAGTTAATGGCAACATCACATTAGATCAAACACTTGATTACCTCAGCATCACTTGTCTCGTGTATTTGTGTTTGTGTGCAGGTGTCTTTCTGTTGCCTTACTGTTTCTTTGCTGTGCTGTGTGGTGTGCCACTCTTCCTGCTGGAGACTGTGATTGGTCAGTACACACAGGAGGGCTCCATGACCTGCTGGGCCAAGCTCTGCCCACTGGCACAGGGTAATCACATTACATTTACTGTATTTAATGTTGAATATACCGAATACATTATGTCATTCAAAACTGACTGGAACTAAAAATTAACTTCTGTGGTGAGATTCCGGGAGTAAAAATCCTTTAACCGATCAAAAACTCAGTATCAGTGTTGTCACACTGCTCATTGGTCATGACTGTATCACCACCATCATCAGTACTCTTTAACAACTCTTTAACACACATTACAATACCTCTCTTTACTTTTCATTTCAGCTATCAAATGCAAATGAATCTGGAACAATAACAGCAGTGTGTGTACATCCTAAACTATCTGTATTTATTATCTATACAAACACTTGAAAAACAACAAGAACAACAACTGTCCAATTAAATATCCAGTCTGTCTGGCTTGAGTGTACAGAGGTGTCTACGTGTCAGTGTGAGAAGGTCTATCCTTTTGATCCCAGAATTCACTGTTTCACCATGAGATGCTGTGGAACTGTCTTTCTCTGAGCCTATATCATGATGGGCACCTGATCTGGTCTATGGATAACATGCCTGCCAGTCAGTTTAACAGCTTACGAGACTGGGCAACATTTCTTCATAAAACTGTTTGTATGATATGTTATGAAGTTTTTTCTCCCGTCCTATTTTTTGCATGTTTATGCCCAGAAAAAAAGGCAGTTTCCACTCTTTATGTGCATTAAGTGAGCTCAACACTGATGACGGTAGACAACAGGAAGAACTTAATTCTGCTTGCCTCCATCACTCTGTGTGGCTCTCCAGTCGTCTCTGATGGAAGATTGCAGCCAATCACCTTCTCTCCAGGACCTGCAGCAGAAATTGTAGCCCACCCTGGACATGAACTGCTTCAGTCCCTCCCCTCTGGCAGGAGGCTGATCATTACGACCGCAACCTCATGCCATAAAATCAATTTCTTTCCCACGGCAACATCAACAAGGCCCACGGTCCACCATGCCTCTACTAGCTTAATTTCTGAACATTGCACATTTCTGTACAGTTTTTTGTATCATTTGTTGCCACATAATCAGAGTTTCTGCATTCATATTTTTTCTTAGTCACTTTATGATATTTTGGTTTTTATCGCTGTGTTGTGTCTACATGTTACGTGTTTATATGTTTAGGTGTCATGCACCTAGATACCAAGCCATATGCAACCATCCATTCATCTGCTTTCTACTGCTTATCCTCCTACCCAGAGAGAACCCACAGAGACACAGGGAAAACATGCAAACTCCACACAGAAAGACCTCAGACTGGGAATTGAACCCGATACTTTCTTGCTGTGAGGCAACAGTGCTAACCACTGCACCACTGTGCCACCAATGTTCAAACTTACTTGGCAAAAAAAAATGTTTCTGATTCTCTGTCTCCAGGGACTGGATACTCTATCATTGTGATCCAGCTTTATTCCACGTTCTACATGATTATCCTGGCCTGGGCCCTCCTCTACCTCATCTACTGTTTCAGACACCCTCTGCCCTGGGCCACCTGTACCAATCCCTGGAACACAGGTCAGCATGAGATAAGACTGGTTGGATGTACAGCAAATGAAAAAAAAAACTTTTTAAAAGATCTCTGTTTTACATTAATACACGTTGTTATTTCTGTCAGACACGGTTCCCCTTTATATTGATCTAATGGTAACTCAACATGCTGGTCATGTCTGAATGGACTTTGGTCAATTTTATGTTGAAGTCATGACAGCCAGATTACCAGGTCAAAACATTAGTGTATGACTTTTATCAAATTAAAAGCTGACCACAGTAGTACAATGTTAAATATGCACAGAGAAGTAGGTATTGAATACCACCTTCTAAGTTCTCTGTAATAAATTATTTTATTTGCAAAGAAAATTGCATCAGTTTAATAAACTATGAAACACAGTGACTATTGAGGAGATTCAAAATGGTGGATGCCATTGTAGCTGAGCTACTTTACTTTTATTCAACCTCTTCTCTCAGAGGAAACTGTTCCATCAAAGGGACATGATGTACAGATAGTTATGAGTAAAACATGAGTTGATAGTACATTTTTGGAATGAAATGAATAAACAGACTGTCCTGTAAGCGCCTCAACACACAGATGAGTTCTCTCAATAGAGTGCTGTAGGAATGAGTCCCAAAACCCTACAATTGTTTTGCTCTACCTCATAATAGGTCATGAATTTCATTGTATTATTAGTGTCTAGTAAACTATTACTTGAGACAACTGAACATGATCAAGCTGAAGATAAGTCTGCTGTAGCATTACTATGTCTAATTTCAGAATTTAAAAACACACAGTGTGTAAGGCAGCCTGACCAGCCCAAGAAATAGATCAGTATGAATGGATATGATGTTGAGCTGCAGAACTCCTTTACTGAACAAGGCAGCTGTATGCAACGCTGTTTGTAGAGTGTGCGTAGATTACAGTGGGAGGACCTCCTCTTGCCTGTAGGTTTGGGAGATGCACTCACAAAGCCATGCCGCCTGCTGTACGCATGAACAGTTTGGGAAGCCAGATAGAAGCTGTGCTTTCAGGATGAAATACCAATGCACAGACTGGACAATATAACAGATGCAACTCGACCTCCCTATTTCCAGCATGGGGTGGAGGATAAGAAGCTGACAGTGGAAGCAGCAAAATGCTCCAGCAGCTCAAGGGGATCATTTGCATTACTGGTTACATCACTGTAGTTAACCGATTTTCAAGTACTGTATAAAATAGAAATTAATAATTAATCAATGTATTTGTTTGCCTTTCTCTCTACAGACAGATGTGTGGACCTCACCTCCACAGCCTGGGCTGCAATACAAACTCACAACCTGACAGTAAACTGGACATCTAGAAATCTCACCAAGTCTTCAGTCTCTGAGTTCTGGGAGTGAGTACCACCCTTAACTTGCCCCTTAGTGCATTCTTGCTTATCTGGAGGAGAGTAGAGGCCAGTTTCCCCAAAATCACCAGTTTTTGTCCAGATTCCGTTTGTTTTGCTCTCTATTCGCGATTGTATCCACTTCCTGCTTTGATCTCTGTAGCGTATACCGTCTCTTTATATCCCGACTACAAATCCCAGAAGCCCCAATATTACTCACAGGCTGTGTGAGAACACTCTTTTGTCCCTGCTGCTGAGAAAAGGAAAGATGTATCTATACATTTATGGCACACAAGTGCTCTATTTTAAAGGACGTAAATATACAGTACATTCTTGACACTGAAAGAGTTAAAGATATCATTTGACTAAAGAGCTTGCACATACTCGTGGATTAACCACTACAGAAACATCAAAAAATATTTTGGTAATCAGCGATACTGTTAATTTAGGGCAGTGATGACAAACACCTTACACTGGTGAGCTCATACATTTGTTAAGCACTGTTTTGTACATTCTGTTTTGTTGTAAAACATGATAATTCTTCTGGTGTCCCCGTGCAGGAGAGGAGTGTTGTCCATGTCTGGAGGAATAGAGGAGGTCGGTACAGTACAGTGGGAGCTGCTGCTGTGTCTCCTGGCCTGCTGGGTGACCTGCTATTTCTGCATCTGGAAAGGGGTCCGATCCACAGGAAAGGTCTGTGAACACTGATGTGAGGATTCAAGGGCCACCTGTCTCCTATATATTTCATGGATTATGTACTGCCATTTGCATTTGACAAATGTGTTTTGAAATAGGAGACATGACAAGGAGAACGGTTTTGTGTCTTGCATCTCTGGTGTTGGTAGGTTAGGGCTACAAAACACTTTATAGTTCAGAGAATGTCAATGCCTTTAGTTGGATATTGAGGGTTAGGGTTATGAACCATGAAACCAAGCTGAAGTTTGTCCCCAGGCAGTTTTTCTTTGCACACTTTGGGTGACCAATGAAAACAAGGCAACAAACATTAGCCATGTAATGACATTTTACTGTACCCAAAACTGCCCTATGTCCCCGATGGAGTCGACAGTTAAATCGGCCATTGCTTTGCATGGGACGTCTAAAAACAAATTCGAACTCTGATTTCCCTCTGAGGTTTCCCAGTCATCCTTAAAATTGGGGGGTACCAGCAGGTCACCGGGACCCACCTAAAGCCACCCCCACTTCCAGTACAGAAAATAAACAGGGTCCAGGCTGTTGGTCTGAGATGGGACCCCCGAGATTGTACACTTCAAATCCTTTGCAGCAGTTGCAGTGGATACAGTACCTTTACACCAGGGTTGGTTTCGCCCACAGTTGGCCGAAGAGGATGTGGTGGTGTGGACAAGATCTATCAGCCCATGTTTGAACCGCGCACCTGTGGCCATCATGTCAAAAGTTATTAGTGAAAAACCCCAAAGTAGCACCCCGCGCACACCTTCCTGGAGGGTGACTCTGCCCAGGAAGATGCAATATGTACAAGTTGTACATTTTTGGAATGATGTATCTGACTTTCCTGTCAAAACTTATGAGCTGGCAAGCACTGTCAAAAGGTTAATGAATCAGAGTGAATCTGAAGACTGTTTTTTTTTTGTTGTTTTTTTTTTGCCATAACCTGATCATTCACCTTCTTCAGGAGCAGCTGCTCATGAGATTTTAAAAGAATGCATTCCATCCATTTTTTTTTCAAATCCACCTCACTGAATGTTGCCCATTGAGCATTCAGTGCAATTTTCAGCCTCCCAAACAGTGGACCTCTGGAGATATAAAAGGTCAAAAATCCATCAGCTGGAAATGTACAATATTTACACATTAATATCTCCATAACCAAAAATTTTCCAGAAAGCCACAGAGCCTTCTTACAAGTGTTCAGATACGCAAAAAAAGGCCAGGGGGATTGGGTTATTGCTAGTGTTTTCTAGAGGGCCTTTAATTATGTTGTTTGACATCGGTGCATCAAATTCCATGCCTCCAACACCTTTGTTGGGGGGTGGCCACGTGCAATGCAAAAAAAACAGGCGCCTGCAGTGAAGTACTCAAAGAGGACTGAGGAAATTTGGAATCAATTTGCTCCGTGGGAGAGCGACCGCTCCCCAAAAAGTGCATTTTGGGACAGCACGAATATCAAATTAACTGCCATTCAAAAAAATGCTTTTTTTCCTCAGGCTCCCATGGGGGCCCCAGAGCTTCAGGGGTGTCTCCCCTAGAGGAGAGGAGAAATAAGCCCCTAAAAGCAAAGGGAAAAAAAGGGAAAGCAGCCAACTACGATCCAGAACAAATGGTGATTTTTTTTTTTTTTTATTCACAAAATTAAGAAGGCAGGAATGCGATTTGGAAGAACAATAACTTAGTGCAAGATGCTCCAATCCTGCCAGGACCTTTATGGATGGGTCCGTCTGCACCCGCAGACATGACCATCCTGGCCTGGGGGCAAAATTCCCAAGTGTGCACCCAAACTGGTCTGGGGCCCCATAGCTATGTTCATGGCCCAGAGGGCATGCCGACTTTAAGACACCTGGGACGCTTGTACAATTGGACACCGTTTGGACACTGTAATCATGCCCCCCAGAAAGCCGTCTGGTGCTCTCCCCTGCCCAATGGCAGGAAATTCCCATTCATTTTTTGGCAAAAAATGAGGATTCCCTTGCATACTGATGCTTGCATCACAAATTAGAAATTTGCCTCAGAGGACTTTACAATATGTCCAGGATATGACACCCTCTGTCCTTTACAGTTGTAAATTGTAGTGCCCACATTTTGGGGGTAACCATCTTGCAGAACACTTTATTTATTGTATATTTTCTCATTTGTCTGATAGTTACCACATGATAGTATTACCTTTTGGTTTTGTTTCTGTTACTGACAGCATTGTTTGAGAGATGCAGTGACAGGATATGGCCAACAATGTTAAATAGCTCCTGAAATTTTCAGGTGGTGTATTTCACGGCTGTGTTACCCTACATGACGCTGGCCATTCTGCTGATCAGGGGGGTGACGCTGCCAGGAGCCTGGCAAGGTGTGGTCTACTACCTGTATCCAGATCCTTCTCGCCTGGCAGACCTTCAGGTGCAATACATCATGCGGCTTTATAGTGTCATGTTTGTTTGAGAGATAACATTTTTTTCTTTGTTTCACATTGTCGATACATTGATTTCATACCGATGACAATAACTGAGTGAAGCAGGAATGAGTCCTAATGAGTTCTGTTCATCAGGTGTGGATGGAGGCTTGTGCTCAAGTCCTCTTCTCTTATGGTGTTGGAGCAGGAACCCTGATCACACTGGGAAGCTACAGCAAAGTCAAGAACAACTGTTTTAAGTAAGACATGCAGTCAGTAGTTCCATATTGTGGAAGTTGTGTTGCTGGAATTTCTGTCCTAACAATATATTTTTAGTTTGTCTGTTTGACTCATTGTGGTGGTCCCAAATGGGGTTAAAATGGTGTGTGTGTGTGTGTGTGTGTGTGTGTGTGTGTGTGTGTGCAGGGACAGTCTATGGTTGTGTCTGCTCAATAGTTCCACCAGCTTCGTTTCTGGCTTCGCAGTCTTCTCAACTCTGGGCTTCATGGCCCAGAAACAGGAAATTCCCATCAACATGGTGGTTGAATCAGGTATGATTAAGCTTAAAGTCACTGATTCTAACAGACATGATAATCAAATGTTGGGAAGGGACAGTTAATATCTCCTCTGTCCTCTCAGGACCTGGGCTGGCGTTCATTGCATTTCCTCAGGCTGTAGCCATGATGCCCCTGTCTCAGCTATGGGCTGCCTGCTTCTTCATTATGGTCATTCTGTTGGGACTGGACACACTGGTAACACCAAGAGCACACATGACATAATACTGATATTCTTCTTAAAGTATTCACATAATGTATAAAGATATACTCCAACTGTTTGTGCTGGATCAGTAAATGTACCTTAACCTTCAAGATGAAACCAAACCGTTCAACACAAGATCAACGCAAGTCCCACAATAAATGACACACTTAACAATACAAAATAAAATGTGGAACATGTTAGAACACCATAGGAACTAAATCTGTTTGTCATGCATTTGTTTTAAATCAAACCAAAACAAAACAAAAAAAAAAATGATTTATAGATTTTCAGGTTTCCTATTTTGTGCACAAATGGACAATGGAAAAAAAAAGCCTGGACGATTCCAGCATTTCATCCAATTCTGATATTTTCATTTGCCGCAACTTGCGTACTAGGGTCCAGTCTGTCGTCTCTCGCAAACTCCTGGTTTAACGAGCTTCGTGTCTACAAATGACTGCGTGTGTACAGAAATCACTGTGAACCGGCTCTGAGATTGAGGAATTATTACATTCATTTGGAATTATTCTTTTTCCATAAAACTATTGAAGACCATCATTGATTAAACTTGTGCGATAGAGTGAATGTCTTCTGTATTTTACTGAAATATTAGTGACACAATGATTTTAAGCCGATTTTCAGTCCGGATAGCCAAGGAAATGAAGGAGTCTAAGTCCAGACGACGCTCCGCTTATACAAACTCATCCTGTATTGGAACCACCAGTCCGGTGAGGAACAAATCATGCAGAGCCTGCTTGTTCCAGCCACTGTGCACTGCAATGATCCAGGAACTCAAATGCGTACTCTGCTACTGGGCGGTTTCCCTGAACCAGCTAGGGTAGAGTCCTGCCCAGGCATCGGTCTGTCAAACATCTTAAGGAAAGATTCTATAAACAGTTCAGAGTAGTTACAGAAGGGGGATCCCTGAGCCCACTCTGTGGTGTGGTCCCTGAAGTCGTCCTGCCTGATAGAGAGATCGACCACCCTCTGACACATATGACGGCAACTTTCTTCGCATGCCAACTGAGGTGATTGTCCTGAGCCCAAGCAAGCTCTATCAGCTGGGTTCAGGTCAGTGAGTTCTGTGAGACAGTCCTTCAGAATAAGAATTTATATTATTGTTACAGAACAAGTGTTCTCAAATGCTGGCAAGGATAACTCAAGGACGTGACAAAAATAAACTGAAATTACACATTACAGCAAAATCCAATCTGACAAAATGAAAAAAACATAAACGCTCCTAAGGAGCCCTGCAAGTCTATAGCTACACAGTACGACTATGTCAAAGAGAGATTTACTGAATTGTGGACCAGGATGAAGCAAAAATCTTAATAACGCTAAGATAAAAAGTACAACAAAACATGCTCATAAAAGAGGCAAAATACAAAGAGGGATGTTAACTACTAACTGAAACCAAAAATGAAATGCCCACAGAGGGGGAAAAATGGTAACATTAATAAAGTAATTCTTTGTCTTCTTCTTCTTCTTCTTCTTCTTCTTCTTCTTTTTCCTGAGGTGCAAGATTAGGATACTTATCAACAACATGGATGTGAAACATGGAGATGTGAGACACATGGGACGAGACAATTTCACAGTAGACAGGAGGAGGACAGGACTATTTAAACTTGAAGAAATGGGAAACAGCTGGAAACAATCGAGGGAGGGGCACACAATCACCAGACACGGGAGACAGGAGGTCAGGAACAAAAGCTCTGAAACGAGAAGAAGACAGCATTACTACAAAATAAAATCAGAAAGAGACAAGACAACAAGAGTGACAAGACAAAATAGCTAACTTAACCATATATATATATATATATATATATATATATATATATATATATATATATATATATATATGTATATAAGACTAGCAAATCTTACTCTCTGCTGGTTTGGTTTGATTTTGCAACCCTGGATCCTAAAAATGTAAGGACAACTGGCAGCAAAATTCATCTGGCTCCATTTGTTTAATTGGAAATGTCAGATGGTACTGGGGTTGAAAGACTTAAAATGATTTGAAGTATAATGTAGCTCCTCCTGTACAAGAGGCGTGTTTTTGTTGTCATGGCGACAGTTCCTTCCCTTTTCCGCTCTGTCTGTCCATTGGACTCCGGGCCGTAACCCGATGACAGGCTGACCATGGCACCGATGAGTCAGCATCGCTCCTTCCGAAACCTGGATACAAACTGGGGTGTCCAATCTGATACAATGTCCCAAGGAAACTCATGGATACTCAAGACGCGATTAAACATAGTCTCTGCTGTTTCTCTGACAGACGGCACCTTAGGCATGACAATGAAGTGCATCATTTTTGAGAACCTGTCCACCATTGTGAGCACACCCCGCCCACAGTCACAGGCTCATTCAAAGAAAAGCATGTCTCCTGACAACTCTCCCCCACCCCCTTACAGTTCCTGTCAATGAGTGGGTTGTGCTGACATCACCAGGGGTATCTCAAAACAATGTCATGATTGGCAGAGTCAAAACTATGGAAGCACAACATTTCTCGATGTTCTGCTATGGCAATCATGACAGGCCCAGTCTTATGTGTCACCCTAAACAGCTTGGTTTAGGAAACAGGAGGGAGTGGTGGTGCAGTAGCACTGTCACCTCAGAGCAAGAAGGTACTGGGGTTTGATTCCTCGCCAGGGGCCTTTCTGTGTGGAGTTAGCATGTTCCCCCTGTGTCTGCTTGAGTTCTCTCTGGGTACCCTGGCTTCCTCCCACCAAGATTCTACTTGGAAACTTGAAAAAATGTTTTTTGTGGTTACAGACTGGATTTGGCAGTTGACTGTTTTTTAATTTTGGGGGTTCCCTTCTGTCTCTGGACTTTGCATGCACTAATTTGTGCCTTTTGCATCAATGTATGATGGGAATGAAGACCACACCTTGCGTGTTTTTGCATACTGTTCACTATATCTGTGGATGGGTTTGCATTATAGTTAATGGAATGACCACTGAGTTTTATACCAATTTTGAATGGTGCCTTGTGCAGTGGTACTTAACAGTATTTGACACCCTATGAATGAAGATGAGCTGACTGAATAGAGCAAAAAAGAGTCAACCTGCTTGAGGGTTGTTGAAGATGTTTCACCTCTCATCCAAGAGGTTTCTTCAGTTCTGACTGACTGGCCAAAAAGAAACAATAGAAACCACCAGAACAACAAGTCACTGGATTCTTCACTGTACTAGACAGCATACATTGGACATGGGCTGAATTTTGATGTAACGTTTTTTTTTTACTTGTTCTCTTTTCTGTGTGTGTGTGTGTGTGTGTGTGTTAGTTTACAGATTTGGAAACTATAGCATCATCAGTTATTGACATGTTTCCAGGACAGATGCGCAGACCCTGGCGGAGAGAAATATTTCTCGTCTTCTTCTGCGCCATCATCTTCATCATACAGATCTCTCTAACCACTCAGGTACTACACAGGCCTGTGTAACCTTATCCAAACACAGGAGCTAACCCCCAGCATTATTCTCATATTCTCTTCTTAGCGAGTATTTTTGGGTGACACTAGAAATACGTACCTCATTTGTTCACAGGGAGGAGTGTACCTGTTCAAGCTGGTTGACTACTATGGAGCTAATGGAATATGTTTAATATTTGTGTCTGTGGTCCAGTGTGTGGCTGTTGGCTGGGCCTTTGGTAAGGGATATAAATATCATGTTTGAATTATCCTGTACAGCCCACACAGAAACTGACTAGGTCGCCTTATTTCATAGTTTGTCAGTTGGTAAGCACTCCAGATAACTAAATGTATATGCACAGTTAAATTACGTTATTGTTTTGTGGTTATGCAGTTGAGAAGACGGACTTGAATTATATGGCTAAATAATGTCAGAGTTAGGAAAAAGTCAGGAACATTCATAAATAGGCCTGCAGTACATGTATTGAACTGAACTGTTTCTGTACGCACTTGTTCGGTTCAGCCCACTGCTGTACCGCAACAGTGCAGAACGTTGAGAAAAAAAAGGAATGAAGGACACTGTTTAATTGAAACTTTAAATTCACCCAAGTTCCACACAGACAGACTGAAGGAGTGCATATTGACCCAGAATCACTTGTGTAGAGTACACGCGGAACCTATGCGAGATGAACTTCGTGGAGGTCCCGTGGACTCACCCCTAATTTTGAGAGGCGCCTGGCTGCAGACCTCCACTGTGAGGTCGCTTCTGGTGCAGGCTCAACTGTCAGAACCCACCTCCACTGTCAGGACGGGAAGTGAGGATGTTTTTTTTGGGTGGGGAGGTAGGGAGGACATTTTGAAAGGGACATTTTCACCTTCCTTTTAATTCGGGAAAGACCAGCAAGTGAGCATCTACCCCGAGTAGCGATGAGTTTCTGATTTTTATTATCCACACCCTAAAATATTTCCATGTTTCCTGTGTTCTTCGTCTATATAGGTGCCATAAAATAGTGGCATTATAGAAGTCAATAATGGAAATTACCAAATGTTACATGTCGGTTGTTGTTTTAGATGACTCCACAGTTAACGTTCACCTAGCGGTTAGCATAAATACCTAAGGATTCTTAACTTTTTAGTGCATAATGTAAAGTCACTGTTCACATTTGTTTGTAACGTCATAAAACTGTCCTTTGATTAGGTGGACATAGTCACAAAGTTAAAAGTGTATTTCTGAAATCACGAATGTAATAGTGACACAGTGACACAACTATCAACACTATGCAACACTATGTTTTGCCAGAGGTCGACCAGCTAATTATTGATATCACCTGTTTAATTACATGGCACATTGTCCCTTTTTTATTTTCCATCTCTGTTGTATACTACAGTAACATTATATAAACAATCAGTCTGTATATATATATGTATATATATATGTGTATATACGTATATACACATACTATATAATGATATACACGTATATATGTATATGTATATGTGTATATACGTGTATACACGTATATACACATACATATACATATATACACGTATATGTATATATACGTGTATATATATATATATATATATATACACATATATATGTATATATATGGCAATCATTAATGAGAAGTGTTTTGAAAAAGACAAAGGCCAATGCTTCAGATTTCTTTGAATTAATACAGGTTATGAATGTTTTTTTGTCCTAGATTTGGACAGAATAAATCAAAATGTCCATGTTGGAGCTCATGCACAACATAAAAGGAAGTTACATATAAATAAAAACTATATAGACAAGGAATTTTCATGTTGTTTACTAATTAAAAAAACTAAATTAAAAAAACTAAAAAAACTAAACTAAATAAGTTTACTGAAACGATTCAACCAGAAGTGCATTCACAATTTTATTTTGAAATGTATCCCTCGCATTTCCCTTCCTGATAGTGGTGGTAGCCTGAGAGTGGAACCTGCGGTGGAAGCGACCTCACAGTGGAGGTCTGCAGCCAGGATCTCTTGCTAATTTCCACTGGATGCGGAACGCACCAGATCCACCTGCTGTGGCTCCGCAGGACAGCTGGAATCCTCGAGAATGACATGTCGCTGACTAACATGATCTCGCAAATTCACAGAGAATCTCGAGATATAGCGGGTTGTAGCAGAGCGTCAGTGAATGAGAACCACCATGTGTCCACTGAGTAGAAGGAAATTGATTAAAATATTAAAATTGATGGAAATTTCACAGGAAAGTACTACGAGGCAGTTCTTTGGAAGCTCTGATGACTGCGGACATTACCCTCACAGTGAGCAGCTTTAGACGGAACAGCAGCTCATTGGTTCATGCAAGAGTTGCTTTGCCATAAGGCTCTAAAACCTTTATCATGCCAACCTGAAAGTGAAAGATTGAAGAAGTAATACTAATGTTTAGAATACATTGACTTGGAGTAATATTTTATTTATGTTTTTGTTTTATATTTTATTTATATTTTATTTATAGCAGCAGGCTTATATTGTTTCTGGTTTTCTATATTATATTGTTGAAAACAATTAGAAAAAAGGGTCAATAATTCATGATAAATGAATGAAAGACATTTTGAGGGTTCTTCTTTCTTATTATACCATCAAAAAAAAAAAGAAAAGAACCATGGCATTCAAAACTGAAAACATACCAAACCAAAAATTTGTGTAATCATACAGGCCTAATCATAAAAGAGATTAGTATAAGTTGGTGGTAGAGTAGTATAGATAATGATACATTATTAAAATAACTTCATTTTCAATTATTTAACTGTTATTTATTAATGTTATATTTTTGGTTATTGAGCTCCATACAAACCTGTCATATTCTAATAAGTGGTTACTGAAATAGTTAACTGTCCTTTTGTTACTAACAAACAAACTGTAATAATCATGCAGGGGCTGAGAGGCTGTGTGATGCAGTTGACGACATGACAGGACAGAGGCCTTGGATTTTTTTCAAACTGTGCTGGCGTTACTTCACTCCTGTTATCTGCCTGGTGAGTTATAAACTGTTGACAGCTGCTAGAGTCTGGAAAAAAAAAAGCAGAAATGACTGTGATGGTCATGGAGTGACCGCACAGAGAAGCCCTCCATAGAGACTGTTCTACACTCACACACGTTCACACATACACGTGCACTCACATACGGGCTTTTACATTCACGCTTGTGTGTGGCATAATCGAGCGGACGTGGCCTGCTATTTGAAATATATAATGTATATGTGTAAAGAGACATGCCAGACTATTTGGTTATGCTGTGGACATTTATATGATAAAAGCAATATTTTTGCATAAATGGATTACCCTTTGTGTTGGTTGTAGTCTTTGGTCTGGCGGTGTCCGTCCAGTAGCATTGGTCCTACAGCAGAAAGGGGTCATCAGGAAACAACCTTTTATTTATTTGGTTCTGGCCTGAACTGGGCTAGTTCATGCAATTTACGGCCAATGGGATGACGGAGGTGGCTTTGATCAGATCACCTGAGTATTGTGTCTTTTCATGTGCTATGAGGACGAAATGGTTAGATGTGTATTTAATAAATCGACTTATTTGCATATGCAGGAATTGGTGTTTGTGTTTCAGAGTCTGTCTTTCTGTATAGGTGTTAATTGTTTTCGTGTTCACTGTTGTTTGTAAATGGTGCTGGCCAACTGCTATATATGTTGGGCTGTTGAGTGTCTTGGGAAAAATGTGGGTTGAATGTTATGCTGCATATGAGTAATAGGGTTGCTGAAATTATTAAGATTTTGTCTTCTGCAAACTAAGAGGTAGTAGAATCCCTGATTCTTTTCAATTCCATTCGTTGATTTGAATTTGCCAATGGACTCTTATCGTTTGGATTATTTTTCCCTTCCATACCTGAAATTAAAAATTATATTTTCCATCCTCACAATGACATGAAATGAAGAAAACTGTGGTGAGGCAATGTAAACAATAAAGTGAAGCGAGACATAATTCATATGTCTCTTTTGTGACTAGATGTAAAATCAACTTCCTTGGCTTTGAAAATCACTCCTAATGTCTATAGTTTAAAAAACAAGCAACAAAAACCTGAATCATTTGAGACTAACATTGGGTAGGATGCAATCTGAATGGATCATTAAATCAACTAGTTTAATATAGGTTACATTTATTTTTTTCAGCATTATGTTTTTTCAGGTTGTTCATACCATTCTTCTGAATGTGATAACTCAGGAATTTCTTAAATTAACACAAATGTTGACTCAAAATCAAAGGCGGACTACTTGGGTTTTATCCATCCCACTTTTTAACCATCTTATGTCAGGAACGCCTGGATGAAATTTCTTCAAATTTGCCATTTTAGCCCATATATAGTATATAGTTGCATCACCTTTATCATGTACACCATAGGATATTTTCCAGATTACATTTAAAAATCAATAAACCCGCATCATCCACATTATAACTTATCACTGTATGTTGTACTGTCAAAACTTAAAGATAAAAGGGCATTTAAATTGTCTTTTTTCATTTCATTTTCATTTTAATTGTGAGGTCCCAATACCATCATGTCTTGGTTTATAGGCACCACAATAAAACATGGGGCTGACAGTGAATCCAAGAGGTGGGAGTTATTGTTCCCAGACACAAGTAAGTCTCAAGACCAGTGATGGACAAATGAAGCTTCTTGAAGCAATTGTGATATCTTTTGACTCCCCTAGATGACACTCTTGATTTAAAGGTTAAGGCTAGTGTAATGCAATTTCCATTGTACTAGCCTTAACCTTTAAACCTAGAGTGCCATCTAGAGGAGTCAAAAAATATCACAAGTTCTTCAAGAAGCTTCATTTGTTCATCACTACTCAAGGCAATACCCAAGTCCCAAATAAGTCGTAATGTACACATCACCAAAAAAAAATGCCATTCTATCAAATGGTCACTCAGTCATATAACTTGAGTTCTTCAGGGGGTTTTCCTGCAACTTGATTAAAAGGTGTTAAAGTCATTTTTTTAATCAAGTCTAAAGTCATTAAAGTTTTTGAATCAAGACTGACTCCTCAGGTTAATGCAGTGTGTTTGTCATATAGAGGTAGGAATTAATTCCTGTGCTTTTCCTTCAAGGTTTGCCTCATCTTCTTCTTTCTTGACTACCAGCCCCTGGCATCCTATGGGGGCTATGTGTACCCAAAGTGGGCCTATGGTCTGGGCTGGGTCATGGCTCTGTCCTCTGTGGTTGTAGTACCCATCTGGGCTGTCATCAAGATCTGCCTCACAGAGGGAACCTTCAGACAGGTAGGAGCACCAACATGTCCTGATTATTATTTATTTATTTTTTTTGCTTGCTCTACTTGTGTAAAATTTTGTATTGCTTTGAAGTACATTATTCAATTATGTTTATTTTTTTTGTTTTCTATCCCTAACAGCGTTTGTTGGTCCTGTGGTATCCTGTTAGTGTTTCGATTGGTCCAAAGAGAAACAAAGAACATTTCCTCAATGAAACCAAAATGAAACCAATGTCATCTGCTTTCCCTGACATGTTATGAATCAGTATGAAACAAGAGACCTCTTAATATATTGCGTAATTCTTCTGTGTAGATTTGTTTTCAATCTGTGTAGAATTCACCAGTGCTTCATGTATGAATCGCTGAGATGGTTGCAGCTTAAATCTAGATGACAATTTCTGTGATTTTGGTTCATTACCATGTGTTACCTTCTTCTTCTTTGGCTTTCAGCGAAGGCGGTCCGATTTTCTCTCCGTCTCCTTCCCCTGACCTTCCCCTGCTTTAGCTCCACTTGTCTCGTCTTGTCTGTTGTCTTATACTTCAACTGGTCTCTCAACGAAATTGACACCATCTTCTCGATGAGAAGTTTGGGTTTGGGGGAACCTGACTGTCCTGCTGGAATGTTTGCAGCCGGCTACACAACAGGCGTGTGGGAGAGGTGGTGGGTTGTGTGTCTGGTGGCTCTTTCTATGGAAGACATTGAAGACATCTATCTATTCGGAACCATGTTTCCGGTCTCTTACTGATTGGATTAGGCATTACACTGGTTGACTGAAGAATTCAGGAAACGGTGACAGCTGTCCAAAGCCCCACAAGGCTGACTGAAGCGGTGGACAGAACTGTCGTCACTCAGACTTCGGCTGTAAACCGCAATATGGATAACATCATAGAGAAGCCCACAGCTTTGCAAAGGCTTTGCAAAATATATTTGGGACATAACACCTCCAGCCATAGACAGGTTGCTCTAGCGCAACCTCCCTGTTACCATAGTAGAACACAAAAGAATAATGAGATCAGTATACTCATGACCGGGAAAGAGCATCAACAAACATATTTTTTCATCCTGCTGAGGGGAATTATGGGTATTATGGTCTGTGTAGACCACTAGGACTTGACTAAAAGAAACATAAACATCAAAATGATTTAGAGCAAGAATAAGGGCCTCTTTTTCAATTCTGCAAAGGTCAGGGGCAGAAAGAACAGGAGCACTAACTAACAGCACTTTCAGGTTCTCAAATGTCAACTGCCACATTTGAAGGCCAATTCATAGTACTCCATAAATTGCTGTACATAGACAGAGAGAGCCCTCTGCATTGCCGGAGAGCCTGACGGAGAACCTCTCCATCCTCTCCGGGTGCAGGATTTTTTTTTTTTTTAACTGTCCGTCACTCCGTCAAGGGAAAACGGAGATGGCAAGGGCTGTGATTGGTCCTCTAGTTGCACCCCTGCCGTGAAATGCACCCCCCCCGTCCTACACAGAAACAAACAGACAAGTCTCCTCCACCGCAGTGCGGACAGGACAAGCACTAAAGTATTGATTAACTTTGTGAAACGCAAGTCAAACACATTCAACTTGCTTAAAAATCCATTTAATTCATTTAGTAATTATGGCTGGGGTATATTTCCATAGAACATACTGAAAGGTGTTGGTTTGCGTTTGCTATTATCCGATTTTGTGTTGAGAAGAACATCTGTTAGTTGTACTCTTTAGAGGAGCTTTAACAACTGTAAGCAACCAATGTTCTTCTCTTCTATCTCCCTCACAAATGATTAAATCATAGTATTTTCCCCTGTGTTTGTCTGCAATATTAAGGCGAATTGCGAGTTGGTACATTTCATGGCAGGGCTGCACAACACGCACTAACTCCAAGAAGCAGGAACAACAAAATTCAATATGGCCTCTACTTTAGCACTAATAGGACAGACGTTTCCATGTACAATTTAGGATTAGGGTCAATGATGCCTGTCCAATTCACACTTAGCCAGGTTTAGAGTCGCACTGACAGGAGCAAGCCTATAAGTCATGACAGAAGTGACAGAAGTCGCCAGGAGTCACAAATGCAGAGATTTCACGGGCCCTCTGAGTGAGAGGGATTTGCCAGTAGCCATTAAGGACAGCTAACTTTGTAACAAAGGCTGCACTCCAAACTCTGTCAAAACAGTCATTTAACCTAGGCTAAATTGACCTTGCGAAGGGGTGTGATCCAACTTCTCCAGACAGGGAGAGTACTGGGAGAAAGGGCTAGCACAAGTGTCAAGATTTACTCTACAATGATGTTGCTTAATAGGTGCTGCATCTTCTGTGTTAATGTCATGCTGGAGAACCTCAGTGCATGAGAAAAAAAGAACAGGATGGTTCCAGACCACCTTTGTGATGTCAGATTGGATGGAGGAGTCCAAATAATAAAGGTGTGCATCCAAGTCAGCCAGAATTTTTGAGTTGGTGGGGTACCGGGAGATGCCGCTCCAGTGTCCACACAGTGTCCAACTGTATAAGTGTCCCGTACGGCTGAAAGTCAGTGTGCGGGACGCCCTCCAGACCCCAAACACAGGCATTGGGCCCCTGGGGTCCCCAGACCTGTTTGGACACAAACTTTGCAATTTTAAACATCTTCAACCTGAGCCTGAGTCAGGAGAGAGTCCCATCATGTGTTTCCTGAAGACAACGCAGCCCAGGGAGCCCAAACACTTCAGGCCTGTGGTCCTCACTTCTCACCTGGGGAGGATCGTACTGAGAAACCTCCACCCCATTGTGAGCTCACATCTGGATCCACTGCAGATTGTGTACCAAACGAGCATTGGAGTGGAAAATGCAGTTATCTACCTGCTGCACAGATCAATGCCTCACCTGGAGAACACCGGACTTTTAGAATCATGTTCTTTGACTTCTCTAGTGCTTTTAACACGAACCAGCCTTCTCTGCTCAGGGGGAAGCTTGAAAATGTGATAGACTGTCACCTGGCTGCACCACTACCTCACCAACAGACCACAGTACGTGAGGCTTCAGGACTGTGTCAGACATGGTAGTCTGAAGTACAGGGGCCCCACAGGGGACAGTGATCTCTTCACCCTGTACACATCAGGCTTCAACCACAACTCTGGGAGCTGTCACCTCCAGAATTTCTCTGATGACACAGCTATTGTTGGATGTGTATCTTAGAGAGACAATTGGGAGTACAGGACCATCATCACTGACTTTGTCAAATGGTGTGAGCATAGCCATCTTCAATAGGGGATGGTCATTGACTTCCACGGGAGAAAGACACTCCAGACTGCACCAGAGAACATCCAGGGTCTGGACATTGAAATGGTGGACATTTAAGGGTACCTGGGTGTTCACCTTAACAATAAACTGGACTGGACTCATGACACAGATGTCCTATATTAGAAGGGCCAAAGTACTCTCCACCTGTTGAGTAGATTGAGGTCCTTTGCAGTTTGCAGGACTCTGCTAAGAACCTTTAATGACACTGTGGTGGCATCTGCAGTGTTTTATGCAGTGGTCTGCTGGGGAACAGGGAGCACAGAGAGAGACAGGAAGAGACTGAACAGGCTGTTCAGGAGGACCAACTCTGTCCTGGACTGCTCCCTGGACTCCATAGAGGAGGTGGGTGAGAGGAGGATGTTAGCTGAGCTCACATCCATCATGGCCAACCCCTTCATCCTTGGCATGGGACTGTGGAGGCTTTATCATTTTGCAGAGAAACATTTGTACTGTTTTTTATTATTATTTTATTCTGTAGGTCACATTTATTTAACAAATAGAAAAAACACATTTTACTCATCTAATAATTGTGTTTAATTAACAGTATTTTAACAGTGTTTTATTATCATTACATATTCTTGATGTCATTATGTCATTGCTATTTTCTATTGTTTCTCTATTACTGTAATTTTTCAATGCTGCTGTGGCGGGTGAATTTCCCCCAATGGGTGATAAATAAAAAAAACTATTCTATTCTGCTCCTCTGAAACAGAGTGTTCATTAATGTGTTAATATATGTGCATGTGTGGATCAGCTGTGCATTTCTACATGTGCCTAAACAAATAAATATAAAATCTAAATATATATATATAAAAAAAACACATCTTACCCATGCTTTCAGGCAGGATGATAAGCTTCATCCGGTTGCCTCTCCCACAGTCAGCGGTCCAGGGTCTGAAGGGTTTTGCTGGTGACAAGACCCTGGGCCTGTCCTTTGAAGGAAGGCTTTTGGGTGACATTTTGGTCAGCCCTTTTGCTTCAGGCGGTGTAGCGCTGGTAGATGGGCCTGACATTTCCACATGTTCCTACCAAAGAAAGTTAAAGGCATGAACACAAAGTGGCACAGACAGAGGCAAACACAGAAGGACACTCCGTCACCTGAGCAGCAGGAGCAGCAGCAGCATCAGGGCTCTTTGCCACCCTCCCTTTAAACAGGGTCTGGTAATTGTTGCAATTTTTTCAGATCATCCAGCAGCAAAGCATTCACCTCATGCAACCTCTGCAGAACCCACTGGGTTCTCTCTATACTCCCTACTTTCAGCCCTGTCACAGTCCGCTTCCTCTGGAAATTCCAATGGCATCTCCAAAATTTCCTCCACTAAGTCCTCATCCAGGTCCTTGTTAGACCTCATGGGGGGTGTAGGGTCAGTTTCTCAGAGGTCAGCCAGCAAATTCTTGGCCATTCAGGTTTTTTGCCAGCTGAATCATCCAGGCTCTCTCTGCTTTAGAAAGCTCCATGTGTGACACATGAATGTGTCAGTCCAGACGGGTGAGGGTATCCACACCCTCTGACAGGACTGGGACAGTTTGAATATTACTCTCCCTGCTGCCAAATTCAGGGTGAGGCACCTATCCTCAGCATTGTTCATGTAATGCATTGTCATGAGGTGCTTGTTTAGAACACGGTAGCTCCTCTTGCAAATAATGCAAACAGCCATGATGAATGTAAAAGGGAGAAAAAATGCAGGCTAAACACACCCATTTTAAAGCAAATAATAAAAATTAAACAAAACTGTTACGCTGGTCTAGTCTCAGGTGAACCCAAATGCATGACTCAAGTCACAGATATTCCAAAGTAAGAGTCTTTATTAACAATCAGGCAAGTGGGCACACTTTGGTACTGATGCACTCTTCCTGGCAAATGGAAAAGACACGCCAACACAAGAATCCCCCTCTTACACTGACCATCAAAAGGACAACTAGAAACTTAAGGCTAACAACTCAAAATCTATAACTGTGAAAACTACAACAAAGGGTCTTAAGACATTCTCTACACTAGAGGTTCTCAAAGTTAACAAACAAAAAAATTACAAAACAAAATATCTATATGGCCTCTATCTATACTAGAGGCAAAGAATCTTTGCAAAGAAAAGGAGGGCACACTATACTTGAGGCTATTAAACAATACAAAGGAAATGTTCTTCACTAAAGGCTACAAAACTTACAAAGAAAAGTGCTCATCTACTGAGGAAGTGGAAGTGAGGAAGTGACTTGAAACCTGGCACACGTGGGGAGGAGGCATGGCAGGACGCAATGATCTCACAAAAACAGTGGGAAGACCGGATTATTTAAACAATATTAATGGGACACAGGTGGAAACAAGCCAAGCCAAAAAGCCAAAAGTCTGTAGTTGAGTCCGTTGTGCCATACATTGAAAGCTTTTTCAATGTCAAAGAATATTGCCAGGGTTATTTCTTTTTTGTTAAGGTGTCTGTGGGTGTCTTCTGATAGGTGGAGAATGTTGTCCATGGGGGCTCTTCCTTTTTCTGTAACCGGCTTGGTGTATTGTGATGAGACTCATGGTTTCGATGTGTTTGGTGAGATGTGAGGTGACTATTCTTTCAAACAGTTTTCCAATGTGGCAAAGGAGACTAATGGGGTGGTAACTGGCAATGTTGTGTTTGTCTTTTCCGGGTTTGTGGATCATGGTAACAAGTGCAATCTTCCAGGGTGAGGGGAAGTGTTCTGTGTTGAGGCAGATGGTGAAGAGCTTTCTGAGTTGTTGAAGGTAAGTGATTGGTGCTTGTTTTATTAGGATGGTGTCCCTAGTGTCTTCTCTCTGTGTTTTGTGTTTTGTGTCTTTCTCTTGATTGTCAGTGATGGTTGTGCCAGGCATTTTGAGCAGGGGGATGGTCTTGCTTTGTGAGTCTCCATTTATGCTTTTAATTATTTTGCCAAAATGTCTGGGGTTTTGTGTCATGATCCGGGTTGTGGTAAAATGACTTCTAGGTTTTCTGCTTGTGGAGAGTGAGTTGTGATTTTGTAGCCTGTTAATTTTCTTTTTTGGTGTAGTGGGGGGGGCAGTATTGGCAATATTTAGAGTTATTGTTTCCTCTCTGGCTTATTTGGCTGTAGAGAGATGCTTGGTGGTCCAGGTGGTGGGGAGTGGTGGTGAGGTATGGTGGCAGTGTCCTTCAGTTTTTCTTTTGTGTTCCCTGTGTATATTTCCCAGTTTGCTGTCCTATAGTTATATTTCTTGCATTGGATGACTTGCAGATGAAGGAAGAAAGAGATAAGGGGGGTATTCCACGAAGCTGGCTAAAGAAAGCTGGGCTATCGCCGGTAAGCATGGCTTGAATAAGCGGCCACTTTAATCTTAGCCGCGACTCGTTCCACTAACGAGGCTCAGCTGTTTCTCATCAACGCTTATTCTAGCCAGGCTGATCCAAGCCGCGGCTATGCGCGCCTCCACGGTACATAAAAAGCCCTGAAGTATCGATTGTCGAAATGATCATGGATCATGGAAAAAAAGGTTGAGCAGAATTGTTCTCCGGTGGAGCAAACCCTCCTCATGCAATTGTACGAGGTGTACAAGGAGAAAATTCAAAAGAAAGGCAACACCGTTGCCATTGTGAAAGCCAGGGACATGGTGTGGCAAAGCATCGCGGACCGTTTAAATCCGTAAGTTATTGCCGACACATATTTTACAACTGACGCATGTCTCGATGCAGTCAGCCTGCTTGGTTGTCTAATTTTATTCCTCACTTCTGCGTATGTACTGTCAACACTTTTTTTTTAGTGATGATAGTGGCACAGCGCCCTACTTTTAAATAAGAGAGAAGACACAAAAGAGCTTGTACACAGAGTAGTCATGTCATCATTTGGTGGAAGGAAGGCTTTTTTTAATGGGAAATTGTTGCTGTTGTTGCCTTCAGTGTTTTGGATGAGATCATCCATCTTGTTTGTGTTGATGATTGTCAGATTGCAACATATTTGTTTCCTTGTAGTTGTTGTTATAACAAACGTAATCTGTTTCATTGTATTCAATAATTTTGAGGATCAGAAGTGCTACTCCTCCTCCATTCCCTGCCTGCCTTTCTTTCCTGATGATATTGTTGTCGAAGATATGGATTTTTGTTCTTTTTGATTGTTTCATTTATGGGTGCTATGGAGATGTTTTTCTTTGAGCAGTTGGATAAGTTCCTGTTTTTTTCCTTGTATTCCCCTGATGTTGATATGGACTAAGTGGTGAAAGCCATAATGAGACTTAGTGGGGTGAACTGATGTTTTGTTCCTGGTGGTTGTGATAGGGGGTGGTTCAGACTTTGAAGTGTGTGTGTTTTCTGATACTCCTGATTACATCTTCTATTTTTCCTTCACTCATTGTGAGTTTCCTCAGGTCATCACATAGGTGTGCAAAATCTGTAATTAATGGTTTTGGCTGGGGGTGTAGGTGATGGTGGGCTGACTGGTGGATTTTACAGTGGTATGCTGGCTGGTGGGTGGTTTCCTGGTTGATGGGGTCATGAATGACAAATGGACAGGGCAAGATTTGGAGGCAGCCTTTGATGACCAGTGATTTTGCTGGGGTGTTGGACTGGGGGTGGAGCCTTGTTTGTGGGCCAGTCTGCAGGTGAATTGTGCTTTGTTAAATGAGTCTGTGGGCCATGGTGAGAGCAGGATGTTAAGGGAAGGGTTGTCTGTGGGGAAGATGAGGATATAGCCGGTTTGAGTCTCTGTATTTCTTGAAGGATGGAGTGGTTTGTTGAGAATTGGTTCTATGGGGGGGTTTAGTAGTTTTCTAGGACAACAGGAGTGATGTTTTGGTATTCTGATGACTACCGTCTTGCTCTTTTCCTTGAACCTATATTGAAGTTTTGGTATTTGTGCATGTTTGTGGTGACAATGTCCATGTAGCTAGCAGAGGGGGATGGGGTGGTGGGGTGGGGGTCTTGCCCATGTAGGAGGATCTCTTTCCATGGTGGTTAAAGTGGTTTACATCTGTGTGGTGATATTCTTGAGGGGAGTTGACTGGGTGTATATGTTCTTGATCATGAGATTGTCTATTTTTTTCGTGGTTGGTGTTTCACTGGGGGTTGGTGGGTTTGTTCGGGCCATGGTGGTTGCGCTGTCATCGTTCTTGGGTCAGCGGGTTGTTTTTTTTCTGTGTTGATTTCCCGTGGACTTCAAAGGTTGATGTACAGATTTTTTTCTTTCCATTGCGGTGATTTGGGGTGAGGAGTCCATGCGGAGGGTGTATGGAAGTGAGTCAGAATGGCTGAATTGCTTGAATGGCTTGTTGTGTTTTTTTCCTTGGGGGGGTGTTGTGTGTAATACAGTGTATTGATATAGTGTTTTTATGTGGTGGAAGAGAGCGGCACGGTGATGTAGTGGTTAGCACTGTCGCCTCACAGCAAGAAGGTACCGGGTTCAAATCCCGGCCTGGGGCCTGTCTGTGTGGAGTTTGCATGTTCTCCCTGTGTCTGTGTGGGTTCTCTCCGGGTACTCCGGCTTCCTCCCACCATCCAAATACATGCATGAGGATTAGGTTAATTGGCTAATTTAAATTGTCCGTAGGTGTGAATGTGAGTGTGAATGGTTGTCTGTCTCTGTGTGTCCTGTGATGAACTGGAGACTTGTCCAGGGTGCACCCTGCCTTCCGCCGTAAGACAGCTGGGCTAGACTCCAGCCCCCCACGACCCTATGAGAGGATAAGCTGTAGATAATGGATGGATGGATGTGGTGGAAGAGAATGCTTAGTTAGACCCGTGAAAGTGTATTAGCTGAGTGACACCCATATGAGTTGTAAAGTGTAAAGTTTTACAGTGTAAAGATGCCTTGGTGACATGCAACTGTACTGTGTTTGACTGTCCTAGCTAGATGGCTTCATGGAGCTTCAGTGCAGAAAGGTGATGCTTGTGCGTGGCTGCTGGTGGATAAGAGCTGTGGTGAGCAGTGGACATGAATGAGGAAGGAAATGTTGAAGTGCACTCACTTGAGACAGTGTCTGCTGGACAAAGCTCTCGAGTGGCGCTGCTCTTTAGATAACTCCTTTGTTTGCTTGTTTGAAATGTTTATTTCAAATACATAAATAAATAACAATAATATGAACATAAATAAAGATAACATAGTCAAATGAATATTTGAAAAGGAGTGAGAAGAAGTAAAACTTATTTACTCCCACCCTTTATCCTTAAGTAATAGCATAATCAACTTCCTTCCACCTCTTACATACATACATCGATACATACACGTGTATATATAAATAAATATATATATATATATATATATATATATATATATATACTTCCATACATACATACCTACAGACAGACTGACATAAACACATATACCCACATACAAACACACATACAGTACATACATCAAACATAACACATATGCTGTAAGTAAGATGTACTTACTATACATACTATAATACATGCACACATAATTATACAGTCATGCTATATGCATTAATATGTATAAACATACACACAGTAAAAAACATTCATCCATTGACACATGTACAGGCCCACATAAAGATGTACATATACTATACAAGCACAATACACACAAACATCACAAAAGAGACTAGCAGAACAAACCAAAGCAAGGAAAGAAAAGAAACAAATAGAAATAACCAAAATACATAACTAGACATTTGCCCCTAAAACACCTTGTGATTGGCCGCACCTTCTTCATCCTCAGACCTTTTGAAAATGTATTTATTATTTTTAGACAGCATTTTAAACTGTGTCATATTTGAACATTGCTTCAATTCCACGCTAAATCCTTTCAGAAGTTTCACCCCGCATACTGATAGACAAAAACATTTTCTTGTCTTGGTTCTTTGAAGTTACATTTTCTCCTTAGATTGTAACACTTTTCATGATTTTTGATCCATCGTTGAATATTCCCTGGTAATGGATTATCTTTTGTTTTGAACATTATTTGTGCTGTTTGGTATTGCACAGTGTCAGTAAGCTTAAATGTAAATGTGTAAATGTGACCTTAGAAATAATGTGTTTGTGTGATTCTGATAAACAGTTTTGTGAATGATCCGTAATGCTCCTTTCTCTAGGATATTTATTGAATATAGTGAGGTTTGTAGTTGTTGTCCCAAACCTCAGCACAGTACTGCAAATAAGGAGAGACAAGTGAATAGTATAGAGGGTGGAATGATTTGCTGTCTAAGACCTTCTTTGCTTTATTAATTACTGCAGTGTTTCTTGAGACTTTGCTCTGTATATGTTTTATATGTGGTTTCCAGCTGATTTTGTCGTCTATAATTACCCCCCAAAATTTCATTTTATGAACTCTCTCAATTTCTACCCTCTCTACTTTTATCTTTACTTGTGCATTCATTCTACAGTTTCAAAATAACATAATTTTTTGTCTTACCTAAATTTATTGATGATTTGTTGCTGTCAAAGCATACGTTTTGCCTCCTTTTGCAGCACGGTACCACCCCGGCTGATCCTACCATCCTCGCGGCCGCAAACGCTGCAACCCGTTGTGATGCCTGCAGTACAGACCCTGTCACACCCGAGGAAGTCAGAGCCGCTCTGAAAAAACTTAACAACAGGAAAGCCCCCGGCATCTGTGTAGTAACCGCTGAGATGCTAAAATCAGGCGGTGATAGCATCGTCGAGTGGCTCACCCACACTTTCAGCCAGGTGTGGAGACAGAGAGGCTACCCAGTGATTGGACCAGAGGAGTCATCATACCCTTCTGGAAACGCAGGGTGACAGGCTCGTCTACGGCAACCATAGAGGCATCACCCTTCTTTCCATCCCCAGCAAGCTCTTTACCAGGATCTTGCTCACTCGTGCTCTCCAAGCCATTAGAAGCAGCCGCTGTCCTCAGCAGGCTGGATTCATGCCTAACCGCTCCACAAAAGACCACATCTCTGCCATTCGTCTGTTGATAGAGAAGACCGCCATCTGTACATTGGGTTCATAGATCTGAAGTCTGCACATTATTACGTGTTATGTTTTTTGTTAGAGCAATATATTTTCACTTTATAAGGTGATAATATTTATTGTAAGAATATGAAATGTTTCACGTTATAACATGTTAGTTTGTTATACTGTAAAAATGTGATAATTTACATTGTAAAAACGTGATAATTATATTGTAAGAATGTGATAAGTGTATTGTAAAAACGTGAAAAACTTCAGGTAATTGATGAGGAAGCAAGGAAACAGTGTGCAGTGGAGCAGATAAGTGGAAGGAAATTTAAGTTAAGACTTAATTAAGCTGTACTTCATGCTAGCAATGAGACTTGGCCAGATTATCTTGTTACTGAGCACAATCGATGACACTGTGATAAGTATGTGCACGCTACTGTCACAGGGCAGTTGGGATTGGTTTTATTGATTATTATATTATATTGTATATTTTAAGAGTTTTGGCATGGTTTTATTTATCAGTGTGTTTTAAGTTTTTATTGCATGTTTTAAAAATCTCCACCTGGAGGTTCCGCTCGTCTTTAACAGGAACCAATCAACGGCGGAGGAAGGGTTTTTTGAACTGGGAAGAGAACAAACGAGTGAGCAGATGAAGAGTGGCAGGGGGTGTCGAGAGAACACACGCCGGGAAATGAGGCAGAGAGAGATGAAGGCCAGGTGAAGGAGACGGCGACGGAAAATGCAGCGTGTTCCGACGCGTCACAACCACAGAGGCCGAGCTTAATCGCTCTGCCTGGCATGTGAGTACCCCTTTGGGCCATTAGTAACATTCCTACATGGGGGCATTGTGTGACTGGATGACCGTACTGGCAGTGATTTTGTGTCCTCCAGGTGGCTTCCAGGAAGCTGGAAGAGCCGAGGCACCAGAGAAACCTGACGCCGTCACGAGCCTCCTCCTCTAGACCCCGTGTGACACAACTGTCCCGGTCTGAAAATCATTTGAGAGACTTTTATGAAATAGAGACTTCTCTTTTAATGGACACAATTATGAATACAATTATCTCCTTAACCCTCATAGAGTGTTTTATCATCTTTATGGTTGTCTCCTGTAAAACAATAATTTGCAATAAATGATTGTGTGCACCGGCATCTGTCACCTTGCCCTCTGTTCGTAAAACGTCACCACAGTGTGCTCTCCCCCGATATCACTCAGAACCTGTCCTATTCAATAATTATCTCCCTTATTGTCACTTACACTCCCCACCCTTTACACTACTGATACTAACCTGTATGGGACTGTACAGAAGGATGAATCAGTCTGACCCTCTGGAAGTATGACAGGCATCATGGATACAAGCTTCAGCTTTTATCCAGACTGGGTATTTTGTGACCCAAAACACAGTGAGGCTTTTATTGTCACGATTTTTACAATATAAATTATCACGTTTTTACAATATAAGCTATCACGTTATTACGTGAAACATTTCACATTCTTACAATAATATTATCACGTTATAACGTGAAAATACATTGTTCTAACAATAAACATAACAAGTAATAACGTGTTACTGATCAATTTTATCTAGAGTGACAGCAATATACTTCCGTAGTTGTCAAAGAGTTTTGCCAGAATTTTTGAACAAGGCCTCTAAGTACAAATACTTCGTTACTTCCCATCTCTGCACAGTAGTTGTGCACACGATAGAAAACATAGAACGAGACCTTTGCAAAAATGAACAACATGAACATACACTATATTGCCAAATATAGTAATATTGCCAAAAATATCTAATATTGCCACCTGCCTTGACTCACATATGAACTTAAGTGACATCCCATTCCTAATGGGATATGACGTTGGTCCACCCTTTGCAGCTATAACAGCTTCAACTCTTCTGGGAAGGCTTTCCACAAGGTTTAGGAGTGTGTTTATGGGAATTTTTGACCAGAAGCGTATTTGTGAGGTCACACACTGATGTTGGACGAGAAGGCCTGGCTCTCAATCTCTGCTCTAATTCATCTCAAAGGTGTTCTATCGGGTTGAGGTCAGGACTCTGTGCAGGCCAGTCAAGTTCATCCACACCAGACTCTGTCATCCATGTCTTTATGGACCTTGCTTTGTGCACTGGTGCGCAGTGATGTTGGAAGAGGAAGGGGCCAGCTCCAAACTGTTCCCACAAAGTTGGGAGCATGGAATTGTCCAAAATGTCTTGGTATGCTGAAGCATTCAGAGTTCCTTTCACTGGAATTAAGTGGCCAAGCCCAGCTCCTGAAAAACAACCCCACACCATAATCCCCCCTCCTCCAAACTTTACACTTGGCACAATGCAGTCCGACAAGTATCGTTCTCCTGGCAACCACCAAATCCAGACTCGACCATCAGATTGCCAGATGGAGAAGCGTGATCCGTCACTGCAGAGAACGTGTCTCCACTGTTCTGGAGTCCAGTGACGGCGTGCTTTACACCACTGCATCCGACGCTTTGCATTGCACTTGGTGATGTATGGCTTGGATGCAGCTGCTCGGCCATGGAAACCCATTCCATGAAGCTCTCTGTGCACTGTTCTTGAGCTAATCTGAAGGCCACATGAAGTTTGGAGGTCTGTAGTGATTGACTCTGCAGAAAGTTGGCAACCTCTTTGCACTATGCACCTCAGCGTCCACTGACCCCGCTCCAACAGTTTATGTGGCCTACCACTTCATTGCTGAGTTGCTGTCGTTCCCAAACACTTCCATGTTGTTATAATACAGCTGACAGTTGACTGGAATATTTAGGAGTGAGAAAATTTGAACCCCAGGAGCCTTCTGGTCAAGAGCTAAAATGTGAACAGGTAAAAGACAAGTGGCTTCCAATGATGGACTTCATGAACAATTTCTTGTACTCTGTACTTGAATCTATTTCTATTTCCTCCTGATAGCAGAACTTTAATGAACATGTTATGTGTCCAAATCACGTGATCAATTTGAGCCAATGTAGCAGTAAGACACAGCGCTGCTGACACTCCGTTTCAACTTGTATTGAAAGTGCGGATTTCTGTTGCACCTGTTTCTTTTTGTAAGTTTTTGTATAAAAACACCTGGGGCACAGAATCCTTTTTCATAAGTTTTTGAAATTCACACTTCATATGTTCTAAGTTATAAAAACAGTTCGTTAGACATGCCTGTGGTTTTCTCAGTAAAAGCAAAACAAAAACAACAAAACAACAAAAAAAAACAAAATCACTATTTAGTGACAAAGGTGAGGTTGTGCTGAAAAAATGACACCAAACAAGGCAAGAAAAACAGTTTTTAAGGTGAAATATAAAGGAAAATCAAAAAGAAATCAAAAACGGCCAATTATACCCCTGATTTTTAAGGGTTAAAAGACTTCAAAGGCTCCTGAGCACTCTTCTTTACTTTAACCTCCCAAACCTCCCCCTGCTGCTCATATCCACATAAATGTTTACATTTCAGTTCATTTCCATCTAGAGATCAATTTTGGGAACAATCCTGCATTGGTTTTGAAGGCTTTTATCCTCACCAGTGCAAGTTCCAGCTATAATAACAAACACCACCTTTACAGTGTTCTTTCCATCATGGCAAGTAGAGGGAGTTGCTTTCTCACAGCGCTATACCTTTTTTTTTTTTTACCCCTTTTCCACCAAAAGGAACCTGGTGCTAGCTCAGTGCTGGTGCTTAGATGGTTCAACTTGCGTTCTTCCTTAGCACCGGTCGCTTTTCCACTGGCAAGGAGCAGAGCCATGTCATTAAATCACTGCAAAACGTCAGTACTGACGTCAGTAACATCACTGCATTTTCGTTTTCACCCAGCAAAGCTTGTGTGATGCGAAATCAAAAAATCCAAAGCCGGCAAAACTAACTGTCACCGGAAAATGGAGTTGCTGCTTGAAGAGATTAGTGACTGTTATATGGCCTTATATTTATGCCACATTCCTGAGTGAACAAAGACAGATTTTGAGCGAGCAAATGCATTACCAAGCACATTACCAATATATCTGTGCTCAAATTGACATTTGAGTTCTGGTCTGTGCAAAACATCCATGTGTCTAGGGAGTCCTTTCATTAAATTTGCGATCAAATCAGGCAGGATTTACTCCGGTCTTGTTAGTCGCAATAACCCCGCCCCAAGCTCCGACGTTATTGGTGCTTAGCAGCAAAGCCTTGGTGCTTGTCTGGCTCCAGTTTTAAGCACCAGGGTCAGTGCTTAGGCTGTGGAAACACAAAGAATTGGTGCTACTGTAAGTCAGGATCTGGCTCTGAAATAGCCCTAGAACCACCATCAAAAGGGGTATTTGAGTCCCTGCAGTGACAGAAAGCAGAACAATCAGTTCCAGCATTTCTTTTTTCAACAGTAAAGCCAGAGAAATATGTTGAATGACACGGATATCTTGTCACAAGATATAAAGCATGCACCATGGCACTTTAACCTGGCTTGACTCTGTAGAAGCTTTACTGTTAACCTTGGTGTCTCATTGATCTGTATAAAAGCTAGTGACACTGAGGTCGTGTTAACTTATTGTTTGACTCTAACTTAAGCAGCCAAACAGGGTTGTGTTATAATGAAATAACAGTAAGGTGTTAAATTTTTCCTTGTCATGTGTAATACATATAACTATGTAAATATTGAATACATGCATACGTAGGAACGCATTTTAAATTTCTTTCATGAGATAATCATCAGATACATCATTTGGTCAATATACAGTGCATCCAGATTCCACAATTTGTTATGTTCCAACCAGTGGTGTGCTAGTTACTGGAAAAAAAAAAAAAAAAACTTTGTTGATTACTTACATCAAAAAGTAATATGTTACAGTTAAAAGGAACTTTTTAGTTACTCTTTAGGACCCTGGGGAGTGAGAGTTTGCCTTATGGTGTGTTCACTGGAAGTCAGAACTTAGAGCTCACTTCAACATTACCTCAAAGTTTAGCTCTTCCAGCTTTACAGACGTACAATAAAACATGTAGTTACTGTTTCCATCGGTAGCAGATAGCATGAATTCTGTGTCTGCTCGATTAATCCAACTTTCCGAATCGGAGATCTAACTTCATGTTGGTTCTTATTTAAATTCTGACTTGAAGTTGGAAATACCGACATTTGTGTACAAATGAACGCAACGTGTTGAATCACACAAATGCCGGGCTCCCAGTGCTGCTGCAGTGATATTAATGCTCTGTTTTACCAGCAATGTTTGTCACCTTATGCTGGAAAGTGGGGGTACGGATTGTTGTCTCTATACAGTCTATGGTGCTATGGTGTCTCTATGAATCTTGTGGGATGGGACATATCCCTCCGTCCCTAGTGCCATCTGCAAGCATGAAAGCAATTTGAATTCATCAGAAAATCATTTACCAAGTAACAGACAAATGCACCATTTTGTAATGGTGTGTTTACTTATTTTAAAAGTAACGTGTTAGAGTATTAGTTACTGTCAGTTACTGTCTTAGTAATATTACTAGTAACGCGTTACTGTCCGACACTGGTTACAGCCTTATTCCAAAATGGACAATGGAATTTATTTTTTACCTCAAAATTCAAAACTTGCTTCAAAAAAATGCAAGAAAATTTATTAAAAATAATAATAAAAATACTGTCACCAGTCTGAGGTTCAGAGCTCTGGAGCAGCTTTTCATCCGGAATATCTCTGTTCATTTCTGCATTCATATTTCCCTCTATCCTGACTTGTCTCCCACTTCATGCCGCAGAAAACATCCCCACAGTACGATGCTGCCACCACCATGCTTCACTGTAGGGATGGTATTGGTCTGTGATGAGCGGTGCCTGGTTTCCTCCAAACATGACGTCTGGTATTCACTCTGAAGAGTTCAATCTTTGTCTCATCAGACCAGAAAGTTTAGTTGCTCATCGTCTGAGAGCTATGTGCTTTTTTTACTGGGGCGGCTGTAGCTCAGTGGGTAGGGTTGTCTCCTTTCAAGTTATAGTATTCATATTGAATAGCAGAAAACAATAATTTACTAAACGTCATGCTGTATTAAAGGAAACAGCAAAGGAATGACTGAGGCCCATAGAGAGAATGCAGAGAAGGCAGTTCTGCAGTGGCTTCACTGTCTAGAATTGCCCACTGGATATGGATTATAAAATTCTATACATTTTGTCAGACATATAGAATAGTACAAAATTAACTGATGGATATGTCATGACATTTATCTGTTGATCACTGGTTATTCAATGGTTATTAATTTTCTAGAACTGTATGTTCATGCTGTGAATACTTTCCAAAGGAGATTTTAACATGTATGAATAGCCTGAAAACAGACTCCTGTTACTCATATTGAATAGCAGAAAACATCAAAGTGGAAGAAAGATGTAAGATTATATCATTTTACATTACACTGGAACAAGAAAATCATGTTGACATTTTACTTGCATGTGAACCAGAGTTTGTCAGTTATACCTGGGGCCACTAAAGATGTTGACATTACACTTGCATGTGAACCTGAGTTTCAATGTCAAATTCAACTTAATTGTCGATTTCACAATATGATCAGTGCATTCAGTGAAATCGAAATGCTGTTTTACCCAGTCCCCAGACAGCACAAATGACATAATAATAATATTATACGCCCTACGTTAAGTACTAAATTAAACTAAGTGGATATATACAAATGCTGTATTAAGTACTAACTACTACTAAACTAAACATTGTAGACATTTGTCAGTTACCTGCAGTACCTGCAACCACTACATGAAGGAACACATTTTACACTTGTTAGTGAGGTCATCACTTGGTTAATATGTAGCAATTCGAAATAAACATTCTAACATGAGTGAATGTTCTAATAACAGTCTACTGTTATTCGTGTTGAGTAGCAGAAAACGCCAAAGTGGAAAAAAGATGCAAGATGTATTCACATTATACAGGAGCAAGGAAAAAATGCTGACATTACACTTGCATGAGTTTGTTAGTTGTATCTGCGGCCACTGATTCAGCCTGTCATTGTCACGGTGATCTAAATAATGATATTATATATTCTAAAATTCCATACAATTTGTTAGACATTATAGGGGAATAGGGTTCAAAATTAACTGAGGGATATGCCATGACACTTATCCCTTGATCGCTGACATTAAGACAATTTTTTTCTGAAACTGTATGTTGAAATATGCAGTGAAATGAAGCATTATCTAAAACTGTGTTAAATTTGCAATGCAGTTTTGCATTTTGCATTAAAAACGCAGAACAAGCTGACGAACTATATTCGAAGGAAAGTGGTAGAATGACAGTTGTTTTTTCTCCATTGTCCGTTGACACATATGTCATGGCTTAAAGACTGAATTCATAACTTCTATGAATCCATCCATCTATTATCTACCGCTTATCCTCATAGGGTCGCGGGGGGTCTTAGGGTGAAAGGCAGGGTACACCCTGGACAAGTCTCCAGTTCATCACAGGACACATAGAGACAGACAACCAGTCACACTCACATTCACACAATTCAATTTAAATTAGCCAATTAACCTAATCCCCATGCATGTTTTTGGATGGTGGGAGGAAGCTGGAGTACCTGGAGAGAACCCACGCAGACACGGGGAGAACATGCAAACGCCACACAGAAAGGCCCCGGGCCCGGGATACCTTCTTGCTGTGAGGCGACAGTATTAACCACTACACCACCGTGCCGCCCCTCTATGAAACCAATCACATAAATTTTAAATAATAGAATTTTATTTATTTTATAACTTTGATTATTTAAACCATGTTAGCATGTATTAAATATTTACATTTAATGCATTTTAAAATTGATTTGATTATGCAGATTATAATTAATTTTAATACATACATTTACATCATTGGAAAAAGGAACGAGGAGATGACCAATATCATTGCAAAGACATAGCTCCGATCACAACGGCGCAGGTGGATCTGGGTGTGGTTGGACCGATTCAGACCTTTATGCGGGGGAAAAGTGCACCTGTCAGTAGTTTAAGATGAAATAAAAAAAAAAAAAATTCAAACGGGTAAGCATAATCTCATAATTAAATGGCTGTTTGACTGTGCAGTTGTTTTAGCCCACACATCAGTGTGCAAAATACCCCCACCCCTCCATCAGCCCATCGAAAGCCTCAAAAGCAAACTTTTGAGTGGGTCTCAAATTTTGTGAAAAAAAAATCATAAGAATACAGTATATACTACTTTCACTAATGGTCACTAAAATATTCACAAAATTTTTTGGCAAGGGGAGCCAGCCATTCTTGTGCCCGTATGCAAATTAGCCATGTGTTTTTTATTTCTACACCCGACACCCTTCCCCACCTCACCACTGAATACTGATTCCTTCCCATTTACACTTTAGCCTAGTTTTGTTATTTTATTATTTCTGCATTGCTTTAAAATACATTCAAATATGTATTGCACCGTTTGCACGTCTCTGTCCCCAGTTAGTCCTTGACAAGTGCACTGATTGCATGTCGATACCTGACATTTATGCAGTCGTTTCCTTGCAATGAAATGCACAACTTTGCATAGGCCACTGCATGTTGAGAACATGTATATCTGTATTGTGCAACAATTCATAAATGGGGACCCCCGAATATTGACAGGTATTTCGCACACTGTCACACATAGCCGAAATGCCTTCATATCATGTTCTGTTAAATCATTCTATTTAAACTGACAGACTTCTACTCAGCCAACAGAAAGAAAATAGATGCCCGTAAAACCGGTGGTGGTCCAGCACCGCCACCTCTAATGGAGACAGGGAAGCTGGTCCTAAGCCAGAAATCTGCATACATGATGGGATGTGAGAGCATGACTGGTGATGCTGCAAATGTAGGCAAAGGACAGATTAGGTTGTTTCTGTAGATTAAGGACTGTGGCGTGAAACGGTACCGCTCAGAAATGCAAGAACATCTATGCTCGGATAACTATCTCCCAACGAATATTTAGGGTGTTTTCACATTTTCATCGGGAAAATGGAGTTATCCATATTACATAAGAGCATAAAAATGCTGCCATGGCTGCATCCAAAATTCCATATTAACATGCTATTGAGTATGCTAAACCAGTATGTGACATTTTTTTTGTATATCAGAAACCTTAGTATGAACCCAATAGTACGTGAGGTGCACACAGAATGGCTCCAGGGAATCAAACACGGTACCTTCTTGCTGTGAGGCAACAGTGCTGACTTCTACACCACTGTGCCACCCCTCGTGTTCACATATGCGCAAAAAATGCTGAGTCATCAGTCTGAGTTTGTTTGAAGGGCTGAAAGGGACCAAGTGAAAACACCCTTAATTCTCTGCGCAGTAATGCTGCTCCTTCATTCACTGGATCGTTAACAAAAAGAACGTATCATTTTGACAGACGGCAGAACTAGACTGCTAACTGAATGAATGAATGAGGAAATCAAACAACGTGTGTGGCTGAAAGAGGGCGGAGACAGAGAGAAACTCGAGGTTCATATAGAAAAACATGGTCTTGACCAGGTTAGGTTCATCGAGTCTGTTACTATGGCAACTGACTGAGAGCTTAAGTTACCTCTCTCTGTGAAAAAGGCTAGAGTTACCCCTCTTTCTCTGGTTTGGGTTACCTCCCTTTTTGAAACAGAAAACTCAGAGTTTCCCTCATTTCAGAGTTAACAGACTCAAAGTTTTCACTAAACCTGCTTTGTGAAATGGACCCCTGCTGAGTGTCTGATGATGGCCTCATGCAGCAACTTGTAATGGCTCTTCCTTGCAGTGGAGTGGCAGGTCACCAGACCAGCCACAGGTGGAGTGGAAACAACGGCGACAGCAAGAGACGAGGTGGAGAGGGCAGCCACTCGCCCAGCGGTGGAAACAGAGGAAAGCGTGGCAGCAGTGCCAGTTTCAACCACCCAATGGATGAGGCAACATGGAGCTGGGACTACCGAGACGTCAACCTGATGTTCCATTTCATCCACCAGGAACTTTTAACTCAGGTGACTTTGGCTATCTCCTCTCGAGATGAGGAGAGCCCCAACTTGGAGCCTATTTAAATCAATTTGCATATGTATTTATGGGTGTGGTGAGGGAGGAGTCTGCAACGCCGACATGTGTGCTTAATTCCACGCTGATTGGGATGTATCAAGGGAGCTGCATGGATTCAGGCGTTTACACTTTTTTGATACATCTGGATTTTTGATGCTATTCACCACTTCCTGGATTACAGTGTACACCAACTCTCAGTATGAAATCCACGCAAGTATTGATACATGAGGCTCCTGGTCCATGGATGTCGACTACCGCCATAATAACATCTCTGATGGCTGCTCTGATGTTGACCTACTCTGTCTCAAAGTTGCTGGAATACAATACCTGCCATTGTGTAACTCCAACAAAAAGCAACTCAGACTTCTATGCAGACCTCAGTATGTCCACAGAGGCTCATAGAGAAAGTTTGTTTAAGTTCAGCCTCCAAGTGTCAGCTCCATCTCCTCTATCTGGTCCGCCTGTCTCTCTGTAGCATCTCAGTCAAGTCATCAGAGCTCTGCCACTGTGGTAGGCAATATTTTAGGGAGTTGCAGGACAGCTGCTCACTGAGTGTGATGGAAGACGACCCATCCAGAGGATTTTTATCTCATCTACTATTAAAAGGTAATGTTAGTGTCATGGCCGGGCACCTAGAAGAAAAAGAAGAAATGACATCTGGACGGGATGTCACATAAAAAGGCGGGGAGAAATATGGCCACAAAATAACCAAATGACAATTAAATGCATTTATTTATTGATTTATTTATGTTATTTAAATTTATGTGTGTGTACCAACATATTTGGTTGCATTGGTTGTTTGGTTGTTCAACAATAAATGTGTTAAGCAGAGCATTTCCATGTCTTTTTTTTTCCGTTGTTGTTTTTATGTACGAAAAATGTCATACAAATAAAGTTTGATTTGACTAAAATTAAAACACAGTTCCAAAATCATCACTATGTTGAACTGAAAAGACTTGTTGTAAAATCAACATGAGTAACATCACCAGATGAGTAATTTGAAGCTTGACAGGGTTAAACAAAAGCATGACCTGCCCACATGATCTACTTACTAGGAGTGTGTAGTAACAGTTCTGATCAGGATACTGAAGAGAGAACACAGAGATGGAAACTGAATTGAACAATAGAGAACAATGGGCGAGGAAAAGGGAATATATTCTGGCATCAGCAGGCTATATGGTGGGTCTTGGCAATGTGTGGAGATTCCCCTACCTGTGCTATAAGAATGGAGGAGGTAAGCTGGAACACACTATGTCTATATACTGTAATATTTCAGATGATTGCACCTGAAAAATATAAACTGGAAGATTATTACTAACCACAAAAAACAAACAAAAACTACTAATGGCATAACACTGTTTTTCAGTGTTATCAGTGTGTCATCTGGGTGATGGGTGATGCATTGTGTGGTGATAGAAGGGTGTAAAAGCTAAACTAGTGCAACAGCCTGAACCACAGACCTACAACCACATTTTCTGAACATTTGATGTACAGTTTAGTCAATATGACTAAAACAATTTCATTGTGTAAATTTTATTGACAAAACATTTACAACTACATTCTGTGGGGAAATTCAACAGAGCTATTGCTTTCTACCAGCAACAGCAACCAACTGCCAGTAACCTCAGATATGTTATGGTCAGTCAGCAAGATGGAGGTGCCTCCTTGGTAACATTGATTAACCAATTTGCAGAAAGCAACGGAAATCAAGTTTTACGAACCACATCAGTCTCATTGAGGCTACGTGGTGCAAACAACAGGTTACAGCAACTGTGTTGACTTAATGACCACTGGTTGTTCTGTTATTGAGCAATTCCTCATTGGTCCATATAGCACTCCTGAAAAAAAGTCAAGTCATTGAAGTCATTGTAGACCACCACAGGCACCACACCAGAACTGACACAAACATCAAAATGTTTTTGTGCCTGTATCAATGCCAATGCTTCTTTTTTTATCATACAATTATTTAACTGACATTAATTTGAGGAAAAAGCTCACTGGTATATCAAAACCCAAGTCACCAACTTTTAGAGGGACAGTGCAAACAATAAACAGATCATTAAGAACATTTCTGGGTAGGTTCTCAGTCATTCAAGTCAAGGTGAATCAAAAAGAGCAAAATGAGTCAACTGGACTTGCTTTATGTTGGTTTTGCTCATTGAAGAGGCTTCTTCAGTTCTGACTGGTAGAGAGTTCAGAGAATTATACTCCTGTCGGAGCAGAAAAGAAACGACTGAAACTACTGAAACAACAGGTCTCGTTAGGAAAAGTTACCATTCCTGTTGGAGTCGTTGTCTTACCCACCCTTGTTAAAGCTGTTAATGTAATCTGCAATTAGGTGTGAATGGATACTGTGGTTTCTGGGGATGGAGGTGATGGAGGGATTGGAAGGTGTTCAGCTGCAGGTGGTTTAGCTCACACCACTTGACAAAGGAGTCCACGATGTCCCTGTACTCAGCATCCTTCCCCTTGTTGATACAGCCAACAATCCTCGAGTCATCTGGAAACTTCTGCAGGTGACAGGTCCCTTATGTGTATTTAAAGTCGGTAATATACAGAGTGAACAGGAAAGGTAAGAGCACTGTCCCCTGAGGGGCCCCTGTGCTGCTCACTACAGTGTCAGACATGCAGCCCTGCAGTCTAATGTACTGTAGTCTACCAGTCAAATAGTCCAAAATCCAGGACACCAGGGGTGCGTCCACCTGCATCTCCGTCAGCGTACTTCAGGCCAGATAGTGTTGAAAGCACTTGAGAAATCAAAGAACATGACTCTCACAGTACTTCCAGATCTGTCCAGGTCAGTGTAGGAGCGGTGAAGCAGGAACAGGGGCATCACTAGACCTAATACTGTACTGGGGCACAGCTGGGGCACAGATAATTAATGCAAGTATGCGAGCAAAACATTTTTAGCACTTCTTTATCATAAAAAAGCATAAATAGTGCTTTAAACTATACAATTAGAATTACTAGAGGTAAAAATAACATGATTGAGACATCCCTTGTTAATAGTCAATTTACCTCTACTCATGCTCATCAACGTCCATATCTCCTTCACCTCTTCTTGCACTTTGCTGCTCCACTTTGTCTAGACAGACATGGAAATATATATCACTATAACTGTTATACAGTTGACCAGTGGTTCTCAACTGGTGGGTTGTGACCAAAAAGTGGTTTATCTTACCTAGCGACCTCTGTCATTCCTCGTTGCTGCTTTATCCCTACTGTGAACGAATAGCTTTCTGATATCCATCTACAAGAGTAATGCTGTTTGAGTCAAATCGAAATAAAAACAGTGCATTATGTTAGATGATGCCATCTTCTACTCCTAGATTTGGCTGGTAGGCAAACTGAAGAGGGTCCAGTGAAGTTTTAATCAGAGGCCGGAGGTGTGACAGGGCCAGCCTCTCCAGAGACCTCATCAGATGGGAAGTCAGAGCCACCAGTGTGTAGTCGTTGGAGACACTGGAGCGTGCCTTCATTACAGGAACCAGACAGGATGTCTTCCACAGTACAGGGACCCTCTGTAGACTCAGGCTCAGGTTAAAGATGTAATGGAGGACTCTACACAGCTGGCCAGCACATGGTTTGAGTACCTGCGGGGTGACACCATCGGGATCTGCAGCCTTGTTGTGGTGTCTCCTCATCTCCTCACAGTCTTGGTAGTCACAGACTGCCGCTGGACCAGAGGCTTATACAGGGACTGCAAATGGATGAGGTTATGGTCTGATCTCCTTAATGGAGGGAGGGCTGTGAAGCTGTATGCTTCCTTAAAGGTCCCATATTATACACTTTTTCAGTAATTTTATATAGGTCTCAGATCCAACAGGTCCAACAATATTTTATTCAAAGTGTATTACCCCAAACTCAGCCCTGGTCCTGAATTCCAGCCAGTTAAAATCACTGTATTGAGCTCTGCTGAGAACAGACTGTTTCTGTGTCTGTACCTTTACATTTTCCTGAGCTGTGTCTGACCAGGCCCCCTCTCTGGAGAGAGGAAATGTCTCTCTCTCCCCTTACCATGCACTTATGTTTACTTATCGATGCAAATTACAAATAAGTGTATAACGCTAGCTTCAAATGAGCCTTGTGCTCACAGAGTTTATGTTGAATGTGTCCTGATATGAATTACCTAAGGACATTAGCACTGCAGCAATCGTAGCTCCGTTAGTGGCAGTGTTCCATGTGTAAACATGTCCTTGTAGCGTTAGCACTGCAGCTAATGGAGCTAGCTAAGATGACAAGTATACCACAGGGGAAATAAAGTACTGGGAGGATCTGGACTGTATAGAATACATTAGTTTATGACAGAGCTTGGTTAGCACTGCAGCTAACCGCGTTCCGGAGGACTGCTTTGTAATTATAGTCCATGTTTACAAAGCAGTTCTCCAGAGGCTTTGTAAACATGGACTATGTTTACAAAGCAGTCCTCCAGAGCGCGGTTAGCTGCAGTGCCAAATGAGCTCCGCAGGACTGCTAACGGAGCTAGCTAAGATGACAAGCATACCACAGGGGAAATAAAGTACTGGGGAGATCTGGACTGTATAGAATACATTATTCTAGGATGAAGCTCCATTAGGTGCAGTGCTAACTGAGCTCCGGAGGACTGCTTTGTAAACATGGGCCCATAAATGTTATGCTTGGCTACACAGCTGAAGCTGAAGCATGGATCGGTACCAACTGTCCAGGACACTACAGGCATGGAAGCTGTAAGTTAATCCATTTTGTGTTGCAGCTCTACTTATCATGATGGCCTGTAAACATGTTTCATTTAGCATTGCAGCTACCGGAGGTACCGGAGCTACCCTCCGGTACCTCCGGTAGCTGCAGCACTAACGTTACTGGGACATGTTTACAGGCCATCACGATAAGTAGAGCTACACAGTAAAGCAACACAATGTTATTGTTATTATTAATATTAATATTAATAATAACAATAACAATAATAATACAAGCAAATGGCAGAAACAGCCACCACCACAATGGGTCCTAACAGAGTGGATTAATTGCCTAAACTTGTATGTGTGTAACAACTATGTGGTGCAGTTTGAAGAGCATGACAGTTGAAGAGGATTAATTTGATTTTCGGTTCCTAGAAATGATGTACCAAAACTGCAGCTTCCTCTATTGCAGGAACATAATATTGAAAGAAATGGCAGGACAAGAGGAACAATTTCTAATAAATCAATAAAATGAGTTCTAAATATATCAAGCACATGTATTTGAGTTTGTTATGCAATTTATAGATGCTGGAATTCATTCAAGCCAATATATTAACTGTAAGCAATCAAAAGAATGCTTGTTATCCCGCTCACCAGCCTCACATATGCTGTGTGTGCATATGTAATATGCTTCAATATATTAAATGAATGACAATGATTAAAGTTATGTTCACTATACCTCTAAATGTTAATTTTGATTTCTGAAATGTCTGAATTTTAAAAGATCAATGGACAAATCAGGAAAGTAACTTTTGGATTAACCTCAAATAAAAATAGTAAAGTTAGTGGCAGCATCACATCAGATCAAACACTTGATCAGCTCAGCATCACAGGTCTCATGTCTATTTTTGTGTGTCTACAGGTGTCTTCCTGTTGCCTTACTGTTTCTTCGCTGTGCTGTGTGGCGTGCCACTCTTCCTGCTGGAGACTGTGATTGGTCAGTACACACAGGAGGGCGTCATCACCTGCTGGACCAAGCTCTGCCCACTGGCACAGGGTAATCACGTTACATCTGTTTAATGTTGAATACACTGAAGACATTATTTCATTCAAAACTGACTGGAATTGAAAATTAATTTCTGTGTGTTGAGATTAGGGAAGTAAATGAAGCACTGTGCCGATCAGCTGTCTGCGGTGTTCATGGACACCTCACTGGAGACATGCCATGTGCCAGCCTGCATCAAGACCTCCACCATCAACCACATACCAAAGAGAACCACCTCTGTGGTAATGAAACCTTTGAGGGCCTTGTTCTTTTTACACCTCAAGACCATCACAGAACCCCTCCTGGACCCCCTGCAGTTGGCCTCCAGAGCCAACAGGTCTGTAGATGATGCAGTTAGCATGGCTCTGCACTTCATCCTCCAGCATCTGGGCTCCCCAGGAACCTATGTTTGTGGACTTCAACTCTGCCTTCAATACCATCATCCTGGCTCTGCTGTAGGACAAGCTCTCCCAGCTGAATGGCCTGGATTCTACCTTCATTGATAACGTCACTGTTGAAAAACAGATCAGGCGTTATCATAACAGCAAACCATGGATGACTGGGGATATGAGGTACTTGCTGAGAGACCGTGATTGAGCCTTTCGGTCTGGAGACCAGGTCTTGTACAGTGATGCTACTGTAGATCCAACCCAAAGAGAGGCAACAAGGCAAAAGCAGCCTATCGGAGGAAGATTGAGGGTCACTTCACCAAGAAGGACGCCCAGCATGTCCGACAGGGTATCCAGCAGCTCACCAACTTCAAGGGCAGCAGAGATCCAACCACCAGCACCAGTAGCAACCCACTTGCTGAGGAGCTAAACCACTTCTTTGCACATTTCGAGATGGCTACAGAGACTGGACCCACACCACCACCATCCACCAACAACCTGGCACTAAAGCCCAATTTACACCGCATGCATAACGGCAGCTTAACTGAAGCCGAGGGACAGCTGCTGTGAAATGCTTTCACGCTGCACTGCAGTAATGCGGGTGGTGTAAACTGGGCTTTACTGTGAGCACAGAGGATGTCAGGAGAATGCTCCACGGTGTGAACCCAAGGAAGGCTCAAGGTCCCGATAGCATTCCAGGGAGGGTACTAAGAGACTGTGCTGACCAGCTGGCTCTGGTTTTTAGTAATATCTTTAACCTCTACCTGTCAACATGCACTGTCACCAAATGTTTTAAATCTGCCACCATAGTGCCTGTAACTAAGAAGCCATCTATAAGCAGCCTAAATGACTACAGCCCTGTGGCTCTTACCTCCACTATGATGAATCTTTTTTCCCTCCCAGTCTGGATCAACACCTGTTTTCATACAGGGCAAACAAGTCAACAGGAGACGCCATCAACACTGTTCTTCACACTGCTCTGACTCACCTGGAACATCCTGGCACATCTGTGAGGATGCTGTTTGTGGATTTTAGTTCTGCATTTAACACCACCACCCCCAGCAGAATGGTGTCCAAACTGCAAGACCTGGGTGTCAGTTAGCACACCTGCAGGTGGATTAGGAGCTTTTTAACACACCGTCCCCAACCAGTCAGACTGAGGTCCCATCACTCCTGCACCCTGACACTCAGCACTGGGGCCCCGCAGGGTTGCGTGCTAAGTTCTCACCATCTTCACCCACTACACACATGACAGCACACCAACCCATAGCACTAACACAATCATGAAGTTTGCGGATGACACTACTGTAGTGGGACTGATACAGAACAACAGCGAGTCTGCCTACAGGGATGAAGTCCAAAAACTGACTGCATGGTGCTCTGACAACAACTTGGTACTCAACTCATCCAAAACAAAAGAACTGAAAATAGACATAAGGAGGAAGAGAGAGGAATCTGCTCCTCTTTACATCAGAGGAGACATGGTGGAGCAAGTCAGCAGTTTCAGGTTTCTGGGCACTCACATCTCTCAGGACCACACAGGGACTGTTAACACCACCTCACTGGTCAAAAAGGCTCAGCAGAAGGCTCTATTTTTTTAAGGTCACTAAGGAGAGTGAACCTGTCTCAGCAGCTGTTTTCTGTCCTTCTACAGATGTTTAGTTGAAAGTATTCTCTCTCATTACAGCCAGGTGTGGTTCAAAAGCTGCACGGTGACTGACAATAAGTCACCGAGAGTTATGAAATCAGCTCAGGGCATCATAAACATGCAACTTCCTTCTCTCACTGACATATACAGAGCCCAATGCCTGCACCGAGCCACAAACATACAATATGACAGACTTATTTTACCCAGGTAACCACCTGTTCAGTGTGCTGCCATCAGGGAGACGGTACAGGTCTATTCAGGCATGCACCTCCAGACTCGTGAACACATTCGTTTTTAATAAAAATAAAATAAAACATTTGTGCCAACAGAGAACTAAACCCATAGGGACTGTGCAATATTGCCAGCTATAACAACTGTAGCTGTTACCAGTTTGTTTATTTATTTATTCAGTACATACAGTATGTGAGTTGGGGTGGCACGGTGGTGTACTGGTTAGCACTGTTGCCTCACAGCAAGAAGGTACTGGGTTCGCCTTTCTGTGTGGAGTTTGCATGTTCTCCCCGTGTCTGCATGGGTTCTCTCTGGGTACTCCGGCTTTCTTCCACCATCCAAAGAAAAAGGCTAATATAAATTGTTCGTAGGTGTGAATGTGAGTGTGAGTGGTTGCCTGTCTCTATGTGTCCTGTGATGAACTGGAGACTTGTCCAGGGTGTACCCCGCCTTCCGCCCTAAGACAGCCGCAACCCTAAGAGGATAAGCGGTAGAAAATGGATGGTTGGAGTATGTGAGATGATTTGTATGCTTGTGTTGTTACTTTGCACTTTGTTATGTTTTTATTCCACTGAAAGGAGTTGCCATTGAGTTTTGTTGTACAGTTGTGCAATGACAATAAAGCATGCTGATTCTGATTCCGAGGTGGATTACAGACTTCCTGTCTGACAGGAAGCAGCATGTCAAGGCTGCATTCTTTCTCCATTACTCTTCTCCCTGTACACCAAAAGCTGCACTTCTTTCCTCTTCCTGGGCTCCATCATCACCAAGGACCTCAAGTGGGCACTGAACATCAGCTTCTTCACCAAAAAAGCACAGCAGCAGATGTACTTCCTGTGCCAGCTAAAGAAATTCAACCTACCAAGGACAATGCTTAATGCCTCCAGGACCCTGAAACGTTAATGAAAGATTGTAGGCAACCCCTCCTGTTGTGTAATGGAATGTTCATGATTCTAATATGTTGTAACACGGACCCATTTGGGGGGTACACAGTTCAGTTCCAGGCTTCACAGTAAATGGTCAACCGAAGTCCAGTCTCTGTCGTTATTCTTCAGTTGTCAGAACCTACAAAGTTATAACGATAACGTAACATGGTGTCAGATTAGTGGTAGTAATACGGTAGGGACAACGACGGAAGGGAAATGAGTGTGGAAAACCAACAAGCCCGGTCTGAGGTACCGTTAGCTCAGCCACAGCTAGCACAGTCGCCGTTGCCTCAGTACTTCCCTCCGAGTAAATTTGACTTTTCAAAACCCGACGAATGGCCGAGGTGGATTAAGCGATTCGATCGCTATAGAATTGCATCAGGGCTCGACAAACAGTCACAGGAATTTCAAGTGAATGCATTTATGTACTCGGCAGGAGAGGAGGCTGAAGACGTTTTGAATGCGTTGCCGTTGACAGAGGCTCAAAGAAAAACCTACAACGATGTCACGGCAGCGTTCGAAAAGCACTGTGTCAGCAAAAGGAACATCATCTACGAAAGAGCCTGCTTCAACCGGCGGAACCAGCAACCGGGTGAGAGTGTGGAGTCTTTCATTACTGCTGTGCATACGTTAGCTGAACATTGCGAGTTTGGAACTCTGAGGGACGAGTTGATAAGGGACAGACTAGTTGTGGGAATCCTAGATGCCAGGCTGTCGGAACGTTTACAGCTAGATGCAGAACTCACCCTAGAAAAAGCCATAACGCAAGTCAAGCAAAATGCAGCAGTGAAGAAACAACAGCCGGGGCTGAGGGGGGCTGAGCAGACAGCAGGGCAGGTAGAAGTCATAACAAAGAAACAGAAGACGCGTAAAGTTGTTTACGAAAAAATAGATGGTCAGACAGCAGGTTGTGGCAAGTGTGGGAACACGAGAAAACATTCATGGAAAGAATGCCCGGCACGTGACGCAGAGTGTCGAAAGTGCCACAAAAAGGGACACTACGCTAAAACATGCAGGTCAGCCAAAGGTGTGCACAACATCATGCAGGGGTATATGCGATGTGAGGAGGAGGATTTCGCTTTCCTGGGAGAAGTGAGGTCAAGAGGAGAGGATGAATGGGTCGGAATGTTACAGTTAAATGGGGAAGAGATGGCGTTCAAGCTGGATACAGGTTCTGCAGTCACCGCAATTCCCAGCAGCATCTACTCCAGAAAAATTCACGGGGCACTGCAGCAGCCAAGAAAAGTGCTTTACGGCCCAGGGCACCACAGACTTGAGGTTGAGGGGTGTTTTAAAGGGAGTCTGACGCTGAAAGACAAAACAACTAGACAAGATGTTTATGTTGTTAATGAACTGTCCAAGCCTCTGTTAGGCCTCCCAGCGATCATGGCCCTCAATCTGGTGCAGCGCATCCATGCAGTGGAAACACAGCAGAAGGACATCAAGGCGCTGTTCCCCACTGTGTTCACCGGGCTAGGGAAATTAAAGGAGCCCTACACCATCGCTCTGGATTCTGATGCTGTCCCACACGCTCTATCCTCCCCACGCCGCGTGCCTCTCCCCCTCCGTGACAAGGTAAAAACTGAACTAGATCGTATGGTCAGCATTGGTGTCATCTCCAGGGTGACACAACCCACGCCCTGGTGTGCTGGTATGGTCGTGGTGCCGAAGCCCAACGGCAAGATACGGCTGTGTGTGGACTTAACACATCTAACCAAGTGGGTTCAGAGGGAACGACACATTCTCCCAGCTGTCGACCACACCTTGGGCATGCTGGCCGGGGCAAAAGCGTTCACAAAGCTGGATGCCACCTCCGGCTTCTGGCAAATCCCGCTGGCAGAGGAAAGTAAGCTGCTGACGACCTTCATCACCCCGTTCGGGAGGTATGCGTTCAACCGCTTGCCGTTTGGGATTTCCTCTGCACCTGAACACTTTCAGCGGCGCATGTTGCAGATGCTGGAGGGCTGTGCAGGCGCAGTGTGTCACGCCGATGACATTCTGGTGTATGGGGACAGCAAGGCCCAGCATGATGAGAGACTCTGTCAGGTTCTAAAGAAGTTCCAGGAGGAGGGACTGACATTGAACGGGGAGAAATGTGAGTTCGGCAAAGACAGCATTACTTTCCTGGGCCACCGAGTCTCTGTGGACGGGGTGACACCGGACCCCGAGAAGATCAAAGCCATACAGGAGATGCCTGCACCAACTGATGTCGAGGGGGTGAAAAGACTCATGGGTATGGCCAACTATCTCAGTAAGTTTCTGCCACACCTCGCGTCGTACACACGCCCAATCAAAGACCTGCTGTGCGGAAAGAACGAGTGGTGCTGGGAAGCGCCACAGAAAGAGGCTTTCAAAAGACTCAAGCGGGAGCTCAGCTCCACACAAGTGCTGGCTGCCTACTCACCGACAGTGGAGACCTGCGTGTCGGCAGACGCCTCATCCTTTGGTCTCGGGGGCGTCCTCACTCAGCGGCAGCCAGACGGAGCATGGAGACCAATCGTCTTCATCTCAAGAGGGATGTCAGACACTGAAAGACACTATGCACAGATTGAGAAGGAAGCTCTGGCAGTTACGTGGGCATGTGAGCGGCTGTCCTCCTACCTGCTGGGACTGAAATTTAGATTGGAGACAGACCACAAGCCTCTAGTGCCATTGCTTAGCACCAAGGCTCTCGACGAACTCCCACCGAGAGTGCTGAGGTTCCGGCTGAGGCTGCTGAGGTTCTCGTTCGACATCGTGCACGTGCCAGGGAAGAGTTTGATAACAGCTGACACTTTGTCCAGGGCCCCAGTCCAACACACCTTCACGGAGGAGGAAAAGGAGAACGAGGCCGAGGTCAAAGTGTTCCTGGATGCCATCACTCAGAGCCTCCCTGCTACGGAGCACCGTCTGAACGAAATAGCAGCAAAGCAGAAAGCTGACCCAATCTGTGCACAGCTGATCCGGTACTGCGCGACCAAGTGGCCAGAGAGACATGCACTGCCCCACGAGCTGGCTTCCTTCTGGCCTGAGAAAGACAACCTCACCTTGAATGGACAGCTGCTCCTCCGAGGTCAACGGCTCGTCATTCCAGGTGAGCTGAGGGGGGAGGTCTTGCAGCAGCTACACAGTGGGCACCAAGGGGTCGTTAAATGCCGAGCCAGGGCCCGCCAGTCAGTCTGGTGGCCAGGACTGTCGATCCACATCAGACAGATGGTGGAGAACTGCAACATCTGTTCACAGCATCGGGCAGAACAGAGAGAGCCGCTGCTGACGACAGCAGTGCAAGAGAGACCCTGGCAACGTGTCGGCACAGACCTGTTCTTCTGGGAAAATAGTACTTACCTGCTTGTAGTGGACTATTTTTCACGCTACATAGAAGTAGCACACCTCAGAGTAGCTACTGCTGAGACAGTAGTGGCTGCTCTCAAGGATGTCTTCAGTCGCCATGGGACACCAGAGACTGTTATGTCTGACAATGGGCCGCAGTACAGCGGTTCAGTGTTCCAGTCCTTCGCCAGAGCATATGGATTTGCTCACGTCACCAGCAGCCCCAGATACCCACAGGCCAACGGCGAGGCGGAGCGGGCTGTTGCCACAGTCAAAGGGCTGTGGAAAGGAGGAGGCGACAAGGCAAGGGCGCTGCAGACATACCGCGCTACACCCCTGGAGAGTGGCTATTCTCCAGCACAGCTCCTCATGGGGAGGCAGATCCGCTCTGACATTCCCCAAGTTCCAGCTGCACTTCGTCCTCGGTGGCCAAGCATCAGGCAGTTCCGGAAGGAGGAAAGGCGGGTGAAGGAGAACCAGCAGCGCCGGTACAACCAACGCCACAGAGTTCGGGTCCTGCCGCAGCTGCAGTCAGGCCAAGAGGTTTGGCTGCCTAAAGAAAACAAACATGGGACAGTTGTGCAGAAAGCATCTACACCCAGATCCTACGTCGTCAACACTGATGAAGGTTCACTTAGGCGTAATCGCACGCACATGCGCCCAGTTCACAACCCACAGACACCTACACATGACATCACTGAAACACCTGAGGTCACCCCAGAGCTAGGTAACACAGGCACAACTGCACGCACCACCACAGAAACAAGCAGGCATGCACATACAGATACAGATGCATCCAATACATACATCACAGCATCAGACCGAGTCTCACGTCCTCCCAGACGTCTGAATTTATAAGGCTTTTGGGACTAAGGTAGAGAAAAAAAAAAAAAAAGAGATGGAATTGTATTCTAAAGCATTTTGTATTGTAAGGTTGGTTTGAAAAGAATGTATGCAGATTATGTACTGCAAGTTTATAAAAATTTAATGGTTTGAAAAGAAAGTAATATTGACTTTAAGGTTTATACAGTTTATAGGAGATACATGTTTATGCAGTTAAGAATTCTTCACAGAGAGTTATAATTATACAATTCAAGAGTAAAGAATATAAGTAAGTAAAATGTCATATGGGAATATAGAACGGTTATGCAGTTAAATGTGGGCACTTAATGACAGAAGTCTAGTAAACACTGTCTTGGTAAAAGGGATGTCTAACTTAAGGGGGAGGTGTTGTGTAATGGAATGTTCATGATTCTAATATGTTGTAACACGGACCCATTTGGGGGGTACACAGTTCAGTTCCAGGCTTCACAGTAAACGGTCAACCGAAGTCCAGTCTCTGTCGTTATTCTTCAGTTGTCAGAACCTACAAAGTTATAACGATAACGTAACACCTCCCACCTTGTACATGAACTGTTTCAGTCCCTCTTTTCTGGCAGGAGATCGCAGTCAAATCAGGACCAGAACCTCACACCATACAAACATTTTCTTCCCCACTGCAGCTGGCCTCATCAACAAAGCCAGTGGTCCACCATCCCTCCACTAGCCTAATTTCACATTTCTGTACAGATTTATTCTGTTTTTTTTTAATCATGTAATAGTTTTTGCATTCATATTCTTAGTTACTTTATGATATTTTGGTTCTTATCTCTGCATTGCATCTATATTTTTATGTCTTTATGTGTTTATGTTTACATGTTTACATGTCATGCACCAAGATACCAAGGTGTATTCCTTGTTCGTGCAAATTTACCTGGTAATAAACTTGTTTCTGATTCTGATTCTGATTCTCTGCCTCCAGGGACTGGATACTGTATCATTGTGATCCAACTTTATATCACTTTCTACATCATTATCCTGGCCTGGGCCCTCCTCTACCTCATTTATTGTTTCAGAGACCCTCTGCCCTGGGCCACCTGTAACAATCCCTGGAACACAGGTCAGTATGAATTAAGACTGGTTGGATGTAGAGCAAGTAAAAAAAAAAAAAAAAAAACACAACTAACTCTTTAAAAGATCTCTCTGTTTAACATTAATACAGTAAATGTTATTTCTGTCAGACATGATTCTTTATATTGATCTACATGTTGGCAAGATGCAACATGGCGGCGTGTACGGGTGCAGTGGCTCTTAGCTCTCCAATTTGGTGCTTTTTTATCTCCTTTGTTCGTTTTTATAGTTTTTTGTTAGGCCAACTTTACATACAGTCGCCAGGATTTAATATACCTTGGACTAAGGTAAAATGTGTCCATAACAATCAATTTCCAACAAAACAACAACATTCCAGAGGACCACCAGGATCTCCGTGGATAGTCAGCCTACCCAGCAAGTGACGGAGACGGTGGAAGGAAAGGAAGCAGAAGCGATGATGCTGGTCGGGCCCAGCTGCTGAGCTACGGAAACAACCGTACACACCACCACTACTGAGTTTCCTGACCAACGCCACATCCATCACCCACAAAATGGTCGAATTGGAGCTACAGCTTGCAACAAACAGTTTTGTCCGGAACTGCAGCGTTATTTTCATCACGGAAACTTGGCTTCACCCGCTGATCCTTGATGCTGTAGTTTCACTAGCGAGCCACACGCTACACTGGCAGGACAGAACCAGAGACTCCGTTAAGAGCAGAGCAGGGGGACTTTGTGTTTATGTGCACAACGACTGTTGTTGTAACAGCAGGATCATTTACACTCACTGTTCTCCTGATTCTGTTCTGAGATTCTGGCAGTCTCGTGCAGAAATTTTTATCTACCGAGGGAGCTAACGGTAGTCATTGTGGAAGCTGTTTACATCCTATACCATAGTTACATGCTAACGTCAGCATAGCACTTAGCCTACTTCTTACAACTGTAAACAAACAGCAGCTCGCTCACCCCAATGGAGTCGTTATTGTTGCCGGTGACTTCAACCAAGCGTGGAAGACTGTTCTCCCCAAATTCATCCAGTATGTGAAATGTTCCACCAGAGGAGCTAAAATCTTAGCTAGAGTTTACTCCAACATCAAACATGCATACAGGGCCACCCCCATCCCCCACCTAGCTGGACCCCACCATCTCTGCCCGTTGCTCACCCCCTCATGCACCCCTCTCCGGAGGCAAACAAGGCCACAAACAAAGACAATCACAACAAGGCCATGAGGACGCTCTCTCTCAGCTGCAGGACTATTTTTCACATACTGTTTGGGAATTATTTGAACACCACAACCTCCAAGAATATAGACACTTTACTTCCCTACTTCAAAAACTGTATGGACAATGTTACCATAAACAAACATATCTATGTTTTCCCCAACCAAAGACCCTGGATGAGCGGTGAGACTCAGGCACTCCGCAAATGCCGCAACACTGCCTTTAGGTCAGGTGACAAGCTGACAACAGTACAGTGCTGCTCGAGCTGACCTGAAGAAGAGAGGCATCAAAGAAGCCAAGGCGGACCACAGAAGGAAAATTGAGGAGCATTTCAATGACAATAACTCTAAGGCTCCATCCACACGACAACAGCACAAAAACGCTTGTGAGAACGTTGCCGGAATTATTTCTGTCTACATGGCAACGTGATAACGAGTGACAAGGATGTAACAAATATGCCACGCCGAAACACAGAGACCCATGGAAAAGAGCGAAAGAATGCAATGAGCATGCGCATGAAATCCTTGTTTACTACTACTTCTTGTCATGTGATGACGTGACGTTATCGTTAGCAACAACTCCAGGTACACACTGCAACTCTGAAACGGTGTTGTCAGATCTTCACATTGTGGAACCCATTGTCAGAAAATACCATTTTGGGTCTCCGACAACACCGGAGCCGTCTGTATGCAAGGCTGAATTGGTATTAAAATTTGGTGGAGACACAGAATTCCGTTGTCGTGTGGACGGCACCTATGTGGCAGGGAATACAATAATCCTAATACATCACTAATTACAATGACAATAACAATGTGTCTGCTAACACACACACACGCCCCACTGGTAGAGGAACTGAACCGGTTCTTTGCTCGCTTTGAGACTGACAAACCAGATCCAGTCTCATGACATCCACCACCCTCCAGCAGCACACTAAGGCTGGCTGTATACTCGCCGTGTCTGCTAGCACGCGCACTTGTGATGTCAAAATGACGTGGAAACCTATCGCAAGCTGAACAAAAAGGTGCGGCATCTGCTTATTGCGTACACAACAAAATTTCTGTCTTGCACGTGCCAAACAGGAAACGGACCAGCTGGAAGAGGATGAACGCACTGGAAACCAAGCTGAGCAAACAGGTCCATCTCTACAGACATCTGTATGACCCTTCTTCAAAGGAACATAGAGATGCTCTGCGAGCACAGAACTCATGGAAAGAAATCGCGGAGACCATGGGGAAGGACAAAACAACATTTAGGAGTCACTACTCTCTTCTTCCTCATCAGAGTTTTGGGGTGTTCACACTACAGGACTGGTCAGCAACAGGAGTGTTCACACTACAAGACTCTCTGTTCAGCAGGCGTGTCAGACTGCAGCACTGCTGTCCAGTCAACCCCCTTTGTTAATTCCTGGTTGATAAATGAGCTGCTCTTTGTTTTCTAGAGCGTAAATTATCAAAAATGATTAGCAAATCCTTTGCAAATCCCTAGCAACCAGGGAGTCCATAGCAACCTTCTACTGACACCTGACACCTCTGTTCCGGATTGGACTAAACTACTGCAGCTTCTGTTGTGCAGAATTATATATGGTTTGAACGCACCGCTGACGTCACCAACTGTGTGCGCACTAGCAGATACGGCGAGTATATAGCTAACTTAACACTTCAGGAGTACGAAGTGAGACGTGCTGAGGACTATTAACACCAGGAAGGCTGCCAGCCCTGAGGGAGTACCTGGAAAGGTACTCAAAGCCTGCACTGAGCAGCTGAAAGGTGTCTTCACACGGATTTTTAACTGTTCCCTGCAACAACCTGTCATCCCCTGCTGCCTGAAATCTGCCACAATCATTCCTGTCCCGAAAAAAAAAACACTGACAGTCTGAATGATTACAGGTCCCATGCCCCGAACCCGTTTGTGTTCACACTGTCGGGTTACTAGCTCCTCCGGGTTATGCCCCCGTTTGCTCTGCTAACGTGGATCGTCCTCATGTTGATCATATTCCAACAGAGACAAGATGACGTGTTTGAGAGAAAGAAGCTGTTATGGAGGCTACGTGCGGAACAACGGCAAAGAGCAATCAAATTACAATAGGAGCAACGAAAACAATTGAGTTATGTAAACTATAAAACAATCCGTTCATAATGCCAGCTATACCACAATGTCATGAGGCTGTATATAAGATAGCTCACTAACTGATAGGCTATTTGTTTACACCAATAGTAATAAGCTACGCAGCTAACAGCAAACATAGGACAAACATCGCATTACTGCTTTACTTGGCATGAAACTGATGTAGCTTTTCCTTTTCCTTGACACTGCCTCTAGCCCTGCTTTGGCACCACTAAGACCATGATTTGGGTCGGGCCAGAAATCGTGGGCACCAAGACGGCCCGGAGATGGCCCTCATTTAGCACCTCAACCCTGCAGTAAGGAAGCACTTAGCACCGGCAAGCACCGGCAAGCCCGGGCTGGCTCAGCTTTGGTTCGATAACTCAGGTGCCATCCACACGACAATGGAATTCTGTGAATCCGACAAACTTTAATACCAACACTGGGTTCGGAGTTCCAGTGTGTACCCGGCGTTGCTGCTAGCGATGACATCACGTCATCATGTGACCAGAGGGGGTAGTATACAAGGACTTCATGTGCATGTTCATTGCATTCTTTTGTTCTTTTTCGTGGGTCTCTCTGTGTTTCTTTGCAGCGCCACGTATTGGCGTGGCGTATGTATTACATTCTTGTCACTCATTGTTACTTGTTATTGTGTTGCCATGTAGACAGAAATAATTCCGGCAACGTTCTCACAAGCGTTGTCGTGCCGTTGTCGTGTGGATGGGGCCTCAGACTTTAATACCATCATCCCTGGTATTCTGGTTGACAAACTCTCCCATCTTGGACTATCCCCTTCCATCTGATGCTGGATTAAGGACTTTCTGACAAACCGCCCACAAACTGTCGGACTTGGCCCCCACCTCTCCTCCATTACACTCAACACTGGCTCCCCTCAGGGTTGTGTACTGAGTCCTCTCCTGTACTCTCTGTACACGTACAACTGCATGCCAACCCATTTCTCCAACTCCATCATCCAAATTTGCAGGCTGGAGCAGGGATTTTAACGACTCATTCACAGACGTCGCTTTTCACACTCCTTTATGGTGTAAATGAGTTGCAGCCCTGGCAGCGTTTCAGACTGTAGAACTAGCATCTTAAAACACAGTTCAATATTTTTTGTAACATAATATAATACTCAGTTTTTTTGGGTAATTTGGGTGTGTAATACTTAAAAAAAGATATAACCAAAATCAAATTAGATATAAAATGGTCTGTAGTAAGATCCATTATTTCTTTTTTGATTAATCGTTTAAAACTAATTTATCATTATTGTTTTTGGTTTGTTAAGTTTCCATAATTCCCTTCACTGCTGTTTAAAAGCAGTGTTTCAATCACAAGCGCATATTAACGATTTATGTCCCAACTGCAAATCACAGAAGCACCGAAATTACTCACAGTCTGCGGGAGACCACGATCCACTGCAAAAAACACCCCAAAACATTCTGACAGCGTAACTTGTCAATGCTACTCAAGCGTTTTGAATGACGGCAAAACTCGTCAATGGCACTGAAAGAGTTAACCTGTCTGTCTTTTCTACATTTTTTACATGTGGACTGAGCACCAAGTAGAGCAGTGCTCCTAATTTCGTTGTATGCACTGTCATATAATGAAAATACAGGCTTTTGATTTGATTTGATTTGATTTGGTCTCATGTCTGAATGGACCTTGGTCAATTTTATGTTAAAGTCATGACAGCCATATTACCAGGTCAAAACATTAGCGTATGACTTTTAACATATTGAACGGTGACCACAGTAGTACAATGTTAAATATACACAGAGCAGTGTCATATATTGCTTATATAATGGAACTAATGTTGCCACAGCAAATGTAATGTGATGTTTTGCAGAGCACTGTTGTTGCCTGGGTTATGGAAGATGCTTTTCCTATGCCACCATGTTCTGCGCAGTTATTAAAGAAATATATACCAATCAAGCCGACCTTTGATCATTTTACATGATGTCAGAAATAGTTCAACGAACGAACAAGGGATAAATTAAGAAGACAGATGGCAAGAAGAAAAGAAATGGCTGTTTAACCCTCCGGAAGACTTTAGGTTTGACAAGCCGACAGAGTGACCCGAGTGGAAGCAATGGTTCGAGCGATACAGAGTCGCAACAAAACTTCATAAGGATGAGGGACAAGTACAAGTGAGCTGCCTGATTTACGCCATGCGTAATAAGGCAGAAAACATTTTCAAGTTATTCACATCTGCTCAAGAGAAGTACCGCAATGACTTTGTCATCGTTATGGAGAAGTTTAACAATTACTTTTTTTTTCTGAGGAGGAATATTGTCCATGAATGGGCATGTTTTTACCAATGGTCCAACGGCTGGGTGAGAAAGAAAGCAGAATGTTTCATCAGAACCCTGTATGATCTCTCAGAGCACTGTGAGTTTGGAGCAACTCAAGAGGAAAACAACCACATCGTCGTCAGGATAATGGATAAGGAGCTCTCCCGCAGGCTGCAGCTGATGGCGGACCTGACTCTGATGCACACAATACAGACCATCAGACAGTCAGAGGAGGTAGCGCTACAAGTGAGTCTGCAAGGAGACACTGCAGGATCAGTACAGGAGAGGTAGTTTAAACGTAAAAGTACAAACTGGAAACCACAACAGCGACAACAAGGCAAGTCAAAGAACAGAAAGGGGGGGGGGAGATGAATGAGAAGAAACATGGCAAATGAGGGACAAACAGCATAATAGAGATGAAAAGCGCCCTGCAGAAAGAGCCACCTGCCACAGCTGTCACAGAATGGGACACTGGGCCTTAGTATGTCGTAGCAGGTCAGTGAATGAGGTCACAGAGACTGAGATTCACTGTGTGAACAGTGGACTGTGCTACTACAGGTTGATTCCTCTCTAGTAGAATTTAAGAATGACACGGGAACTGATGTCACTGTCATAAATGAGGTTTCGCACACTCACAGTTGAGAAAACACTGGACACACCTGACATTCCTCTGGACAGCCCTGGAGGTGAGCTGCTGTGTCTGGGCTGCTTTAATGCAACAGTCAGTCGCAAAGGAAAAGATAATCCATCCACAGCCTACGTAATACGTGGATGTAGAGTTAGCAATCTCCTCAGCCGGGCTCTGTCAGTAAGGATGAACCTGGTGAGGCAAGTAGATGCATCACCAGCCATGTAACCCACAGCGAGCATGGTACTCTAAAAACTGAACCAGTCAAAATCCAGTTAAGAGATGATGCTGTACCATATGCTGTGCACACTGCACGCTGTGTGCCCTTCCCCATGTAACAGAAGGTAAAAGTGGAAATACAGAGTATGGAGAAGGATGGGAGTGGGTGACACAACCTAATGAATGGAGCACTCCCATGGTACCAGTCCTGAAGAAGAACACAGGCACAGCCCAAATCTGCATCTACCTGACAAAACTAAATAAGTCATTCAAAAGAGAACGCTACATCCTACCCACCTCAGACGAGATAACAGCCAAGCTAAGAGGTGTAACTGTGTTTTCTTCCCTTGAGTGTTATGTAGCTTCGGTGGTACAAGGCATCCTAGCAGGATGGAAGCAGGATGGAAATTATCAAACAAAATTGTCCCGTAAACATCTCAACATAAAGATGAGCTCTCTTTGATGGTCTCTTAATAGAGTCCTGTAGGAATGAGTCCCAAAGCCCTGCAATTGTTTTGTTCTACTACGTAACAGGTCTGTGTTACCCTAGTCATGAAATTCTTTGTATTATTAGTATACACTAAACTATTACTTAAGACTAGTGATGGCCAAATAAAGCTTCATGGATCACTTGTGACATTAGTTTCCAGCATGGAAAGATTAAAAAAAAAACCATCCAGTTGTATGACAATCGAAACAGCAAAATGACCCAGCAGCTCAAGGGGATCATTTCTGGTTACGTCACTGCAGTTAGCTGCACTTCCTGATGGAATTTGTTCTGATTTTCAAGTACAGTGTAAAATGGAATTTAACACTTAATCAACATAATTCTTTGACTTCCTCTCTACAGACAGATGTGTGGACTTCACCTCCACAAATTGGACTGCAATGCAAAGTGACAACCTGACAGTGAACTGGACATCTGGAAATCTCACCAAGTCTTCAGTGTCTGAGTTCTGGGAGTGAGTTAGTGTTGTCACATCAAACTCATGATGAAATACAGAGGGTGACAGCAACAGATGTAGTATAAGTGTCACAAAGTGGACATTTAAGACTTTGTATTCCCAGGCTTGAAACACACATACACGCTTGGTTTGAGTTGAAAATTGTCTTTATCTGAGTTTCTTTTTTAGCAGCAGCAATTGTACAATTATTAAACAAGTATGAACAACAAGGAGGGAAGTTAAAAATAGTCTGTTCTCTGAGTTACTTCTTCCAGTAAGTAGCCATACAGGAGCCTCAGTCTTTACCCTGATGGCCGGCGGAGAGGGGGGAGGGTGGAGGAGGGCGGCGGTGCCCGTACTGAACCTGAAAGTCGACTCTTCCTGGTTATTGCTCTGTGTGGTGCCAATGCATCGTCCTGCTTTAGTGCCCACCTAGCTGTCCGACAGCCTGTCCCTCGTGCCGGAGCTCTACTGGTCACTTCTGCCGCGTGGCGTGTGGTCCCGCACACTTCCTCGCTTCACTTCGCTTCAAATCATGCATTGTGAAAGGGGTAGACGTGATATTTTGACGTGGGTCAATGACTCGGCAATCGACCTGGGAGTTTATCGGCTCGGATCTGATCGGCTACAGTGTGAAAGTTGAGGGTTAGAAAATCCAGCGTCTACACTCTAATTTCAGTGTGAAAGCGGTATTACTCACAGGCTGCATGAGAGCACTCTTTTGTCCTTGTTTTTCAAAAAAGGAATAACATAAACATATGTCCTTGACACTCAAAGAGTTAAAGATATCATTTTGATTCAAAAGCTTGCGCATACTGGTGGATTAACATGAAAAATATTTTGGTAATCAGCAATACTGTCAATTTAGGGCAGTGGTGACACCACCTTACACTGGGTGGTGGGCTAATACATTTGTTAAGCCCTGTAGTACATTCTGTTTTGTTGTTAAACTTGGTAATTCTTTTGGTGTCCCCATGCAGGAGAGGAGTATTGTCCATGTCTGGAGGAATAGAGGAGGTCGGTACAGTACAGTGGGAGCTGCTGCTGTGTCTCCTGGCCTGCTGGGTGACCTGCTATTTCTGCATCTGGAAAGGGGTCCGATCCACAGGAAAGGTCTGTGAACACTGGTTTGGGGATTCAGCGCCACCTGTCTCCTATATATTTCATAGATTATTTCCTACCATTTATTTTTTGACAAATGTATTATGAAATAGAAAAAAAAACAGGAGAAGTGACATGGAGACCTGTTTTGTGTCTTGCATCTCTGGTGTTGGTTGGATAGGGCTACAAAACAGTTTATAGTTAAGAGAACTTTAATGCCTTTAGTTGGATATTGAGAATTAGGTTTAAGAAACCAAGCTGAAGTTTGTTTTCCGACATCCTAATCACACTCTGCTAGAGCTCAGATCACATTTGTCAAAAGACACCCACTCCTAGGCTTTCACTCATGCTTTTGTCCCACCCAAACAAATATTAAATACATCATATTAAATACGGGGAAGCAACTTAGTCACCGTAAACTGAATGATTCCTGAGCTCAGATGTATTGACATTTTCTTTTCAGTATCAGTCCAAATGTTGTTTGCTGTGGAGAATAAAACAATGTTAGGTAATGTCAGATTGTAGGGTCAGGATTTGAACAGTTTAAGCTGTTGCTGGTGTAATTAGTGGGCGGCAGATTTTCTTAGCACACTAAGGGCCTCTTGGTACCAAATGACCAATGACAAAAAAAAGGCAACAAATATTAGACATGAACTGACATTTTACTGCACCCGAAACTGCCCCAGGTCTCCGATGGAGTGAACAGTTCGCCCATTGCTTCGCATGGGGCGTCCAAAAACAAAGTGGACGGACTTCGATTTCCCAAGGGGGGTTCCCAAAAAATTGGGGGACGGCAATCTTGTTCACGTCACTTGATCTTGTTCACGTCCGCGCACAGCTGAGATATTCAGGCGTATCCCTGCTGTAATGTGGGAGCCTGGATACACCCTTATGACCCTGTTAAGGACTCCTGCTCCACGAGGGGCAGCTGCCATGGAGAACAATAGGTGTTCTATCTGGGATGGACTGTTCTGATTTTTTATGTTTTAGCGTTTTTTTATTGTTATTTTTATGATATTCATTTATTCATTGCAAGGGGGGAAAACAGAAAACCACACACAAAAGTTGTGAGGGAAAAGACACATTAACAATTACCTGGAAAATAAACCCTTGGCTTTGAAAATTAACTCAACTAAAGCTACTCACAAAGAGGCTGAGGAATAAAGGGGAACAACTAAAGGAGAGAATTAAGGCACTAGTACCAGGTCTACTAGGAAAAGGCTACAACCAGAAACAGGGAGACTAAACAAACAAAAATACACCTACAACTCGTGAGGAGGGACTCAAAACTAAGGGGAACAGGGAAAAACACTAGGTTCAACTCTCACTGAGGATCAACTAAGGCCAACTAGAAAACAAGAGTGGTCCTACAGGCTATCAAACTTACAAAAGAAACAATCGCTGGAAGAAACAGGGACGCTGGGAACACGTGGAGTGCCGCCAGGGAAACTGGAGACTGGAGACAGGCGCAGGAACATGATGATCTCGCAACGAGACAGGGGAGACGAGACAATGTATACACAAGGGAATGGGGAACAGGTGGAGACAATTAGGGCAGGGTTTGACAATCACCAGACATGGGAAGACAAGAGGGCAGGAATTGTAAAGTTGAAATGAGAGGGAGACAGGGTTACTATCAAAATAAAACAGGAAAGACAAGACAACATGAAGGCACGAGACAAAAAAAATAAACTTAACAGACGGACAGGTCTCGGCATGGTCAGAAGTGGCGTAACCTAAAACTGATAAATTTTTGGTCGTGATCGGATCCGATTCAAGGTTATCAACGTCAAATGAAAGGTCACGCCATAGTAATGTATGGGAGATTTTGCATATTTCTGAACGCTCCAGGGTGTACAATTTTAAGCCAATTGTCCCCTAATTTGCAATAAAATCCAATATAGGAATCCAGAAGTCACAGATTCAGTTTCAGGTCAAGATCACCAAGGTCAAATATGCATTTTTAACCATTGCTTTAGCTCCTTCCTACATGAAGTTGTGGTTAGTGATGGACAAATGAAGCTTCATGAAGTACTTGTGACATTTTTTGACTCCTCCAATTTCCATTACACTAGCCTCAATCTTTAAACCAAGAACGCCACGTAGAGGAGTCAAAAATATCACAAGTGCTTCATGAAGCTTCATTTGTCCATCACAAACCATAACTTCATGTAGGAAGGAGCTAAAGCAATGCAACTGGTCTCAAAATATCCAGAAAAGAATTCTCAGTTCATAATCTTAGACATTGTTATTGTCAAATATATTGCCAGCAAACATGATAGTGATGACATGAAAAAATTACATAATTTCACTCATATGAATGTATGTATATGTGTGGGTTTCAAGGTGCGTCAAAATCAACATATTAACTCTTAGGCGTTGTGGGCTTGCAGGAGTATATGCTCTCTCAGATGCTGCCTCAGTGAAGGTCTGTGCTCTCTGAGTGCTTTTCTAGTTTCAAATGTCCTCCAAATCCACCCCACTGAACCTTAGCCATTTAGCACTCAGTGCAAGTTTCAGCCTCCCAAACAGTGGCCCTCTGGAGATATAAAGGGTCAAAAAGTGTTCATCAGCTGGAAATGTACAATATTTACACATTAACATCTCCAGAACTAAACATCCTTGAAAAATTTCCCGAAAGCCGCAGTGCCTTCTTACAAGTGTGCAGATATGCAAAAAAGGCCAAGGGGATTGGGCTTTTGCCAATGTTTTCTAGAGGAGCTATAAGAATGTTGTTTGACATCAGATTATGAGTCAGTGCATCAAATTTCATGCTTCCAGCCTCTTTGTGGGTGTCCACATGCAATGTAAACAGGTGCCTGCCTAAAGTATTCAAAGTGGGCTGAGGCCTACTTTTCCCCAGAAAACAAGAGGTGATGCAGGGGTCAGATGTACTAAAGTCAACAAAGTAGCGTGAGTGATACCTGAGCGTGTGCTGATGCTGAACCATTGAGATTTTGACCATGCAATTTTCCAGAGCTTCAAAGGAGGAAAACTAGGGAAAGATGCAGGCTTTTGTTGTACAATGGCAAGAATTTTTACTTTGATTAATTTATTTTTTTAATTATTTGATTTAATTTTACAAATTTTATCCTCTTTTTTACACCTGGAGGGGCATCCAAGGGGTGCAGAGACACCAAATTCACACTAGGGCATGAGTGGGAAGCCAGGAAGGAAAATGCAGTTTCAAGCCCCTGGATGGTCAGGAAGGCATCCAGCCAAGTCATCACACCAAAAGCCTAACTACAAGGCCCAAGACCACACAAAGATGCAGACAGAATGCCTGAGACAGAACAATGCTAGCCCAAAGTCCATACAAACACTGGTTGAGACACGTTCTTTCGCCCTGCAAACTCACCTTGGTGTTCTGGTGCAAAATTAGCTTTCCTAGGCTAAATCAATATAGAGGTTTTGCGGGGATAACAAAACAAAACAGGGTCCGATGGATGTGAGCTCTTTGTAGCTCGCAGAATAAAGCCAAAGAATGGTGCTATCGAAATCTGGAATCAATTTGCTCCTTGAGAGAGTGACGGCTCCCCAAAAAGTGCATTTTGGGACAGCACGAGTATCAAATTAACTGACACTCAAAGAATGCTTTTTTTCCTCAGGCTCCCACCGAGTGTCTGGGTTGTCCCCTTTAGTGGAGAGGAGAAATCAGCCCCCTAAATTTTGGACTCATTAGGTGATTCTGGAAGAGAGTTCCAGAAGGTTACAGAGTGTTGAGATGTGGGTTGAGAGCCTGGAGCTCCTCTCTCGGGCCCCAGAGGTTCCAGGGGCCCCAAATTCAGCACTGCAGTACTAGGGCAGGGATGGAGCACCTAAAATTTGGGAACTCTGGGCCCTCAGGAAAAAAAATCACCCCTGACAGGGCCACTTAAAGATATTTCTCACCTCCAAAACCGTCAGGATCATGAAATTTTGGGAGTTGCTCTGGGGGTGATTTTATTTCCACAAGGACCAAAGTCCCTAAACCATAGCATTCCGAAGAAGGGCTCATCCTAGAGCCCTCTGTGTCATCTGCATCCCTCCACAACCCTCAGACATCCTGCTGTGCACAGTCCAAAATAAGCACTTTTGGCCTTGGAGTGGACACTTCCACAGTGAAGCCAAAACTTGGGAACACCTGGGCCACTGTGTTAATATTACAAATCCCCAATCGGGCTTTAATCCTTTTTTTTTTCTAGAGGTCCAGCATTGCCGGCCCAAGTACGGTGAAGAGTGAAGAATCATGAGTCACGGCATACCAAAGTGGGTTCTGTCACTCTATTCTGTGCTTTGAGGGAAAGCAGCCAAGTGTGATCTGGAATGAATTGGGAAATTTCACTCAAAAATTTACATAGGCAGGAATGTGATTTGGACGAGCCAACTTGGTGCAAGAAGATCCAATCCTGTCAGGATCTGTACTGATGGGTCCATCTGGACCCCATGGATACGGCTATCTTGGTATGGGGGCAAAATTTCCTAACTCCCGTGTTCGGGGCCCAGGGGGCATCCCGCCTGTCAGCAATCTGGGATGCTTATGCAATTGGAGAATATTTGGACACCGTAACCATGCTCCCCAGTAAGACGCTCTCTTGGCAGGATCCACTGGTGCCCTCCCCTGCCCAATGGCAGGAAATTCCCATTCATTTTTTTTTTCAAAAATTGGAGGATTCCCTTGCATACTGATGCTCACTGAAGCAAACATCACAATTTTCCTCAGGTATATTTACATGTCCTAGCATCAATACAACTGAGCCAGCTCATCAAAATGAGCAGCATATTATAAATATTTGTCGTATCCAGTTTAACTTGTTACTAGACTACATGATTAAAAAACAGGATTTCTTTAATCCATTCTCATTGTAGTGAAGTCAGTTTTATTTGTCTAAATAAATATTACAAATTATGAATTTGCCTCAGAGGACTTTACAATCATCCAGGATATGACACTCTCTGTCCTTTACAGCAACAAAGTGTAGTCCCCACATTTTGATGGTAACATCTCGGGCAAATGCACAACACTTCAATCATATTTTCTCATTCTTTTAATTGTTATGACATGGAAGTTTTAGTATTAATTTTGTTTCTGTTACTGACAGCAGTGTTTCTCAAATGAGATGCAGTGACAAGATACACTAATATGAAATAGCCACTGAAATTTTCAGGTGGTGTATTTCACGGCTGTGTTCCCCTACGTGACGCTGGCCATTCTGCTGCTCAGGGGGGTGACGCTGCCAGGAGCCTGGCAGGGTGTGGTCTACTACCTGTATCCAGATCCTTCACACCTGGCAGACATTCAGGTGAGACACATCATGCAGCTTTACAGCGTCATGTTTGTTGGAGAGTTATTCTTTTTTTCACATTGTCGATACATTGATTTCATACTGATGACAATAATAGAGTGGAACAATAATGTGTCCTAATGAGTTCTGTTCATCAGGTGTGGATGGAGGCTAGTACTCAGATCTTCTTCTCTTATGGTGTTGGAGGAGGAACCCTGATCACACTGGGAAGCTACAACAAAGTCAAGAACAACTGTTACAAGTAAATCATGCAGTCAGTATTTCCATATTCTGGAAGCTGTGCTTTGTTGGAATTTTTGTACTACCAATATATTTTTAGTTTGTCTGTTTTTCACAGTGGTGGTTCAAAATGGGATGAAATGTATGACTGCATTCTAAGGTGTGTGTGTGTCAAGTCAAGTCAATTTTATTTGCATAGCCCAATATCTCAAATTACCTATTCGCCTCACAGGGCTTTACAATCTGTACAGGATATGACACCCTCTGTCCTTTACAAATGACCCTCGCATCGACTAAGGAAAAACTCCCCCCAAAAAAAACCCTTTTATCAGGGAAATAGAAACGGGAGAAACCTCAGGAAGAGTTACAGAGGAGGAATCCCTCTTCCAGGATGGACAGACATGCAATAGATGCCATGTGTACAGAATAACAACAATGAAAAACACATTAACACTCCATATAACAACAGTTAATACATATAGAATTGTATGAAATTCTCCAAGGGGATGAAGAGCATCATCAAGCTGTCGGCAATGGATGAGCAACATGTCTTCCTCACCACCACACCAATCAGATGAAGCCTGGGCAGCACTCCTTCCTCTCCACCATACCAATGGATGAAGCATGGACAGCACGTCCTTCCCTCCGCCATGCCAAGCAGGAGAAGCCTCAGCAAGATGTCCTTGTAATCACCGTGTCACTCAGTACCAGAAGATGAAGATGAAGCCTGGTCTGTCCAACCTCTACTCCACCAGGTAGACTGGATCCATGGATACCTGTGAGATGAGAACGCACAGGGACTACGAGGCACAAAACTAATCTGCAACATGTGTTAAATAGAGTGAGAGGAAACACATCCTATTCTCCACTACTGAAACAGATACAACCTGAGCAGCATCGTCTCTTCTCCATCTCATCAAACAGATGAAGCTTGGATGACACCACCTCCTTCCCACCAAGTAGCCTCAGCACCTCGCACCTAGGAGGTGAAAGCACAGGGACTCCGGGGAGGAAGGTGAGTTCGTAAAATGACTTAATGGAGGCATCCAAATGAAGAAGAAGAGAAGCTCAGTGTGTCAGAGGAAGTTCTCCAGCAGTCTAGACGTATAGCAGCTTAACTTGGACTGATCCAAGGCAGCCTGAGTCAGCCTTGGATCAGTCCTAACTATAAGCACTATCAAAAAGGAAAGGCTTAAGCCTACTCTTGAATAAGGAGATGATGTCTGCCTCCCTGACTGAAAGAGGGAGTTGGTTCCACAGAAGAGGAGCTTGATAACTGAAAGCTCCCATTCTACTTTTATAAGCCCTAGGAACCTCTAGTAGTCCTGCATTGTCAGAGTACAGAGTTCTAGCTGGATTATAGAGCACTATCAGCTCTTTAAGATAAGATGGAGCCTGACCATTCAGTGCCTTACAGGTGAGGAGGAGGATTTTAAATTCTATACTAGATTTTACAGGGAGCCAGTGCAGAGAGGCTAATACAGGAGAAATATGTTCTCTTTTCCTGGTTCTGGTCAGAACATGTGCTGCAGTGTTCTGGACCAGTTGGAGAGTCTTGATAGACTTATTGGGGCAGCCTGATAATAACAAGTTAAAATAGTTCAGCCTCGAAGTAACAAATGCATGGACTAATCTATCTGCATCATTTTGACAAAGAATATGCCTGATTTTTGCAATGGTATGCAGATGGAAAAAAGCAGTTCTAGCTGTTTGTTTCATGTGGATGTTGAAGGACATATCTTGGTCAAAAATTACCCCTAGATTCCTTACAGTGGTGCTAGAGGCAGGTACAAAGCCAGACAATTAGAATTACTTCGGTTTTGTCTGAATTTAACAACAGGAAATTGTCCGTCACCCAGGTTTTTATGTCTTTAAGGCATGTTTGGAGTTTAGTTAACTGGCTGGATTCGTCTGGCTTGAACGACAAATATAGCTGAGTATCATCTGCATGACAGTGAAAGTTTATGGAGTGTTTTCTAATAACATCGCCTAAAGGAAGCATATATAAAGTGACTAGAATTGGAGCACAGAACCTTGAGGAACTCCATAACTGACTTTGGAGTGCATGGAGGATTCATCATTAACATGTAAAAACTGGGATCGGTCTGATAAATAGGACTTGAACCAGTTTAATGCAGTACCTCTGATGCCAATTAAATGTTCTAATTCCTGCAACAGGATATAGTGGTTAATAGTGTCAAAAGCAGCGCTAAGATCTAACAAGACAAGTACAGAGACAAGTCCGTTGTCTGATGTAATTAGCAAGTCGTTAGTGATTTTCATGAGAGCTGTCTCTGTGCTATGACATTTTCTAAATCCTGACTGAAAGTCCTCAAATAGATTATTGTTCTGTGTGTGCGTGTGTGTGTGTGTCTTTGTCTGCAGGGACAGTCTATGGTTGTGTATGCTAAATGGTGCCACTAGCTTCGTTTCTGGCTTCGCAGTCTTCTCAACTCTGGGCTTCATGGCCCACAAACAGGGAATTCCCATCAACATGGTGGTTGAATCAGGTATGATTAAAGCTCAAAGCTATTGACTCTAACATGAGAATCAAATGTACCCTCTCACTATTGCTGGGAAGGGACATCTATATAAATGTCAACCTCTGTCCTTGCAGGTCCTGGGCTGGCGTTCATTGCATTTCCTCAGGCTATTGCCATGATGCCCCTGCCTCAGCTGTGGGCCGCCTGCTTCTTCATTATGCTCATTCTGTTGGGACTGGACACAGTGGTAACACCAAGAGGACACATGACACAATATTAATGTACTCCTTAAAGTATTCACGTCATGTATAAAGATATGCTACAACTGTTTGTGCTGGATCTGTTAATGTAACTTAACACTTAGCTTGGTCCAGAGACAAGACCAGGCCATTGGGGGGGGGACTAATTCAAGACCAAGACCTGACCAATGCAAGTCCCTCAATAAATGGCAGCACTTAATTTATAATAAAATATGGAAAATGTTAGAACACTATAGGAACTAAATCTGTTTATCACTCATTCATTTGTTTAATGTTGAGCAGAAATGGAAAATGGACAAAAACAGGTATTTCCAGCATTTTATCCAACTCAAATGTTTTCAGATTAAGTTTTAAGATTAAGGCTCATAGCCTTAATAGTTAAAGCAAGAACGCAATCTAGAGAAGTAAAAAAATATCACAAGTTCTTCATGAAGCTTCATTGGTCCATCACTAGTTTTGACCCCGATGGAACAGGGTGCGTGCAGAAGGAGCACATGGGCTTGAAGAATGGCACAATACTTGGCAGAATTCAGAGTACCATCACAGACAGTGAGATGACCAACACCAGCAGCACTCATGCATCCCCAAACCATGACACCACCTCCACCATGCTTCACAGTAGGTACTGTACATGGTGGAATTAATGCTTCGCCTGGCCTTCTGCATACCCTCGTATTAGCAGAAGGAAGATAAAGCTGGAAAGTGGACTGAGCTTACCACAGAATCTTCTTCCAGTTCTTGATTGTCCAGCTCTTGTGTGCTTGGGCCCAAGCTCTGTCTCTTATTGATCAGACCTCTTGACAGCCCTATAGGACCTTAAGCTATGATCTAAAAGACGTCCATGTAGAATGCGAGTGGAACACTGGACACCAGTTTGGTGTGATCACTGCTACTGATGCTCCTGTAATGTCATTCGGTGGTCTTCCCTGCACATGCTGATCAGGATGCGGTCATTTCTGACTGAGGATACTAGGGATGTGCCGATACAACTTTTTCACTTCCGATAAGATAGTGATATTGCAGCCTTGTGTATTGGCTGATACAGATATTGATCTGATAAGATATCTGCACTACTCATACATACTTTTCTTAGCTATTTGGTAGTATGGAATGTTAGAAAATGTTTTATTATGTAATATTAACAGAGCACAAGAGTCAGCAACAGTAAGCATGAGAAAAACTGACCAATTTATTTTTAACCAATGGGGTACATAACCTATGAAATATAAGAATATTCTATAATTGAAAAAAAAAAAAAAAATGAAAAATGAATTATAAGACACTAAAAAATTACCTCAATGACTCCAATAAAAATATATTTCGAAGTGCAAAATAACCACAAGTTTAGCTTAAACATAAGCATACACTACAGTTGAATAAAATAACTGAAAAATAAATTAGAAGACACTGAAAATCTTCATGCTGTTTTATGTGATGCGTGTTGACTAGAACAACAGTTATTACGGTAGCCGGGTAGGAAGTAGAGCATGTTGTGCACACACAACACTTATTACGGTAGCTGGGTAGGAAGCAGAAAGTAAAGCCTGATGGAGCATGTTGACCACAGAGAGGAACAGTTAACCACTTGCTACTGTATTAACTGTTATTATTTCTAGCTCAGATAATAGAGATAATAACACTTAACAGTGCTCTGAATTTAAAAAGGGTAGGAAGCAGAGAGCCTGGGGGAGCATGTTGAGCATGACCTAGAGCAACAGCCAACCGATCGTTGCTGCTGCTATAAAGTTCATATAGCAGCGGCGCAACTTACTCTGCTGTATTAACTGTTATTATAGCAGGTTCCCAGGATTTTCATTTCAGAAAGCTGGTAAGTTTATATTAAACTCCCCAGTTCTGTGCCACCACGGGAAATGTCAGACTTAATGAATAATCGTGCCACAGGGCCGACATCACTCCTGCTCCTTGCTACTATGTTAGCACCTTATCTCAGCTGTTGTTGTGATCACTGGGCTCTGCATGCTGCTCTGGAATGGGCTGCTGGTATCGGAGTGTTTATCAGAGATTTTAGGTGCAATCCGATATAATCCGATTTTTTAGCTCATATTGGACCGATATCCAATATTAATATCAAATCAGGACGTCCAGATATTGGCTCTGTCTTCCAAGCTGTTGGTTCTTCTGTATTTCTGCAGAGCGGTTCCAACTGCTGAAGGACTGCATTTGTACTTCCTGGCTATCTGATGGCAGCTGTACCCTTCCGGGCTGAGAATTTGTATCTTCATACGTGTTTTCTGCCTTAGGTTCCTTGTTTTAGCCATTTTTGTCTCTGAAGAACTGTCAGGTGTGCTGGCTTTATATAGGCATGAAGCATGGCGACAAAACTTTCAATCCTTTATTAGTGGATCACTATTACCAAACTGACAGAATACTCAAAATGCATTATTTTGGAACCAATCAATTTTAAGTTTTAAAGTTTTTAAGTTTCAATGGCTTTTTTGGGATTTGTTTAGTATTTTGACTGTGACTGACTGAAGGGAGAGAAGTGTGAGTTTCACGCTTAGTCCATATCCTTCCTGGGCTTCCTCATAGCCCTGGTGCTGACACAGATGGACCCAGCAAAAGTAAAAAGCTGTTGCAGAGTGGCCAGTTTCAGCGAGCCAGAAAAAAATATAGCAATTCCTCGGCTATCACCTGGTGCGCAGAGCCTTCTTGTGTGCGCGCCTGAGTGCTTCATATTCACCTGCTCTGCCTAAAGTTTTAAGTAAAGACCTCTTTTTTGCAACTCCCTGGTCTCGAGTTGTGCTGTTGGGTTCTATCATGGATCCGTCAAATGCGCGCTACGGTCCAGCCAGTCGCCTCTCACAAACTCCTGGTTAAATGAGCTGCTCATCGTTTTCTAAAGTACAAATGATTGCGTGTGTACAGCAATCACTGTGAGCTGGCTCTGAGGTTGACAGGAGCTTTTCTTTCTCCATAAAACTTTATTGAAGACCATCATTGAGTGACAATATTTATAAATCAACAGATATATTGCCTTCCAAAACACTAGAACGAAGTCCAGGGGAAGCTCCGCTGATATAAACTCATCCTGTATCTGGCGTGCCAGTCCAGTGAGGAATGAATCACGCAGAGCCTGCTTGTTCCAACCACTGTCCACTGCGATGGTTTGGAACTCAAAGGTGTAGTCTGCTTTCGCCAGTTCCCTTGAACCAGCTGGGGGAGAGTTTCTGCAGCATCCTGCCCAGGCATCGATCTGTCAAAGATCTTCAGGAAAGAGTCTATATACAGTTCAGAGGAGTTACGGGGGGGGATCTCTGAGCCCACTCTGTGGTGGCTGGAGGCATGGCGAGATCCAACGATCCTGACTCGACTACTGGTCACAATCCCGTAAGTCCGATCCTGAGGTGAGACAGCACCTCGCTGACCTGCTGAGACAGGTGATGAACCTGGGTGAGCATGGAGTCCTTGAAGTTGTCCTGTCTGATGCAGAGGTCGACCACCCCGATATATGATGGCCACTCCCTCCTCACACGGACTGAAGCGACTGTGTAATGGAAATTCCATCACACTAGCCTTCTTTACACCATGAGTGCCATAGAGGAGTCAAAAAATATCACAAGTGCTTTATGAAGCTTTATTTGCCCATCACTAAAAGTAAAAAGTACACAAATACAAACACATGCTCATAAAAGAGGCAAAATACCTACTAATTGGAGGAATAACTGAAACCAAAAATAAAGTCCCCACAAGAAAAAGTAGTAGCAAGTAAAATGCACTCACAACTGCTCTGGGCACCTGGATACAGGGCAGTGATGCCATTCATGCTTGTGCATGTGTGTTTCATAACCTTTGTGATGTGCAACAGAAAAAACAATAATGCAATTTCCCCATTGATGGATTAATAAAGTAATACTTCTTGTTCTTCTTCAAAGATTGCTTCCCTTTTCCGGTGGTGTGACGATGGTGTCCCATACCTGCTCATCTTATGTATAAACTCTCCCTTCAGTTAAAATATCTCCATAGCTGGAGTGTGCCTTTATTTGGAGTGACATTTGGTGGAGAAGGGGTAGCGCATAGGGGGCAGTTTGGGATTGGGCCATGATATTGGTAGTGTCGCTTAAATATTGGTCAGTCAATGATCAGGGATGAAAAGGAGTGTCCAGGAGTTTTTAAAGGAGTAATATGTTTATTGAAATTCTGATATCAAGAAGAAACAGACATATACTCATGGACAGAATAGTGTAAGAACATGGCAAATCATTTGAATAACAAGGGGAAAACTCACTAAAAACTGATTCACTACAAATGAGTAGGACTATGAAACATTAATAAAACAAAATTTGAGAACCATGGGGCTTGCTTTCGCCGGCTTGACTCTGACATGAAACGTGGGATTCACCTTAACGGATTGTGGTATACAATGGCGGACAATGGCCAGGTGTGATGAAGATGCTTCCGTGACGTGGCACAGAGAAGGAGGTCATGAGTGGAGAGCCAGACTCTCTGACCGGGCTTTTAGTCAGGCGCTAGTCTCCTGTTGTTTTCTTCATGCACTCCACGTTGTGCATCATAATCTCAAAAATTGCCTCCCAGACCTGATGATAGTGGGCCGGAGAGTGTGCCGATGGGACCGCCATCTCCTTCTCCATGTCTGGAAAGGCTGAGGCCTGGTAACCATATTCACAATGGAATGGAGAGATGCCGGTGGCTGCCGAGGGGAGCGAGTTATCGACATACTTGACCCATGGGAGGTATTTACTCCATGACATGGGATTTTGAAGGATGAGACAGTGCAGATACATCTGTCCATTGGACTTGGGTGGTAACCAGATGACAGGCTGACCATGGCGCCAAAGAGTCCCTCTCACTCATTGGTGTTGTTCGGGCGGCTCTTCTCTGCTAACAACTAGCCTTCATAGCTTAGCCCAGCTTCTCCTGCTCTGTCCTGCTCAGTGTGCCTCATGCTAAGCTATTCCTCTGCCTCCTTTAATGCTAATGGTACGTGTAATAAGTATAGTATGTTCACAGGTTCTGGAGGCGAGGCTTATCGAATTAGAAGCACGGCTCCGCACCATCCAAAGCCCTTCTTATGCTTCCGTAGCTAGCCAGCCCCCAAGCCGTTGCAAGCCGACCAAGCGCAGCTCCTGCTAGCTGTCCCCTGGCAACCCCTGAGCAGCTGGGAGAGTGCATCACTGTCCAAAGGAAGCGTAGCTTTAAACCGCCTACGGCTCACCACCGACCCCTTCACGTTTCTAACAAGTTTTCCCCACTCAGTGACACACCTGCTGAGAAACCAACCCTGGTTATTGGCAGCTCTGTTCTCCAAAACATGAAATTAGCGACACCTGCAACCACAGTCAAATGCAGTCTGGGGGCCAGAGCGGGCGACTTTGAATCTTATTTGAAACTGCTGGCTAAGGATAAGCATACATATGGCATTACTGTTATTCACAACAGTGGTAATGACGTGGTTATGCCAACTGGAGTTCACGAAAATTAACGTGGAATTGGTGTGTGCATACACTAAACGTGTATATACAACAATTGGAGCAGCTTCTGGGGAAAACCTGGTCTGATTAGGAGAGACTGCATTCATCCTACTTTGGAAGGAGCAGATCTCATTTCGAGAAACCTGGCTCAGTTTATTAGTCAAGGCAGGGTACACCCTGGGCAAGTCGCCACCTCATCGCAGGGCAGGGAGTTGAACAATAATTTAATAAAAATTAACACCACCTGGGGCGGCACGGTGGTGTAGTGGTTAGCACTGTTGCCTCACAGCAAGAAGGTACCGGGTTTGAATCCCGGGCCCGGCGCCTTTCTGTGTGGAGTTTGCATGTTCTCGCCGTGTCTGCGTGGGTTCTCTCCGGGAACTCCGGCTTCTTCCCACCATCCAAAAACATGCATGGGGATTAGGTTAATTGGCTAATTTAAATTGACCGTAGGTGTGAATGTGAGTGTGAGTGGTTGTCTGTCTCTATGTGCCCTGCGATGAGGTGGCGACTTGTCCAGGGTGTACCCTGCCTTCCGCCCTAAGACAGCTGGGATAGGCTCCAGCCCCCCCGCGACCCTATGAGGATAAGCGGTAGATAATGGATGGATGGATTAAAACCACCTCTGAAGTCCACATTTCTCTTAAAGGTCACCTATTACACAAAATTCACTTTATAAAGGTAATATAGTAGTAGTATGTGTCCCCATAGCCTGTGAATGAGGCTCCAGGAATGAAAAAAAGTCTGTCACCTCCCTCCCCTGCTTGCTCCTCTTCTTTGCCAATGTGTGCTGAAACAGGCAAGTTGAACATTTTTTGCCGAATGGCAAACGGCGAAATGCCCCTCCCTCCATTAGGATGCTGCCTTTGAGCCAGTCTACCAGCCCCCAATGTCAGCTTAAATGAATTCACTCCTCCTCGTAATATTAATACTCATATTCACAGAGACATCAGCCGCGGAGGAAGGGTTGCAGCCATTTTTGATTCTGGTCTATTGATCAATCCTAAACCTAAATAAAATTATATGTCTTTTGAAATCCTGGTGGGCTGCACGGTGGTGTAGTGGTTAGGACTGTTACCTCATAGCAAGAAGGTACCAGGTTCAATTCCCGGCCTGGTGCCTTTCTGTGTGGAGTTTACATGTTCTCCCTGTGTCTGCGTGGGTTCTCTCCCTTCCTCCCACCATCCATGAAAGCCTGGCTCTTTGTCTTTCTCACCTTACCTGGAAAACAGGGAAACCTATTTTATTTGTTAAATTGTACCGTGCTCTAGGTCCATATTCTGAATTTATATCTGAATTCTCTGAGTTTTTATGTAGTTTAGTCCTGAGAACTTGATAAGGTAATTATTGTAGGTGACTTTAATATTCATGGGGACGTTGATAGTCACAGCCTTGGTACTGCTTTTATCTCGCTGTCAGATTCAACTGGCTTCTGTCAGAGTGCTCAGGAATCAGCTCACTGTTTAAACCACACCCTCACACTCCATCAGGTAAAACCGTGCACACTAGTGCTGTAGCCAAATTTAAGAATATAATTCCATTAGCTTTTAATTCAGTGCCGAATCTCAATATACCTGAGGACTCTAACCTCACCTAAATACTGCTGCAGTCCCTCTGTGAGCATCAGTAGACTGTCTTGTTCCTCTAAAAAAAGAATGAGAGATAATGAGAAGATTATAACTATTAGGGAGAAAATCAGTCACACTGTGCTTTTAACTGAAACTGCTTTGTCCTCAAACAAAAGAACCTTAGAAACCATTCAAGAACCTGATGTATATCTGGACTGCTTTTCTCCCATAGACCTCCTCAAACTGACTTCAATGATTTCCTCATCCAAGCTGTTGGATGAGACAGCTCCTCGATCCCATCCCAACTTGACTGCTTGAAGAAGTTTTACTGTTACTGAGCACCTCTTTCTTAAACATGATCAACTTATCTTTGCTGTCTGGCTGTGTACCTCAGTCATATGAAGTAGCTATAATCAAACCTCTTCTGCAGAAGTCCACTCTTGATCCAGAGGTTTTAGCCAACTAAAGAACAATATCCAACCTTCCCTTTCTCTCTAAGATCCTTGAGAAAGTAGTCAGTTGTGTGACTTTCCACAGAGCAAGAATCTATTTGAGGACTTTCGATCAGGATTTAGAAAATGGCATAACACCAAGACAGCTCTGGTGAAAATTACTAACGATCTGCTAATTACATCAGACAATGGACTTGTCTCTGTACTTGTCTTGTTCGATCTTAGTGTGGCCTTTGACACTATTGACCACCATTTCCTATTACAAAGATTATAACATTTAATTGGCATCAGAGGAACTGCATTAAGCTGGTTTAAGAGACAGATAGATAGATGCAGTACTTTATTCATCTTACAGAGAAATTCACATTTATCAGATTTTTTTATCACTATTTTTCAGATTGATCCCAGTTTGTACATGTTAATGATGAGTTCTCCATGCACTCCAACATCAGTTATGGAGTTCCTCAAGGTTCTGTGCTTGGGCCAGTTCTCTTCACTTTATATATGCTTCCTTTAGGTAATGTTATTAGAAAACACTTCATAAACTTTCACTGTTATGCAGATGATACTCAGGTCTATTTGTTGTTCAAGCCAGATGAAACCAGCCAGTTAGCAAAAATACCTTAAGGACATAAAAACTTTGATGATGGACTTTCCTGTTGTTAAATTCAGACAAAACTGAAGTTATTCTAATTGGACCTGAAAATCTCGGAAATAGATCATCAAATGACTTATTTATTCTAGATGGCGTTGTCCTAGCCTCTAGCACCACTGTAAGGAATCTAGGGGTAATTTTTTGACCAAGCTACAGTTTGTTACACTATATTGCCAAAAGTATTCGCTCACCTGCCTTGACTCACACATGAACTTAAGTGACATCCCATTCCTACTCCATAGGGTTTAATATGACGTTGGTCCACCCTTTGCAGCTATAACCACCTCCACTCTTCTGGGAAGGCTGTCCACAAGGTTTAGGAGTGTGTTGATGGGAATTTTTGACCATTCTTCCAGAAGCGTATTTGTGAGGTCACTGATGTTGGATGAGAAGGCCTGGCTCTCAGTCTCTGCACTAATTTATCCCAAAGGTGTTCTATCGGGTTGAGGTCAGAACTCTGTGCAGGTCAAGGTCATCCACGCCAAACTGTCATCCATGTCTTTATGGACTGCTCATTTGGATGCCTCCATTAAGTCATTTTACTCACCCACCTTCTTCCCTGGAGTACCTGTGCTTTTTCCTCTCCCAGGTGTCCGCGAGCTGAGGTTACCTGGTGGGAAGGAGGTGGTGTCATCCAGGCTTCCTTTGGTTGGTGAGGTGGAGAATGAGGCGATGCTGCTCAGGTCGTATCTGTAAGAGTAGTGGAGAAAAAGATGTGTTTCCCCCCCTTTAACACATGTTGCAAATTAGTTCTGTGCCTTGTAGTCCCTGTGCGTTCTCATCTCTCAGGCATCCATGGGTCCAGTTCACCTCGTGGAGTAGTGGTTGGGCAGACCAGGCATGATGTGGTGGTAACCAGTACATCTTGCGTAAGCTTCTCCTGTTCGGTGTGGTGGAGAGTAGGGCGTGCAGCCCAGGCTTTGTGTGGTTGGTTTGGTGGAGAGAAGGGCACCCTGCCCACGCTCCATCCATTGGCATAGTGAAGAGGAATTACGTGCTGCCAGGTGTCTGGTTGGCATGGCGGAGAGGAGAACATGCTGCTTATGCTTCATCTTAAGGCTAGTGTAATGCAACTTCCATTACACTAGCCTTAATCTTTAGACCAAGAGTGCTATCTGGAGGAGTAAAAAAATATCACAAGTGCTTCATGAAGCTTCATTTCTCCATCAATATTGAAAATCCTGGCAGTCTCTAGCCTTGGCCTGGTGTGGTCAAAGTGACAAAACAATACAGCTCAACACAGGAATAGACGGACATTTAACTTAATAAGGCACAAAAATTGCTGACATGAAAGGATGGTAGCTTAGCATAGAACAAGACATAATGGTACAGGACAGGGGACAATGCAGAATATTGATAGATGAAGAAATGGGAAACAGCTAGAGAGGTGGTGCAGTGGCACTGTCACCTCAGAGCAAGAAGATACTGGGGTTTGATTCCTGGCCAGGGGCCTTTCTGTGTGGAGTTAGCATGTTCCCCCTGTGTCTGCGTGAATTCTCTCTGGGTACTCTGGCTTCCTCCCACCAAGATTCAACTTGGAAACTTGAAAAATGTTTTTTGTGGTTACTGACTGTGTTTGGCAGGTTGACTGTTTTGCCATTTTGGGGGTTCCCTTCAGTCTCTTGACTTTGCATGCACTGATTTGTGCCTTTTGCATCAATGTACGGTGGGAATGAAGACCACATCTTGCACGGTCTTGCATAGTGTTCTCTGCTGAAGGGTGCCTTGTGCTTTGGTACTTAACAGTATTTGACACCCTATGAATGAGGTTGAGCTGATTGAATAGAGTAAAAAAGAGTCAATTGAAATTGCTTGAGGTTTGTTGAAGATGTTTCACCTCTCATCCAGGAGGCTTTATCAGTTCTGACTGACCGGCAACAAACAAACAACAGAAGCCACCAGAACAACAAGTCTCTGTATTATTCACTGCAATAGACAACATCCACTACATTCGACATGGGCTGATGTTTGGTGTCATATTTTTTTTTATCTTATTCTCTGTTCTGTGTGTGTGTGTGTGTGCGTGTGTGTGTTAGTTCACAGGTTTGGAAACTATAGCATCGTCAGTCATTGACATGTTTCCAGGACAGATGCGCAGACCCTGGCGGAGAGAAATCTTTCTTGTCTTCTTCTGCTCTATCAGCTTCATCACACAGATCTCTCTAACCACTCAGGTACTACACAGACTTGTGTAACCTTGTCCAAGCACCGGAGCTAACCCCAGCATTATTCTAATATTCTCTTCTTAGCAAGCAAATTTTGGGTGACACTAGAAATATGTACCTCTTCTGTGTTCTCAGGGAGGAGTGTACCTGTTGGAATTGATTGACTACTATGGTGCAAATGGAATATGTATATTGTTTGTGTCTGTGGTCCAGTGTGTGTCTGTTGGCTGGGCCTTTGGTAAGTGATATAAATATCATGTTTCAATTATCCTGTAGTCCACCAGATAACTCTGTTTAGAAACAAAGTTGCAAATTTGAGTAAATCTGCCATCTTTGCATGCTTTAATGTTAAAAAGATGTATATTATTTTCCTAATATTTTTTTGTCAGAATGTGCCTGTATTCACCCTCCGTCTGCAGGTGACATAGGAAGGGGACCAAAATTTCAATATCTTGTTGTTACAGCCCACAGAGAAACTAACTAGGTTGTCTTATCAAACACGAGATTCACCAACTTCTCACTTCTATTGGAACAAGAAAAAATATTTATTCAAATGGACACGAAAGCAAAGTCACAATATCACCTCATTAGTCCTAGAATAAAGTATTATAAAACAACCTCAGTCACAGACCTTCCCTTTCTACCACAATCAATCCAAAAACTAAGCCACTGTAAATACTCTACAATCCACACAACTCTGACAGCCTGGTGGAAAACCAACAAAATCACTAAATCATCACTTGCCCCATGTAGATACGCCCCAATATGATACAACCCTGACTTCAAACTAGGCAGCATCCCTATCCACTTTCAAACATGAAAATGGAATTACCCATCTCCACCACCTCTTTCCCAACAATCAGTTCATTTCATTTAATACTCTAACCCAGGAATATGGGGTCACGAGAGATCAGATCCTACAATACCATCAATTAAAATCTATAATCAAATCCAAACTTAACAAAGCAAACAACACACTCCAGCCATCTAAATTAATTGAAGAAATTATGAAATTTATGAACTCAAAAACATAATTTCCAATCTGTATAAACTTATTTCCAGCACAGACACCTCCACATCACTCCCAACCACCAAAAGTGAAAACGACCTGGCCCTTTCTCCTGACCTCGGTTTCTGGGTACAGATCAATGAAAATATCTCCTCCATGACTACCAAGACAAACCTACAGTTAATGCAGTATAAAATGATCCACAGGTACCACATTACCCAGAATAAAATGTTGAAAATTAATGTACACAAACGTCTGTTCACAATGCACACAAGGTAGCACAGACGACTATATGCATGCCACTTGGGTCTGTCATCAAGTTTGCACTTTTTGGAGAGCAGTCACTGAAAATCTTTCCACTATCTTGGACCTCCTTCTCAAATACAAAAACCCACTATGAGTCTCTAAATATCACAAAGAAAATAATCTTCCAAAAATGGCAAATTAAAAGTTGATCCTCATTACCCACTGATTCAACTCTCTCAGAGAATACATCTCAAAAGAAAAAAATATCTTCTCACAAAAGTAACAATTTGTTTGTCTGTAATGATACTTGGAACAAAATCTTACTTCATCTAAACCCAAAACACATTCCACCAAACCAAAACCACATACAGAATTTTTGTCTTCTTTAAATCATTATTCATTTGCCCCTCTTTCTTCTTTTCCCTTTTCCCTATCCCCATCACTCTCTGGCCCTGGGGTTTGGGATGGTCGGCCCTCCTGTTGCTCCCCCCACCCCCCAGACTCTTATTGCGCACTTCACACTGTATACAACTCACTTTATATAGTTACTTTTAGGCACATACAGGGACACATCAGTTAAGGCCCCGTGGTAGTGTGGGTGGTGGGTTGTGGGTGGTGGCTCAGCTCTTGCTTGGGGATGGGGCACATCTCCGGCAGCGAGAGCCATGGGTCTGCTATGCTACCCCGGGACGTGGTGCTGGGGATACGCAGGGCACCTTCTCTGCCCCACTCCTGCCGGTTGGCTATTTGCCCTCCATTTTGTCGGGGCACCCGGCTCCTGGGTCTGCTCCTGGTTGAGGGCCTCCTGCCTCCTCTGGGGTGGGGTGGTGGGGGTGTGGGTGAGGGTTGGGGGTGGGGTGAGATGGTGGTGGCGGGGCAGCTGGGGGCGGGTGTTGGGTGGCGGATGGGCCCTCTTTTCCTGGGCCCCCTGGGCTTATTCGTGGCGCCACTGGGGCGTCTGGCTGTGCCTCCTCTTGGTCTCTGGGTTTCTGGGTTTGTGTGTTTTTCTACTGTGCTGGCCCTCTGGGCTGTGCCTCGTGGGTGGTCCTGCTGCCTGGGCAGGACGGACGCTTGGCCAGTGGGCCTCCTCTTAGTTGTCTTTTCTGTTCTTTCCTCCTTATTTCGGGGATATTGGTCGCTGGGAATAATGCATCTCACATTTTTGATTTCTAATGACACTGCCTGTTTGTGTTCTTCCCCACCCATCTTATCCCATCCTGTCTATCATCTGTCTCCTCCTCAATTAACAAAGGTAAAGTCCTTTCCTCTCTGGCTCATAATAAGAAAATCCAGTAAAGATTTTCGGAGAGGGCTGGTGATGGTCACACACATGCACAAAACGTCAATATACTTTTAAAAATATGCATTAACCCCATAAAAATTGACACCTCCCATCTTGTGGTGTTTTACAATGGAAATAGGCGCTGACAAAAAAAAACTTCAAAACACTGAAGTTCACAGTGTCAGTGTTGGAGAGGATGGTCCTCTCTCTTGTTGTTTGTTCAGGCCAGTCATAAACTAAGCCTTGAGCACTTAGTGACCTGATGGTGAGATGGAGTTCCTGGAAAATTACTGAGAAATTAGAGAATGCATTCATTATCTGTTCAGTTCATTATTTTATCATTATCACGCTACTTATATTGTCTCAAACAATTGGAGGGAAAAGGGTCAATAATTAATGAATGAAAGACATTTTGAGTCCCATACCGAACCAAAAAAAAGAACTGTGACATTCAAAATCGAAAATGTACTGAACCAAAAATTTTGTGTATGATTACAGGCTTAATCATAAAAGAGATCAGTATAAACTGGTGGTAAGGTAGTATAGATAATGATACATTAAAATAACTTTACCCTTCAATTTCAATTATTTAACTGTTATTTATCAATGTTATATTTTATATTGAGCTCCATACATCCATCCATCCATTATCTACCGCTTATCCTCATAGGGTAAGCGGTAGACAGCTTACAGCTGGGATAGGCTGGATAGGCAGCTATCCCAGCTGTCTTAGCTGGCGGAAGGCAGGGTACACCCTGGACAAGTCGCCACCTCATCGCAGGGCACATAGAGACAGACAACCACTCACACTCACATTCACACCTACGGTCAATTTAAATTAGCCAATTAACCTAATCCCCATGCATGTTTTTGGATGGTGAGAGGAAGCCGGAGTACCCGGAGAGAACCCATGCAGACACGGGGAGAACATGCAAACTCCACACAGAAAGGCCCCGGGCCCGGGATTCGAACCCGGTACCTTCTTGCTGTGAGGCGACAGTGCTAACCACTACACCACCGTGCCGCCCGAGCTCCATACAAACCTACCATATTCTAATAAGTGGTTACCAAAATAGTCAACGTACCATACTATTGCACCTGGACATCCTGTCCTTTTGTTACTAACAAACTGCAATAATCATGCAGGGGCTGAGCGGATGTGTGATGCAGTTGAAGATATGACAGGACAGAGGCCTTGGATTATTTTCAAACTGTGCTGGCGTTATTTCACTCCTGTGATCTGCCTGGTGAGTTAAACACTGATGACAGCTGCTGGAGTCTGAAACAAAGCAGAAATTACGAGAAATGAAGAAAACTGTGGTGAGGCAACCTGCAACAATAAGGTGAAGAGAGTTTCTGTATATTTCTAGTCCCTTTTATGACTAGATATATGATAACTTCCATGGCTTTGAAAATCATTCATAATGTCTAAATTTAGAAAAACAAGCACAAATCTTACGCATTTGAGACTCACATTGGGTGGGATGCAGTGTGATTGGATCATCAAATCAGTAGTTTAATTTATATTCCATTTTTTTCTGCACTATGCTTTTTTTGGTTGTTCATACCATTCTCCTGATATGTGATATCTCAGGAATGTTGGGAATTTCTCACTGATTGGATTTTATTTGTCCCATTTTTGTGACCATGTGATGTCAGGAACGCCTGAATGAAACGCCTGAATTTCTTAACATGTGGCATTTCTGTTCTGGATAGTTGACAGATATGGCTCAAATTTGACTCTCACAGGGAATTTCTCACTTTTTTTCTCAGTTCTTCTCTTCTTCTTAAACCTCTTCTCAAACAAACTCAAAATACTCAGAGGAGCAGTGCAACAAATTCCTTCACTTCTGTATCCAGCTCCAGCTACACTGCCAGCTACATCGTCATCCTACTCTCAGCCTATAGTCCCTTACCCTTTCCATTGTTTCTCTGAGTTCTCACAGAGTGCAACAGAAGCCCTCATCAAGAAAATGAAACCTACCACTGGCCTCCTGGACCCCTTTCCTACAGCGCTAATCAAATCTAACCTCTCTGCCACAAGTCCTCTTGTCACAACGATATTAAACCTCTTCTTAAATTGTGGCCATGTCCCATCTGCACTCAAAGCAGCTGTCATCAAACCACTTCTGAAAAAAACCCTCCCTCGAACAGAAGTCCTAGCCAACGGGCCAATCTCCAACCTCCCGTTTACTTCAAAGGAGTTGGAAAAGGTTGTTGCAGCTTAGCTCCAAAATCATCTGCACTTCCACGGCCTATATGAAAAATTCCAATTAGGTATCTGCTCTGCTCACAGCACTGAAACTGCTCTGGTTGAAAGTGTTGGAGTAGACTGTCACTTGGCTGCATGGACCATCGACTACCTCACCAACAGACCACAGTACGTGAGGCTTCAGGACGTGTCAGGTAGTCTGCAGCACAGGGGTGCCACAGGGGACAGTGATCTCCCCCTTTCTCTTCATCCTGTATCCATCAGGCTTCAACCACAACTCTGGGAGCTGTTACCTTCAGATGACACAGCTATTGTTGCATGTGTATCTGAGGGGGACGATAGGGAGTACAGGACCATCATCACTGACTTTGTCAACTGGTGTGAGCATAACCGCCTTCAGCTCAACGCCAGTAAGACCAAGGAGATGGTCATTGACTACTGTAGGAGGAAGACACCCCAGACTGCACCAGTGATCTGGACATAGAAATGGTGGATGCTTACAGGTACCTGGGTGTTCACCTTAATAATCAACTGGACTGGAGAAGGGCCAAAGTTGTCTCCACCCGCTGAGGAGACTGAGGTCCTTTGGAGTTTGCAGGACTCTGCTCAGGACCTTTTGTGACACTGTGGTGGCATCTGCAGTGTTTTATGCAGTGGTCTGTTAGGGAGGAGGGAGCACAGAGAGGGAAAGGGAAGAGACTGAACAGGCTGGTCAGGAGGACCAGCTCTGTCCTGGACTGATCCCTGGACTCCATAGAGGAGGTGGGTGAGAGGAGGATGTTAGCAAAGCTCACATCCATCATGCACAACCCCTCTCACCCTCTGCATGGGACTGTGGAGGCTTTAAGCAGCTCCTTCAGCTGCAGACTCAGACTTCCACCCTGCAAGAAGGAGCGCTAACGCAGGTCATTCCTACCATCAGCAATAAATATTTACAACATCACCATCAATGTTGCTCACATTGAAAAAAAAACTCTTTTTTATTCATCTGATAGTGTTGTTCAATTAACAGTTTAACAGTTAAAGTTAAGTTTAGAATATTTATTGTCATTGTACAGTAGGACAACAAAATTGGGGCACAGCTCTCCTCTCAGTGCAAAAGATCAGATAAATAAAAAGTTTACATACACTTGTAAATAACATAATGTCATGGCTCTCTTTGAGTTTCCAGTTATCTCTACAACTCTGATTTTTCTCTGATAGAGTGATTGGAACAGATCCTTCTTTGTCACAAAAAACATTCATGAAGTTTGGTTCTTTTATGACATTATTATGGGTCAACTGAAAATGTGACCAAATCTGCTGGGTCAAAAATATACATACAGCAACATGAATTAGCAATTTTGGTGACTTAGAAAGTTGTGTCAATGAAATGAGCTTCATAGCATGGCCTCTTAACTTCTTGTGAGTGATCATGAGTGACTACAGCTGGTGACTTCTCTGAAGCCATTTAAATAGGGCTCATTGGATACAAACACCCACAAACGCTACAATGGGAAAGTAAAGGAGCTCAGCACGGATCTGAAAAACCAAATCATTGACTTGAACAAGTCAGGAAAGTCACTTGGAGCCATTTCAAAGCAGTTGCAGGTCCAAAGAGCAACAGTGCGAACAATTGTTTGTAAGTATAAAGTGCATGGCACTGTTTTGTCACCGCCACGATCAGGAAGAAAATGCAAGCTATAACCTGCTGCTGAGAGAAAATTGGTCAGGATGGTGAAGAGTCAACCGAGAACCACCAAAAAGCAGATCTGCCAAGAATTAGAAGCTGCTGGAACACAGGTGTCAGTGTCCACAGTCAAGCATGTTTTGCATCGCCATGAACTGAGAGGCTGCCGTGCAAGAAGGAAGCTCTTGCTCCAAAAGCTGCACCTTAAGACTCGAATGAAGTTTGCTGCTGATCACATGGACAAAGATAAGACCTTCTGGAGGAAAGTTCTGTGATCAGAAGAAACAAAAATCAAGCTGTTTGGCCACAATGGAGGAGAAAAGGTCAGGCCTTTAACAACATGCCTGCCGTCAAGCACGGTGGTGATAGTATTACGCTGTGAGGCTGCCAGTGGAACTGGTGCTATATAGAGAGTAAATGGGATAATGAAGAAGGATGATTACCTTCAAATTCTTCAAGATAAGCTAAAACCATCATCAAGGTTGGGTCTTGGACACACTGGACAGTTACCTCAAACACACATCAAAAGTGGTAATGGAATGGCTAGAATTAAGGCTTTAGAATGGCCTTCCCAAAGTCCTGACTTAAACCCCATTGAGAACACGTGGACAATGCTGAAGAAACAAGTCCATGTCAGAAAGCCAACAAATTTAACTGAACTGCACCAATTCTGTCAAGAAGAGTGGTCAAAGATTCAATCAGAAGCTTGCCAGAAGCTTGTGGATGGCTACCAAAAGTGTCTAATTGAAGTGAAAAGGGACATGTAAACAAATATTAGCATTGCTGTATGTATATTTTTGACCCAGCAGATTTGGTCACTTTTTCTGTTAACCCATAATAAAGTTGTAAAAGAACCACACTTCATGAATGTTTTTTGTGACAAAGAATTATTTGTTCCAATCACTCTATCAGAGAAAAATCAGAGTTGTAGAAATAACTGGAAACTCAAGAGAGCCATGACATTATGTTCTTTACAAGCATATGTAACCTTTTGACCACAACTGTATATTGCATAAAAATTATTGCAGTTATGTTTGCAGTTGGCATAAAGAGAACTAATTGCACATCTGTTGTGTAGATGAGAATTCACATCTCTTTATTGCACCTAGTCCGTCGCTGAAACGACACATGATTGCGTCAAATATTTTCATTGAGCAGGACTATGGCCCTGTTGTAAAAGCTGTCCTTCAGTCTGTTAGTTCGTGCTTTCAGCACCCTGAACCGTCTACCAGAGGGCAGCAGATGGAACACCTGGTGTCCTGGGTGTGTACTGTCTCTCAGGATGCTGCGTGCCCTCCTCAGACAGCGGGTGCTGTAGAGGTCCAGTAGTGAGGGGAGAAGGTGGCCGATGATCTTCTGTGCAGTATTAATCACCCTCTGTAGTACATTTCTGTGTGCCATAGTGCAACTGAAGAACCACACAGAGATGCAATACGTCAGCACACTCTCAAAGGAGGAGCGATAGAAGATGGTCAGCAGCTCCCTCTTCAAGTTGATCCTCTTGAGGATCCTCAGAAAGTGGAGCCACTGTTGGGCCCTCTTTACGACCGTCGAAGTGTTGGAGCTCCATTGGAGGTATGCGTCCATGTGCACACCCAGGAACTTGATACTTGGTACCCTTTCCACACACTCCCCATTTATCCAGATGCAGGCTCCAGATCAGTCTTCCTCCTCCTGTAGTCCTCCTGTAGTCCACAATCACCTCTTTTGTCTTAGAAGTGTTGAGGACCAGGTTGTTATCAGCAGACCACCCCACCAGCCTCATGACCTCTTCTCTCCAGAGATGAGTCCCACCAAGGTGGTGTCATCCGCGAATTTGACAATTGTGTTGTTTGGGTGGGTGTTGACGCAGTCGTAGGATTACAGTGTGTAGAGCAGAGGACTCGGTACACAGCCCTGTGGAGAGCCGATGTTGACGTTAAGGGTTGTTGAGAGATGTGGACTGACTCTGACCTTCTGTACACGGTTGGAGAGGAAGTCTGTGATCCGGCAGCAGGTGGTGGCTGGTAGTCCGATATCCAGCAGTTTTTCAGTCAGTCTGTCCGGGAGCATGGTGTTAAAGGCAGAGCTAAAGTCGACAAAGAGCAGCCTGGCATAGCGCCCCTGCAGTTCCAGATGGGAGATAGTGGTGTGGAGTGCTGTGCACCTGTGCTTCATGGCCACGGGTGTCAGAGCCACTGGTCTGGTCTGCTAATGGTGGTCTTTTTGGGTGGTCTTTAACAGTTCATTTCTGCAAGTAATATATATAAATTCCATATAAGGATAAATAAAAAAACTATTATATTCTGTTCTGTTCTGTCAAAACATGTAGCTACTGTTTTCTACTGAATTCTTTGTCAGGTTGATTAGTGCAAGTTAATGCATCGTGGGTTAGATCACTCAAACACCAGGCTTGCAGCGCTGCTGCAGTGATATTAATGCTCTGTTTTACTGGCAATATTTATCGCCTTATGCTGGGAAAGTGGGGGGACGGATCAGTGTCTCTATACAGTCTGTGGTGTCTCTATGAATCTGAGGAGGACATGTCCCCCGTTACTAGTGCATAAATGAAAGCAATCACCACAGACACCTTGCAGTACAGATGAACCAGCTGCTAAGACCCACCCAGGGTGGCTAACTGAAGAACCCCCAGAAGGGACCCATCCCACCCAACTACCAAAAACCTGACTCTGCACAACATGGAAGCTCCTGTAAGGCATCATGGTGGCTAAGATGAGTAGGCACATGGCTCACTACATGAGTGGGGCACAGAAAGGGATCGGCAGTAACACCAGAGGAGCCAAGCACCAGCTACTAATCAACAGAGACTGTAAGACTTGACAGACCAACCTGTGCACTGTCTGGATTGCGTACAAGAAAGCCTACAATTCAATGCCACACACATGGATACTGTACAAGGTCAACAGGATACTGAAAGTAATGTGGAGGACCTAGTGAAAAGTCATGATATAAATATAAATTAGTTCATTAGAAGTGCATGTGTGTTATAAATATTTGCAAGCTACTCAATGTATTTATGTCACATGGAATCACAGGTATAAATTATCGACCCATAGTCAGGAAGTAAAGAGACACAGAGATTTGCCCGTTTATGGTGGTAATCATAACTGAAAAAACTACAGCTACATTTGCTTACATCTTGTGCCAAATGCAGCATCATGGGTATGTATTCAGTGTATGGTATTGTTGTGTAAGATCAGATGTGTTTAATGTCAGCAAAGCGCAGTGTGGGGAAATGTTTGCGATGGCCACGACTATAAATGTGCTGTTGTCACATAAATTGTTTGTATGCTAATGTGTTTTAGACTTGTCAGAGTTGACGCTCACAAGGTGCAGTGTGTGGCGGTGGAAATTTGATGTGGGAGATGAACGCATGAGTGTGTCGGATGTTGCTATTGATATTAGCATAACACTGTTTGAAACATGTTTGTACTTGCAGTTTCACACTTTCCTGTGTTCAATAAACCTGTGGACAATGGAAAACTGTCTTCAGAGTCCTGTGCGTATGGAGTTTAGCTTGCTGTCAGTGTATATGCAGTGTAAATATACTGAAGACGGCACAGTACTTGCCAGTAAATGCCATTCTATCGGTGTAATGGGCGCTCAGTAATGTAAGTTCTCCAGGGGTTTTTCCTGCAACTTGATTGGATGTTTTTGGATTTGTTAAACCAAAGTGGATCTTGGGAATTATAGGTGTAGTTGGTGTTCTTGGAGAGCTAGCAAGAGATCTAGCAAGATTTGAAAGTGGCAGCTACTTGGGCGGCAGTAGCTCAGTCTGTAGTGACTTGGGCTGGGAATCGGTGGGTCGCCAGTTCAAGTCCAGGTCGGACTTGAACTGGCTTGAAGTGGACTGGTAGCTGGAGAGGTGCCAGTTCCTCCTTCTGGGCACTGCCGAGGTGCCCTTGAGCAAGGCACCGAACCCCCAACTGCTCGGGGCGCCTGGATAGGGGGCAGCCCCCTCGCTCTGACACCTCTCCTCCAATGCATGTGCATGTGTGTTTCATGACTTCTGTGTGATGTGCAACTGAGAAATATTAACAGAGTGAAAAAATGTAATTTCCCCATTGAGGGATCAATAAAGTAAGTCTTCTACACTAAGCCTCCTATAAGCTTCACCCTGTCCTCATCAGTTGTCTCCACTGCTCTAAGGTTGCACCAATGTTGAGGTTTGTCCTCTTACTTTATCCAGAGCCTGTTTTGTCACAGTCTTTTCTGCCTCTGATACTGCTTTCACACTGGAATTAGCTGTGTGCCTGTTTTTCCTCCCTTCCATACGTCATCACGTAGGCATCGTCATCAAATTTAAGAGTGCCGGAACACAGCAAGGTAAACAATGGACAGCACGTACATGAGCGAGTCACGTTAACTTTGTTGTTTAGTGCGTTACAAATTTGCCCCTTTTGCAAAGTGTACAAACCCAGTGCAGTACTAATACTAATACTGGTACTAATGCATGCTGCCATGATCAATAAAAAGGTGTCAGATTGCTATACAACAGGGGTGTCAAACTCAATTGCACAGGGGGCCAAAACTCAAAGGACACTTAAAGTCGCGGGCCGAACTGGATAAACATTTATTGAACACATTAAAACTAAATGGTTTTACATATAAATAAAAACAGACAGGAATATTATTCCAGAATAAATAAACTCAAACTTTAAATAGTATAAAATATTTTGTTTTCCATGAAAATATATCCTGTCAAAATTATCCAAGTTATAAATATGAACATGCTACAAAAAACCCTGAAAAATAAATAAAAAATGTGCTTTTAAGTAAATGTTAAAATAACAACAAACATTCAAATGTCTTTGCTCTTATGCCATTTTATAACAAATAAACTTGAACTCTGAATACCTTGAAAGACTTTGCTCCTGTCAAAATTATACAAATTCAAAATGTGAACATGCTGCAAAAAATGTAAATGTAAATAAAATATGTGTTTTTCAACAAAACCTAAAATAACAGCAAATCAAATTATTCATTTTTCTTTGCTCATATGCCATTTTGTCAGAGTTGGAACTTGGCATCTTTTTTTGGCCACAAGTTCTTTTAGGTTTGGTGTGAGTTCCTGTGTTGTGGAGATTCTCAGGATGGACTGCAGGTGTTGATCTGTGAGACGACTCCTGTGTGCTGTTTTGTTAATCTTCATCACAGAGAGCAGCTTCTCACAAAGATATGTGCTACCAAACATGCACAACGTTCGAGCCACTTGTAGACGGAGCTGAGGCATTGCTTCAGGAATGGAGTGCAAAAACTGTGCGGGCCCTGCAGTGTCATATTTTGCCTTTAGTGTCCCGTTACACTGCAGCTCAATCAGCTCCATCTGTATCTGTACAGGTGCAGTTTCCACATCGGGGGCAAATGGATTACGAAGCAGCTCGAAATTCTTTTTTTGTGCTTCAAAGTCACCAAAGCGCTGTGCGAACTCGGTGCGCATTCATTTGAAATGCCTTCACTGCATCATACATGTCAGTGATCATGCGGTCAAGTCCCTGGAGTTGAAGGTTTAACACGTTAAGATGAGATGTTATGTCAGCCAGAAACGCCAGCTCGCATTTCCACTTTTCGTCCCGCAAAACTGTGGTGTCTTTTCCTTTACTGTCCATGAACTGACATATTTCCTTGCTGAGCTCAAAAACTCTATTGAGAACTTTTGCCCGACTCAGCCAACGCACCTCTGCATGATAACGAATGTCGGCAAACTCAGTATCTATTTCTTGTAGAACTGTTTGAAATTGCTGGTGATTTAAACCTTTGGCTCGGATAAAGTTTATGGTTTGCGTTACAGTGCTCATTTCATGCTCCATTTTTAGGACTTTACCACACAGCGTTTCTTGATGTATGATACAGTGGTATGCTGCCAACTCACCGGTACAGTTTTATTCCTGCATTTTTACTCACATCCTTCTCACTAGTCCACTTTTCTCACCATCCATCCATCTGTTGTAAGTCCAACAAGTTTGTCCTAGGACAGTACATGTCGGTTACAGTTTGACATACGTTTTCATAAATGTCTTTTCCTGCCGTTGTCCCGTGCACCAATTTAATGTCTAATATTTCCTCTGTAACATGCAAAGTGGAGTCCACTCCACGGATGAAGATGGCCAGCTGTGCAGTGTCCATAATGTCAGTACTTTCATCCACAGCAAGAGAATATGCAATAAAGTCTTCGCTTTTTTCACTCAGCTGTGTTTTCAAATCCGTGGCCATCTCACAAATACGATCAGCAACTGTCTTTCTACTTAGGCTTACATTTGCCAATATCTGCTTTTTGTCTGGACACAAGACTTCGCACACCTTCATCATGCAGCTCTTCAGAAACTCTCCCTCTGAAAAAGGCCAGGCTGATTTGGCGATTTCCTCTGCCACAATAAAACTTTTTTTTTTATTGGTTTTTCAGCTTATCATGATGTTTTGTCTCGTAGTGCCATCTTAGATTAAACTCCTTACTTACAGCCACATTAGCTCCACAAATGAGACATGGGTTTACCGGCAATGTCAGTAAACATATATTCAGCCTCCCAACGGTTTTGAAAGGCTCTGTTTTCAGAATCAACTTTTCTCTTCGCCATTGTGCGGGGCTAGCTAGCTTCACCATAGCTTTACAGCAAGGTTGTATACAGCAACAGATGCTTAACGTGATTGGTGCGGGAATGTTCCCAGGTAACCTTGTGTTCGGCAAGGCATTATGGAACTTGTAGTTTGTGTGTTCTCAGCGCTTCATATCACCGGGCCATTATAAATGATTTATATGAAACAATATCGCGGGCCAGATAAAATTGTACACCGGGCCGGATGTGGCCCGTGGGCCTTGAGTCTGACACATATGCTATACAAGCTGTATAAACACAGTTTCACACCGGGATTTCCCGATCGGTGGGATTTCCCCAGAATGATGAAAGACTAAGTCACATATGCACTCCTATTAAAGATGATGTCACCACACATTTGATTTGTTTGATTGAATGAAAGTCCTTCAGAGATCAATCTCTGGAGATATACAGGAAGTCTGATCTTATAAGTGATCAACTCTGCGACTCTGGAGCTTCACAGTGACTAAAGCAGAACACGTCAGGCAGACACATCAACGTCATCGGGTAAATAGCGAGTCGACGCGGGTCGACACGGCTCGACTTTCACACTGTAGCTGATCCGAGCCGATACACTTCCGGGTCGATTGGCAAGTCGTTGACCCGTGTCAAAAAGCTGCGTCAACCCCCATCGATGCGGGTTTTTCGTGCACTGTGAAAGGGGTTTGACATTCTTCTCTTTGCCTGTTTAGCAGGGTGAGCCGTCAGAAGTAACAGTGGAAGTGGTATTTTTGGCTGCACTTTTTTTTGGCATTGTTTCCGACAGAATGTATTCTCCTGCTCTGTATTTCTGCAGAGGAGTGTGCTGGATATTTCTAGCAACAGTGGGGAGGAAGAAGGGAAGGCGGGGAGCTTGAGCAGGATGAGACATGAAGGATTCTTTTGATTCTTTTCCTTCCTTTTTGTGAATACATAATGTATTGACTGCTCTCACGATGGAAAGGCAATATCACCCAGTGTAACAAAAGTGTTTCTGAACAGGATTACTAACTACCTTTAAGTGTAAGATAATCATATGCAAGTTACAATAATATAAGAGTCCAAAGTCCAACAAAAAAACTCCACTTTTTGGGGATTTGGCAATAAACAACAAATAAATCCTCCTCCTAAACAAATGAAGGATTTCTGTTCAGTTTGTTCAGTTCAATGTCTATTTCTATTACAAGTAAATCCTCTTCCCAAAACAAATCAAAAAAGGATGAAAAGATGATGATGTGTTTTTAATGATTCCTAGCCCATTTTATTAAAGGTTTTTTACTTTTTCAAACCAACTTGAGTGCCTCAATATGGATTTTTTGACCTGATCTTTCCATGTTTCCTTCAAATCAAAAAAGGATCTCTAAAAAAGTAAACATATCTGATGTGAAGTATTAATTATTTTCAAGTTAAAAGCCTCAAATCATCTGTGTTAAAAGGTGTTAGAGCTGAGTAGCAGACATAGTAGCAAAGTCTGACTCCTCAGGTTAATACACTGTGTTTGTCTACAGAGGTAGTAATTAATTCTTGTTTTTTTTCCTTCAAGGTTTGCCTCATCCTCTTCTTTCTGGACTACCAGCCCCTGACATCCAATGGGGGCTATGTGTACCCAAACTGGGCCTATGGTCTGGGCTGGACCATGGCCCTGTCCTCTGTGGTTGTAGTACCCATCTGGGCTGTCAGCAAGATCTGCCTCACAGAGGGAACCCTCAGACAGGTAGGAGCACCAACACGGCCTGCTTAGTTTTTTTTTTTTGTTTGTTTGTTTTTGGCCTGCTCTATTTGTGTAAAATTTTGCATTGCCTTGAAATACATCATTTATTTAATTATTTGTCATTATCATGGTTCCTGTCCCTAACAGCGTTTGTTGGTCCTGTGGTATCCCATCAGTGTTCCTGTTGGTCCAAAGACAAACCAAGAAACCAAGATGAAACCAATGTCAGTTGCTTCCCCTGGCATGTTATAAGTCAGCATGAAACAAGAGAGTACTACTACTACTACTACTACTACTACTATGCAATTTCCATTATGCCATCTAGAGGAGTCAAAAATTAGTGCTTCTTGAAGATTCATTTGTCCATCACTAGTTCACACTACACGACTGTCAGAGTCGCTGACTCTCCGTACTGTTCACACTAAGTGACTCTCTCCTCCCTGGTCAGAGTTTTGAAGTGTTGACACTACATGACTGGACCCATGTTTGGTTCCTTTATGTTGGCTTCCTTGAGCCAGGGTCATGAGATCTTTCTTTTCATATTTTAGACCAATAAAATACCCCTTTTTCTGTCTGTGGATTGTTATTTCTTTCCGCTGCCTCAGAACTTCTCATCTCAAAATAATCTGCTCATGTTTTTAATTAGTCATTGTGACAACCACTCTGTGATGATATTACCAAATTTGTTATCCAGGTCATGGGATTTTGAAGGACAGTGAGGTCTGTGGGTATGGGGGAGAGAGTGAGAAATGTGTGTATTTATGCACTTGTAGTTTGTAATGTTGTTTTTTATATTTGAGTCAAGAGAATTCCCTTGAAAATGAGATGCAACATCTTAAGGAGATATTTGTCCTTCAATAAATAACAACATTCTGCAGTTTGGTATTTGCAATTTGTGCTTCACCTTTGTGATTGAGTTTGTGACTATGTGTGTGTGATTGATTTTTTTTTTAAATTTAGAGGTTCTTGGGGTCACAGCTGGACCCTTAGGTCCAGGATGGTGACTGCATTAAATCTTAGGGCAGCAGACACTGTCCCTCAGAATGGAAAAGCTGATATTTGGGTTTCTTCATTAAAACAGGTAACACCCAATGATAACACCCAATAACTTGAAGCCATCCAGACAAGAAAGGCTCCAGACTAGCAAATCACGAGCCTGTGCTAGTGCAACGTGATACAAAGTAATATGAGGTAAATACCTATATGGACCAATGGTATTATTGGTATATTGTGTGATGGTTTAAAAGCCTGACTATCTGGACAGGAGGCAGGAATGTGAGACAGACTCAGTCACTGACTACTCTGTACTTAAATGTGTTTCTATCTCCTACTGATATCAGGATTTCAATGAACATTTTCCTCCTTTAAAAGACTTCAAAGGCTCCTGAGCACTCTTCTTCTTCCCCGACCATTGATTGATCAATATTTCTCTTCAACTTCTTTTATTTTCTGACTTTGATGGATTGGGGAAAGTTGATGTCTTCACATGAAGTGTTTTCTTAAATTAATCATGCAATATTTACTTTTATGTCTTTAATGAACAATGAGAGCTAATAAACTATGTAGAGCAGATTCATATCTGTGATGTTATATATTGAAGCAGTGTGCATCAGTCTGCCACATTCCTCCATTCAGTCCTTTCAAGCAGACTGCAGCATCTGGTCTTTCGCCACAGGATTTTTGTCACTTTAACCTCCCAAACCTCCCCCTGCTGTTCATATTAGCAGAAGTGTTTACATTTCAGTTTGTTGCCATCTACAGATGCATTTTGGAAAAACCTTGATGCATTTTAAAGGTGTTTATCCTCACCCCTGCAAAGTCCAGCTATAATTCGAAACACCAGTTTTAGTGGTGTTCAGGATGAGGTTGTTCAGTAAACACCATGCTGACAGTTTCAGTTTCTGACAACCTCATCTCTGTAAGCAGCCTCATCTGCTCCTGAGATGAGCACGAAAACGGTGGTATCATCAGCGAATTTAATGATGGTGTTTGAGAGATGGATTGGAGTGCAGTTATAAGTGTACAGTGAGAACAGGAAAGGACTCAGTACACAACCCTGAGGTGATCCAGTGCTGAGTGTGATGGAGGAGGAGAGGTTTGTTTTTAACAGTTTGTGGACGGTTTGTTAGAAAGTCCTTTATCCAGCAGCAAATGGAAGGGGACAGTCTGAGGTGGAAAAGTTTGTCAGCCAATATACCAGGGATAATATTAAAGGCTGAGCTATAGTCAATGAAAAGCATCCTCACATAGTTGCCCTAGTGTTCCAGGTGGCTCAGTGCTGTGTGAGGAGCAACAGAGATAGTGTCCTCAGTGGGCGTGTCTCCCAGAAAAAAAACTCTGGTTATTTTCCCCATAAAAAAATATTTACGGAATCTGTTTTAAATATCATTGCTAATTATATTGAATGTCCACCAATAGTAATGTTTGGTGTGTATTTTAGGTACAATTTATATGTGAAATATTCATTAAATGATTCCCACCTCAGCAATTATTGACTGTTTTCAGCTTGTGATTCACACGTTCAACTTGAATTAACATGAAATATTCAGTATAATATACAGGGTTTTTTTTGTGCTAAATCTATAAATACTTAAACAATCACTTGCACAGAGTATTTATTTTCTGTAATACATGGGATTTCTACATTAAAAATAAATATTTTTTACCTGTCTCTATGATCTGGTCAACTCTGTTATCTCTGTTATAAAACCACATAAAAACCCTACAGTGTTAAAAAAAAAAAAAAAAAAGCATGTGACCTGCACCCAGTGATGGAACTGTGGTATGTTAAACTTTCTCTCTCATTAATTTGTACAAAATGTTGAGAATACACCAACAATCAACTCTGCCAACTTTGTCTGGCGATCTTATGTTGGCTGTTTTAAATCTGGTCCACTAGAGGGTGCCATAGGGTTTACTGCCAATTTCATTTATAGATTGTGGATTGGGATTTGGGCGGCACGGTGGTGTAGTGGTTAGCACTGTCGCCTCACAGCAAGAAGGTACTGGGTTTGAATCTCGGGCCTGGGGCCTTTCTGTGTGGAGTTTGCATGTTGTCCACGTGTCTTTTAACCCTCGAGCACTCCTGGGGACCAAAGTGACACTTTGTGCATTTTCATTGTCCAGGTCGCAATAAACTGGTCAGTTTAAAAGCTACCAGTATGAAATTTTACCACTATATTTTTTTTCATTTTATTTTCTCAATTCCAAAGTCCTGTCTGTTAGAAGTGTATAGAATAGGAGATCTGCATTTTGCATCCACATTAATTCATCGTGACCAAACTTGCCCCACTGATTCCCATTATAATCACATACTTTTGACATACAATAATTCTGGCATATTATAATGATTTTCCCATTTAAACCCCATCGATCTAAGCATCTGCCTTCAAAATAAAGGGAAAATATAGTTTAGATTGAATGGCACCCTTTAACCACTAGGGGACAGCACATGACTTTACAGGGAAATTGCAATGAGGGCCTGGATTTCTTACTTTCAAAATGCAAAGCAATAACCAAGTGGAACCCCATAAAATTGTCTTGGTGTATCGGCACTGATATAAAATAGTGGTGTGAATATGGCTGAGAGAAAAAAAGCATCAAAGGAGCACTGGGTTCTTCTTTGAGCCAAGGATCCACAATACTGGGAAAAGTCACGCCTCAGAAACATCAAAGGACGACAAGACACACACACACACACACACACACACACGTTGTGTATTCCTCCTTTGTGGGGACATTACCTTGACTGGAGCCCCTTTCACAGTGCATGAAAAACCCATGTCGACGCAGATCAACAGTTCCCAGACCTGATGACTGCAGCCCATCGAACCCATCATCCGGGTTCCTGTGATCAACTTGTCAGACAGGTTAGACAAAACTCAATAACATGTTTTAAAGCTTCTTAATCAAACCATTACTCATAGATACAAGTATTTGAATGAATTGGCTAAACTTTGCTTCCATACAGACCCGAAAGATCCAGTACATTGGACTCCCAAAACTGCCAGATTGATTTTAGAATATTGGCTCAACCAATTAAACTTGTAAACGGGGATAAGGTGTCCTCCCATCCCCCCCAAGGCTGTGTGCTCCTCATACAGCCTTAGTTCTGTGGAGCAAGAGGTTTTGGAGAGGGGCCTAAATTTTATCCCTATGCCGACGTCTTTTAACAAAACTCAATAATGCAAAGACTTGCATAATTACCATAGATCGCTAAAAATTTGGCATCATTTTAATTTTAACCAGGATTGCACCTTTGTGCCTTTCAAGAATCCTTCTACATGGGAACCTAATTTAGATGTGAGCTCCCCATCAATTCAGACCTTGATTAGAAGTGACATATCCATGATTGACACCTTCAGAGTCCTTTCAGCTAATCTCAAACATAACATCACAAGGGACCAACGCAAAGCTCTTACAGCTCTGAAAAAAACTAGATAATGTCATCATTAAAAGGTGGGTCAGATTGTCCTACAGGATAGAATATATTATCTCTTTGAGGCTAATAGGCAGCTGCAGGATACTAAATACTGTCCCACTTGATAGGTATATGATCAAAAATTTATCATCTCCCTCGTTCTCATTTGTTTTAACTTCTACCTTAAATTCATAAGCCCCCTGAGTCTTGGATGGTGCCTTCCAGCAGGCCATCCGATGGTTAGTGACTGTGGTTCAGAGTCATATAGGATTGTGGAATAGAAAACAATCTAAAGGTACCTTAAGAGAGCCTGCTTTTTTCAACTGATGCTGAATCTCACACCAATATAGATACGGAAAAAGGCCTCAGGGCGATTAAGAGCGAACACCACAATTGAACAGACCAGATGAGCTAATTCTTGAACTTTTATAACTTACTCTGACAAGTAATGATTTTGAATTTGATGGCAAGTACTTCCTTCAAATTTTTGGTTGTGCTATGGGATACATTATGGGATTATGGGATGTAATATTCACCGGCGTATGTGGATAATTATATGGCAGATTGGGAGCGCTCTGTATTTGAAAAATGCACTCAATTGCAGTTATTGTATCTCAGGTATCTGGATAATAATTTTGGGCTTTGGGTGGGGACAGAAACAGAAAAGATTTTTTTTTTTTTATATATATTTTACATGAACATCATCCTAAAATCAAATTACAAATCATAGCCCAAGAAACTGGAATTTTTGGACCACTGTTTTTTTACTTCCTCTTATGGAAGTACGGAAAAATGCTTAGCAACCAAAATTTTCTTTAAATCGACTGACAGGCACGCTTTACCATCTACGACATACCTGTATTGGTTTAATTAAGTCTCATCTTATTCGCTTTCATTGTATCTGTATTTACCCCGACAATGTAGAGGAGGATACTACTGTCCTGTTTAAGGCTCTTTTGTGTAGTGGCTGTGCATGGCATTTTCTTAGAGAGATTAAGGCAGAAGTGGCACAAAGTTTCAACAATAACATGGAATATAAAGAGGAGGAGGAGAGCCCCCCACTTGTTCCTATGGTAATCACCTTCTAGTGTCATTTAAATAAATTTAACTCCAAAATCAAAGCCAATTTCCAACGAGCACAAGAGCACTGTACCCTTTTGAAGGATTTTAAAATTATTACAGCCTACAGACGTGATAAAAATTTGAAAGATGCTCTGGTTCACACCAACTTCAGTAAGAAACGGCCCAACAGTGACCCCTTCTGGTTAACTTTTGTCCCTTTTATTTTTAATGGAACCTCGGGTTGAGGTCAACCTATCTCCCAGAGAGTTTTCCCACATCAGAGGAATGTCATCGATGTTATTCAATGTCAAAATTGTGGCAAACTTTACATAGGGGAGACTGGCAGAGCCTTAAAATAATTTTATGTAAATCTACAGTATATCATATCAGAAATTCAAGTAATACTACCAACCTGTACTCTCATTTTATGACTCATGGTATTCACCACTAAGTATATTGGTTTAGAGAGTAAGTCATTTTGGAGTAGTAGTTATCAGCATAAACGTTATGAAAGTATTCTGATAGATAAGCTTGCCACACTCTCATCATTAGGCGTAAATGAGAAACCCTAGAGTTGTATATTGGATCCAGAAATTCTGACTTTAATTGATCTTAGACACTTAATATACATTTAAACTTACACAAACTTACATTTCTTTTTTTTTTAGGGTAGGTCTCAGGTTGATCAATTGTTGCACATATAATTATTCTTCATTTAGGTCATTGACATGTTTGAAGCACGTTTGAGTTGTGTTTTTTCTTATTTTTCTTGTTTATCTGTTTTTTTTTATTATTATTATTATTTTGAGCACTTATCCTGGGTTGTTATTTGCGTTTGAACACTTACAATTATCTGATTCATTATTTTTTCCATTTATATTTCTTAGTCATGAGGTCTCTTCTAGGGCTGAATGTAATATTGATGAGTCTGGTTGGGAGGAGGTCAGTCAAGGTTGACACCTTTTGAGGGAGTCGGGACATGGGAGAACAGAGACATTTTGATTATTTATGCACTTTTTTTGAACTAATTCTTGGTATATATTTTCTTTTTTTGCATGTGATTGCTTTTTATTGTTTTCTTTTACTGTTTTCTTCTTTTTTTGATTTCCTTACCTCCTCTCCTTTCATTTTCCCTAAGCCTAATACTTTTGACTCCTTTCCTAACCCTAAAATATCTTTTGGTTTTAAATTTAACCCTTATACATTCAGTCCTAAGTTGCCATATTTTGAAAATTCCTAACCCTGTTTCCTTAAATTTTCCTTCCTTTTTCCTTTTATTATATTCTTCAATCTGGATCCATGATTACACTCACACTGGTAAGTTACATTTACATTTTGTATTCAGCTGTGTGAAAGTTTGCTGAGTGTTAGCCTCTACCTAAGGGTTCCCACCTTTTTTTTGTTTTGTTTTGTTTTGTTTTTTCTTAGCTTGTTGTTTTTGCTTTCTGAGTTTTCTTCTGAGATTATTACTTTTAGTTTTTAACATAATTTTCTTACTGGAGTACAAAGTATTGTTTTTTTTTTTTTTTTTTTCCTGTATATACTTAGGCAAAAATTTACCTGTGACCGATAATGTGCAGCCTCCCTTTTGGGAGAATCTGCTTCTCTGTTCCTTACGTAACCCTGGCGATGGCCCGCGGGCGGGCAGGGGAAGTTTAACGGTTTAGGGCAGTTCTGCAGTGGCTTCAGAATTGCCCACTGGATATGGATTATAAAATTCCTTTTTATATTTTGTTATTTTGTTAAACACTATAGAGGAATAGGGTACAATATACTGTTACATATTGAATAGCAGAAAACACCAAAGTGGAGGAACACTATAAGATTATTAGGGCTGTCAAATGATTAAAATTTGTAAGATAAGAAAAGATAAGATAAATTAGAACTTTAATAATCCCAAAGGAAATTCATTCACAACAGTTGCTATACACAGAAGGAAACAGTAAGGAGAACTTTAAAAAAAAAAAAAAATATATATATATATATATATATATATATATATATATATATATATATATATATGCACAGTGCAGAACAATACCAAAAATGCAGTATTGGTGCAAAAAAACTAAAAAATCTAAACAATATAACATAAACCAAAAATGCATAGATACGTAAACATAAGTATGCTCTCATAAGCAAATATTTTGAGGTACAGAGAGGGGGAGGCAGAGAGAGAGAGAGATAAAGAAACTCAGGTGGATAAGTTGTAAAGTCTGCTAGGTGCAGGAAGGAAGGACTTCCTGAGGTGTTCTGTTCTTCCCCTTGATGGAATCAGTCTGTGGCTGAAAGAGCTCATAATGTACAGTACATAATGGAGAGGGTGAGAGTCATTGTCCATGATGCTTTGCAGCTTGGACAGCATCCTCCTCTCTGACACCACCACAGAGTCCAGTTCCACCCCCAGGACAGAGCCAGGCTTCCTGATGATTGTATTGATTGTGTGTGTGTCAGCAGTCCTCAGCTTGCTGCTCCAGCACACCACAGCATAGAAGATGGCACTGGCTACCACAGTAGAACATCCTCAGCATGATGGTGCAGACATCACCGGAGCATCCACAGGGAGTAAAGTCAGCTCTGGCCCTTCTTGTACACAGCCTCAGTGTTCTTGGTCCAGTCCAGTTTATTGTCCAGGTGCACTCCCAGCTATTTATATTTAAAAAACAGCTATTTAAAAAACAGTGTCGACAGCCACTCCGTGGATGGAGATAGGTGTGGGGGGTGTTTTCCCCTTGCTGAAGTCCACCACCAGCACCCTCTTATCACTCATTTTCAAGATGGCTGCTGGCTAGTTGCATTGTGTGCCTTGGCTCTACCAATCCATCAAAAATCAATCAAACACACACATCTAGGAGAGTGGTCATAAGTTCTATTCGTTTGTACCTTTGCTTAAGAACAGAACACAGCATTACATTTATAATAGAAAACTCTTTCATTTGTCCGTCTATAAATCATTTAAGTAAAGTTTATCATATCAAAGGTCAATCCACACAGATTTTCGTTCTTCGTCTGCTCTGATACAGACTGACACATCATGCAATATAAATTGTGAAATAAGTTTATACTTGCCTCTTAACTACATGCTATGATGTCCTGAGTCATCTGTGCTGTTTAATTTGTTGATTAAGGTCAAGTTAATCGGTTAAGTTTTTTTCTGTGTTTTTAACCAGTAGCACTACACACTCACATTTTCCTCTGTTCCCATCACAACGCACGCTCCACTAATTAATCTACGGTAAGAAAAAAAAGTTTTGCTGTCTGCGTCGACGACAAAAGTACTCAGACGTTGGAATATCTGGCTCTCTGATACAAAACAGTAATACCTGCACCAAAAGTTAACATGCAGCCACCTCGACGACAGTCCGGCAGAGAGAGAAAGTAAAACAGGACAGCACGTACACCTTGACCTGACTCGTCTGATTGGTTACACTACATCACGTGAACTCCTCATGTCACCCGAATCTTGTACACTTTGAGAAAGGCACATTGGCCACACTTGAAATAAAACAAAACACTCTTTTCAAAACAGATAAATGAACTTGTGTATGTTCATCTTTTCAAATTTAATTATTGACATTTTTATGATTTTAATCAAATATCCTATTTATCTGTCACGTAAAATATGAATTTGTTTATTGATCGATTTATTGAGTATTGATTTATTGATCAGTTAACTGATAGACTGGACTTCTATTAAGGCCTAGTAATTTGGAGTACACATGGCTACAAAGAGATTAGTAGAAGACATGGAGAAGGTTAAAAATTCTCTGAACTTCATGTCAGAAGAACTGATTAAGGTGGCGAGACAACCGATTGGCCTGATGAATTTAATGGATAAAGTGAAACAACTGAAGATTGTGATTCAAGAAAAAGACAACAAAATTCAAGAGCTTGAAAGAGCTTGTGGATGATCTGGAATAATACACAAGAATCCTCACCCTCTTTGTCAGGGAGGGTGAGGATGCACCAAGAGGTGAACTACACACACTTGAGCAGCAAGTCATTGACTTCTTCAACAAAAACATTTTCATAGACAGTCAGAATAAAACAGGCCCAACATCATCATTCGCTTTGTGAGTAGAAAACAAAACTGAGGGGCTAAAGAAGGCCAAAAAACTGAAAGGCACTGGGGTATATGTGAATGAGCATCTCATTAAGAGAAATGGTGAAGTTGCAAGACTAGTTAGAATCCTGGAAAAGGAAAAGCGAATTCAAGACTTGGACAAGGAACTGAAAGGTCATGATACAACTGAGGCTCCATCCACACGACAACGGCACAGCAACGCTTGTGAGAACGTTGTTGGAATTATTTCTGTCTACATGGCAACGTGATAACGAGTGACAAGGATGTAATACATATGCCACGCTGATACGCAAGGTGGAATCGGTATTAAAGTTTGTCGGATTCACAGAATTCCTTTGTCGTGTGGACGGCACCCGAATGGCACACCAAAACAGGCCAAAGTGATAGTCATCAGAGATATAAAAGATCTTAATCAATATAAATGAAAGTTATAAACAACATGGTAGAGAGGTGGAATAGTGAGAAATGTCAAAATTTGTTGTGTTGGGCAATATATGGAGAAATATTGTTTGTGAGTGACAAACATGGTGGAAATGTGTGAATACACAGATTTTAAGACTTTTGACCCTCAAGGTTACAGGCTTTATATTGACACTAACTGTGACTCTTAGTCTGAAGATAAGTTTAATTCCATATGAAAACAGAAGGATTTTCACTTATTCATTTTAATAGTAGGAGTCTACAGTAACTTCTCAAAAATTAAAGATTATCTTCAACAGTTTCAACTTAAGTTTAGCATAACAGCAATTTCAGAGACTTGGTTGAATGATGTAAAAGAACTCCATGATGAATTAAAGGGGAGGGGGGTTGCCTTATTTGTACTTTCAAATGTAAAGTTATTGAGGATATGACCATTGCTATTGACAATTTGATGGAACGTATGACCACTGAAACTGAGGATGAAAGATCCAATAATATATTGATTAGCTGTATTTATAGAACACCGGGTTCATGTATTGGTCAATTTAACAAGAAGATTTGTGAATTATTTGCAAAACATAATGATAAGATGATTTTGGTTTGTGGCGATTTGCTGAAATCTGATGATCATATGAAAACCACAGAATTTGATATGATGTTTAGTTAGTTTCTATCCATTAATTGTAAAACTTAGCAGAATAATTAACGGTGTTGCAAAATTAGTCGATAATATTTTTATAAATGTAATTGATCGGAAGACAATGAATTATTAATGACCAGGGCCGTGCAGAGACCTTTGGAGGGGCTGGGGCTCAAATTAAAAAAAACAGGGCACATGGAACCAAATTTCAACTTTAAATGTCAACTTTATTTAAAACTAAATTTTAATTACAACCCGATAGAGAATACATAGGCTACATGCACATTATAAAATTATTAGATTAATGTAACCTGTGGTGGTCTTTTTAACCCAGCTGGTCAGAGATCCACTGCCTTTTGCTGCATCCCGCAGCTCCTTCTCCCTCTTTTTCCCCTCTCTTTAGTAGGCATCTTAACAACAATAGAATGTTTAATAGGACAATGCATACAAAAGTTAGAAAAGATACACACAACAGTGTCAACTGGAACTTGTTTTCATTCATTAGCCTATTAAGCTTTAGTCATCAGAACCTGAGTTTTATTTTCAAATTAGCAAATTCGAGCAAATTATGATGGTGAGCCATTGTATGCTTTCACAATTTGCAAATTAGCCTAATATATGTACTATAAATATTTTATATTTTTTAATATTTCTTCATTATGTATCAAGAAGAATGGGCCTAAGTAACAGACAGCAAGCTGGTGGTGCAGCTTCATGTGATGTGCTGTGGTCACTGAGTGAAACGACGTAGCCCAATATAGGTAAACAGAGAACTAGGCCTGTCTCAATAACAAATTTTGCTGGACAATATATTGTCCCACAACTTATTGCAGATTGACGATATTATTGTCAGCATTACTCTGAGACTCTTAAGAGGTTCTATTTCTCACTGTGTGCCTCATACTTTAGCTTATAAGTTATATTTTACTAAAATCCATTTCCTGGTGACTGTATTCAATAATACATTAGGTATTTCTTCAGAAAGTGGTATTTATTGCTATTTCACATTTGATCAATAGCAGTCACACCCTCTGTGCCCTGTCTGAACAGGTGAGCCACCTGTTTTAAATCATCCATTATGTTACTCAGTAAAACCTCTAACTATTTATCACTAGCTGTAAATCACTGCCACTCCAAAACTAATCAAATTATTGTACTAATATTACAGACAGCACCGGGCACAGCGGCACCGGCCGGGCTGTGTGTCACCGGACCCCGCGACTCTGGGCTACGTGGCACAGACTGGCACGATCGGGTATGTTTGCGCACTGTCTGCCAGCCCGCCGGTTATTTTCACTTGACCCGGGCATTTGGGGCTGAGGCACTTGGCTTTGAAATGATCACTTTCATTATTCCTACTAGTTTCTCCTCGTTACCTGGCTCTCTACTCCTCTCCAGCTCACCTGCTACAGGTGCTCTCTGTGTGTCTGCTAGAGGCCCCTCCTCCTCCCACTGAGACAAAGAGACTTTATGACTGACAGGAGGTCTCACTCTGTTCATTCTGCTGTGGAACCAACACTGCCAAAAGGGCATTTATGGTATCAGAGAGCAAAAAGGCAGGGGCTCGAGCCCCAGTAGGATACCTTCTTTGCACGTGCTTGTTAATGACTGATATAAGTGACCATTTGCCGGTTTTTGGGGTGTTGCAGATGGACAACATGTTACAAAAGGCAACACATACACAGACTAACAATTTAGTTAGAATAAAGTCACCAGAGGCCATTATGGCATCTAGAGCAGACCTTATGAATCATGATTGGCAGGAAGTATATGTAGAAGATATTAATGAATCATATGATGCATTTTTAGATAAATTTTAGTTGCTCTATGATCAACATTGTCCATTGAAACAATATAGACAAAATCTTAAAAATAAGGGAAAACCATGGTTTACAAAAGGTTTGGAAAAAGCTTGTAAAAAGAAAATTAGGTCTTACTATAGGGATTTTATCACAAACAGAACAAAAGGAAAGAGGACAAGTGTAAAAATATACAAACAGATTGACAGTCTTGTATAAGATCGTCCAAAAAAGACTATTATGATCAATTGTTGTGAAAACAGAAAAAAAGAGAAAACATTAAGGCTACCTGGAGTGTGCTGAATGATATAATTGGAAATCATAGTAAAAATGATTTTCCAACATTTTCGTAAAAAATAATTAATTTATTGAAAATACAGGAGAAATTGACAATGAGTTTATTTTTTATATTTTTTTTGTTAATGTAGGCCCAAATTTAGTTCATAAAATTTAGCTAAAAAAACAAGAGATGTGGAGAGTAATTATGATTTTGCATCTAATAGCAGTAATTCAATGTTCCTTGGTGGTGTATGCAACAGTGATGTACTAGAAGTGGTCAAGAAGTTCAAAAATAAAAATTCCACAGATGATAATACTATTGATATGACACTTATAAAAGAAGTAATGGATTGTGTTCTCAAACCATTTACGTATATATCTATAATAAATCTTTTCAAATGGGTAATTTTCCTGACAAAATGAAAATGGCTAAGGTGGTTCCAATTTATAAAAATGGTGATAAACATATATCAAATTATGGACTTGTGTCACTGCTGCCTCAGTTTTCAACTACTTCAAAATTGTTTGTTAATAGACCTGATAACTTCATGTGGTGTTCCAGAAGGTTCTGTATTGGGACTGAAGTTATTTATACTTTATTTAAATGATATTTGTACAGCACTGAATGAGCTGAAATTTATTACATTTGCAGATGATACAAATTTATTTCGTTCAGGCCCAGACATGAAAGACTTGTTGAAAACAGTAGAAAGTGAGTTGATTGAGTTAAAAAATGGTTTGATATTAATAAATTATCATAAATGGAAATAAAATTTATGGTGTTTGGTGGCAGTATTGGGCATGTTACTTTGAAAAAGTAATTAGTTATTGTTACTTCTCCCAAAAAGTAACTGAGTTAGTAACTGAGTTACTCCACTATAAAAGTAACTAGTTACCAGGGAAAGTAACTATTGTGTTACTTTTGAAGTTTAAAAATGTCAAAGAATTTGGACTTTTTTCAGAGCAGGTTTCACAAGCCAGGTGCACAGAGGAGAACAGCAAAGACAGGTACCTGCACAGAGGTTTTAATATTGATTGCACCTCAACAGACCACAACTGGTACAACCATACTTCAAGTTTTTTCTTCATCAGAAAAGTAAACAGTTTAAATTTGGCCACTAGTTTAGTAGAAGCGTATGCAGTGGAAAGATGCTTCATTAAATTGGAGTTGCTTACAGCAGATGTGGACAAACTCTTTGCTCTGGGACAGAATGTAAACTCAACATGTACATTTTTACCTTTTAACTCGATGAGTTCAACAAGGTGCAACTGTAGTTGCTATAAAACCACTAAGTTTAGAGATAGGCCTGAAGTTAGATAGAACAGTCAGGTCAAGATTATGTTTTTGGATCAGAGGCTGCACTATAGCATAAACAGCTGGCACACAGCCTGACATAAGAGAGGTATTTACCATGGTTAAAATACAGTACATGCCCCAACACTGTGAAAAACAAAACACAGGAAGAGTCAGTGGGATTTAAAAGATGGTTAAAAGTGTTAAAAAGGTCCCAGGGTCTATGGCTATTATTGGCCACAAGGTTAGAGAAAAACTTTCTTTGAAGATTTTACACCATGTTTGTCCTTCTTCCATTTCCTTTCTGCTCGCCTACATTCTCATCTGAGAGCATGGGTACAGTCACTGATAAAGATGGTGCCGTGCTAGGTGGCAGCCTGTGGCAGCAGCTCCCGTTGTATGTTTTTAACTTTTGTGTTTTTTTGTCATTTTTTTTCCCTTTTTGTGTCCGTAATTATTATGACAATGGCTGGACTGAGTTTTTCAACCTTTCTTCATGTTCTGCTGTTACTTCTGCAACTCTTTGTAGTGCTGCTGTGTAGGCCCATGCTGCTGCCCGGAGACAGACCTGTGATCCCGGAGGAGTAACGGAGGAGATGACAGGGTTGCAGATCTGGAGTTAAATGGAGGGAGAAAAGAAGGAGACATAAACCAGCGGTCGCCGGCGATCATTATGGGAAACATGAGGTCTTTGGGGCATAAGACGGATGAGCTTGCGGTGCTTGTGAGGCCCCGGCAGGAATACCAGAAGTGTAGCATGATGTGCTTCACTGAGACATGCACTGAGACCCGCTCATCCTGGACAACAGCGTTGTGGTCCCAGGCTTCAGTTTGATACGGGGAGACGGAGAATGTGCTACCAGCAAGAAGAAGAATGGAGGTGGGCTTGTACTTTATGTAAGTGAGAGGTGGTGTAACCCCGGACATGTGCACGTGAAGGAGCGCCTCTTGAACGGCTTGCTGTGGGAATGCGCCCGTATTATCTACTGAGGGAGTTTACATCCACCATTGTGATCTCTGTTTACATCCCTCCATCAGCTGATGCAGCGGTGGCCTGTGACATCATCAGCTCCACCGCAGCCAAACTACAGACTGAACAGATGGATGCATTTATGGTGATTACAGGAGATTTCAATCATGCCTCACTCAACAATACACTAAATAACTTCCACCAGTATGTTGACTGCCCCACCAGAGATAATAAGATACTGGATCTCCTGTATGCAAATGCCACTGATGTTTATGATGTCTCTGCCCTCCCCCCACTCGGCAGATCAGATCATAACTTTATTGAAGTTGACTCCAAAGTATGTCCCTCTTGTGAGGAGGCAGCCTGTTCACACCAGGAAGGTGAGGAAGTGGACATAGGAAGCTGCTGATGCACTTCAAGGCTGCTTCGAGTCAACAAACTGGGATGTTCTCTGTGAGCCACATGGGGAGGACATAGATGACATGACTGAATGCATCACAGAGTACATCCGATTCTGTGTGGACACCACCATGCCAACACGGACTGTCCACTGCTTCCCCAACAACAAGCCCTGGATCACCAGTGACCTGAAAGCTCTCCTGAACAAGAAGAAGAGGGCTTTCAGGTCAGAGGAGCAGAGGAGGGTGCAGCATGAACTCAGAGAGGAGCTGAGGACATGCAAGGACACTTACAGGAAGAAGCTAGAGGCTAAACTGGACCAGTACAGTGTGAGGGATGTGTGGATGGGGATGAAGAACATCACCGGAATGAAGGGGAAAGACAGGCAGACATCAGGGAGCCTGGACAGAGCAAACCAGCTTAACCTGTTTTTCAACAGGTTTATCCTGTTCCCCCATCGTCACCTCCAGCCCCAGCGCCCCCCCACACACACACACACACACACACACTCACACCTTCCTAAATGGTTTGGCCTTTGGCCCAATCCCCCACTTTTTCATGTAAAGCACCAGCCTATCTCCCCCCCATCCCCGCCTCCACTGATAACATCTGCACCAACCCCCGCCTAACTGTGACTACAGGCCAGGTGAAGAGGCAGCTGGAAAGACTAAAGGCTGGAATATACTTCTCTGACTGCGTAATCCGTCATCCGACTCCGTAGCTACGGAGACCCCTCGAGCCCTCGCACTTCTCCGTCGTGATGCGTGTTGTGCAGCCCTGCGCTGAAATGCACGCCCTCGGAAAGTGAAGCAATTCGCCTTAATATCGCTGATAAAAGCAGGGGAAAATACTATTTTCTGATTTAATTATTTGTGAGGGAGATAGAAGAGAACAACATTGGTTGCTTTCAGTCTTTAAAGCTCCTCTTCCTCTTTCTTTTCAACACAAAATCGGATAATAGCGAACGCAAACCAACAACTTTCGGGATGTTCTGTGTAAATATACCCTAGCCATAATTACTAAATGAATTAAATAGATTTTTTGAGCAGGTTGAGTGTGTGTGATTTGCCTTTCACAAGGATAATCGATACTTTAGTTCCTGTCCTGTCCGCGCTGCTGCAGAGGAGACCTGTCTGTCTGTTTCTGTGTAGGGAGAGGGGCTGCATTTCACAGCAGGGTGCAACTAGAGGACCAATCACAGCCCTTGTGGTCTCCGTCTTCCCTTGACGGATTGACGGACAGTTAAAAAAAAATTCCTGTGCCCGGAGACGACGGAGAGGCTCTCCGTCAGGCTCTCCGGCGACGGAGAGGGCTCTCCGTCTCTACGTACGGCACTTTACGGAGTACTATAAATTGGCCTTAAACCAGCACAAGGCTGCAGGCCCTGATGGCATCACCCCCAGGATCCTGAAGACCTGTGCCAGCCAGCTGTCTCCTGTGCTGAGGCACCTGTACAAGGAGGACACTCAAAAAGGTGCTCTCCATCAGGGGCAATGAACATCATTGTCTCCACCTCACTCTGGACAGACAGAGGAGCAGCTTTTCAGACTGTTTTGAAGCTCCGCTGTCGAAGGGACAGATACAGGAAATCATTCTTGCCACAAGTCATCACACCATACAATAAATCTCTGCACTGTTCATTCATTCTACTTGTAGTAAAATGGTCATAACATATCATTCTGTTCATCTTGCTTCACTGCATCCTACTGTTTGCTTATTTCTTTGCAATATTTATAGACTGTTCATTTTCACTGTTAATAGAGTTAAAAATGCCATATGATAACATACTGTTCATCTTCTACAGCTTACTGTTTATTTGCAATATTTCTGATCATAACTGTTATATCTACTACCTACTGTTACCTACTGTTCATATTTATTTCACTGAATCTGTATGTTGATTTGCAGAATGACTATCACCATGAGCTAAAATATTTACCAGCATATACTTTTTTATACTTTTAATACTGAGCATCTGTATATACTTTAATTGTAAATAGTAATATTTTTTTCTGTTCTTTATATTGATTATTTTTGGGATGTGATTGCATTTCTTGCTGCTGCTGCAAAATAATTTGGTTGGAATCAATAATTATTCTTTTCTATTCTATTCTATTGACCCAGGTCTCAGCCTCAGGTTTAGGATGTCTGACTGTAAAAGGAGCGATGGTATTTTTTTTTTTTTTTGTGTCAGCACTTATTCCCATCCTTAAACACCACAACAAGATGGAAGGTGTCAACTATTTATGGGATTGGTGCATTTTTCTCTCGCAGAAAAGTATTTTTATATTTTTGTGCATGTGTGTGACTGTCACTGCACCCTCTCTGGAGACTAAGTTGTCTTTCTTTATTTGATTTTCTTATAGTGAACCAGAGAGGATAGTGCTACACCTTAGTGAATTGGGTGAATTGAGGGGGAAACAGATGATAAACAGGGTGAGAGAGTATGGGTAGGAAAGAGTACAAACAGGCAGTGTCATTAGGAATCAAGAATGTGAGAAGCAGCATGATTCCCAGTAACCGATGTCTCAAAAATAAGGAGAGAAGAGAGATAGTACTAATAATGATTAAATTAATAAAGTAAATAAACAGAAAAATCAAAAATAATTACAAAATCAAACCCTACAGAGAGTAGGGCACCGAGGGGCGCAGGAGAAATGTAGGAATACATAGAGAACATGATTTTAGTGTTATGCCTGAAGAGTGATTTAGCCCATTCTGGCGAGTCCCATCAGTACTCAACAATGGGACGCGACAGACGTTCATACACCCTGAGCCAACATGCATAAGTGATTAGCACCGAAGCCCAGAGCAGCTACGACGACTGAGCAGGGGCCCGCTGGTCGAGCCACCGTCCTACCCGGGCGGCGGAAACCTCCAGGAGGGATCGCCCAGAGAGCCAACCGGGACCAGAGAGAAATACACAGACCCAGGGGCCAAGAAGAGGCACAGCCAGACGTCCCCTCGGTGCCACGAACAAGCCAAGAACGGACAAGAGGGACCACCCACTACCCAACACCAGCCCCCAGCCACCCCACCACCAACACCCCGTCCCCAACCCCAACCCCACCGACCCCCACACCCCACAGCCCCACCACCCCCACCCCGGAGAAGGCAAGGAGCCCCCAACCAGCCGGGGACAGACCCAGGGGCCGGGAAGAAGGGGCAGGCAACCAGCCGCCAGGAAAGCAGGCTGCCACCGGTGCAGGCAGAAGGGAATAGACAACCGGGCCCCGAAGGAGGCCCAGGAATCAGGAACGGGTTAGAGGGAGTCAGTACCGCTGACGGGAAGGCGCACTGGGTGTCCCTCCGCACTACATCCCAGGTAGCGAGGCAGACCCATGACTCTTGCCCCCAGAGAGGTGCCCCATCCCCAAGCAAGGGCCCAGCCACCACGAGCCGCTAGCAGACGCCGCAGCCACACCGAACAACAGGGCCAGCAACCCCGGCCCCGCAACACACCAGAAGCTGCAGCACCGAAGGGGCCGTCAGCACCCCGGAAAAACCCCAGACCACCACCCAAGGGCCCCGGGGGCCCCACAGCAACAGCAAGCCAATGGTTAGGCACCCCCAGCATCTGAGAGCCAAAGGGCCGGGCCCCTACAGCGATGCCATGATGTGTGGATCACCATTATACCCTATTACTATATTTCTGTGATCCCTGACGAAGAAATATTCTCCCTACACCGTGTATGAGTGCAACCCTGGGTGTAGTGTGGTGCATTAAAAGTTGGGTGGGCAATAGGGGCAACGGGGGGGGGTCGGAGGGCCACAGAGGATGGGTACTCTGCAGCCTACCCCAATTCAAAGCCCCCAGGCCAGCCGGGAGTTCCCACCCAAGGAATGAGTGTGTGCTGCATTAAAAGTGGAGAATGGGGGGAGACAATGGGAGGTAGATGGGGAGGATGCAGCGCCGCGAGCACTGCAATCTGCCCCACCCCACGACCCACCACCCACACCCCACACTACCATGGGGCCCTAACTGATGTGTCCCTATATGTGCCTAAAAGTAAATGTATACAGTGAGTTGTGTGGAGTGTGGGGTGCGCAATAAGAGGCAGTGTGGTGGGGGTCTGGCCCAGGGCGACAGAGCCAAGGGTGATTGCGTTATAGTTGGCACTGAGGTGTGAGGCCCCCAGAGTCGAGGGGCAGAGGAAGCGCGGAAAGTCCCAATGGACCAACGGACCCCTTCAACACCAGGACTCGCGGGGGCCACGGTACCGGAGCCCCGGCACAGCGGTCGATGAGGTCACACCGCAGGCCAGCGGCCCACCATGACCCGACCCAGACTGGAGACAGGGCAACCTCAAGGGTGCTCAAGACATAGGTGTCCAAGCCATCCCCGGGAGCAATTGCACCGAGGGGCCCGGGCACGCCCCCCACTGCACTGTCGACCCCATTCCCGCTCCACCACCTCCGAGGACAGTACAGGACCCGGGACCCAGGCCTCCAGCCAGCAGCAACAGGTCACCGGCGACGGGATGCAAGTCCAAAAAAAAGAGCCTGTGTAGAATGAGCTGGCGCCCACCCCCAGGAGAGATCACCCGGCCCCCCAGCCCACCCCCAGCCAACAGAGGGCCCCCAGCCACCCCGGGGGGAGGGGGGGAAGAGGGGCGCGGAGGTACAGGCAGGGAGAGGGGGGGGGCGAGGAGGGAGGGGGTAAGGAAGGAGAGGGGTGGGGGTGCAACAGGAGGGCCGACCCATCCCAAACCCCAGGACCAGCCGCAGCACCCCAGGAGCGACCAGACACAGCCACCCCAGGGCCCAGAGAAAGCATGGATCCAGCAGCCCAGGGGCTCAGGAGGCGAGACACCGGACATAACCAGCCTGCAGGGGGAAGAGCAAGAGCCAGGCAGGCCCTACAGAGCGAAGAGCAGCCCCAGGGACAAGTGGAAAGGGGCACCTCAATAAGGAAATGCAAAAGAGATATGAATAGTTATAATACACGTGGACTTGGAAAAGAACAATAGTCTGGAAACAAAGTGCTGACAAACTGAAAACAGACAACAAAACATGGAACAAAGACATAGACAACAATATACAAACCGGACAAATTTACATAGAACAAGGACAGAGAAAACAGTGAACTGACGTACATAAAACAGAGGAAAAGGGAAAGGGGAGAAATAGCATCATGAATCACAATATCAGCCAATTATTTATGAATTTGGGGGAGGAATCAGCTCTGAATATACTGTAGGAAGGGGGAACAGGAGTTATGGAATGTTGTGAGGTTGTCCTTTAGTGTCGATGTCAGTTGTTCTAAGTTTGCATGGTCTACTAGCAGGTTGGTCCAGTGGTTTATTGATAGTTTTGTTCTGTCTTTCCAGTTTAGTAAAATGGTCTTTTTGGCGATGGTTAATGCAACCAGTATGACTGTATGGAAATGGTGTGGGATTGTCAATGTGGAGAGATCCCCAAGCAGGTAAATGGAGGGGGAGAGGGGAATGCTGACACTGAGGATCTGGGATACCTTATCCATGATATCAGACCAAAACTGTTGAACTGGGGTGCATAGCCAGAATGCGTGGTAGTGATTGTCTGTTGCAGTGGGGCAGAGGGAACAAGTGTCGCTGTCTAAGAAGCCCATTTTGTACTTTTTATGGCTGGTGATGTGTGTTCACTGTAATACCTTATATTGAATCAGCTGAGTTTTGGAGTTGGCTGACATGGCGAATGTATTGTTGCAGACTGATATTCCATTAATGTCACTTTTTTGTGTGTTCAGGTCTGATGTCCATTTGTCTGTGGGTATAGAAACTGTGTCATCATGGTGTGAAAACAGTTTATATATTTGGGAGAGTATTTTTTGGGGTTTCATTGATTTAAGTTTTAGTAGTAGTGGAGGACCTTGGTTGTGGAAGTTATGAATATCTATTTTCTTTTTTATGGTGTCTTTCAACTGCAAGTATTGGAAAAGACATTGCTGGGGTAGGTTGTATGTTTCTTTAAGGAGATCAAATGACATGAGCGAGCCCTCGTGGAAAAGGTGTCTCAGGCTAATTATTCCTCTTTGTTTCCAAACAGGGGAGTTGATAGGTTGTTTATTAATTTGAAACATGTGGTTATGCCAGAGTGGGGAGAGGGCTGATGGGGAAAATGGGAGGTTGAGAATATCATTAGCTTTATGCCAGGCAGTCAAAGTGGTATTTATGGAGCATGACTTGAAAAAGTTCAGGGTTTTATCAGACTTATCTATTGATGCAATGAGTTGAATGGGGATATCCTCACAAATGGACTGTTCTGTGTTAAGCCAGGCTGCATTGGAGTTAGTTGACCAGTGCCGGATGTACTGGAGTTGGTGGGACAGAAAGTAGTGGTAGAAATTTGGTGCATCTAGTCCACCATGCTGTTTGGGTTTTTGCAGTGTAGTTAATTTGATCCGGGGTCTTTTTCCTTTCCAGTAGAAATTATTGACTATTGAGTTAAGGGAATAAAACCAACCTGGGGTTGGGTTTACAGGTGTCATTGAAAAAAGATGATTTTTGGGAGGATTTTCATCTTTACTGAGGAAATACGGCCAATTGTTCCATCTATCCAAATCTTCTCTGATGTTATTTAATAATGGATTGAAATTAAGTTTGAATATATCATTTGGGTTTGTGGGCACATGGATTCCAAGGTATTTAATGGATTGGGTTGAGTGCTTATATGGTACGTCCCTAATCTCAGTTTGCCAATCTAATTTAATTAAGGGCAGAATCTCAGATTTGGACCAGTTGATAGCATATCCGGAGATCCTGCCGAAGCTGTTCATCAGGTTATGGAGTGTTGGAAGAGAGGTTGAGGGGGGTGTCATGTATAGGAGGATGTCATCGGCATATAGACTTATTTTGTGATGGTGTGAGATAGTTTAAATGCCTGTGATGCTGTTGTTCTGTCTTATGGCAGCAGCTATTGGTTCTATGAAGAGAGCGAAAAGTAATGGGGAATAACGGGCATCCTTGTCTGGTACCTCTGTTTAGAATAAATGGTTTAGATATTAGGCCATTGGTGATTACTGAAGCTGAAGGTGTGTTATATGGTATTCTTATCCAGTTGGTGAAATATGGGCCGAAGCCAAAGTGTTTAAGGGAGGAAAAGAGACATTCGTACCCTATCGAATGCCTTTTCAGCATCCAAGGTTAGTAGCAAGGCGGGATGCTTGATTTCTTTTTTAGTTTTGCTCTGGTATAGGTGTATTATGTTAAATAATCTTCGCATATTTTCTGAGGAGTATCTCCCTTTGATGAATCCAGTCTGATCCGGATGAATAAGCAATGGAACTGCGAGTTCTTAATGCCAAAGCCTTGCTTATTATTTTGATGTCAGTATTTATTAAAGATAGGGGATGGTAGCTGGAGCAGAGTGTCGGTCTTTGTTTGGTTTAAGGATCAATGTAATTAAGGCTGTGTTCATATGATGGGGAATTTTAGAATTATTGAGGATTTCGGAAGTCATTTTGAGATATAGTGGTGAGAGCAAAGGCCAAAAATGTTTATAGAATTCTGCTGGGTAGCCGTCTAGTCCTGGGGACTTGTTATTTGGCATAAGTTGTAATGTTTTCTTGAGTTCTTCTGCTGTGAGTGGGATGTCCAAATTTTCTGTTTGGATTGTAGAAAGTTTGGGCAAAGAAACACTCCTCAGAAAGGCATCAGCTTCTGTAGAAGTGGTAGTGTGGTCTGGAGTGTATAGTTTGGAATAGTAGTCTCTAAAAGTTTAATTTATTGCAGGATGGTCTTGTGAAGTTTTACCTGAGTCATCTTTGATTGATGTGATGTTACTTTTTTCAGTTTGTTGTTTCAGTTGGTTGGCCAGCAGTTTACCAGATTTATTTCCAAATTCGAAGTGCTGTTGACGTAATCTGATGAGATCGTATTCTGTCTTTTTGCTAAGAAGGTTGCTAAGTTCGTGTTTGGTTTTAAGTAGCTCGTTATTGATTGAATTTGAAGGTGTCTGAGAGGCCAAGATCTCTAATCTCTTGATCTCCTGATGTAAAAAGTGTTCTCTTGCATTTTCTTCTTTTTTCTTAAATGTGGAATATGAAATTATTTTGCCTCTTAGAACTACTTTAGCTGTTTGCCAGAGAATGCTTGCAGATATATCTGGGGTGCTGTTGGATTCCATAAAGGCTGCCCATTCCTGTTCAAAGTATTTATTAAAACCTGGGTCTTTTAAAAGTGTGTTGTTAAAGCGCCATCTGGGGGGGGGGGGGCGTTGTTGAGTACCTGTAAGCAATGTAAGAGTGATGGGTGCGTGGTCTGAAATAATAATACTGTGAATATTGGTCTTTATTACTCTGTGTGTGAGTGAGTTATTGATCAGAAAAAGATCAATACGAGAATATGTTTTATGGACTGAGGAGTAGAAAGAATATTCTCTATTGTCAGGGTTATGAAGTCTCCAAATGTCCGTCATACCAATTTCTGACATATATTGTGTGACAGTAGATGAGGAGTGAGAGGGTTTATGTGACAAAGTGATTGAAGAACGGTCAAGAGCTGGGTTCAGTGCAGTGTTAAAATCACCTGCTATAATGATGTTGGAGTTGGGAAATTTGGATAATTGTGAGAAGAAAGAGTGGAAGAAAGTGGGGGTGTCTGAGTTAGGGCCATAGATGCTAGCTATTGTCATGTTGTCTTTGTCAATATTGCCGTTAATTATAATATAACGTCCTTCAGGATCAGTTATGGTAGTACAATGGGAATATGGTACATTTTTGTTAATCAAAATGGAAGTCCCACGTTTTTTGGAGTTGTAAGTTGAGTGGAAGGTCTGGCTAATCCATCTGGTTTTTAGTTTAAGAGATTCTGCTTCTGTAAGATGTGTTTCTTGTAATAAACAGATGTCTGATTTCAGTTTGTGTAGATGGTTTAATACCTTGGTTCTTTTGGCAGGGGAGCTGATTCCTCGTATGTTCCAGGATGTTAGATTTAGGTGTGGAGTCATGATGCTACTGGTGGAGAAAACAGAGAGAGGTGATATGAGGGAGAGAGTGGGGGAGAGACAGGAAGGGGACATGAAGACGAGGGAAGACAGTGAACAAGAGCACATGGAGAGAAAAAAACTAAGCAAAAACAAAAACAAAGACACAAACGCAAACATAACAGAAACACAAAGAAAGCACAGCGACATTGTGCAACAATGGGGGAGAACACAGTGGTACAACAGTCGGAGAGCAACTGGAAAATAAGATCATTAAAGTGAATTTCCAACTGATAGGTGCAGATTCTCTCAAAATTCTATTATCTAGAATATCTACCAATATATCTACACACAACAAGTGAGCACATACACAGCCAAAACAATCATAAATATATATACTACTAATATTACTGAATATATAGGCACATATTTACAATTGGAATAATTAACGTTAGCGTGGGTATATATGTGAAATTCTGTGCATACAGTATATATATACAGTCATGGAAAAAATTATTAGACCACCCTTGTTTTCTTCAATTTCTTGTTAGTTTTAATGCCTGGCTCAACTAAAGGTACATTTGTTTGGACAATTATAATGATAACAACAAAAATAGCTCATGAGAGTTTAATTTAAGAACTAAGGATTATTCATTTTCCATGGTTTTCTTGATAATAACCAAAATTACTTAAATTCTTACATCAATAGCTATGGCATTGTACCGCCAAAAACACTACTTTTAAGCATTCCATGTTTTCTTTTCTGTTTGCTTTAAACACATGATACACACAAGAGTTAATACTTGATTGCATAACCATTGTTTTTGATGACTGCAGCCATGCGTCTTGGCATGCTCTCCACCAGCTTCTGACATTGTTCTGCTGTCACAGCAGCCCATTCCTGTTGGACAAATTCAAACAAATTTTCTTTGTTTTTGGGCTTGTGGTTCTCCATTTTGAGTTTGATGATTTTCCACAGGTTTTCAATTGGATTAAGATCTGGTGATTGAGCAGGCCAAGGCATGGTGCGAATGTTGTGGTTCTCCATCCAGGCTTTAACTGACCTTGCCGTGTGGCAAGGGGCATTGTCTTGTTGGAAAATCCAGTCATTCGAGGCAGGAAAGAGTTTTCCCGCTGATGGAAGAAGACTGTTTTCAAGGGTAGTCCTGTACTTGACCTGGTTCATTCGGCCTTCACACAATTGCATTTGCCCTGTTCCACTCAGACTGAAACAACCCCAGATCATGACTGATCCACCCCCATGTTTTACTGTAGGGGCAAGACAGTCTGGGTTGTAAGCTTCTCCAGGCTTCCTCCTAACCAGTAAGTTGGCTGGAGTGGGCATCAATTCAAAATTGGATTCATCACTGAAGAGAACCTTAGCCCAATCATCAACAGTCCAATCCTTGTGGTCTCGAGCAAAGAGTAACCGGGCCTTCCTCTGCCTTTCATTGATGAAGAGCTTCTTGCGTGCTCTGCGTGACTTCAAACCAGCTTCAACAAGTCGGTTTCGAACTGTCCTTGCCGAGCAAGTCACATTTCTCGACAGTGCCCACTCATTTTTAAGGTCCCTGGAGGTCTGACGACGATTCCTGACACAGGAACGGATGAGTGCACGGTCATCTCGTGGGGTAGAAAGACGTTTCCTGCCACGGCCAGGTAGCAATTTGGTAGTGCCATATTCAGCTTGTTTTTTTGTTGTTGTAATGAACGGCTGTCTTGGAAATCTTCAGTTTTTTCGCTACCTGTCTCTCACTCATGCCAATTTCCAGCAGTGCCAAGATGGCTGCCTTTGTTGCTTCACATAATTCTTTTGTTTTAGGCATTATGTGAGAGCTGACAACTTCTGAGTTGTGCTACGGCTTGAATTTAAGCAGGAAACCACTCTAGGCCTTTGCATGTGCAGTGCTGCTTGTGACATGAAATGGCCTTTTATATACCCTGGGAATCAATTAAGCTTAAGAATGTCAAATAGGACATAAAGTATTATGTGACCAGCTGCATTTTTTGTTGTGTTCATTGTATTATACGTTTAGTGGTACCAGATATTAGAATGAACAAGAAATTGAAGAAAACAAGGGTGGTCTAATAATTTTTTCCATGACTGTATATATATATATATATATATATATATATATATATATATATATATATATATATACACATACACTTCTATGTGCATATCTACTTGTACATACACATTCACACTCATGCAAGCTTGCCGACATACACACACACCTACCTACAGAAGCACACGGACAGTATATATACATGTATAATTATACACAGTACAGAACTCTCTTTGTACACATAAACACACACAGAACAGCAAATTAACTGTGCTACCTATATATAAACACATAAGCGAAGGCACAGTAACGCAACATACATACATACACCCAAGAACATATTCCTAAACATGCGATTACACATTCGTAATTACACAACAACCCTGCCACATATATACATAACTAGACATAGATAAGCAGATAGTTAAATAGATCACTAGATAGGTGGAAATATATATATATATATATATATATATATATATATATATACACACATACATATATATGTGTATATACATATATGAGTAAGTGTACACACTCATGAGTAAGTGAGTGTGAGTCGGAGAGAGAAAAGGAGGAGATAGTTTGAATAATTAAGATTTTACAACCTTATTATGTCCATGCTTCTTGGTGTATGATCCAGGGCATTGAGTTACAGCCAGGTAGTGATGTTGCTGTCCCGGTTCTTTTGGCAGGGGAGCTGATTCCTCGTATGTTCCAGGATGTTAGATTTATGTGTGGAGTGATGATGCTACTTATTATGTCCATTCTTCTTGGTGTATGATCCAGGGCATTGAGTTACAGCCAGGTAGTGATGTTGCTGTCCCGGTAAAGCTGGCCGTCGATGTATAGTTTATCCACAGTCAGTGCAACTCTTCTTCCTTTCTCACGGTATTGTCTGAAAACAGGGAGTAATTTCTTCCGTCTGTCCTGGATTTCACGTGGATTTCAACTGGTCATTGATTCCATAGTTTGTTCCTTTCAGTTCTCTTCCTCTGCTTTTGACAAGTTCTTTTTGTTTATAATGCTCAAACTTCGCGACGATGGGTCTGGGTCTGCTGTTGTTTTTGGCTCCCATCCGGTGAACGCGGTGGAAGCTAATGTCAACAGTATCTTTAGACAGCTTGAGGGCAGAATGCATAAACTCCTTTATCGCTTGTTCTGGATTGTCTTCGGGTTGTTCTGCTATTCCAGAGAAGATCAGATTATCCCGCATGCTTCAGCATTGGAGATCTAATATAGTTTCCTTCATTGTTTTATTTTCATTAGCCAGCGTTTCCATTTGTCCAGTGAGGGAGTTGACGGTGAGTTTAAGTTCCTTATTCTCAATCTGTAGAGTCTCGAGTTGGGACTGTGTAAATTCGAGACTGGCTATGAGATCTTTAATGTCAGCATGTAGTATTTCCAGGATAGAAAGTTTGTTGTTTATCGAGTGCAGAACGCTAACCTCTACTGTTGTGGTCCCGTCGTCGGTTTCGGTGGACGAGTCACGACGTAGTTGTTTTTTTGGCGGACTCATGACAGACAGCCGGTAGAAGTGGTCGTCTACAAACTTTTCTAGGTTTTCCAGGGTTTGCTGTGAGTGTTACAAGCTTCGGAGAATATACCCGATGAGGTTATTCTAGGGAAACTTTGCTTCTGACACTAACAGCTGGGCGCCGCCATGATGGATCTCCAGTTGTCTCGCGTTGTTTCTGACTCACAGCGTCATCAGCGTTCTCACCGCATCATCAGGAGCGATGGTATTTAAAATATCAGTCCAGGCAGAATTAAAATGGTTGACCATATCCTCAGCACTTGTACTAAAAGTGTTGCTTGATGTGCCATGCAAGTTATTAAAAGCAACAGAAAACTGTGATGCAGCCAAAGAGCTCAGTGCCCGCAACCGGTGTGCCAGAGTGCAGAATGCTGCACAAGAGCAGGGCAGCATCACAGGGAAAAGAACAGGCAGGTGATCAGAAATATGTTACAAATTTCCTTGATACATACGTTTAAAACATGAGACGACACGTGATCCAATGTGTGCCCCTTTTCATGTGTGAGATTAAAAGAGTTGGCTGGAAATCGCAGCACACATGGAAATTAAAATTGCCAATGATCAACACACGACCAAAGTCACCTCTGACACAAAAACCCGAAAAGTCCTAGATAAAATCCTTGTTAAACTTTGGAGGCTGATAAGTGACAGCACAGGGAGCTTTAAATGCATCTCAAACAGTTGCAGCTCGAAACTGGAGAAGCTGATAATGACAGTGAAAGCTGGATTTAAACACCAATGCCAGCCCTCCATCTGTACCGGTGTTCTGAGGAATGAACAGCCAGGAGGAGGAAGTTTGAAAAATGCTGCAAACTTACCAGCATGAAGCCAAGTCTTCGTAATAAACCAATCCAAATGCTGTGATGTGAAGAAGTCTTTCAGCAGGAAAGTCTTGTTTGTTAGCGATCTAGCACTGATGAGTGCCAGACGGACACTGAGTTCCTCCAACCCAGTGGGCATCCATGCCGCCTCTGCAGGCCTTAAACCCCCTTGGAAGAGGAGCCTGCACAGGAAGGACATCCGGAGCAAGGTGGACAAGCCACCACTCCCTGGGCACCACCATCGAATGAAGGGGCCACCCACAGCTAGGGAGACCGGGACCAATCCTATGTGCCGACCGCAGATAAGACCTGATCATGACGACCACTCCACCCCACTTACCACGTCTCCTGGGGTGCTACCTCCAGGGAATGGCATATGCCTGGCCGCACAGGTACTCCGGTATAGTTGAGAGTACTGGAGGAGGAGGATTTGCAGTTTGCTCTCCCAAACATCGTTTTGAAGCTGCTTCATGATCAGCTCTGATTTTGAGAAGTGACTGTTGATCACAGACAGGCAAAGCAAACACATTTTGACAGAAAACAGAAACAACGCTAATGATAAGCCGAGCAGGTCTGACAGATGAATCACTGTGCACACTGCTGGTGCCATCTTGCCTCTCTTGCCAGGAGGCAAGTTAAACAAATAATTACCTGTCCAACTACATACAAGTGTAATGTCAACATATGAAGTGGCTCCAGGTATAACTGACAAACTCTGGCACACCTCCAAGTGTAATGTCAACATGTTTTTCTTGTTCCAGTATAATGACAGGATCTATAAGATAAGATATATAAACTTTAAGGCTGTCAAAATTAGCACCTTAATGTGGATTAATCAATCGTCATAATTAATCAGATTAAAAATTTTAATGCAATAAAATCATCTGCAGCAGAATGACACTGAATGTATCCGACAACACATTTTGCACATTTTACTGGCACAAATGGTCATTTGATCCAGTAGTGACAGGAAGCAGAAACAACCAGACTTGTTTCTATGACTGTCTCCTCTCAGTGGAGGCTAGGGAGCCTCAGAGTCACTGCAGGCCTCTTTGCAGACGCGGTGACGCTCATCACAGTGGTTGATCCACACCGCAGCACTGTCTGTCTGCGAGCAACGCTTTTGTATTAAAAACACCCAACGCAGGTCGAAAAATACATGCAGAGCAGTTTTTGCGTGACTTTGAGTCTGCATGAACGTAAAATGTGACGGACCTTGCAGACGTTCACATTGAGTACATGGAGACCTTTGCATAGTCCACTCCAAGTCCGTTCCGCCCAAGTATGTTGAGGCCTTTATATCCACTGATAAACTCCAACCATCCCTCTCATTATTCACTGTGGCTGCTCTGATAGGCTCTGATAGGCTGCTCTGTATAGGAGCTTCCACAGTCTCCAAATATCCACTTCCATAGTCTCCAACTGGAGGTGACGCAGCCCATCATTCCACCCTTACGACCAATCTCCCTCAGTCTAAATTTGAGAGGGTTATCCATGCATTTATAATTTCTCGTTTAGACTAACTCGTTGTATCTTGGTGTTGATCAGTCTTTGCCCCGTCGCCTCCAGCTGGTCAAAAATGCAGCTGCGCATCTCCTGACAGGTAAGAAAGTAATGAGGTGCCGGCTGAAAACCAGAGGAGACAAAGCTTTTGCTGTGGCCGCTCCCATTCTATAGAACAGTCTGCCTTTTTATATCAGAGCTGCTTAGTCTGTTGAGAGTTTTAAATCACTGCTCAAAACAAGTCGAGTTTAAACACTGTTTTTAATGTGTTGTTTTTATATTTGCCTCAGCTTGTACAGCACTTTGGGCAATTGTGGTTGTTTTTAAATGTGCTATAAAAATAAACAAATATTGAGATTGCATGTGAACCTGAGTTTCAAGGTTAACTTTATTGTCAATTTCACAATATAAGCAGTGCATACAGTGAAATTGAAATGCTGTTTTCCACAATTCTCAGACAGCACAAACAACACAATAATAATATTATATGCCCTAAATTAAGTACTAAATTAAAATAAGTGGATATATACAAATGCTGTATTAAGTACTAACTACTACTAAACTAAAGTGAACAGTTGTCAGTTGTACCTGCAGCCACTGCACAAAGAAACACATTTTAAACTTGTTAGTGAGCTCATCATTTGGTTAATATATCGCAATTATAAATAGAGATTCTAATGTGTGAATGGTCTAATAACAGTCTACTGTTATTCGTGTCAAATAGCAGAAAATGCCAAAGTGGAAGAAAGATGGAGGATGTATTCACATTATACAGGAGCAAGAAAAACATGTTGACATTTGCATGAGTTGTATCTGCGGCCACTGATTCAGCCTGTCATTGTCACGGTGAGCTATCATTTGTTATAAAATTCCAAATTTGTAAGACACTATAGGGCAGGGGTGGGGAACCTCCGAACTCCGGGCCGGATACGGCCCGCGGAGCCGTTTTGACCGGCACGCGGGCACGGACTGGGCAGAATTTGGGCAGATGCCAGAGTGGCCGCGCAGTCTCGGGGCCGCGCACCGCACAACGTCATGGAGATGAAAGTGAAACTGTGTCCCGCTTCAGCGCAGCGCGGAGACGGGGAGCCGCTTGCGGCCCCTGTCTCAACGATGTCTTTGAGCCCGGTCGGGCGAGGGTTTGCCCCGGTGCGGAGCAGCAGCTGGGGACAGCGACATCACAGGGAGACGTCACAGAGAGATCCGATTCCCCGAGACTCGCCTCCGGGCTGCTTCCCCACTCCGTGGCTCAGAGCCTCTCTGTAAAGTCGCTGTCCCCGGATGCTGCTCTGTTGTCTAACCATGGAAGAATGTATTAACACACACACACAGACCTCGAGGATGTTGTATAATTTATCCATTATCTCCACCTCCGCTCCCTTCCACAGCTGGTGCTGCGCTGCAGCGCTGTGTCTGTCACCGCCTCTCCTCCATTGATTGGTCAGAAATGCTCAGATGTGAAAAAAGCAAAAAAAAAAAAAAAAAAATTTGTACAAAAGTTTCAGAGACAGCACGCAATTGTCACAGTATGAGTTCAATAAAAAAGCACGGATGCAGTGTGGAATAATTGCCCAGAAATTACAGTAGTTTTCCGTCAGGTCAGTGAGCAGCACATGCTGCAGTCAGTTGGCTTGTAGTTGTATTGTTTGTATTTGTATTATTTTCAGAGTTCACTAAAGAATCTCAACTCTAATTAAAGTGTCTGAGTTTTTATTCCAGAACTTTACAAGTGGTTACCCAACGTTTTTGTAATTTTTTTTCACCACTAGGTATGTGTTCATTCGATGGCCCCCGGAGGACTTGATAAAAATTGAACTGGCCCTTCACATGAAAAAGGTTCCCCACCCCTCCTATAGGGGAATAGGGTACAAAATTAACTAATGGATATGCCATGACACTTATCCCTTGATCATTGACATGAAGACAATTATTCCTGTATCACAAGTTTTCTTGATCTGTATGTTTAAATATGCAGTGAAATGAGACATTATCTAATACTAACTTTGTTAAATTACATTTCACTAGTTTGAAAGAATGGCTGTTTTGAAACATTTCCAGCTGTGTTATAGGATCCACTTCTTCAACTTTTTGGGCAGCACTCACGTTCATCCTCCTGACTTCAGAGTCTGTGGGTGAGATTTCCTGCAATCCATCTGGGTTTCGAGGCCACTCCTCCTAAGGCAGATGAAGAAACTTGGGGTCCATGCAGCCACATTTCTTTGTTCAGACATCATCTTCCTTTCTACATCTGTGTCACTTGGGAGACTCTAAGAATCTCAATAATTATGTTGGCAATGAAATTTTGAAACCTAGATGTTTGTTACTGATATGCTTGTGCACAGAGATGTTGCCAGGCAGATAAACATTCCTTAAATGAGGCCCCTGTTTGACTTTGTACTGAAGTGGGATGTTTCCTTTGTGCACAGGTACTGTCGTCTGTGTATAGCACACTGGAATATTATCATCATTACTGTGAACATTAAACCTTAATTTACACAAATACATCTTTGGCACTCAAAGAGTTGAGGGTCAACTTGTAAGCAAAATTGTATGACAAGAAAAGAGCACTGTGTTGTCACAAATAAATAAAGTACACCATTTTTACATGACATGGCTACAGTTGCTCGTTACTTGGTCAGAGGAAGCATCAAAGAATGCTGTCTGCTTTTAAGTGTGGCAAATCAGTCGATCACTCTGTTGTGAGTCCAATGCTGAAGTGTGAGACTCCAGTGCAATTGTTTGAAAGTTGCACAAGCTCCAATTTGTGGGGGGGTCAGCCTCAGCCTTGACGCTATGTTGAACTGAGAAGACTTGCTGTAAAATCAACATGAGTAACATCACTAGATGACTAATTTGAAACAGCAAATACGTTGTGCAAGATCCTTTATGACAGGGTTAAACAAAAGCATGACCTGCCCACATAATCTACTGACTAGGAGTGTGTAGTGACAGTTCTGATCAGGATACTGAAAAGGGAACACAGGGATGGAAGCTAAAGTGAACAATAGAGAACAATGGGCGAGGAAAAGAGAATATATTCTGGCATCAGCAGGCTATATGGTGGGTCTTGGCAATGTGTGGAGATTCCCCTACCTGTGCTATAAGAATGGAGGAGGTAAGCTGGAACACACTATGTCTATATACTGTAATATTTGAGATGATTGCCACTAAAAAATGCATATAGAATGGAATAGAATAGAATAGAATGCCATTTATCATCATTATACAGATTTACAATGAAATTGTAGAGCTTCTCCTTTTTATTACATCAAGATGCAGAATCGTTGCTGGAGAAGAACTTTAAATTATGAAAGTAAATAACATGTCCTGCTCATGAGCCATGACAAAAGATGGACAACACACAGTTACAAACTAAAAGATTATTACAAAACACATAAAACCAAAAAACTACTGATGGCACACTGATAAAACTGTTTTTCAGTGTTATCAGTGTGTCATCAGCAGGTGTGATGAGTTGTGTGGTGATAGAAGGGTGTAAAACCTAAACTACTACAACAGCCTGAACCAGAGACTGAACAGCCTGCTCTTAAATACTCATGGGAGAGTGGACAGGTTCTCCCTGTAGCACTGATGGAATCTGCCTACAGTAGCTCATTTTTACACATAATCTACTGTTAATGATAAAGAGCTCAGGACAAAACATTTGCAACCACATTATCTGAACCTTTGGTGTACAGTTTAGTCAATATGACTAAAACAATAATTTTCTTGCATCAATTTTATTGACACAACATCTACAACCTCATTTTCTTGGAAAATCCAGCAGATGTATTACTTTCTACCAACAAGACCAGAGGGACCAATGACCAGTAACCTCAGAGAAGTTGTGGTTTGCCAGCAAGGTATAACTGAGTTATACAGCAAAGATCTGGAGCTGGTTCCTAGGTAACATCAGTTGATTCACCACTTCGCAGAAAGCGACAGAAAGCAGGCTGATTTACCAACCACATCAGTCTCACTGAGGCTACGTGGTACAACAGGACACAGCCACAGTGTTGACTTAATAACCACAAGTGTCACTGTTAACGAGCAAATCCTCATTGTTCCATATAGCCCCTTGCAGAGATGGAAATAACGAAGAACACATACTTCGTTACTCTACTTATGTAGATTTTTCAGGTATCTGTACTTTACTTGAGCATTTATTTTTCTGATGACTTTTTACTTGTACTCCCTACATGTTAACACAAATATATGTACTTTGTACTCCATACTTTTTCAACCTCTACGGAAGTGGGGATCTCTGAGCCCGGTGCCATCAAGCACGGCACCCGAAACCCGTTGCTGCAAGGCTCGATGCCCCTGGGCACGGTACTCCAAAGCTCGGTGCAGTGGAGCCCATGGGGCTTGCCAAGTCTGGTACTGTGGATAGTTGTAGTGTTGCAGATCAGCCCGACTCAGCTGCGGGTGGATCTGTGCCGGTTAAGGCTGCAGACAGCGGTGAGGCTGGAGGAGAGGAGAGGTGACAGGTGGCTGCAAGCTGCTGCTGAAGCTCAATATTTGCCCTTTTTTGTGTTTAAAACGATACTATTTCTGTCTTTCTCGCTGTCCAGTTCAGTTTTTATTATTCTGACTGAAAACTAGACTGTGTCCAGTGTTTTTCACTGTACCAGCACTGTTCAGGTTATTATTAAAATTAGATTTTTTTTTTTTAATTAAAAACAGCAAAACAGGTACCATGGATCTACGGAAGTCGAGAACGGCCATGGATTTAGATATTTTTTATGCACCGTTATCTCATGATAATGCCTCATTAAGTTGTTATCTCGATATAACAAAGATTGTTTTCTCGTGATAACAAATTAAGTAATAATGTGTTTATCTTGGGCAGCATGGTGGTGCAGCGTTCTCCCTGCGTCTGGGTGGGTTCTCTCTGGGTACTCTGGCTTCCTCCCACCATCCAAAAACATGCATGGGGATTAGGTTAATTGGCTAATTTAAATTGACCATAGGTGTGAGTGTGTGAGTGTGTGTGAGTGTGTGAGTGTGTACCCTGCCTTTCACCCTAAGACAACTGGGATAGGCTCCAGCCCCCCACGACCTTATGAGGATAAGCGGTAGAAAATGGATGGATGGATGGACTCAGTCACAGTACCTCTTCACAATAAAAATCTTTTATTAATGATGGACAGGCAAGCATGCAAACAAACTGTCTGTCAGGCCAACTCGCATACTTCTTCCGGGAAGGAGCACAGCAAAAATCCATATTAACTCTCACGTTCAACCTGAAAAGAGAGGAATAAACTCTTAACTAGAAAAGACAGTGCTCAACCTTAAAAGGGAGGAAATAACCCCTCTCAAACTAAAAATGAAAAGGCTCAACGTAAAAAGGGAGGAAATATCTATATTAGAAACTAGAAACAAAAAAAATGTTCAATCTCATAAGGGCGAAAACTACTACACTAAACATGCTAGAAAAAACTCTCCAGAAAAGGTAAGACTCAGTAGCTGCAGGAACACGTGGAAGCGATGAACACGGACACATGACAGGGATGGTGACATAACAAACTCACACATGACAAGGGGTGATGAGACTGTTTAAACATGAGGAAACTGGAAAGAGCTGGAAACAATTAAGGTGGTGCAGACAATCACAAATGTGGGAAGACAGGAGGGCAGAAAGCAAAACAACCTGAAACAAGAGGGACACAGCGTTACTTCAAAATAAAGTCCAGAAATAACAAGACAACATGCAGGCACAAGACAAAAATGGAGAACTTAACCAACCCAGACAGACTGAGCATGAGAGCTACCACTTCAGAAAAGTTGCAAAAACTATGGTATCCTTTTTATGTGTGGTAGGAAACATTGAACAACTTTCTTTTCTTATACTGAGCTGAAATGTACCTTACAGAGTTGCTTTTAAAACAACACATCATCAGTAAGTTAAAACCTGTATAACGACAGTCTAAACCCAGCTCATGTTCCCTACTGGTGGATGAACAAGCCAATGCTTGGTAAATTCTCTTTCACAATGATAGGAGGAGTCAGTACCAAAGGATCAAAATGCAAAAGAACAGTCATATGTCCTACTTCACATCAAATAAGTCAGACAGATTGTGAGGTCCGGCTTTCATGTTCTGTATTCATACTGAAAATCAATATCAAACAAGATGTCACCCTTCTGCTACATGGGAAGCTGAGCTGTCCTGAGCTAAAGGTGACTTGTGCTACTGTGTTTCTTTATTTGTCCATTGATCTATAAAATTCAGACATTTTAGAAAACAAAACTATTTGCTGTACATCTAATGCTAATTGTGTTTTCTGAAATATCAGGATTTTATAGATCAACAGAGCAATCAAGAAAGTAACCACTGGACTGACCTAAAAAAAACAGTGAAGTTAGTGGCAGCATCACATCAGATCAAACACTTGATCAGCTCAGTATCACTGGTTTCATGTCTATTTTTGTGTGTCTACAGGTGTCTTCCTGTTGCCTTACTGTTTCTTCGCTGTGCTGTGTGGTGTGCCACTCTTCCTGTTGGAGACTGTGATTGGTCAGTACACACAGGAAGGCGTCATCACCTGCTGGACCAAGCTCTGCCCACTGGCACAGGGTAACCACGTTACATCTGATTAATGTTAAATATACTGAATACATTATGTCAGTGTCATGTTAAACTGACTGGAACTGAACATTAATTCCTGTGTGTTAAGGTTAGGGAAGTAAAAATTAACCAATCAAAAACCCAGCATCAATGTTGTTACACTGCTCATGGTTGGTCATGACTATATAACCATCATCATCAGCACTAACTCTTTAACACACATTTTATGTTGACATTACAACCCTTCTCTCTCTTTTAATTTCAGCTGTCTCAAAAAACAAACGAACAAGCATCAGTTTGGGTAGTTACACAATTATTACTTAACTCAAACAAATTACTGCTCAAACTCATATGTTGGATGTTCTCTCCCTCCAGGGACTGGATACTCTGTCATTATGATCCAGTTTTATACCATGTTCTACATGATTATCCTGGCCTGGGCCCTCCTCTACCTCATCTACTGTTTCAGAGACCCTCTGCCCTGGGCCACCTGTAACAATCCCTGGAACACAGGTCAGTATGAGATAAGACTGGTTGGATGTACAGCAAGTAAAAAAACTAACTCTTTAAAAGATCTCTGTTCTACAATAACACATGCTGTTATTTCTGTCAGACATGGTTCCTTTTACATTGATCTAATGGCAACTCAACATGCTTGTTATGACTGAATGGACCTTGGTCAGTTTTATGTTAAAGACATGACAGGAAGGTTACCAGGTCAAAACATTGGTACATATACATTTTTTTTAATAAAACGTATAAACAAATTATCTGGCAAGCGCCTCAACATACAGATGAGCTCTCTTTGACGGTCTCTTAATAGAGTGCTGGAAGACTGAGTCCCAACGCCCTGCAATTGTTTCATTCTTCTACATAAATTAGGGTTGTGTTACCTCAGTTGTGAATTTGATTGTATTATTAGTGTCTTGAGACTACTAAACATGCATGCAACCGAGCTCCGAGTCATGTCCCAGACAGTTGGTACCGATCCGCGCTTCAACTTCATCTGTGCCTAAGATGTATGAGCCCATGTTTACAGAGCAGTCCTCCGTGAAATGATTGGCGCACACATGCAAAACTTTGGGAAGTTCTGGTGGTTCTTGAGTAATTAATATCAGAAGGCATTCAATGTAAACTCTGTGAGCACAAGGCTCATTTGAAGCTAACGTTATACACTTATTTGTAATTTGGGTGACTCTAACTACTGTTAACGGTACTGTCCATGCCCTGCAGAGTAATGTTAGCCTCTTTCGACAGTGCTAGTAGGCATCTATAAGTAAACAGAATGGCACGGTAAGGAGAGAGAGAGAGACACTTCCTCTCTCCAGAGAGGGGGCGTGGTCAGCTCATGAACATTTAAAGGTACAGAAACAGTCTGTTCTCAGCAGAGCTCAACACAGTGATTTTTATACTGGCTGGAATTCAGGACCAGGGCTGAGTCTGGGGTAATACACTTTGAATACAATATTGTTGGACCTATATAAAATGCCGAAAAAGTGTATAAAATAGGACCTTTAAAAATACATGTGGACAACACAGTATGTAAGGCAGACAGACCAGCCCAAGAAATAGATTAGTATGAATGGACATGACATCGACCTGCAGAAGTCTTTGACACTCATCCCACTAGGGCAACAAGGCCGCTGATAATGTAATGCTGCAGTATGCATGGATTAATAATACTACTAATAATAAATTTTATTTATAGTGCACTTTTCATTAAAACAATCTCAAAGTGCTACAGAGTCAAATCAACATAAAATCAGCAATCATAGGCTCTTTTAAAAAGGTGGGTTTTCAGGCCACATTTAAAAGCTTCAATAGTTTGTGTTGCCCTCTGGTGGTCTGGGAGGGCGTTCCAAAAGGCGGTGGGTGGCAGAGCAGAAGGCCCGATCTCCCTTTGTGCAGAGCTTAGTCTTTGGGTTTTTAAGGAGATGGATTACAGTGGGAGGATCTCCTCCTGCCTGTAGGATTGGGAGATGCACTCACAAAGTCATCCTACCTGGTGAAGGCTGTGCATTCAGCATGAAATACAGATGCACAGACTGGTCAATATAACAATATAACAACTTGGCCTCCCTATTTGCAGCATGGGATGGAGGATAAAAAACATCCTATTGTATGACAATGGAAGGAGCATAATGCTCCAGCAGCTGAAGCAGATCATTTGCATTACTAGTTACATCACTGTAGTTAACTGCACCTCCTGAAGAAATATGGTCTGATTGTCAAGTACTAGAAAATGGAGATTAACACTTAATCAACACAATTGTTTGCCTTCTTCTCAACAGAGAGATGTGTGGACCTCACGGACAAAAATTGGACTGCAATACAACATGGCAACCTGACAGTAAACTGCACATCTGGAAATCTCACCAAGTCTTCAGTCTCTGAGTTCTGGGAGTGAGTCAATGTTGTCACATCAAACTCATAATGAAATACAGAGGGTGCCAGCAACAGATATAGTATAAGTATATATACAGCTTAACAAATCTCTCTCTACCGCTCGTACCACACAGTTCCTTGGTGACAGGCTCAGGATCATTAAGCCGTGAGAGGGGGTCCGGTTTACCGTTCTGTGACCTGTAAGGCAGAGCAAAATTAGATCTGGCGAATGTACTATAGGCTCTTGCAATCTGTCCAAACCAAGAAGGGCTGCTGGGCCCCAGCCAGTGACGTCATTCCTCCGGCGCCACCTTGACTGCCAGCAGCTCCCGGTTACCTCATAGTTACGCTCTGCGTTAGACAGATTCTTTGACAGGTATGCACAGGGATGCATCTTGTTGTCTAAAGACGATTTCTGGGAGAGGACTGCCCCATGGCCAGAGATGTCCACTTCCACAACAAACTGCCTGCTTGGGTCCGGAACAGTCAAGATGGTAGCTGTCGTAAACCGGTTCTTCAGGTGGAGAAATGCTTCATAAGCCGCTGGTGTCCCCTAGAACGAAGTATGAGGAGAGGTTAACGGATGCAGTGGCACTGCAGTAGCAATGAACCCTCGGAAAAAGTCTGAAGAATTGCTGAACCTTTTTGTGGTTATCTAGAAAGGGCCACTCTGCCATAACTTTTACTTTAGCTGGGAGGCTATGATGAAGCCCAGGAAAGAAAGACGCGGCGTGAAACTCAGCCTTGTGAGTCTGAATGGTTGTCTGTCTCTGTGTTCCCTGTGATGAACTGGAGACTTATCCAGGGTTTACCCTGCCTTCCGCCTTAAGATAGATGGGATAGGTTCCAGCCCCCCCCACCCCCCACCACCACCCTAGGTGAGGATGAGCGGTGGACAATGGATGGATGGATGGATGGTGACAAACACCTTACTCTGGGTGGTGGGCGAATACATTTGTTAAGGTGTAGTACATTCTGTTTTCTAATAAACTGTGGTAATTCCTCTGGTGTGGATGAAATTCACACTTCTCACCCTAAACAAACCTTTGGTTGCAAAACAACCAAGACAAAACCTGGCAGACATGCATGACACTGGTTTCTTTGTGAGGAGAGAAAATCAGAATAGCATCTAAATAGACAAACACAAAACTGTCTAGAAAGTCTCTGAGTACTATATTCTGAAACACCCCCAGAGCATTGGTAAGCCCAAATTGCATCACTAAATACTCATCACCAGATGATAAGTGTTTCTCAAGTCTTGGTGAAAATCTTGGCTGTCTAGAGCTGCTCAAACGCCAATGACATGAGGGGAAAGGGTACCTTACACTGGGTGGTGGGTTAATACATTTGTTAAGCACTGTAGTACATTCTGGGTTTTTTTTGTAAAACATGGTAATTATTCTGGTGTCCCCATGCAGGAGAGGAGTGTTGTCCATGTCTGGAGGAATAGAGGAGGTCGGTACAGTCAAGTGGGAGCTGCTGCTGTGTCTCCTGGCCTGCTGGGTGGCCTGCTATTTCTGCATCTGGAAAGGGGTCCGATCCACAGGAAAGGTCTGTGAACAATGGTGTCAGGATTCAAGGGACACCTGTGTCCTATATATTTCATAGATTATATACTGACATTTATTTTTGATAAATGTATTATGAAATTGAAAAAACAGGAGCGATGACATGGAGACTTGTGTTATGTCCTTTTAAGTCCAGATGTTATTTGCTCTGGAGAATCAATAAAAAAGCTAGCATCAAGATTTGATGAAATATGAAATCATGGATCCATCCTGCCTTGTATCAACAGTTTCGGCTGCTGCTGGTGTGATACTTTGTGCCTCTTGATACCAAATGACCAGTGACAAAAAAGCAACAAATAACAGACATGAACTGAGATTTTACTGCTTACTGAAGCAAACATGGGACAGCACAATCTTTATTAGGTACATGCACATCTAGCATCAATACAACTGAGTCAGCTCAGAAATGGACACTTGTTAATAGACGACATGATAAAAATAAAGGGTTTCTTTATTCCACTTAATCCATGACATTTCTGACAGCATTTCAAAGGGACTCTAGGGTGATTTTAAAAACATACAAACCTACCCAAAGATGTAAGCACAACTAACAGGAGAATAGGAGCAGTGTTTCTTTAACAGGATGCAGTGACAGGATATGGCCAGTAATGTTAAATAGCTCCTGAATTTTTCAGGTGGTGTATTTCACGGCTGTGTTCCCCTACGTGACGCTAGCCATTCTGCTGATCAGGGGGGTGACGCTGCCAGGAGCTTGGCAGGGTGTGGTCTACTACCTGTATCCAGATCCTTCTCGCCTGGCAGACCTTCAGGTGAGACACATCATGCAGCTTTACAGTGTCATGTTTGTTTGACATATTATGTTTTTCTTTCTTTCACATTGACGATATTATGATTTTATGCTGATGACAATAGAGTGGAGCAGGAATGAGTCCTAATGAGAGTGTTCTCTCCAGGTACTCCATCTTCCTCACACCATCCAAAAACATACATGGGGATTAGGTTAATTGGCTAATTTAAATTAACCGTAGTTGTGAATGTGGTGGTGGTGGTATATATACATGAACAAAAGCAACAATAGAAAAATGAATCGACATGGATTACAAATGTCAGTATCTTGTGTGATCGTCGTGGCATGGAGATCAGCAACCGTTACCGGCAGTGGAATACAACGCCGTACATCCAGATCCAGATTGTCCCAAAGGTGTTCAATCGGATTGAACACCATAACCTGCACATTATGTCTGTGCATAACGTGCCTGCAGGCGTGAGATAGTGCATCTGTGGACGCCAAAATGCCTGGCTACCCTCGCTTCGGTCATTCCGGATCTCAGCGTACCAATGGCCTGCTCCCTCATGTTTGCTGCTAAGCGTGGCATGGTGACCGTCTGTGACAGCTTACATTTTTCCTCCGGGTTTTTAAAGCCTTGATCAGTTGAGGTCAAATCACCAAAAGAACTCACTGAAAGCTTTCAAACAATGTCCTAACGAATCACACATGCAAAAACAGGGATTGGCACCGTCTGCCACGTTAATTTATTGTTTGAGCTGAAAAATGTGGCTCCATTGTTTCAATAACCACGAGTGGTAGTAAACAAAACATTTTTTGTATACAAAGTAGTTGTATCTTTTACATTCACTTTGTTGCGTCTTTAATGCCTCTTAGTATATATATATATATATATATATACACACACACTATATTGCCAAAAGTATTCGCTCACCTGCCTTGACTTGCATATGAACATAAGTGACATCCCATTCCTAGTCCATAGAACTCAATATGATGTCGGTCCACCCTTTACAGCTGTAACAGCTTCAGCTTTTCTGGGAAAGCTGTCCACAAGGTTTAGGAGTGTGTTTATGGGAATTTTTGACCATTCTTCCAGAAGTGTATTTCTGAGGTCACACACTGATGTTGGATGAGAAGGCCTGGCTCTCAGTCTCTGCTCTAATTCATCCCAAAGGTGTTCTATCGGGTTGAGGTCAGGACTCTGTGCAGGCCAGTCAAGTTCATCCACATCAGACTCTGTCATCCATGTCTTTATGGACCTTGCTTTGTGCACTGGTGCACAGTCATGTTGGAAGAGGAAGGGGCCAGCTCCAAACTGTTCCCACAAAGTTGGGAGCATGGAATTGTCCAAAATGTCTTGGTATGCTGAAGTATTCAGAGTTCCTTTCACTAGAACTAAAGGGCCAAGCCCAGCTCCTGAAAAACAACCCCACACCATAATCCCCCTCCACCAAATTTTACACTTGGCACAATGCAGTCTGACAAGTATTGTTCTCCTGGTAACCGGCAAACCCAGACTTGTCCATCAAATTGCCAGATGGAGAAGCGTGATCCGTCACTGCAGAGAATGCGTCTCCACTGCTCTAGAGTCCAGTGGCAGCGTGCTTTACCACTTTACCACTGCATCCGACACTTTGCATTGCACTTGGTGATGTATGGCTTGGATCCAGCTGCTCGGCTATGGAAACTCATTCCATGAAGCTCTCTGTGCACTGTTCTTGAGCTAATCTGAAGGCCACATGAAGTTTGGAGGTCTTGACTCTGTAGAAAGGTGGCGACCTCATCGCACTATATGCCTCATCATTTGCTGACCCCACTCTGTCAGTTTACGTGGCCCACCACTTCATGGCTGAGTTGCTGTCGTTCCCAAACACTTCCACGTTCTTATAATACAGCTGACAGTTGACTGTGGAATATTTAGGAGAGAGGAAATTTCACGACTTGGATTTGTTGCACAGGTGGCATCCTATCACAGTTCCACACTGGAATTCACTGAGCTCCTGAGAGCGACCCATTCTTTCAAAAATGTTTGTAAAAGCAGTCTGCATGCCTAGGTGCTTGATTTTATACACCTGTGGCCATGGGAGTGATTGGAACACCTGATTCTGATTATTTGGATGGGTGAGCGAATACTTTTGGCAATATAGTGTATGTTTCTGTTCATCAGGTGTGGATGGAGGCTTGTGCTCAGGTCCTCTTCTCTAGTGGTGTTGGAGCAGGAACCCTGATCACACTGGGAAGTTACAACAAAGTCAAGAACAACTGTTTGAAGTAAGTCATGCAGCCAGTAGTTCCACTAATATACTGTCCTAAATGGGATTAAAACTATGAGTGTGTGTGTGCGTGTGTGTGTGTGTGTGTGTGTGTGTCTATCTGCAGGGACAGTCTATGGTTGTGTCTGCTCAATAGTGCCACCAGCTTTGTTTCTGGATTCGCAGTCTTCTCAGCTCTGGGCTTCATGGCCCACAAACAGGGCATTCCCATCAACATGGTGGTTGAATCAGGTATGATTAAAGCTGAAAGCTACTGACTCTAACAGACATGAGATTCAAATGTACCCTCTCAATATTGTTGGGAAGGGACATCTATATAATTGTCTCCTCTGTCCTCTCAGGACCTGGTCTGGCGTTCATTGCATTTCCTCAGGCTGTAGCCATGATGCCTCTGCCTCAGCTGTGGGCCGTCTGCTTCTTCATTATGCTCATTCTGTTGGGACTGGACACACTGGTAACACCAAGAATACACATTACATAATATTAATGGCCTACACAGAGTTTTCACATAATGTATGCTCCAACTATTTATGCTGGATTAGTAAATACAGTTTAAAGGGATATTTGAGAATTTTGGACATAGGGCCTCATTTCCAAGTGAGCCAGAATGTTGCAGATGTGTGGAGACAGTTTTCAACAAATTTCATTCAGTTCATCTAGTTGCAGAGTTCACTGGTGCAAGAATAGCGTAAGTGGGTCTAGTTTAGTCCGCCATTAAAAACAGTTTTACCCACGCCACAGTGCACCCGAGGCAAATCAATTATAATGCCAGACTATCGATGCAAATGTCTGTGTTGATAACAGACAACAAACAACCTTGCATTTTGAATATACTTCCTGGTAGTAAGCTCAACAGCAGCAGACTGATATCACCTAGCAGCTAGATTTGTTTACATGCTGCTGTCATTGGTAGACGATGTAGAGTCCACAGAGAAGCCTGTTCTGAAGACCAGATATGGCCACGTTTGGAGGACTTTTTGATGCCTTTGAAGACAACGATGAGCAAATTTTTCTCCAATGAACCATACCTTGATGTGCTGGCCTGGAATGACCAGATGAAGAACTGAGAGAGATGGATGCTAAAAGGGAAGAACGAAAGAGAACATCTGTAGAGACAGCCCCTGCTGGAGCTGCAGAAAATCAGGACAGAAGAACCAGAAACTGATGGTGCCAGTAAGGAAAATGCACAGAAATGCAGACAGAGGAGGAATGCAAGGCTAACAAACTATTATAGCTCTGATAACCTAGCTGCTAGGTGATATCAGTCCGCCGCTGCATACTAGCGTACTAGCTGCTGCTGCTGAGACATCAATCCCTCAAAATGCAAGGTTAGTTTTATGTCTAAATTTATTCTATCAACACACACATTTACATCGATAGTGTGGTGTTATAACTGATTTGTCTCGGGTGGGTAAGACTGTTTTTCATGACAGTCTAAACTAGAACCATTGACTTGCAATAGCCTAGCACGAGTGATCTCTGCAACTAGAAGGACTGAATGAAATTTGTTGAAAACTGTCTCCAAGTCTCCAACACTCTGGCTCACCTGGGAATGAGGCCCTATGTCCAAAATTCTGAACTATCACTTTAACTCTGTAAACCATGACCAAGCCGTGATGGGCAAGAGACCAAGTCAAGACAAATGACCAATGCAATATGACACCCTTAATAATACTAAATAAAACATGGAACATGTTAAAACACCATAGGAACTACTCAAATGTAGACTTTTCAAAAAATATATTTTACTGTTTTGAGATGACATCAATTAGGCTACATAACTATTAGTGTTTTTGAGAAGAACATTTTCCTACGATGGTTGTTTCTGATATTGGTTATCCATGGTCCTACTCCTTGTGCAGTATGTGAAAGAGGTTGGTAGTGTCGCATAAATATTCAATGGCTGGGGAAGAAGAAGAGTGTCCAGGCTCCTTTGAAGTCTTTTAAAGTATCCATCTATTTTCTTCTGCTTAACCGGGTCGGGTCGTAGGGGCAGTAGCTTCAGCAGGGAAGCCCTGACTTCCCTCTCCCCACCTGGTTCCCAGGTCATCCACGGGGGTCTCCTGCTGGTGGGACTGATACACCTCACCAGCTACCTCATCTTGCTCCTCTTGATGCCGAGGAGCAGCAGCTCTACTCTGAGCACCTGCTAAGTGAGCTTCTCACCCTATCTCTAAGTGTAAGCGCAGACACCCACTAATCTCCCAAATAGACCTTACCGAGGAGGCTGAAGAGTGTGATGTCCCTATAGTTGGAACACACCCTCCAGTCTCCCCTCTTAAAGAGGGGAATCACCACCCTGGTCTGCCAACCCAGAGGCACTGTCCCCGATGTCCATGCAATGTTGCAGAGGCGTGTCACCCACGACAATCCCACAACATCTGGAGCATTTAGGGACTCAGAGTGAATCTCACCCACCCCTTCTACCGAGGAGCTTTTCAACCACCTCCATGACCTCAACTCCAAAGTGCCCCATCCCCACTATACACAGCGTTGATAGTGCACTGCTTCCCTCTCCTGAGACGCTGGTGGACCAGAATTTCCTCGAAGCCATCCAGAGGTCTCTCCATGGCCTCACTGAACTCCTTCCACACACAAGCTTTTTGCCTCAATGAACACTGAAGCTGCATTCTGTTTGGCCTGCCGGTACCCATCATCTGACCCATCAGCTGACTCCAGAGGCCCACGGGACTGTTTCTTCAGCTTGACAGCATCCCTCACTGCCAGTGACCACCAACGGGTTTCGGGGATTGCCACCACAACATTTTTCCAGTCTGGAGCTGCTGTTGTGTGACTGACTTCAAATCATTGGGTGTAATCAATAACCGACACAGGAGACACCACTGACAGTTTTTAATGACCTTGGTTTCCAGGTTAACACAGAGATAAGCAGACACCTGTTTTCCTGAAGCAACCCAAATGTCAGCCTTGGTATTTCAACATTAATGAGATGGATTGATATGACATTTCGAATAGACATTTGTAGTCCGTAAAGGATGAATCCCCTGACCCTTCTTCTGTTGCCAACACAATGCTAATATTTTAGGCTTTTAGTGGAATATTTTGACAAACACATGGCAGTTTGACATAAAACATTAACAAATACATGGAGACTGAATTTTCATCCAGTGCCATCATCAGGTCAACATTTTACATCTCCCCACACTTTAGTTCCAAATGGACAGAATCAGAATCTGCTTTATTGGCCAAGTACTGTATGTGTATACAGATAGCCAGTTAAGAACGTGAAAAACAAAGCTGAACAAATAAAGGTAAAGAGTAGTCAGGACTAATATGTGCACAAGTATGTGGAAATGGCTGCAAAAACAAAACACAATCGTATGTTTGGGTCATAGCAGTTGACTGTTTTGCCACATTGGGGGTTCCCTTCAGTCTCTTGACTTTGAATACACTGATTTATGCATTTTGCATCGATGTACGGTGGGAATGTATACCACACTCCTGGGACACTTTCTGAGAGTGTTTACTATTGTTGTGGATGGGTTGAAATTACCGATGGACAAATGAAGCTTCATGAAGCACTTGTGATATTTTTCACTCCTCTAGATGGCGCTATTGGTTTAAAGATTAAGGCTAGTGTAATGCCTTAATCTTTAAACCAAGAGCGCCATCTAGAGGAGTGAAAAATATCACAAATGCTTCATGAAGCTTCATTTGTCCATCACCAGTTTAAATGACAATTAATGGAATGCCCACTGAGTATTATACAAGCATTGTAGGGTGTATTTGAAACCCTACGAATAAGGATAGGCTGATGAAGAGCAAAAAAGAGTCACTTGGACTTGCTTGAGGCTTTTAGAAGATTGTTTCACCTCTGACCATCCAAGATGCTTCTTCAGTTCTAACTGACTGGTAGAGAGTCCGTTTGGACAAAGCAGGTTCAACAAACTCTGAATGTAACCCTGAACCCTTAAACGGTTTCTCTATCACCAAGGATAGAGACATTTGGCAGGCTGTGGGGGGGGGGGGGAGGGGCATTAAGTATTTGCACTCAAAATGTTGGGAAAGTCTTAAGGGGGATGGGTCAAGTACCCAGGTCATGTGACTTGATGGCTGCATTCTAAACTCAATTGATACATTTATGTCAAAATCCAAAATGGCAGCCTACGTGGACAGAGACACTGGCCATGAGGTAAATGTTGTTATTTTTCTAGTTAATTATGTTTTTTGGGGGGGGGCTGTTTTTGAAAATATTGTTCTTTAAAGATAATTTTATGTATTCTTCTTGAAAAATAATGAACTACATTTACACAGCTTTGATAAACAGGTATTGAATGTCTGCATCGTGGGTGATACGTTGTCCACATAGGAGTATATAAAGAGGCATAATCACTCTCAGATATACTTATGTTTTGAAGCCTATTCTCTACAGATAATCAATAATATAAAGGTGTTAAATATTGATTACACTTCATTTTACTCTTAAGTGTGTATTACTGATTAATATTAATGTGTGTTAATTCGCTGGCCTTGTGTATGACTTCATGGGTTAGACAGGGAAGTCTACATTTGATGGTGCTACTCCAGATAAAGAGTTTGGCTTAGGAGGAAATGTTGTTCTGCAGCTGTGCAGAACCATCAGAAATCCCTCCAACTTTTTCACATCCCTGAAATTGATAACTCATCTAAAGGAGTCTATTGGCCTCAGAAGTTTGGGTACCTTTCGAAAGAACCGCTTGATGGTACCTGGCCCTATTTTGGCAGATAGTTGATATTGCTGCCAATAATGCCTGGCTTCTCCGTCGTCGTGATGCAGCCCCACTGGGTCAGAAACATTGTTGTCTGAAGGACTTCAGGCTGGATGTTGCTAAAGGACACATCTACCCTGAAAAGCAAAAAAGGGATCGCCCCTCCAAAGGAAACGAAGACAACACACCACCAAGAGTAATCAAACAGCCAAAAGTCCCCAGGCCTGTGGATGATATGAGATATGACGGGATTGACCACTTCCCTATTGTGTCAGTGAAAGGGCGATGCAGGATGTGCCAGGATGGACAGACCTCCATTGTGTGTCAGAAGTGCAAAGTGAGGCTTTGCATTGTCACTGGCCAAAACCCTTGCAACTGTTTCCACAGCTTCCACTGCAAATGGGTTATTTCTAGTGTAGTAGTTCCACAGGGGAGATATCTGTGTAAGACCAGGAACAAAAATGTTTTGTGTAATGTTAGTAGCTCATTCTTTATTTAATTCTCCAAAATGTCTTGGTATGCTGAAGCATTCAGAGTTCCTTTCACTGGAACTAAGGGGCCAAGCCCAGCTCCTGAAAAACAACCCCACACCATAATCCCCCCTCCATCAAACTTTACACTTGGCACAATGCAGTCCGACATGTATCATTCTCCTGGCGACCACCAAACCCAGAATCGTCCATCAGATTGCCAGATGGAGAAGCGTGATTCGTCACTCCAGAGAACATGTCTCCACTGCTCTAGAGTCCAGTGGTGGCATGCTTTACACTACTGCATCCGACGCTTTGCATTGTACTCGTTGATGTATAGCTTGGATGCAGTTGCTCGGCCATGGAAACCCATTCCATGAAGCTCTCTGTGCACTGTTCTTGAGCTAATCTGAAGGCCACATGAAGTTTGGAGGTCTATAGCGATTGACTCTGCAGAAAGTTGGCGACCTCTTCGCAGTATGCGCCTCAGCATCCGCTGACCCCGCTCCGTCAGTTTATGTGGCCTACCACTTAGTGGCTGAGTTGCTGTTGTTCCCAAACACTTCCACGTTCTTATAATACAGCTGACAGTTGACTGTGGAATATTTAGGAAGGAGGAAATTTCACGAGTGGATTTGTTGCACAGGTGGCATCCTATCACAGTTCCACGCTGGAATTCACTGAGCTCCTGAGAGCGACCCATTCTTTCACAAATGTTTGTAAAAGCAGTCTGCATGCCGAGGTGCTTGATTTTATACACCTGTGGCCATGGAAATGGAACACATGATTCTGATTATTTGGATGGGTGAGCGAATACTTTTGGCAATATAGTGTATATGTGCTTGTCCATATAACGGTTAATCAACTCAGAGTAGTTTCACCCGGAGTTAAGCACGTACACCACAACTATAAAAAGTCAGCATCAATCACAATCACAATAATATTACAGGGGAAAACTGTTTGATTGGTAGTCTATGAACAGATCTCTGACTTAATGATCACTAAAATGCTTTCTAAGCTCACAATGTCCAATATTCAGAATTTAATATTCACAAAATATTTTTGATTAAGTCAATCTTGTGCCCGTATGCAAATTAGCCATGTGCAATTTGCACTGTAGCCTATGCACATCTCTGTCCCCAGTCCTAGTCCTTGAAGTGCACTGATTGCATGTCGATACCTGACATTTATTCAGTCGTTTCCTTGCATTTTAATGCACAACTTTGCATAGGCTGCTGCATGTTTATCTGTATTGCGCAACATTTCGGAGATGAGGACCCCCCAACATTGACGGGTATTTTGCACACTGACTGCAGTTGGTAATGTTGCAAATGCAAGGACTGATTAGGTTGTGTATGTATATTATGGACTGTGATGTGAAATGGTTCAGCTCAAAAAGATAATTGTCCGGAGATGCAAAAACATCTATGCGTGGTCTGATAACAATCTCTCGTCAAATATTTAATTCTTTAAATTAATGTCATTTTGACAGACGGCAGAGCTCGACTATGCCAAAACTCACCTGCTGAGTGAATGAATGAATGAATGAATGAATGGGGAAATCAAATGGCACATGTGGCTGAAAGAGGGCGGAGACAGAGAGAAACTCAAGTTTCATTAAGAAAAACCTGGTTCCGACCAGGTTAGGTTCATAGAGTCTGTTACTACGGTAACTGACCGAAAGCTTAAGTTACCTCTCTCTGTGAAACAGGCTAGAGTTACCCCTCTCTCTCTGGTTTGAGTTACCTCCGTTTTTGAAACGGAAAAAGTCAGTTTCCCTCATTTCAGGGTTAACAGACTCAGAGTTTTCACTGAAACTGCTTTGTGAAACGGACCCCAGATACTTAAGCTCCTGTTGGAGCAGAAAACAAACAAACCATAGACACCACCAGAACAACAACTCCTCTCTTATAAAATCTATCTTCCCTAGCTAAAAACTTGACATTACTGTACTCAAAGGAGTGTTGAACTATACACTTGTGGAGCGTTTGTTTGGTCTTCCCAATGTCACTGCATTCCTCACTGCATTGGACAGCATATGCTACATTGGACATGTACTGAAGTTATTCTATTCTGTGTGTGTGTGTGTGTGTGTGTGTGTGTGTGTTTGTGTGTTTGTTAGTTTGCAGGTTTGGAAACTATAACATCGTCACTCATTGACATGTTTCCAGGACAGATGCGCAGACCCTGGCGGAGAGAAATCTTTCTCCTCTTCCTCTGCTCCATCATCTTCATCATACAGATCTCTCTAACCACTCAGGTACTACACAGGCCTGTGTAACCTTATCCAAACACAACAGCTAACTCCCAGCATATTCTCATGTTCTCTTATTAGCAAATATTTGGGTGACACTACAAATATGTACCTCTTCTGTGTTCTCAGGGAGGAGTGTACCTGTTTGAGCTGGTTGACTACTATGGTGCAAATGGAATATGTGTACTGTTTGTGGCTGTGGTCCAGTGTGTGGCTGTTGGTTGGGTCTTTGGTAAGTGATATAAATATCATGTTTCAATTATCCTGTAGTTCGTCATATAATCCTGTCCAGAAATACAGTGGCAAATTTGACTAAATCTGCCATGTTTGCATGCTTTAATGTTTAAAAAACATATTGACATGACATTGTCTGATTGAATGGGCCTGTATTTACCCTCTGTCTGCAGGTGACATAGGAAGGGGAGCCAAATTTAAATATCTTAATCACGTTTTCTGATCTGACAACAAATACACAAAACTCAGACAAAACTTACTAGGTTGACTTATTTCACAGCTTGTGGGTCGGAAAGCACTCCAGATAACCAAATTTTTGAGCACAATTAAATTTCATTATTGTTTTGTGGTTTTACATTTTGTGGTTTTACATTTAGAGGCAAGACTGGAGTTGACACACACACACACACACACACACATTGTATCTAATATACCACTATACCAATATAGTGATAGCACTCATGGCGTGATTGATGTATTTTTGTGTTTTCACAATCACTTTTCCCTATTTTAGGGGGTGGATACACTGTTTTGAAAGGGCATGTTGCTCAGCATGTTAGGGCTGTCACTTACCCTCTGAGGAGAAAACCTGCCCTTTTCTCATAAGTGGTTACCAAAATAGTCAAAGTACTGTAATTCTGCACGAGGACATCCTGTCTTTTTGTCACTAACAAACCTTAATAATCACGCAGGGACTGAGAGGCTGTGTGATGCAGTTGAAGATATGACAGGACAGAGGCCTTGGATTATTTTCAAACTGTGCTGGCGTTACTTCACTCCTGTGATCTGTCTGGTGAGTTACACACTGTTGACAGCTGCTGGAGTCTGAAACAAAGCATGAAATGAAGATAATTGTGATGAGGCAACCTACAACAATTAGGTGAAGAGTTTCTCTGGGGTTTGTATATTTCTAGTCTCTTTTGTGACAAGCTGTAAGGCCAGGACGGGCGTTATGTGCTTCTTCTTAAGTGCTCCAGTTAAAAGTCATGCAGTGGCATTTTGTACCAACTGGAGACGTGAGAGAGAAGACTGTCTGACTCAAAATAAAGAGCAATACAATAGTCCAGCCAAAATGTGATAAAGACATGGATCACAGTCTCAAAGTGCTTGTGTGAAAAAAAAGGGATTCACTTTTGTCAGTTGTCTTTGATAAAAGAAACTGGACTTCACTACAGCACCCATTTGCCGATCTAAAGAGGTAGTTTGTTGTAGTTTGTAGATAGCCAGGCTAGACTTTGTGCTATGCAAAGACAAAACCTGACTGTAAAACATCCAAAATATCATGTTCATCCAGAAAAAACTTCAGTTGGTCAGAAACAACTTTCTCCAAGACTTTAGAAAGAAAAGGCAACTTAGAGATGGGGTGTCGGATTGTGGCGATTAGACATAATGAGGTCTGAGAAGTGATCTTGTTTCACCTACCTTTAACACTATTCTGGTAGTGACAGCACGGTAGTGACAGTCCTTCAACATTAAAAAGTGACACCTGCAGTTTGTCCTTCTTCCACCTGCGTTCAGATCTGTAGCACTCACTTCTAGCTGCAGAAGTTCTGTCATTGAACCAGGGCTCAGATTTAGCTCTGGGCTGCACAGTTTTTAATGGGGCCACAGAGTTGAGTAAGGCTTGGCAGGAAGTTAGTGAAACCAAGAACTGAGCTTCTCCATTTCCAGAGAAGTGGAGACGGAGGAGACAGAGCTGGTTGAAAGCAGCACAGAACTGACTGGCAGTGAGAGGGTTAAAAATTTGACAGCGCCGAACAGGAGTGCTAGCTTTATGTGCAGCGCAAGAGAAATCAGCAGCAAATATTATGGGCATATGATCAAAGAACACATTGTCACCAATCTTCATGTTGAGCACAGACAAACCATGGGAGAGGACGAGGTCTAATGTGCGTCCAAGTTTGTGTGGGACCAGACACACACTGCACCAAATTAAATTCCAGCTAGAAAGTCAGAGAAGTCATTTACAAAATCCTTATTATACAGTATCTGGAGGGTCGGCAAATGACGGCACACAGCACCGGATCAGAGCAGCTCAGCTCAAATAAAGTAATACAGTGGTATAGCAATTATACTACTCATAATTTCATAACAGCAAATGAATGATTAATTTAATAACACAATTAATGATTAATATCCTTATATGAAAATTCTTCATAAATGACAATAGAATAAGCACTAAGGCTGTGGAGAAAGGAGCGGACTGTGGCACATCCACTCACCAACTTGGTGAGTTTGTTTCTCCATAAGGGTTTGGCAGCATTTTCCTGCCAAACTTCGGCACATGCGCATAAAGCTCTGTTAATGACATTGATTTGCTGCATAAGTAAATATCTGTGAACCACATTATATCACTGGCTAGACAGTGTTAGTCACTGCTTTATTTTTAGTTGCATTGAAAAATGGTACAGAATAAATAGTCATGTGTTTATTGTCTGTGCGCTACGTAGATTTGCTGTACGTAGAGAATGTGGAAGCATTGCGCAATTGCACATGTGCACAGCTTAGATGGAACACTGGGCTCAAGCCAATACCCAAACAAGTCCCAAACAAGTCATAATGTGCTCATCACCAAATAAATGCCATTATATCAACCTAACAACCATATTACCCATTGTCACACCTCAAATGGACCTTTCAGCATAAGAGGCTTTCAGGGGTCTTATGTTCACCCCACTTCTCCTCCTTGAGAGTTGACCTTATCAAGACATCTAACCTCTGGCGCCTTGCAGTCTGACCAGAGACAATATCCTGTGTTTACATAGTTGGCTTCACTTTTTGATCAGCTTCATGTTATCCTCTAAGGTGGTAAAATGCCACTTTGAAACAGAACATCACCCCTGGATAGTGGGCCAAGAGGCTCTCCCCTTTACACTCCCTGCAAGATTCACCACTTAGAGTCAGACCTGGCGTCTGCAATAACTAGATTTACATCTTTCACACCCCGGAGACCTCAGTGTGGCATGCAGAAGATCACAACCCAGCAGGAAGGAGCAGAAGTGAGTTCTGTTACTGACTGAAATTCTTGATTAAAGTAAACTGCCTCTTCCCAAATAACAGGACACGCTAAAAAAAAACACCTTGGGTTTTCAGCTTCATCAAACTAAGTCACGTTCACCCCGGATATGAAGAAAAACAATTCTAAAAATTTGGACTGCAGGGAAATTGATATAACTCTTGTTACTAAGCTGATTACTTGTTACGAAGTTGTTTTGATACTGTATTTATGTGCATGGTTTCATAAAGTTATATCATGACCTTCACAGCTATTGATAATGAAATGATTGTTGGTGTGTTGTTTTGTTCTTATTACTAGGAGTAGTTTATTAATCAAACAAATGAGTGAATTGATCAGTTACCAGTTGTATGTATATGCAGGAGTATTGAAAATGAGGTTTTGTTTTATTATATGCACTGAAATTCATGGATATTGGCCATGGTGATGGAATATGAGACCTCCGTTCTTTAATTCAAAGTAAGAGGAGACACATGCAAATCTGGTCCCCTCCGCCCCTCATGACGCTTTGCTGCGATGACTAAAAACTCGGGGTAACACGGCACTTCGGTCGGTTCAAGCTTTGAGTTGCTCTTCTTCTTAGTTAACTTTCTCTTCTTCTGCCACTTTAGTTTCCTCTTTGTGTTAAGCTTAGTTTTCCTCGTGCGCACAACTCGTTCTAAGCTTATACGCTCTTACTTTGCTTTATTACTACTTTCAACAAGTTAAGATTTTTCCCTAATTGGCCGTTTATCCTTAAGTGCAGCTCGAACGTTTTTTTGTTTAACTTTGAAAGTTTACGCACTGACCTTTGCTAAATTTTGTTGCGTTAAGAATAACCTCGGAAATAGTTCAGACAGGCCATCTGAGCTATCATCAGCTTATTCAACCAACAAAGCCTCAAGAAACTTTGGACAATCAACCAGAACCAGATCCGCCGCGTCTTTGCCTTTTGACGCATGCTGCCAGCGCCTTGGACTAAGTACCGAGCCGGTACCCTAGACTACCTCCGTGACATCGCCAACCTCAACCTAGCACGCAGCCCGCAGTTCCGGAGAGGGGGCTCATCGGAACCACGGACAAGCGAGCAGAACATCTGGCGACAGTCCCCTGGAGTCACCTGTCCACGCGCACGTAAGCAGCAGCACAACAACACGGCTTGGCTTTGGCTTGATGTCTGATAGAATTTCTCCGTTCACTTCTTCCGTCCCAATATAGGTTAAATCCAATTTGTTTTATTAGTAATTTTCTCATTTTCCACTTAGTCAGTTCATCATTGTTACACACCATCACCATCGCCTTCAGGTTATTTTCTTATTAGACAACTCACCATTTTCATTAATTCAGTCTGTTTTATCATGCTCATCATTTCATCACAGTTATCATAATCAATTGTTCACTCCTTTCCCAACAAGTAAATCCTCCTCCCAAAATGAATCAAAAAAGGATGTCTAAAAAAGTGAACATGAGGTATGGACTATTTAAAAGTTAAAAAGCACAAGTCATCTGTTTTAAAAGGTGATGAAGATGAGAAACAAGTCTATTTTATTTTGTCATTTTGAGCCGAAAGTCATCAAAGTTTTTGACTCAAGTCTGACTCCTCTGGTTAATACAGCATGTTTGTCTTATAGAGGTAGTAATTAATTCTAGTGCTTTTCCTTCAAGGTTTGCCTCATCTTCTTCTTTCTGGACTACCAGCCCCTGACATCTAATGGGGGCTATGTGTATCCAAAGTGGGCCTATGGTCTGGGCTGGACCATGGCCCTGTCCTCTGTGGTTGTAGTACCCATCTGGGCTGTCAGCAAAATCTGCCTCACAGAGGGAACCCTCAGACAGGTAGGAGCACCAACGCATCCTGCTTAGTTTTTTATAGCCTGCTTTATCCCAGTATTTTTTATTGCCTTAAAATACATTATTTATCTATCTTTCCTTTTTACTTTTTCTGTCCCTAACAGCGTTTGTTTGTCCTGTGGTATCCTGTTAGTGTTCCTGTTCGTCCAAAGACAAATGAAGAACATTTCCTAAATGAAACCGACATGAAACCAATGTCAGCTGCTTCCGCTGAGATGTTATGAGTCAGTGTGAAACAAGGGACCTCTTAATGTAGTGTGTATTTTATCTATGTTCATTTGTTATTATATAGGATTCACTATTGCTTTATGTATGAATTGCTGAATTGATTTATTTTATTTACTTTAATTATACTTCATATATGTTTATGATTTCATTTAATTCATCATATCCACTTTGACCTATACAATATCCCTTTTTCTGTGTATGTGATCTGTTTACTACATGTTAGTGAAGTTGTTAGACTTTTTAATCTCTTTGTCGAACAATACTGACCTTCAAAATCAATACGAGGAATAGTTTAGATTTGGTCATGTGTCGCTCACCAGTCATTCTCCTTTTCAAAGTAGCAGACAGAGATGAGGCAATCTCTCTGCCCACGGCCAACTTGTTCTCCAGTGGTGACCACTTCAGACAGGTGGTTACTCGGTTGATGCGCACTAGGACCAGGGTGGGCTTCGGTCAGTATGTATACAAAGGCATTGCACTCAGAGGCACAAACCCCCCGCTAAAACATTATTAAGCTCCCGTAAATAATTTGGTGTTGTTTATTTTCTTTATTTTACAAAAAAGGGCTAATAAATTCAATATAAGTGGCAAGAATGAGTCTAAATAAATAATCACGTAATCTTGCACCATTACACATATCCATACATTTTACTTATCAAAAGCAGTTCTATTACTTCAGACAGAATGCATTTTCTAAATTGTAGATATTAATTCCTGGTGGCACGGTGGTGTAGTGGTTAGCACTGTCGCCTCACAGCAAGATACCGAGTTTGATTCCCAGCGTGGGGCTTTTCTGTGTGGACTTTGCATGTTCTCCCCGTGTCTGTGTGGGTTCTCTCCTGGTACTCCGGCTTCCTCTCACCATCCAAAAACATGCATGGGGATTAGGTTAATTGTCTAATTTAAATTGACCGTAGGTGTGAATGTGAGTGTGAGTGGTTGTCTGTCTCTGTGTCCTGTGATGAACTGGAGACTTGTCCAGGGTGTACCCTGCCTTCTGCCCTAAGACAGCTGGGCTCCAGCCCCCCTACAACCCTATGAGGATAAGTGGTAGAAAATGGATGGATGGACTCCTTGAAGTCTTGTAGTTTGGATGATTTAATGGTTAGGACTAATAAATCATTTATTGAGTGAATGTCAAATGTAAATGGACTGTACTTGCAGAGCGTCTTTATTCATCCAACTTCCAAAGGGATCTTGCTCAGTGTGACCAACTCATAATCAAACCACATTCACCTCATATTTAATGTCTTGTTTGATTGCACGTGTCTGTTTTTTTTTTGTTTGTTTTATTTTTTGTCTACCACTCTAGTACTTGAGTCAAAGTACAGACCCATACGGAAAAGATACAGAAAAAAGAAAAACTTATTAAAAATGTATAACTTTCCATGACCTTCAGTTTATCTTTAATTCATAAATAATATGTGATTTGCTCTTGAAAGTGGCCACTTTTGCATTCTTTTCATACATAATAATAAAAAGATATATAAGGATAATGTATAAAAATATCTACAGTATGTGTAAAATGAAGGTAAGCACATGTCAACATTTTTTTTCCATACATGTTTCATGTATTTGTTGTTTTGCAGTTTTTCTTTTTGGAAACATACTTTACATATATGAACAAACACTAATATATACTATATTGCCAAAAGTATTCACTCACCCATCCAAATAATCAGAATCAGGTGTTCCAATCACTTCCATGGCCAGAGGTGTATAAAATCAAGCACCTTGGCATACAGACAGAAGTCAAGTCAAGTCAAGTCAAGTTTATTTGTATAGCCCAATATCACAAATGATGATTGCCCCATTGGGCTTTACAATCTGTACAGGATATGACAACATCTGTCCTTTACAAATGACCCTCGCATCGACTAAGGAAAAACTCCCCCCCAAAAAAACTTTTAACAGGAAAAAAGAAACGGAAGAAACCTCAATTACAAACATTTGTGAAAGAATGGCTCACTCTCAGGAGCTCAGTGAATTCCAGCGTGGAACTGTGATAGGGTGCCACCTGTGCAACAAATCCAGTCGTGAAATTCCCTCCTAAATATTCCACAGTCAACTGTCAGCTGTATTATAAGAACGTGAAAGTGTTTGGGAATGACAGCAACTCAGCCACGAAGTGGTAAGCCACGTAAACTGATGGAGCGGGGTCAGCGGATGCTGAGGCGCATGGTGTGAAGAGGTCGCCAACTTTCCGCAGAGTCAATCGCTACATACCTCCAAACTTCATGTGGCCTTCAGATTAGGTCAAGAACAGTGCAAGTCAAGTCAAGTCAACTTTATTTGTATAGCCCAATATCACAAATTATGAATTTGCCTCATTGGGCTTTACAATCTGTACAGGATATGACACCCTCTGTCCTTTACAAATGACCCTCGCATCGACTAAGGAAAAACTCCACAAAAAAAAAACTTTTAATAGGGAAAAAGAAACGGAAGAAACCTCAGGAAGAGCAACAGAGGAGGAATCCCTCTTCCAGGATGGACAGACGTACAATAGATGCCATGTGTACAGAATAACAACAATGAAAACACATTAACACTAACATACAAAATTGTATGGAAATGTCCAACTCAATATAACAACAGCTAATATACAGTGTGTATATATAAAATTATATGAGAGTGTCCAAGGGGATGAAGAGCATCATCAAGCTATCAGCAAAGGATGAGAAGCATGTCGTCCTCTCCACCATGCCAACCAGAAGAAGCCTGGGTAGCACATCTTCCACTCCACCACACCAAACAGGAGAAACCTCCGCAGGATGACCTCATCACCACCACGTCACTCAGAACCAGAAGATGAAGCCTGACTGGTCTGCACAACCACTACTCCACCAGGTAGACTGGATCCATGGATACCTGTGAGATGAGAACGCACAGGGACTACGAGGCACAAAACTAATCTGCAGCATGTGTTAAAGGGAGGAAGAGGAAACACATCCTCTTCTCCACTACCCTAAAAGATACAACCTGAGCAGTATCGCCTCTTCTCCATCTCACCACCATCAGGACAGACGAAGCCTGGATGACACCACCTCCTTCTCAACAAGTAGCCTCAGCTCACGGACACCTGGGAGCTGAGAGCACAGGGGCTCCGGGGAAGAAGATGAGTTAGTAAAATGACTTAATGGAGGCATTGAAATGAAGAAGAAGAGAAGCTCAGTGTGTCAGAGAAAGTCCCCCGGCAGTCTAGACCTATAGCAGCATAACTAAGGATTGATCCAAGGCAGCCTGAGTCAACCTTGGATCAGTCCTAACTATAAGCACTATCAAAAAGGAAAGTCTTAAGCCTACTCTTGAATAAGGGGATGGTGTCTGCCTCCCGGACTGAAAGAGGGAGTTGGTTCCACAGAAGAGGAGCTTGATAACTGAAAGCTCTAGCTCCCATTCTACTTTTATAAACCCTAGGAACCGCTAGTAGTCCTGCATTCTGAGAGCGTAGAGTTCTAGCAGGATTATAAGGCACTATTAGCTCTTTCAGATAAGATGGTGCCTGACCATTAAGTGCCTTGTAGGTGAGGAGGAGGATTTTAAATTCTATTCTAGATTTTACAGGGAGCCAGTGCAGAGAGGCTAACACCGGAGAAATATGGTCTCTCTTCCTGGTTCTGGTCAGAACACGTGCTGCAGCATTCTGGACCAGCTGGAGAGTCCTGATAGACTTATTAGGGCAGCCTGATAATAACGAGTTACAATAGTCCAGCCTGGAAGTTACAAATGCATGGACTAATTTTTCTGCATCGTTTTGGGAGAGAATATGCCTTATTTTTGCAATGTTACGCAGATGAAAAAAGCTGTTCTAGCTGTTTGTTTCATGTGGACGTTGAAGGACATATCTTGGTCAAAAATTACCCCTAGATTCCTTACAGTGGTGTTCGAGGCTGGTACAAAGCCACCTAGAGTAAATAAGTCATTAGATAGGTTATTTCTGAGATTTTCAGGGCCAATTAGAATAACCTCAGTTTTATCTGAATTTAATAACAAGAAATTGTGCGCCATCCAAGTTTTTATATCCTGAAGACATGTTTGGAGTTTAGCTAACTGGCTGGATTCGTCTGACTTAAATGACAAATATAGCTGAATATCATCTGCATAACAGTGAAAGTTTATGGAGTGTTTCCTGATAACATTGCCTAAAGGAAGCATATATAAAGTAAATAGAATAGGCCCAAGCACAGAACCTTGAGGAACTCCATAACTGACTATGGACTGCATGGAGGACTCATCATTAATGTGAACAAACTGTGATCGATCCAATAAGTAGGATTTGAACCAGCTTAAAGCAGTTCCTCTGATGCCAGTTAAATGTTCTAATCTCTGCAACAGGATATGGTGGTCAATAGTATCAAAAGCAGCGCTAAGATCTAACAAGACAAGTACTGAGACGAGTCCATGGTCTGACGCAATTAGCAGGTCATTAGTAATTTTCACCAGAGCGGTCTCGGTGCTATGATATTTTCTAAATCCTGACTGAAAGTCCTCAAATAGATTATTGTTCTGGAGGAAGTCACACAGCTGACTGCACACTGCTTTCTCAAGGATCTTAGAGAGAAAAGGAAGGTTGGATATTGGTCTATAGTTGGCTAAAACCTCTGGATCAAGACCGGGCTTCTTCAGAAGAGGTTTGATTACGGCTTCTTTAAATGACTGAGGTACATAGCCTGACAGCAAAGATAAGTTGATCATGTTCAGTAAAGAGGTGCTCAGTAACGGTAAAGCTTCTTTAAGCAGTGAAGTTGGGATGGGATCTAAGAGACAAGTAGAAGGCTTAGATGAGGAAATCAATGAAGTCAGTTTGTGGAGGTCTATGGGAGAAAAGCAGTCCAAGTATACATCAAGTTCTTCAATGAGTCCTATGCTTCCTGTGTTTAAAGACAAAGCAGTTTCAGTCAAAGGCACAGTGTGACTGATTTTCTCCCTAATAGTTATAATCTTCTCATTAAAGAAGCTCATGAAGTCACTACTACTGAGGGTAGTAGTGACTTCAGTGCACAGCTTCATGGAATGGGTTTCCATGGCCGAGCAGCTGCATCCAAGCCATACATCACCAAGTGCAATGCAAAGTGTCGGATGCAGTGGTGTAAAGCCACGCCATCACTGGACTCTAGAGCAGTGGAGACGCAGTCTCTGGAGTGACGAATCACACTTCTCCATTTGGCAATCTGATGGATGAGTCTGGGTTTGGCGGTTGCCAGGAGAGCGATACTTGTCGGACTGCATTGTGCCAAGTGTAAAGTTTGGTGGAGGGGGGATTATGGTGTGGGGTTGTTTTTCAGGAGCTGGGCTTGGCCCCTTAGTTCCAGTGAAAGGAACTCTGAATGCTTCAGCATACCAAGACATTTTGGACAATTCCATGCTCCCAAATTTGTGGGAACAGTTTGGAGCTGGCACTTCCTCTTCCAACATGACTGTGCACCTTAGCACAAAGCGAGTCTGATGTGGATGAACTTGACTGGCCTGCACAGAGTCCTGACCTCAACCCGATAGAACACCTTTGGTATGAATTAGAGCAGAGACTGAGAGCCAGGCCTTCTCGTCCAACATCAGTTTGTGACCTCACAAATACACTTCTGGAAGAATGGTCAAAAATTCTCACAAACACACTCCTAAACCTTGTGGACAGCCTTCCCAGAAGAGTTGAAGCTGTTATAGCTGCAAAGGATGGGCCGACGTCATATTGAACCCTATGGATTAGGAATGGGATGTCACTTAAGTTCATATGCGAGTCAAGGCGGGTGAGCGAATACTTTTGGCAATATAGTGTATGTTGAATGACATGGATCATTTCAGTGATTATCTTGATGTCACAAGATACAAAGCATGCACCATGGCACTTTCACCTGGCTTGACTCTTTAGAAGGTTTGATGTTGACCTTGGTGTCTACTGTAACTGGAATTTTGTCAGTGTTGCACAGTAACAAAGTCCAAATACTTCGTTACTATACTTAAGTATTTTTTTTCAGGATCTGTACTTTCTTGAGTAGTTATATTTCTGTGAATTTTCACCTTTACTTCACTACATTTTCATGTTAAAATTTGTACTTTTACTCCGTTACATTTCTAAAAAAGCATCATTGTTACTCGTTACTATAAAATAAGATCGGAATAAATTGTATTCTTCACACAAGCATGTTGTGGCGAATCAGTGCTTCCATTCTGCATGTTACGTTTGCCAACAGCTCACTGCTATATATAACCCACGAGAAGAGCTTCAGGCAACAATGGCGGATAACGAGTTTATCATTGAGAAAGGTGATACCCCAAACACCCCAAACCCACCCACTGCTACTGCCAGTACATGGGCTGCTGCTACCACTTCGTTGGCAACAAATGACGGTGGTGATGACTTATAAGCCTCAGATTAAAACAAACTATTTTATTACATGTTATAAAGTTGTGTTAATCCTCTCATTTATATTTTTATTCTCATTGTATTTTAGGCATAGACTACATCAAGCAGCACATGGAAGAACCACCCCTGCAGCCTGACGCCATGTTCTCATCTGAAGAAGATGACTTTTTCGCTGCCCTGGACGCATCTGACACCTCCAAACAACTGGATGGATACTTGGCCTGTACAGCAGATCACATGGACTTGCTTAAATCCTTCTCAGCTGTATGCAACATCTCTGTGAAGCTGAACATATCTCTACCCGCCTCAGCAGCATGTGAGAGACTCTTTAGCATCGCAGGCCTTGTCTTCAGCCCAGGGAGAGTGAGACTGAGTTCTCGCAACTTTGAAAACCAGCTTCTTCTGAAGATGAACAAGCACCATTTCAGTTTCAAATAGGTGGGTGTGGTGGGTGGGGTTAGGGACTGAGACCTACGGGCGGCCTGCATTGTCATGCATCTGCATTACAACAGTGTTTACCTAGCTGGGCATCAGCGACCAGGTAGATGTTTTTTCCTTTTTTTATTCTCAGTTTTCTTTAGGTGTACCTACTGCCAGTCTAAATGTTTTAAAGTTATTTCACTTGCCATTGTTCAGCATTCAGTCTGCAGTAGTAATTTGTCTGAATGTGAAAAGTAACCTGCATTGGAGTGTTGGAATCAGAGTAAATGGCTTCGTTCTTAGCAGAGAAGAAGAGTTGTTTATTTTTTTTCTTTCTCGCTCAGGGTTTTATTCTGTCAGGTTCTCATTGTGTCAACCTGTACAGTGGGCTACACATGGACGTGCAGTCAAGGCAGTTATACGTTTAATTGTGATTTATATTTCAAGTAATTCCAAATAGCACAGATCCATGAAAAGAAAACCACTTTACTAACTACATGATTGTAGAAAAAGAGAAAACTTATTTTTGTACTATTTATTTTGTTCCTTCACATGGCGGCATCTCCAAAATACTGCCAAAGCAAACTCACAATAAAGTCAAAATTTCTGAGAATGTATCGCTTTTGTTTTTATTTATAGGATTTAATTTTACTTTTACTTGCAATATTTTAAAATACACTTAATCTAAGAAAAATACTTTTGGTACTTAAGTACAGAAAATACCAGCTACTTTAAGACTTTTACTCAAATAAAATTTTAATGGGTGACTTTGACTTTTACCAAAGTCATTTTCCCGTGAAATATCTGTACTTTTACTCAAGTATGGTTTTCGAGTACTTTAACCAACACTGAATTTTGTTTATGTTGTGAATACTTTCCAAATGTACTTCATAGCATTTCTAAATGCTAATTTGCCATGTGAATCTCATGCTGTATTAAAGTAATCAGGAAAGTAATGATTGAGGTCAATGGAGAGAATGCAGTTTTAAGGCAGTTCTGCAGTGGCTTCACTTCACAGAATTGCCCACTGGATATATTTTAAATTTCCATCCATGTAAGATGTAAGATTATATGACTTTACATTATACTGGAATAAGAAAAACATGTTGACATTACACTTGAATATGCACCAGAGTCTGTCAGTTATACCTGGGGCCACTGCACATGTTGACTTTACACTTGCATGTGAACCTTAGTTTCAATGTCAAAGTCAAAGCCAGCTTTATTGTCAATTTCACAATATGAGCACTGCTTATAGTGAAATTGAAATGCTGTTTTTCCCAGTCCCCAGACAGCACAATGATAATATTATATGCTCTAAATTAAGTACTAAATTAAACTAAGTGGATACATACAAATGCTATATTAAGTGCTAACCACTGCTGAACTAAAAAAAAAAAAAAAAAAACTAAGATTGGTTGCTGAGCATTGAGGCAGCTTAGACAGGTCCCTAAAGCCTGGTTAAGCCATTCAGTCTGGCCATTGGACTCGAGGTGGTAACCTGACGAGAGGCTGACCATCAGTCCACATAACTCAGCGCACACAGCGACTGGCAGCAGTAGGAAGAGCGTCTGTTTTGTTTGTCAGAGTTTTGTTTCATTTTCGTTTGGATCTTTTGGTTTGTTAATTTGAGCAGTTTAAGATTGTTTACGTATTCATCACATCTACTCCAGCATGTCAAAGTGGGTCATGATTTGGTGACATGGGTCCGACTTTGATCCGCGTACTGGCGGTGTTGGCATCCGCATGTCGCCTGTGGCTGCTGACGGCACATGAACACTAGATTCAATACTCCAGAGACTATCTGCTCAAATATGGAAACCTTGTGAGTAGCAGACCACCAGTGGACTTGGTCTTCCCTGACCTGGAGGAACTTGTTGGCCATGGGAGATGTGACCACGTCAGAGCACCACAACGGAAACCAAGGAAGCGAGGCCGGGGAGGCGGGGTGCAGGAGCGCATGAGACGGCTACCATTGTCTCGTATCCCCCTGCCTTCAATTGTCCCGTCCAACGCTTGTTCTCTCTGCAATAAAACTGAGGAACTTCAGGCTTGTTCGTCACCAACATGCATTCAAAGAAGCCTGCATCCTGGCCTTCTCAAGACCTGGCACGGGGAAAGGGATGCAGATGGTGATCTGATCATAGATGGGTTTAGGATCCCGTTCCGCACCGACAGAGTGTCCTCGACTACCGGGAAAACATGCAGAGGTGGGGTATGTGCGTGACATTATCACAGTTACTGATGTGGTCAGCTCCTGGATAACTTATTGTGAGGACATTGTTGTTCATGTTAAGACCGTTAAAATCTAACCAAATAGTAAACCTTGGGTGAGCAGACTAAATAAAAAAGAAACAGGTTTTTAAACAGGGTAATGTTATTGAGCTTATGTCTGTACAAAAGGAAATCAGAAGAGCTAAATTATCCCATAAACATCAACTAGAAGACAAGCTCAGCGATATTAATTTGGATTCTGCATGGGACAGTGTTAGGGTCAATGGTTGTCTGAATCCGAAGTACATGGTCTCATGAGATGGGTTCACCTCAGATTTGGTTCTGGCACAAGAGCTAAACAAATTTTACTCCAGCTTTGATGTGCAGGTTTTTAACAATGAAATGATAACACTGAAAAGCTCAGCTCTGGTACCAAATCAACAAGCTTCTCCTCTTTTTGACGTACTCTCTGTTGTTAAGTGCTCATCCTGATAATACTAGCAGTCAAATACTCTCCAACTGTGCTGAACAACTAGGTCCCATTTTTAATCAGACTTTTAATTTATCCTTGTCTCAGCAGAAGGTGCTTAATTTGTGGAAACAGTCAACTATAGTTCCTGCTGCCAAATCTAAACATCCCAAATCATTGAATTACTTCAGGCCCATAGCCCTGACCTCATTAGTTATGAAGTCATTCGACAAACTGATTAAAGCTGAATGCTGAAAGCTACTAACACCTTGAGAGTTCGAACAATTATGTTCGATTGATGTTTGCTGACTTAAATACTATCCAGCCACATCTACTAATCTAGAGACTGATGAACAATTTCAGTATGGAGGGTAGTATTGTTGTCTGGATTTTGGATTTCCTGACATGCAGAACACAGACAGTGAGAGTAAATGGTCAATTCTCTGATCTAATCAAAACATCTACTGGCTCACCTCAAGGATGTGTCCTCTCTCCTCTGCTGTACATACTATATAAAAATGACTTCTGTAGCACTTTTGAAAACCATCATATATTGAACTAAAATTAAAGCAGGGTGTCAAAAACAACACTAAGTAGAACTGAGAAGACTTCCTCAATCAACATGAATAACATGACCAGATGAGTTGTGCAATTCTGATGGACAAATAATGGAATCGAGCCAAACCCTGTTAGCAGGAAATTACTAATTTGAAACTGCAAATACATTTTGAAAGACAGGAATGAATGTTATGACAGGGTTAAACAAACAAGCAAGTCCTGCCAACATGGTCTACTGACTAGGAGTGTGTAGTGAGAGTTCTGATCAGGATACTGAAAAGGGAACATAGGGATGGAAGCTAAAGTGAACAAGAGAGAACAATGGGTGAGGAAAAGGGAATGTATTCTGGCATCAGCAGGCTTTATTGTGGGTCTTGGCAATGTGTGGAGATTCCCCTACCTGTGCTATAAGAATGGAGGAGGTAAGCTGGAGCACACTATGGCTATATTCTGTAATATTTGACATGATTGCACCTGATAGATATAAACTGAATGATTATTACTAAACACATAATACCAAAAACCTACTGATGGTATAACACTGTTTTTCAGTGTTATCAGTGTGTCATCAGAGGGATGAGTGATGCATTGTGTGGTGACAGAAGGGTGGAAAAGCTAAACTAGAACAACAGCCTGAAACAGAGACTGAACAGCCTGATCTTAAATACTGTAGCATGAATACTAGCAGATTTAATTGCCAATCACTGATTAATATCAAATTATGTATTTATAACAATAACTCAGAAGTTATTAATCAAAAAACATGGGTTGTCATAAAAGGTGAAGGAGAGTGATGACACTCAGCTTCAGGTATAACCTACTATTACTTTTAAAAGTCGAAATTATCAGGGTGCCACCCAGTTTTATTAAACAGGGAAAACTTGTGAATTTGACATTAATTAATAGAGTCTGTAAATCTCAGGGAGCTACAGAGTTCTTGGACCTAGTGTATAGTGATTATTTGACAAACTACATGACCAGACTCCTAACAGAAAATAATAGAAAAATGATTAAACAAATGTTTTATGAATAAATAAATGATGTTAATTCAATGTGACCAGCTAGAGTTGGTTTGGTTATCTATTAACCAAATTAAGAGTTGGACTGTTGTCAACAACATTTAGTTTAGTGTTTAGTGTAGAGTTTAAGTTTTAGTATTAGTCTAGGTTAGCCATAAATTTGGCTAGTTAATTTAGTGTCATCAAGACACTTTCAGATCTGAAAGTGTGTGTGTATCATATCACCGTTCATATATAGATGGAGGTGTTGCTGAGGAGTGGCTGCAGCTTCTGTCTGGACCTCGGTCTTTTGGAGCCCACGGAGGTGACTTCGGCTTAAGTCGCTTCATCACCGGTGGCTCTCTCTTAGACATCTGTGGTCATCTTGGGACATCTGTGGACATCTGTGGACATCTATAGACATGGTCGGCTGACATGACTCGGCTGCCATTGTTTTCCATCTCCTTCTCTCTGTCTCTCTCTTTTCTGTGCAGTAGAGTCACTGTGCCCTTTCTTCAACCCCCCTCTCGTAGATGGAGGGTCGGCTGGCATTGTACCAGTTCAACATGTCTTCTGATTTCTAGACAGTCTTTCCTTCTCTTGAAGGGTCTTCATTTCAGCAGCTTGTATCTGGGCAGGAAAGCTGCCTCACTTCATTTCAGGGCAGAGGAGCACAAAGATGGTCGGGATGCAGAAAGCGCGTTTCTGAAAGCTTCTTTCTCTCACCAAACACTACATGATAGAAAACCACTAAACAAAACTGACCAACTGAATTGAAATTAATCAACAAATTAAACAACACAGATGAACCATGAAATCATAACATGTAGGTTGGTGTACTGCAATAGGCAGGTCTATACATAGCGGTACATTTATTCCACACTTAATGTTAACATGTGTCACATTGGTCTGTATCAGAGTAGGGGAAGAAGGAGGCTCTTGTGTGGACTGACCTTTGATATGATCAACTTTACTTATACAGTATGACAGTAGGCTGAAGAATTAAAGCAGAGTTGACTATTATCAATTTAATTCCACTACTTGTTGTTCTAAACAGAGGTAAAAGTAAACAGCTTGTGAACACATACTCTGGTTGTGATGGTGTCTGTGTCTGGCTCTGCATACCATGAATGCAATGCCGCTATAAAAACATCTTTTGTACCTTGCTACAGCCTGGAGTTCACAGTGTCAGTGTCCTCCCCACTCTTTGGGGACTCATAAACCTGTCAAACATGTTGTTTTTTGAGTTCAGGCCAGTCATGAACTAAGACTTTAGCACTTGGGTCAGATGGAGGTCCTGGAAAAATACTGAGAAATTAGAGAAAGCTTTCATTATCAATTCAGTCCATTATTTTATCACCATTACCATCACTACAATGCTCATGGGAGACTGGACAGGTTTTCCCAGTAGCACTGATGGAATCTGTTAAGCTCACTGTTACACATAGTCTACTGTCAATGATAAGGATCTCTGGACAAAACATCTGCAACCACATTATCTGAACCTTTGACATACAATTTAGTCAAGATAACTAAAACAATAATTTTGTTGGATCAATTTTACTGACAAAACACACGTTTTCCAGGAAAATTTAACAGAGCTATTGCTTTCTCATCATCATCATCAAAAATCATACAAAAATTTTATCTGATATTAATTATTTGAGGAAAAAGCTCACTGGTATATTGAAAGTGAACTTTTCCTTTCAACAGCTCAGTATGAAGTGCTACAACTTCAGAAAAAAATAATGCTAAAACTATGGTATCCTCTTTATGCTGTAGGAAACATTCAAGAGCTTTCTTTTCTTCTTTTTTAAAATGTGTCTCACGACATCCATCCTTCCATTTTCTATCCCAGTCTATCCCAGATGTCTTAGGGTGGAAGGCAGGGTACACCCTGGACAAGTCTCCAGATCATCACAGGACACATAGAGACAGACAACTATTCACACTCCCATTCACACCTACGGGCAATTGGATTAACCTAATCCAGAGAGTACCAGAGAGAACCCACGCAGATAGGGGGAGAACATGCAAACGCCACACAGAAAGGCACCGGGTCGGGAATTGAACCTGGGCTGTGAGGCGACAGTGCTAACTACTACACCACCGTGCCCATTGTCTCACAACATTCTACAGTAAACCATGTTCCCTGTTAGATAACATAAGACAAGACAGAACTTGAATAATCCTGAAGGAAATTCTTTCACAACATTTGCCAGACAGACGGGAAATGTCAGGAGATTTAAAAGATTTAAAAACATACACAGTGCAGAATAGTACAAAACCAACAGTCCAAACAATCCACACACTATAATAATATACAACAATGACAGTGAGAACAATGAGAACATAAGTATGTGAATTTACAGTAAGTGAACTGTAAGCTGCCAAGTAAGCGTGTAAAAGTTTAAAGGTGACATGTGCTGAGAAAGTGACATGGTGTGCTGATGATTAGTATTACAGTAAAGGCTGGAATATACTACTCCAACTGCGTCATACTTTATCCAACTCTGTAGCCACGTCGACCCTTCAAGCCCTCGCAGTTTTCTTCATGGTGTGTGTTGTGCACCCCCTCGCAATTCGCCTTAATATCACAGACAAAAGCATGGGAAAATACTACGATATAATTATTTGTGAGGGAGACAGAATAGAAGAACATCGGTTGCTTAAGGTCTTTAAAGCTGCTCCAAAGAGTTCAAATAACAGATGTTCTTCTCAACACAAAATCGGATAGCATCCAATAACGCAAAAAAACACCTTTGGGTATGTTCTGTGGAAATATACCCCAGCCATAATTACTACATGAATTAAATGGATTTTTGAGCAAGTTGAATGTATTTGACTTGTGTTTTACAAGGATAATCGATACTTTAGTTCCTGTCCTGTCTGTGCTGCTGCGTAGGCGACCTGTCTCTCTGTTTTTGTGTAGAGCGAGGGGATGCATTCCACGGCAGGGGTACATTTAGAGGACCAATCACAGCCCTTGCCATCTCCGTTTTTCCAGACGGAGTGACAGACAGAGACAGAGAGGCTTTCTGACAGTCTCTCCGGCGGCGCAGAAGGATCTCCATGTCCACGTACAGCGATTTATGGAGCACTATACAGAGTCTATTGAGAGGAGCTGTGTTGATATGTAAAGGGAGGGAGAGAGAGAGAGAGAGGGAGGGGGAGAGAGAGAGAGCGAGAGAGAGAGAGAGAGAGAGAGAGAGTCTCAGGTGGTTGAATTTAAAGTCTGATGGCTGCAGGAAGGAAGGACTTCCTGAGGCGTTCTGTTCCTCTCCTCCACCCCCAGGACAGAGCCAGGCTTCCTGATGATTTTATAGATTCAATTGGTGTCAACTGTCCTCAGCTTGCTGCCGCAGCACACCACAACATTGAAAATGGCACTGGCTACCACAGACTGGCAGAACATCCTCAGCGTGATGGTGCAGACATTGAAAGACTGGAGCCTCCACAGGGAGTAGAGTCGGCTCTGGCCCTTCTTGTACACAGCCTCGGTGTTTCTGGCCCAGTCCAGTTTATTGTCCAGGTGCACTCCCAGGTATTTGTAATCCAATGTTTTCTGAGTTTGTTTCATGATGCTAAAAAAAGGCATGTGACTTTAACTCTTTGAGTGGATCCAGAGGGGGCTTAAAGAGAGGATTCAGCAGGGGAAGGACAAAGGAAGCTGGAAAATAAACTCCAGCAAAACAACATGAGGGATGTGTGGAGTGGCATGAGGGATATCACTGGCTACAAACGGGCTGTTAGTCAGACAATGGGGGGGGACCTTGACCAACGAGTTGAACCTGTTTTTAAATAGATTTGATAAGAGGGCCCCAGTCTACCCCTCCCCCAGTTCCTCAGCTACCTCCCCCTTCACACCTCCAGCCTTGCTGTCACCTGTCCCTCTCAGACCATCTTCAGCAACCTCCCTGCTCTGTCTCCCCCACCACCACCTGCATCGACCTTCTCTGCCTCCACCTCATTAGGCCACAACAACAACTCTTCAGAGAGTGAAGGAAGTGAAGGAAGCTGAGTACAGGGACATCGTGGACTCCTTTGTTGAGTGGTGTGAGCTAAACCACCAGCAGCTCAACACCAACAAGACAAAGGAGCTGGTGGTGGACTTCAGCAAGAGGAAGAAGAAGAAGAAGAATTCCTTTATTAATCCCTCAATGAGGGAAATTACATTTTTTCACTCTGTTAGTATATATACATATATTTTTCAGTTGCACATTACACACACAAGTCATGAAACAAACACATGCACATGCATTAGAGGAGAGGTGTCAGAGTGAGGGGGCTGCCCCTTATCCAGGCGCCCCGAGCAGTTGGGGGTTCGGTGCCTTGCTCAAGGGCACCTCGGCAGTGCCCAGGAGGAGGAACTGGCACCTCTCCAGCTACCAGTCCACTCTCCACATTTTGGTCCGACCTGGACTTGAACTGGCGACCCACCGATTCCCGATTTCACCGATTCCCAGCCCAAGTCACTACAGACTGAGCTACTGCCGCCCCCAAAACACCCCCCACACCTATCTCCATCAGGGGAGTGGCTGTCGACACTCTTCAGGATTATAAATACCTGGGAGTGCACCTGGACAATAAACTGGACTGGGCCAAGAACACTGAGGCTGTGTACAAGAAGGGGCCAGAGCCGACTCTACTTCCTGCAGAGGCTCAGGTCTTTCAATGTCTGCACCATCATGCTGAGGATGTTCTACCAGTCTGTGGTAGCCAGTGCCATCTTCTATGCTGTGGTGTGCTGGGGCAGCAGGCTGAGGACTGTTGACACCAACAGAAGCAATAAAGTCATCAGGAGGCCTGGCTCTGTCCTGGAGGTGGAACTGGATTCTTTGGTGGTGTCAGAAAGGAGGATGCTGTCCAAGCTGCAGAGCATCATGGCTCAAGGCTAGTGTAATGCAATTTTCATCACACTAGCCTTAATCTTTAAACCAAGAGCGCCATCTAGAGGAGTCAAAAATATCACAAGTGCTGCATGAAGCTTCATTTGTCCATGACTAGTTGGAGGGGCGGGCCTTCACTGGTACAGGGACCAGGCAGGACATATTCTACAGCACAGGGACCCTCTGCATCACCTATTTTGAGGACCCTTGGGCTGACACTGTGGGGATCTGCACCCTTGCTGTGGTGTCTCCTCATCTCCTCACAGACCTAGTAGTCACAGATTGCCGCTGGATCAGCGGCTTATACAGGGGCTGCAGATGGATGAGGTTATGGTCTGATCTCCTTAATGAAGGGAGGGCCGTGGAGCTGTATACTTCCTTAACATTAGCATACAGCAGGTCCAGTGTTTTGTGTCTGCAGTCTTACGATGACTAAGTGGATGATGTCACTGTCTGTCACTCCAGCCTCACATCCCCTGTCGCTCCTCTTCACCTCCTTGGGGATTTCAGGCCCGTCCTGAGCCAGCATGTTTGGTTGATGTAAGGGATTCATGGGGGGGAGTCCAAACACACGACTCAGACACAGGAGTTAGGTGCAATGACAAGAGTCTTATATTTTGATGTACAGCAGCAAAGATTGAGCACAGTGTTTCCAGCAGGGGAATGGAGGAAAGCCAGGTGAGTGGGAGCACACACCAGGGAAGCCCTACTCTCACACTGCACTCGTCTATGAAGGGAGATAAATCAAAGCCACTCACCAAAAATGGGAGGGAAAACAATTTAACAATACCTGTAAACAAAAATACTTTCTGATAAGGCTATGAAAAAATTTAAACATAAAACACTTACTAGGAGGCTATCCAAACTAAGGGCAATAAACAGAGAAGAACCAAAGGCGCTAGTGACAGATACACTCAGAACTAAGGAAGCTATGCTGACCGGCTATGTAAGAATTATCAAAGATGGTTAAATGACGATGGTTAAAGTTATATTTGCTATACATCTAAATACAAATTTTGATTACTGACATGTTTCATTTTTTTTAGATTAGCAGACAAATCAGGAAAATATCTTCTGGATTGACCCAAAATGAAAATAGTGAAGTTAGTGGCAGCATCACATGCGATCAAACATCAGCATCACTGGTCTCATGTGTATTTTTGTGTGTCTACAGGTGTCTTCCTGTTGCCTTACTGTTTCTTCGCTGTGCTGTGTGGCGTGCCACTCTTCCTGCTGGAGACTGTGATTGGTCAGTACACACAGGAGGGCTCCATGACCTGCTGGGCCAAGCTCTGCCCACTGACACAGGGTAATCACATTACATCTATTTAATGTTGAATATACCGAATACATTATGTCATTCAAAACTGACTGGAACTGAAAATTAATTTCTGTGTTGAGCTTAGGGAAGTAAAAATCCTTTAACCAATCAAAAACTCAGTATCAGTGTTGTCACTCTGCTCATGTTGGTCAGGACTATATTACCACCATCATCAGTACTCTTTAACTACTCTTTAACACACATTACAACACTTCTCTTTACTTTTCATTTCACCCGTCTCAAAAAAGAACCTGGAACAATAGCAGCAGTCTGTAAGGATATTGTAAACCAAGAGCGCCATCTAAAGGGGTCAAAAAATGTCACAAGTGCGTCATGAAGTTTCATTTGTCCATCACTATGTTTGCAGCAGCATCAGTTTATCTATTTAAAGACTTGGAAAATGACAACAACAACAACAATAACAACTGTCCAATTAAATATTCAGTCTGTCTGGCTTGAGTGTACAGGGGTGTCTGTGTGTCAGTGTGAGAAGGTCCATCCTTTTGTCCCCAGAGTTGACTGTTTCACCATGAGATACTGTGGAACTGTCTTTCTCTGAGCCTGTATCATGATGGGCATCTGATCTGGTCTATGGATAACATGCCTGCCAGTCAGTTTAACAGCTCAGGAGACTGGGCAACATTTCCTCATAAAACTGTTTGTGTGATATGTTATGAAGGTTTTTCTCCTGTCCTATTTTTTGCATGTTTATGCCCAGGAGCAAATGGCAGTTTCCACTCTTTGTGCATACACAGTGTGTAAGGCACCCAGACCAGCCCAAAAATAGATCACTGAGAATGGATATGACATTGACCTACAGAGGTCCTTTACACTCACTCCACTGAACAAGGCCACTGACAATGCAATGCTGCACTCACAAAGCTATGCCGCCTGCTGTACACATGAACAGTTTGGGAAGCCAGATGGAGGCTGTGCTTTCAGCATGAAATACCAATGCACAAACTGGTCAGCATAACAGATGCAACTCGACCTCCCTACTTCCAGCATGTGGTGGAGGGTAAGAAGTTGACAATGTAAGCAGCAAAATGCTCCAGCAGCTCAAGGGGATCATTTGCATTACTGGTTACATCACTGTAGTTAACCGATTTTCAAGTACTGTATAAAATGGAAATTAATACTTAATCAATGTATTTGTTTGCCTTTCTCTCTACAGACAGATGTGTGAACCTCACCTCCACAGACTGGACTGCAATACAAACTGACAACCTGACAGTAAACTGGATATCTGGAAATCTCACCAAGTCTTCAGTCTCTGAGTTTTGGGAGTGAGTGCCACCCTTAACTTGCCCCTTAGTGCATTCTTGCTTATCTGGAGGAGAGGCCAGTTTCCCCAAAATCACCACTTTTTGTCCAGATTCCGTTTGTTTTGCTCTCTTTCATTTTGATTAAAGCGCTTGCACATACTAGTGGATTAACCACTACAGAGACATCAAAAAATAGTTTGATAATCAGCGATACTGTTAATTTAGGGCAGTGATGACAAACACCTTGCACTGGGTGGTGGGCTAGTGCATTTGTTAACCCTTAGAAATCAGGGGTATAATTGGCCGTTTTTGACTTCTTTTTTGATTTTCCTTTTCCTTTATATTTCAGCACAACCTCACCTTTGTCACTGAAAAGTGTTTGTTTTTTTTTTTCATTTTGACACACTGTGTCGACACACTGGACCTAAAACCACACAACAAACATAAAATCTGAGTAAGCAAAAAGTTGATTTTTTTACAGAGAAAACCACAGGCATGTCGAACGAAGTGTTTTTATGACTTGAATGAATATATGAAGTGTGAACTTCAAAATCTTTCAAAAACAAATTTAGCAAAAAAATATTTACATGAAAATGCAGTCTGTGCCCCAGGTGTTTTTACACAAAAATTTACAAAAAGAAAGAGGTGCAACAGAAATCACTTGTGCCACTCCACTCCTGTCCACCATAAGACAGACAGGATTGACTTTCCAAGGAGTGTCATTACACCTTTGATCCTCCTGAAGGCAGCACACACACTCACACCTGCCTTTGGTGGCTTTTTGCCCAGCATCAGTGGCCATTACTACTACAGCATTCATTTATATTTTTCCCTAGCAACTGTGACAAAGATCAACAGTGATTGGTTGTGTCATTTTCCACCAATAGGCTTTCATGTTTTTGCTCTTGCAAGCAATTTCGCCACCCATACTTCAGCTGTCTTTACCGTTTCAATGTTTCAACCTGCAGCAAATGCCTAGCAAATGTGCCCCAAATGCCCGGGAAATACTCCGGAAAGAAACATGAGTAAATTATTCACCGTAACTCTGGATTTATTTGGTCTATTAACACACTTTAAAAACTGGTATGTAGTTTGAAGTCCACACTTTCAACACAAAAATGAAACGGAGTCTCAGCGATACTGTGTCTCACTGCTACACCAGCTCAAATTGATCACGTAATTTGGACGCACTGACCTTCAGGGGTTAAGCACTGTAGTACATTCTGTTTTGTTGTTAAACATGGTAATTCTTCTGGTGTCCCCATGCAGGAGAGGAGTGTTGTCCATGTCTGGAGGAATAGAGGAGGTCGGTACAGTACAGTGGGAGCTGCTGCTGTGTCTCCTAGCCTGCTGGGTGACCTGCTATTTCTGCATCTGGAAAGGGGTCCGATCCACAGGAAAGGTCTGTGAACACTGATGTGAGGATTCAAGGGACACTTGTCTCCTATGTATTTCATAGATTATATAATGTCATTTGTTTGTGACAAATGTATTATGCAATAGAAAAACAGGAGAAATGACAGGGAGACCTGTTTTGTGTCCTGCATCTCTGGTGTTGGTAGGTTAGGGCTACAAAACACTTTATAGTTAGAGAATGTCAATGCTTTAGCTGGATTTTGAGGTTTAGGCTTAAGAAACCAACCTAAAGTTTGTCTCCATACATCTTAATCACACTCTGCTAGAGCTCAGATCACATTTGGCATAAGACACCCACTTTTAGGCTTGATCTCATGCTTTGCGCCACCCAAACAAATGTCATGTTGAGTACGAGGAAGCAGCTAAGTCACTCTGTGAGCCACCATCAACTGGATGATTCCTGAGATCAGACATATGGACCTTTTTGCTCTCAGTATAAGTCCAAACATTGTTAGATTGTAGGGTCAGGATTTCATGAAATATGAAAGCATGGATCCAGCCTCCCTTTTATCAACAGTTTAGGCTGCTGCTGGTGTGATAGTGGGGGGCAGATTTCCTGAGCACACTTTGGGTCTCTTGGTACCAAATGACCAATGACAAAAAAGGCAACAAATATTAGACATGAATTATCATTTTACTCCACCTGAAACTGCTCTACATCTCTGACGGATTGGACAGTGCAATTGCACATAGTTTCGCATGGGGCGTCCAAAAACGAAATGGACAATTTTCGATTTCCCTTGGGGGGGTTCCCAGTCATCCTAAAAATCAGGGGGTAACGGCAGGTCACCGGGACTTCCACTTCCAATACAGAAAATTAACAGGTTCCCAGCCGTTGGTCCGAGGGGGCCCCAGGTCCGGGTGTGACAAGATAGGACCCCTGAGATTGTACACTTCAAATCCTTTGTAGTGGTTGCAGTGGACACTTTTAAACCAGGGTTGGTTTCGTCCACAGTTAGCCTAAGAGGACTTGGTGGTCAGGACAAGATTTAGCCACTCATGTTCGAACTCTTCCATCCATTTTTTTCAAATCTCTTCCAAATCCACCCCACTGAACCTTGCCCACTGAGCACTCAACACAGTGTGACTTTTAGCCTCTCAAACAGTGGACCTCTGGACATATAAAAGGTCAAAAAGTATCCATCAGCTGGAAATGTACAATATATACATATTAATACCTCCATAACCAAAAACCCTGGAAAATTTTCCAGAAAGCCGCAGTGCCTTCTTACAAGTGTGCAGGTATGCAAAAAAGGCCAGGGTGAAAAAAACACACACACAAAGACGAAGACAGAGTGCCCGAACCAGAACAAAGCTAGCCCAAAGTACATACAAACACTGGGTAAGACGTGCTCTTTCACCCTGTAAAGTCGTCTAGGCTAAATCAATATCTGAAATTGAGGTTTCATGAAGATAACAAGATGAAACAGAGTCAGATGGACACAAGCTCCATGAAGCTTGCAGAATAAGGCAGAGGAGTGGTGCTATAGAAATCTGGAATCAATTTGCTCCATGGGAGAGTGACAGCTCCCCAAAAAGTGTATTTTGGGACAGCACGAGTTTCAAATTAACTGGCATTCAAAAAAAAAAATCAAAAAAAAAAAATGTTTTTTTCCTCAGGCTGCACAGGTGCCCCAGAGCATCTGGGGTGTCCCCTCTAGAGGAGAGGAGAAATCAGCCCCTGAATTTTGAACATGTTGGGTGCTTCTGGAAGGGAGTTCTAGGGGCTTACTCTTTTGGGCCCCAGAGGGTCCAGGAGCCCCAAATCCGGCACCGCATGTTAGAACTTGGCTACTTAACAGGAGAACAGAACCCCAAAGGACGACTCAAAAACAAAGCATCAAACAAGGATTTATAAAATAAACAGTACAGGGAGGGATAAACACTCTAACCTGATTACCTGGAAAATAAACACAAAATGCTTCAAATGAAGGCTATCACAGTTATCCACTGAACACAAGATCACTGGCACAAGGGCTATAGAAGTTACAACAAAAATAACCTGACCCTAATTGGTCCTTATCTAACTCGGAAACAAACAAATCAAACAATGCTACAACTATAGGAACAAAAAAACGCTCACAAAAGGTGAAGATCAAAAGCGAGTCTAAATACTTACAAAAAACACTCACAAAGATGAGGAACTAACAGGAAAAATGGTAAAACTAAGACTTAGACACAAAGACTAAAGACTGACTACACTGACGGACTACAGGTGGGGAACAAACAAAGTGACAAAGGAAAGACAGCTCGAATGACAGACACACACTGATGTGGGAAACCTGACATGGATTGAAGTACTGACATGAAGAGGGGCTGGTAACTTGACACGGGGACACAAGATGTACTAGCAGGGGCGGGGAACACAATCACCAGACACGGGAAACAAGAGGGCAGGATGTTGTGAAGCTGAAATGAGAGGGCAACAGTTAATTTCAAAGTAAAACAGGAAAGGACAAGACAAAATTATGAGACTGAAATAAAAAAACACACTTAATTTGACAGACATGACACTGCAGTACTAGGGTAGGGGATGGAGCACCTAAAATTTGAGAATTCTGAGCCCCTGGGAAAAATTCACCCCTGACAGGACCTCTCAAAGGCTTTTCTCACTTACAAGCCAGACTGCAACATGAGATTTTGGGGTTGCTCTGGGGGTGATTTTTTTCCAGAACAGCCCAAGTCCACAAACCATAGTATTCTGTAAAAGGAATAGGGCACCTCCACACCCCCCAGTCACCCTGCTGTGCGCAGTCCAAAGTAAGTACTTTGGGGCTTGGGGTGGCTAGTTTCACTCTTAAAATTACATAGGCAGGAATGTGATTTGGACAAGCCCTAATTTGGTGCAAGAAGAATCAATCCTGCCAGGACCTGTACTGATGGGTCTGTCTGGACTCCACGGACATGACCATCCTGGTCTGGGGGCAAAGTTCCCAAGTTTGTGTTCAAACTGGGCTGGGGCTCCATGGCCGTGTTCGGGGCACAGAGGGTTTGTTGACTTTCAGTCGACTGGGACACTTGTACAATTGGACACCGTTTAGACACCGTAATGCTCCTCGGTAAGCCGCCAAGAGCAGCCAATGGTGCCCTCCCCTGCCCAATGGCAGGAATTCACATTCATTATTTTTTTCCAAAAAGTGGAGGACAGCAACAGGATATGGCCAACAATGTTAAATAGCCACTGAAATTTTCAGGTGGTGTATTTCACGGCTGTGTTCCCCTATGTCACGCTGGCCATTCTGCTAATCAGGGGGGTGACTCTGCCAGGAGCCTGGCAGGGTGTGGTCTACTACCTGTATCCAGATCCTTCTCGTCTGGCAGACCTTCAGGTGAAACACATCATGCAGCTTTCAGTGTCATGTTTGTTTGAGAGATTTTTCTTTGTTTCACATTTGTTGATACATTGATTTTATACCAATGACAACAACAGAGTGGAGCAGGAATGAGTCCTGATGAGTTTTGTTTATCAGGTGTGGATGGAGGCTAGTGCTCAGGTCTTCTTCTCTTATGGTGTTGGAGCAGGAACCGTGATCACACTGGGAAGCTACAGCAAAGTCAAGAACAACTGTTTGAAGTAAGTCATGCAGTCAGTAGTTCCATATTGTGGAAGTTGTGTTGTTGGAATTTCAGTCCTAACAATATCTTTTTAGTTTATTTGTCTGTGTTTTTCACTGTGGTGGTCCAAAATGGGTTTAAAATGTATGACTGTAATCTAAGGGTGTGTGTGTGTGTGTGTGTGTGTGCGTGTATGTGCAGGGACAGTCTATGGTTGTGTCTGCTCAATAGTTCGACCAGCTTCGTTTCTGGCTTTGCGGTCTTCTCAACTTTGGGCTTCATGGCCAACAAACAGGGAATTCCCATCAACATGGTGGTTGAATCAGGTATGATTAAAGCTCAAAGGTACTGACTCTAATAGAAAGGTACCATCTCACTATTGTTTGGAAGGGACAGCTATATAAATGTCTCCTCTGTCCTCTCAGGACCTGGGCTGGCGTTCATTGCATTTCCTCAGGCTGTAGCCATGATGCCTCTGCCTCAGCTGTGGACCGCCTGCTTCTTCATTATGCTCATTCTGTTGGGACTGGACACACTGGTAACACCAAGAGCACACATGACATAATACTGATATTCTGCTTAAAGTATTCACATAATGTAAAAAGATATGCAGCAAGGGGCGGCACGGTGGTGTAGTGGTTAGCACTGTCGCCTCACAGCAAGAAGGTACCGGGTTTGAATCCTGGGCCCGGGGCCTTTCTGTGTGGAGTTTGCATGTTTTCCCCGTGTCTGCGTGGGTTCTCTCCGGGTACTCCGGCTTCCTCCCAGCATCCAAAAACATGTATGGGGATTAGGTTAACTGGCTAATTTAAATTGACCGTAGGTGTGAATGTGAGTGTGAATGGTTGTCTGTCTCTATGTGCCCTGCGATGAGGTGGTGACTTGTCCAGGGTGTACCCTGCCTTCCGCCCTAAGACAGCTGGGATAGGCTCCAGCCCCCCCGCGACCCTATGAGGATAAGCGGTAGATAATGGATGGATGGATATGCAGCAACTGTTTGTGCTGGATCAGTAAATGTAGCTTAACACTCAAAACCGAGACCAATCTGTTAAGAACTGATCAATGCAAGTCCCACAATAAATGACACAATAATACTAAATAAAATGTGGAACATGTTAGAACACCATAGGAGCTAAATCTGTTCATCATTCATTCATTCATTTTAAATTAAACAGCAAAATTAAAAATCTAAATTAATGGGTATATTGCCTTCCAAAACCCTAGAACGAAGCCTCTTCTGCTGATCTGGAGCCAATTGTTGGTCCGGATAGCCAAGGCAATCACTGCGTGCACGTGGACAAGCTTAACCGTATCATAAAGGTCTCGAAAATCAGGTATCAAAGGTATCAAATTCATGTGCACACGCTAAGAATTGTATAGGGACTGGATTTACAAATATGATAGGGAACCCTGGCTTAAAATGTTGTTAATGTGCTTTGTGCCTCTTGTGCATGAGATCGTATAGTACTCACGTCCTGCATCCTGCTCGAAAATATCCGCCGGGGATTTCACCCAGAAGTGGAAGGAGGCGCAGACGCCATCATAAATCAAAATGTTGTCGCCGTTAAAGTCAAATGATACTATGGCTTCGAAGAAGTCAACAACTCACTTTTGGACGGACGAGGAGAGAGTTTATTTTTTGTTGTTGTTGTAGCCGTCAGCACTTGTTGAAAGGAATACAACACTACCTAGTGTAGCGGAGTCAGTCAGGTCGCTGACCATTATCTGAATTAAACAAACTCCATGTGTACTTGAATTTTGGGACAGACCACTCACTGAGTTGCAGCAGCATATTTGGCAAAATCCAATACAATCCTACCATGTGATCGCACTGATTGAGGGAGTATAGGTCCAGAGAAAGCTACGCTGATACAAACTCATCCTGCATTGGGCCCACCAGTCCGATGAGGAACGAATCACGCAGAGCCCGTATGTTCCAGCCACTGTGCACCACGAGATCCAGAAGTCAAAGGCATAGTCTGCTACCGGGCGGTTCCCCAGAACCAGCTGGGGTACAGTTTCTGCAGCATTGTGCCCAGACATCGATCTGTCAGAGATCTTAAGGAAAGAGTCTATAAACAGGATACTTATCAATGGGCACATGGGACAAGACAAACTCACACTAGACAGGAGGAGGACAGGACTATTTAAACATGAGGAAATGGGAAACAGCTGGAAGCAATCAAGGGAGGGGCACACAATCACCAGACATGGGAGACAGGAGGTCAGGAAGCAAAACCTCTGAAATGACAAGAAGACAGCATTACTACAAAATAAAATCAGAAGGAGACAAGACAACAAGAGTGACAAGACAAAATAGTTAACTTAACCAACAGACATGCCATAGGCCTAATCCCAAACTGCTACCAACACATTCCCCCTCAGCCATATTAAGGGCCGTCCCAAACCACTGGTGAGTGGACCATTCAGCCCTTAAATAGAGAGTCTGCATCAATGCACACTTACGACTGCTTTAGCAGGAAGTGTGTTGGCAAAAAAATGCATGAGGAAACAACATATCAATTTAGGTTCTGAATGTCTGACAAAAAAATAAAACAAAAGGCATGGTTTTGGAAAGATTAAAAAAAAACAACTGGCAGCAAAATTCATCTAGCCTCATTTGTTTTGTTTTTTTTTACTTTCATATGGCAGTAATGAAAGTAATAATGAAAAAAATACAAATACAAAAGGGGGTAAAAAAAATGAATATCAAGTTAACAAAATAAAAAAGAATAAATTACATCAACAAATTGGTGAAATTACTGAGCAAAAAAAAAAGTACCAGTACCATAAATGTTATTTATTTCCCATTGCCACCTCCGTATCTCCAACTTTCAACATTTCTAGAAACATCTTCCAAATGACATAAAATTCAGAAGGCTTCTCTCTGACAATATAGGTCAGCTTCTCAAGAGCAAAACTCGATGTTAAGTTATTCAGCCATTGGTTAAAAGAGGGGCAGCTAACATTCTTCCAACATAACGCAATACAGCGTTTGGCCTGTAGTAAACAAACGTCAACTATTTTTCTTTCTTCGTGAGATAAAGGACATATTTATCCTCCAGATAAATGCCTAAAATGCATAGCTTAGGACATAGAGGTACCGGGTAAGTTGTGATTTGAGAGATATATTTTAACACAGAGCTCCAAAATTTTTGGATTTCTTTACATTTCCATAAACAGTGAAACAATGCACCCTGGTGGTTGTTACATTTATAACATAGATCAGGTACATTAGAATCAAATTTATTTAATTGTACAGGGGAAATATATGTTCGCATTATCCAATTAAATTGTATCATTCTCAATCGAGTGTTGATGATTTGAGTATGTGTTTTTAAACATATATTACAGTCTCATTTGTTTGATTGGAAATGTCACATGGTACTGGGGTTGAAAGACTTGTGGAATCACTTAAAATTATTTGATGTATAATGTAGCTCCCCCTGTACAAGAGGTGTCTTTTTGTTGTCATGGCTACAATTCCTTCCCTTTTCCAGCGGTGTGACGAGGGCGTCCCATACCTGCTTATCTTACTTGTCTTATTAATCCCCCCTTCAGTTAAAGTGCCTCCACAACTGGAGTGTGCCTTCATTTAGAGTTACACTCGGTGGTGAAGGGGTAGTGTGTAGGGGGCAGTTTGGGATTGGTCCATGATATTGGTAGTGTTGCATAAATATTGGTCGGTCAATGATCAGAGATGAAAAGGAGTGCCCAGGAGCCTTTGAAGTTTATTGAAATTCTGATATCAAAAAGAAACAGAAATGCAATCAAGGACAGAATAGTCAGTGTGAGAACATGGCAACACACAATAACAACTCACAGGCAAGACAAAGTATCAAACTAAACGTCTTTTTTAATGTTAACTAACAAAAGACCACTTGAATAACAAGTCCAAATCTCACTAAAGTGACTCACGAGAAATGACTGGGACTATGAAAGCAAGGTCTCAGTTTCTGTGACATGGCACAGAAGGGGAGGTCGTGAGTGGAGAGCCAGACTCTCTGGTACTCAAGCGCTAGTCTCCTGCTGCAGTCTGCGGTTTTCTTCATGCACTCAGTGTTACGCAAAACAGAATCTGATGTGTTGCCTCCCAGACCGGATGATAGCAGTGGACCAGAGTGTGGGACCACCATTTCCTTCTTCACATCTGGAAAGGCTGAGGGCTGGTACCTGTATACAGAATGGAATGGAGGGAGGGGAGCTGAGGGGAGCGAGTTATCTTACATACTCAACCCATGGGAGGTGTTTACTCCATGATATGGGATTTTGAGCGATGAGACAGTGCAGACACATCCTCAAAACCTGGTTAGACCGCTCTGTCTGTCCATTGGACTCCAGGTGGTAACCCAATGACAGGCTGACCATGGCGCCGATGAGTCAGCATCGCTCCCTCCAAAACCTGGATGCAAACTGGGATCTCCAATCTGATACAATGTCCCGAGGAATCTCATGAATACTGAAGACGTGATTAAACATAGTCTCTGCTGTTTCTCTGACAGACGGCAGCTAAGGTGTGGCAATGAAGTGCATCATTTTTGAGAACCTGTCCACTACTGTGAGCACACCCCGCCCACAGTCACAGTCTCATTCAAGGAAAAGCATGTTTCCCGACAACTCTCCCCCACCCCCTTACAGTTCCTGTTAATGAGTGGGTTGTGCTGACATCACCAGGGGTATCCCAATGTTATGATTGGCAGAGTCAAAATTATGGAAGCACAACATTTCTCGATGTTCTGCTATGCCAGTCATGACAGGTTCAGTCTGATGTGTCACCCTAAACATCTTGGTGCCATTCAGAGCACTATCCTTTGGAGGCTGTGACAAATTCTGAGTTCTTAATCCTAAATCCTTGACCAAATCCCAATCCAGAAGGCTTTCTTCCACCTCAGAGTCAATTGCCAGTTTCAGACTGTCGAGCCAGTCTGGGCTAGGGCCATTAGGGAGCTAATAGCTGTGGGTCACAAGCCCCATGCCCCGAAACCATCTAGAGGAGAAAAAAATATCACAAGTGCTTCATGAAGCTCCATTTGTCCATCACCATTGAAAATCCTGGCAGCCTCTAGCACTGGCCTGGTGTGGTCAAGTGACAAAACAATACAACTCCAACAGACTGACATTTAACTTGACAAGGCACAAAGATCACTGACATGAAAATGCTGGTAGCTTCAAACACATGGAACAAGACTTACTTACACAGGATGGGGGAAAATGCAGACTACTTATAGATAAAGAAATGGGAAACAGTTGGAGACAATCGAAGGTGGGGTACACAATCACCAGGCATAGAAAGAAGGAGGGATTGGTAGTGCAGTAGCACTGTCACCTCAGAGCAAGAAGGTAATGGGGTTTGATTCCCAGCCAGAGGCCTTTCTGTGTGGAGTTAGCATGGTCTCTCTGTGTTTGTGTGAGTTCTCTCTTGGTACTCTGGCTTCCTCTCACCAAGATTCAACTTGGAGACTTGAAAAATGTTTTTTGTGGTTACTGACTGAATTTGGCAGTTGACTGTTTTGCCATTTTGAGGCTTCCCTTCTGTCTCTGGACTTTGCATGCACTGATTTGTGCCTTTTGCATCAATGTATGATGGGAATGAAGACCACACCTTGCATGTTTTTGCATACTGTTCACTATTTCTGTGGATGAGTTTACATTATAGTTTATGGAATGACCACTGAGTTTTATACCAGTGTTGAAGGGTGCCTTGTGCAGTGGTACTTAACAGTATTTGACACCCTACAAATGAAGATGAGCTGACTGAATAGAGCAAAAAAGAGTCAACTGAACTTGCTTGAGATTTGTTGAAGATGTTTCACCTCTCATCCAAGAGGTTTCTTCAGTGACAACAAGTCACTGTACGAGACCGCATACACTACATTGGACATGGGCTGATATAACTTTTTTTTAAAACTTATTCTCTTTTGTGTGTGTGTGTGTGTGTGTGTGTTAGTTTACAGATTTGGAAACTATAGCATCATCAGTTATTGACATGTTTCCAGGACAGATGCGCAGACCCTGGCGGAGAGAAATCTTTCTTGTCTTCTTCTGCTCCATCACCTTCATCATACAGATCTCTCTAACCACTCAGGTACTACACAGTCCTGTGTAGCCTTATCCAAACACAGCAGCTAACTCCCAGCATATTCCAATATGGTGTCCTTAGCGAGTGTTTTTGGGTGACACTAGAAATACGTACCTCGTGTGTTCACAGGGAGGAGTGTACCTGTTCAAGCTGGTTGACTACTATGGAGCTAATGGAATATGTTTATTATTTGTGTCTATGGTTCAGTGTGTGGCTGTTGGCTGGGCCTTTGTGTAAGTGATATAAATATCATGTTTCAATTATCCTGTAGTTCACCAGATAACCCTGCTTAGAAATAAAGTTGCAAATTTGAGTAAATCTGTCATGTTTGCATGCTTTAATATTAAGAAAAAAAAAATCATATTATTTTCCTGGTATTATTTGTGTGAATGTGCCTTTCCTCACCCTCTGTCTGCAGGCAACATAGGAAGGGGACATAAATTTCAATATCTTGTTGTTAAAGCCCACACAAACTGACTAGGTCGTCTTATTTCACAGTGTGTGGGTTGGTAAGCAATCCAGATTAGCTAGATTATATTACTGTTTTGTGGTTATCTAGTTGAGAGGAGGAACTTGAATTAAATCGCTAAATAAGGTCAGCGTTCCGAAAAAGTCAGGAACATTCATAAATAGGCCTGCAGTACATGTATTGAACTGGACTGTTTCTGTACGCAACTGTTCGGTTTGGCTCAATGCTGTACTGAAACGGTACAGTACGTTGAGAAAAAAAGAAACGAAAGACTTTGCTTGATGTGGAACTTTAACCCCCCCCCCGAGTTCCACACGGACAGATTGATGGAACGCACATTGCCACAGAATCGCTTGTGGAGAGTACACGCGGAATGTAAACCACACTTCGATAATGATAAATATTATTGATTACCAATAATCAGCACAACTACTATTAATTATTAATTATCGATTTGCTCTGTGAATCGGGGCTCCACCTTTTCTATAAAAGGAATTATGAAACAGAATTCAAAGGAATTGTTAGTCTGTACTGCTCATAAGATTAATCAGTCTTATATCAAAGGCCGTAAGTTCTGAATCAGTAATTTAATGAATCTGCTTCGAATGAAGGTACAAACAACAACTTTGGGTTAAATGATATATTTATTCAACACAATGCATAAAAGAACAGACAGTGTCAGCTGTGGCTGATGGAATATGCACATATGAAACGTAAACAAGTGGGAATGAAGTGGATAAAACTGAGGTGTATTTCAAAGCACTGATATTTAGTTTGATAGGCTAACAGGACTATAATGGCAAGGAAAATATTTAACTCTTTTCTGAAGGAATTCCCTATTTTTGGTTACGGCTATGATTACAAGTGGATATTTTAATTTAATTGACACCAACTCAAAGAATCAGAAAGAAGACCCAAGCGTCCTACTTTGTGTAGATTTTCTGTCCAGTTCCTAGGCAGGTCCAGAAGACAGCTGTACCTGCAGTTTTTTTTGGGCCCGTCGATAAGGGAACTGGTATGGAGTGATGTTTCGGCTGGTCAGCTGGCCAAAAGATACCGGAAAAGGGTCGCCCGTGGGTGGCGACGATTGGACACTGGATGGCTCTTCTGATTCCAGTGTCAGGCGGTGTCGGACGGATTACTTAGATTAAACGCAAATTGTGGTTTGGCCACAACGCAAACTCCAAATAAAATGAATGAAATGCGCTCTAACAAGCAGTGATGCTTTTTCTTTAGACCAAAACTAAAACTAAAATTGACTTTAAGATGCTGAAAAGTAACACATGAAGATAGCATATACAACGAACCAGCGCAAAGTAGACGATAGTAACTAGAAGACAACGAGAAGACTAGAAGAACTGAATGAAGGGCAGAAAAAAAACAAACAATTGAGCCGAAACTCCTGAATGAACAGCGATTCCATTTTCTCAGTTCATGATTATTCATGAGGTGAGGCGAATCAAAAGGACATTTGATCATGTCACCAGATGAGTTTTGATGCTTTGCCCACCTCGTTTAATTCTTTAAATCTCATGTTTGAATTATTTGAATTATTAACTTCCTTATTAAACATAGACTCACATCTCTTTCCTCACCACTATAACACAGATTATTATTTTAGCACTAAAAGGCATGATAAAACATTTATGATCAATAGTTTAAGCAAACATGACAAATTATTACCACATGAGATGTAATGCATGTCATTATATTTCTCACAAACTAAACATGATTAGATAGGATTAAAATGCAATCATGCTAGCAAAGAACAAGATATACTATAAGCTTACAAAATCATCTGTTTAACTTTAACACGTGTCAAAAAGAATATACAGAAGACGTACCTTCATTGTCCGCTAGATGGCAATGTGACTCCATGGTAAAATTCTACCTAAAAGTGGCTTATCAGGGATCAGTTGAAGCTGACCACACAGAAACCAAAATGAATCAAACGTTTTCACTTTAACACCAGGATTATTTTCACTACATGTATTACCAAGTTTTAAAACATTCATAATATACTGTGACATCTAAAGAACACTTCACACAAAATCAGTGTCTTCACTGATACTTAATCTTCAAACCAAGAGCACCATCCAGAGGAGTCAAAAAATATCACAAGTGCTTCATGAAGCTTCATTTATCCATCACTAGGGGAAAGGGTCAATAGTTCACAATAAATGAATGAAAGACATTTTGATGGTTTTTCGTTCTTCCCATACCGAACCCCAAAAAAAATGGCATTCAAACCTTGGCATACAAACCAAAAATGTACCGAACCAAAAATTTTGTGTTCCATTACAGGCCTAATCATAAAGGAGATTAATATTGGTGAGGGGTAGTATAGATAATGATACAACATTAAAATAATTTTACCCTTGAATTTCAATTATTTAACTGTTATTTATCAATGTTATATTTTATATTGAGCTCCATACCAACCTACCGTATTCTAATAAGTTGTTACCAAAGTAGTCAACATGTCATACTGTTGCACCAGGAAGTCCTGTCCTTTTGTTACTGACAAACTGTAATAATCATGCAGGGGCTGAGAGGCTGTGTGATGCAGTTGAAGATATGACAGGACAGAGGCCTTGGATTATTTTCAAACTGTGCTGGTGTTACTTCACTCCTGTGATCTGCCTGGTGAGTTATACACTGTTGACAGCTGCTGGAGTCTGAAACAAAGCAGAAATCAAGAAAATCGTGGTGAGGCAACCTACAACAATAAGGTGAAGAGAGTTTCTTCAGGACCTGTATATTTGTAGTCTCTTTTGTGACTAGATGATGAATTTTATCCGTCCCAGTTTTGTAACCATGTTATGTTAGGAACGCCTGGATGAAATTTCTTCAAATTTGCCATTTTAGCCCATATATAGTGTGGTATCACATTTATCGTGTACAGTGTACACCACGGGATATTTCCAGGAACATTTAAAAATCAATAAACCCGCATGAGAGAGCTGGAAACCATCTCCCTCACTAAAGGTGAAATAATAAAAAAAGACACACAGTGACACTATAACACTGACACACTCAAATAGAAAGTCTTTGGTTATGTTTTGCTTTTATTTTGGTGAGCATTGCTAATCACTGTCTCTCTGTCCACTTCCTGGAGGCATGGAAAACCGCCCCTACACACTAGCCTTTCACCACCGAGTGTCACTCCAAATGAAGTCACACTGTCAGCTGTGGAGGCACTTTAAATGAAGGGGGGAGGGTATAAATAAGATGAGCAGGTATGGGATACCATAGGTATCGTTGATATTCTTGGAGACCCAGTAAGAGAGCTAGCAAGATTTGAAAGTGGACCTCCTCTAAGCTCCACCCCATCCTCCTTGGTTGTCTCCACTGCACAAACGCTGCACTTGTGTTGACTCTGGTTTATCCTCTAGCTTTATCCAGAGCCTGTTTTGTCGCAGCCTTTACTGCCTCTGACTTTCTTCTCTTTGCGTTAAAAGGTGTTAAAGTTGAGTAGCAGCCATTTTTTACTGATCAATTCTAAAGTCATCAACGTTTTTGAATCAAGTCTGACTCTGGTTAATGCAGCCTGTTTCTCTACAGAGGTAGTCATTTTTTCCTGTGCTTTTCTTTCAAGGTTTGCCTCATCTTCTTCTTTCTGGACTACCAGCCCCTGACATCCAGTGGGGGCTATGTGTATCCAAACTGGGCTTATGGTCTGGGCTGGACCATGGCCCTGTCCTCTGTGGTTGTAGTACCCATCTGGGCTGATCTGCCTCACAGAGGGAACCCTCAGACAGGTAGGAGCATGAACGCATCCTGCTTAGTTTTTATAGTCTGCTTTACACAAGTAAAATGTTGTATTGCCTTTATTATCCCTCTTTTTTGTTTTCTATCCCTAACAGCGTTTGTTAGTCCTGTGGTATCCTGTTAGTGTTTCTGTTGGTCCAAAGACAAACGAAGAACATTTCCTCAATGAAACCAATGTCAACCGCTTCCCCTGACATGTTATGAGTCAAAATGAGAACTCTTAATGTAGTATATCATTCTTCTGTGTAGATTTGTTTTCAGTCTATGTAGAATTCACCAGTGCTTCATGTATGAATCACTGAGATGGTTGCAGCTTAAATCTAGAAGACAATTTCTGTGACTTTGGTTCATTTCCATGGTTTAATTTGTTTACTTTAAATGTCCTTCATATTGGTTCACGATTTCATGTAATTTGTCATTGTCTCAGTGTCTCAAAAATGTTTGTTTTGCCGATAATCAGTGAAAACTGAGTTGATTGGCTGCAAAACAAAAATATATTTGGAACATAACCCCCACCCATAAACAGGTTGCTTTAGCCCTTATGTTGTGTTCTGGTCAAATCTGACCAATTTAAAAGTTTTATCTCTGAAAAATGTACTTAATTTGATCAGACTGACCCGAAGAGTCCATGTCCACAAAGACGATTTCAACACACAAAATAAATAGTATTTATTTGCAAACAATTTTGTGTATTTTATTCAACTTTTGTACACTTTTGGTATTCCCGGTTAAAAATGACCAGTCATTAGAAATGAATGGGGGAGACAATTAGTGTCAAAAACTGATCTCATTTATCATATGGACACACACACACACACACACACACACACACACACACACACACACACATACACACACCTAGGTTGTTCCCAGGCAACCACCACAGGAACCTTAGCCCAGTAGAATCTCTCTCCCACAGGAACAACACCTGTTGTGAACAAAGTTGCAACATTATTTCAATAATATTGAACTTTTCTCATGGCTTTGGTAGTCTATATAAATGCTTTTGAGGCCTTGCTCACAGTTCATTGTGTGGCAGCACCATGGCATGTGGATATACCATAAGTGAGGCTATTGATTACATATGTGATCACCACACTGGTGAGGAGGAGAGAGGCCAAGAAACTGACAGTGATGGATGAGAGGATTAGAGGAGAAAGTGTCATGTAAAAAATATTTTCTAGATCAAGAATTAACTGATGGGGAGGAATCCAGTGATGAAGAGGATGGGCATGCTGAGGCTGCTGTCACATTCAGGTCAAAGAATGGGAACTTATCCTGGTCTTGATCCCCACCTGAGAATCAAGGTAGGCTTTCAGCTGAAACTGTCATCAGAATGAACGCAGGACCTACAAAATATGCCGTATCTTGAACTGATGACATCAAATCCTGCTTTGAACTGTTCCTGACTGACCTGACCAAAAAAATTGTGGTGAACATGACCAACTTAGACGGGAAACAGATCTACTAAGACAATTTGAAGGCGGTAACCCAGACAGACATGAACGCATTTTGATTTTGGCTGGTGTGTGCACATCCAGAAACAAATCTACCAGCAGTTTATAAGATGCGGAGTCCGGTCGGACAATTTTTCGGGCCACCATATGATACAAGACCAGGTCGTCGTCAACAAGACAAACTGGCAGCGATCAGAGAGGTTTAGGACAAGTGGGTAGAGCGTCTGGGTTGCCTCCCGCCTTACTTGCTACTCAGGACAGGGATCACTTTTCCTCCAGATTTGCCTTCACTGATACTCAAACTCGTATCCTACTGTCCAAAGAAAAGGAAAAAATGTGCTCCTGATGACGACTCTGCACAGGGATGCTGCTGTGAGCTCCAGGGCCCAATGCCATCCTGGATTACAAAGGCAGAGTTGACGACCTTGATAAGGTGTGTTGATTTTTGTTTTTTTCATGTACTTCTTCTCTCATCAGATTGTTTGAACTCTAAAAGTAAGATTTGGTTTTGGTTGAGTACACGTTAAAATTTATGAACAACACTGAGTCAGTTCTATCATTTGAATATGTTAACATGTTTTAGATGATCAGTTAAAACGTTGCCTGGATGCATCATGCAAAACATGAGGTATCATTTGTATGTATTCATGTTTTTATCTACTTTATGTACTTTTGCAGGTTACTGGCACATACTCTTATCAGAGGAAGACAGCACGTTGGCCCATGGTGGTGTTTTTCAACATGTTAAATGTGTCAGTGTACAACGCAAGGAGTTGAATCCAAGATGGAAGCAGGGGAAATGTTTCAAGAGGAGGCTATTCTTGGAACAGTTGGGGAAAGGCATGCTTAGCACCCTCCATTCAACAACACCAACACCTTCCCCAAATGCCAGCCTCAGCAGGACTGGTGAGAGAGATACAAGGCGGAGAAGCAAGATCACCTGCTGCAAGAGAGAGAGGCGACAAAAGGAAGAGGTGCAGTCTGTGTGTACCATGAGATGTAAAAACAGGCATAATGTGCCAGAATGAATGCAATGAATGTGTGCAAGGCACATGCAACAACCTGTACATATTGTCCAAAATGTGCATGAGAAGTTTGAATCAACCCACTCCAACTTTAGAAGCCTGACTTTTAAGTTTTTCAGTTGTTTTTCTGTTATCAGGCAAAAAGACATCTGATAGAGTGATGAATATTGTAATGCCATTGTTCTTGTTAGCTGTTCTTTAATGTATTAAGACATCAATCTTGTAATATTGTGAAATTATTTTGGGATAATTTCCTTTGTACACAAATAAAATATTCCGGTCACTTTTGACCGGGAACACGTTACTTTATGTGACTGTATAAAAAAAAACTTAAATGTTTTCAAAACGAATGTCCTTGGGAAGTTTCAAGGACATGTGTCCTATGTTTCATCTGATTATTTTTTTACAGTCAAAATGATGCAGAAAGGGCGGCATGGTGGTGTAGTGGTTAACACTGTCGCCTCACAGCAATAAGGTACCAGGTTTGAATCCCGGCCCGGGGCCTTTCTGTCTGGAGTTTGCATGTTCTCCCCGTGTCTGCGTGGGTTCTCTCCAGGTACTCTGGCTTCCTCCCACCATCCAAAAACATGCATGGGGATTAATTAACTAATTTAGATGATTACCGTATATATGAATGTGAGTTGTCTGTCTCTATGTGCCCTACGATGTGGTGGCGACTTGTCCAGGGTGTACCCTGCCTTCCGCCCTAAGACAGCTGGGATAGGCTCCAGCCCCCCACGACCCTATGAGGATAAGCAGTAGAAAATGGATGAATACATGGAAATAATCCAGAAATTATGCTTTTTAGAACTTGAATTCAAGATGTATACGCTCAGATCAGTGAGTTATACAGGCCATAAATAACAAATAGAAGTTCAAAACTTGTAATGTTTACAAGAACTGAAGTTGATAAAAAGATCTAACACAACAAGTAGTGATAATATGTGTTATTACAGTTTTTATGATGAATGTGTTTAACATGAAACAAACACAACATGAGGGCTAGGGCAACCTCCCAGTTGCCTTAATAGCACACATTTTTTCATCCTGCTGAGGGGCATTATGAGTATTATGGTCTGTGTAGACCATTAGGACCCAACTAGAACAAACATAAACATCAAAATGATTTAGAGCAAGAAAAGGGCCTCTTTTTCAATTCTGCAAAGGTCAGGGGCAGAAAGAACAGGAGTACTAACTAAAGCCCCTTTCACACTGCACTGTGTTTTTGGCAGTGTGAAAGGGTTGATGAGGCAATCGACCCGCCAATCGACGTGGGAGTTCATCGGCTCGGATCAGATCAGCAACAGTTTGAAAGTCGAGCCATGTCGAGCCATGTCAACCCGTGTCGTTACCCGATGACAGTGATGTACCTGCCTGTCGTGTCCTGCTTTAGTCACTGAGCAGCCTGTCAGTGTGAATCTTCAGAGCTGCAGAGCTGATCACTCATAAGATCAGTCTTCCTGTTGATCTCCAGAGACCGATCTGAATCTCTGAAGGACAGAGATTTCATTTAATCAAACAAATCAAATGTGTTGCAACATCATCTTTAATAGGAGCGCATATGTGACTTAGTCTTTCGGGAAACCACACCGATCGGGGAATCCCGGTGATGACTACACGACCGTGTTTACATTCAGCTTGTATAGCGATCTGACACACCTTTTTTATCGATCATGGCAGTATGCGTGAGTACCAGTATTAGTACTGCGCTGAGTTTGTACACTTTGCAAAAGGGACAAAATCCCAATGCGCTAAACAACGTTAACATGTGACTCGCTCATGTCCGTGCTGTCCATTGTTTACATCACTGTGTTCCGGCGCTCTAAAATCTGTAATGATGATGTTGTCAACGTGATGACGTATGGGAGGGAAGAAAAAACAGGAAGTAGCTCTCACAGCTGGAGGTCAGAGCTGCATCAGCTGGCACTGTGAAAGAGCCCAAATGCCGATCCAAGCTGTGTTGGTTAGAAAAACCCACGTCAACCCACTAATTTCAGTGTGAAAGCAGTATGACAGTGCTTTTAGGTTCTTAAATGTCAACTGACACATCTGAGTCCAAACAAAAGGAAACTTTGGACTTAACAGGTTAGTCAAGAGGGCAGTGGCGGTAGCAATGCCAAGAAAAAAATTTAGCCTACTCCAACAAGTAGGAAAAACAAAATTATTGGCCTCTACTTTAGCACCAATAGGACAGGCTTATGCATGGCCAACAATCTTTCCCAAATATACCTGTCCAAATTCACACTTACCCAGGTTCAGGGTCAAACTGACAGCACCAAGCATATAAAAGCCTATAACAAGCCTGGCGCTTTTCCACAGGCGTGGTACAGCATGGCACGGCTCTACACGGTTATGATGCTTTTCCTCTGGTACCTGGTACCTGGTACTAGGTACTTTTTTCCGTACCTCCTCAGCCCTGGTTCTAAACGAGCCAAAGCGATACTAAAATGTGACGTCAGCCAACTGCCTTCCACTGATTGGCCAACGAGTGTCGTCATTGGAAGCGTCATTGGATGCGGAACGTCTGATTGGACTGTAAAATTCAAACACAACTCGACTCCACCATTTTTAAAACCGGCAACTGCTTCACTATTTTTACACTTCCTGGAGTCTTCTCTGTCTCTCGTCTTTCGCTTTGTGCGTGACAAAAAGTCACAGAATGAGCAACAAATACATGTGTGTTGTTGTTCTTCTTCTTCTTCCCGGTTTTCTGTGTCGCATGCAAATGAAGTTACGACCCCGCCCATGCGGAGGAGGTACTCAGTTGTAATGGAAGAGCAGCAAAACTGGGCCGTACCATGCCGTTACAGTGTAGTGGACAGTGTACTGACAGAAGTCATCAGGAGTCACAACGGCAGATATTTCGCAGATCCATTGATTGAGAAGGATTTGCTAGTAGACCTATAGGAGGTCTAACTTTGTAGCAAAGACTGCACTCCCAACTCTATCAATACAGTCATCTAATCTAGGCTGTATTGACCTTGCGAAGGGGTGTGATCCCACTTCTCCAGACAGGAAGAGCTCCAAGGGCTAGCACCAGGTTCAGCAATGCCATGGTGCAACATGTAATCTACCTCCGTACACATGACCTGATGTTTCTCAAGATTTACTCTACAAGGATGTTGCTTAATAGGTGCAGCATCTTCTGTGTCAATTTCATGCTGGAGAACCTTAGTGCATGAGAAAAAAAGGAGAGGAGGGTTCCGGATCACCTTTGCGTCAGATTGGATAACAAAGGTAGGCACCCAAGTCAGCCAGAATTTTTCAGTTGGCAGGGTCCCTGGAGACGTTGTTCCGGTGTCCACACAGCCAACTGTATAAGTGTCCCAGACGGACAGAACAGTGAAACAGGAACCACTGTTTTCAGGTTCTGTTGATGAATCTCTCAGTACAAATAGTACAAGTACTGGAGCCTATCCCAGCTGTCTTAGGAAGGCGGGGCACACCCTGGACAACAAGTCACGACCTCATCGCAGGGCACATAGAGACAGACAACCATTCATACTCACATTCACACTTATGGGCAATTTAAATTAGCCAATTAACCTAATCACCATGCATGTTTTTGGATGGTGGGAGGACGCCGGAGTACCCAGAGAGAACCCAGGCAGACACGGGGAGAATGTGCAAACTTCACACAGAAAGGCCCCGGGCCCGGGATTCGAACCCCGTACCTTCTTGCTGTGAGGCGACAGTGCTAGTCATCAGAACAAAACAAACAAAATTCCTTACTCATTAGCTAGACTTTCAGTCTGTGGTCTCACATCCTTATTCGTCCAGGAGGCAGACACCACCCCCTTATTCAAGAGTAGACTTAAGATAGTGCTTATAGTTAGGACTGATCCAAGGCTGACTCAGGCTGCCTTGGATCAATCCTCAGTTATGCTGCAATAGGTGTAGACTGCCGGAGGACTTCCTCTGACACACTGAGCTTCTCTTCTTCTTCATTTCGATGCCTCCATTAAGTCATTTTACTAACTGATCTTCTTCCCCGGAGTCCCTGTGCTCTCAGCTCCCAGGTGTCCGTGAGCTGAGGCTACTTGGTGAGAAGGAGGTGGTGTCATCCAGGCTCCGTCTGTCGTGATGGTGGTGAGATGGAGAAGAGGCGATGCTGTTCAGGTTGTATCTGTTAGGGTAGTGGAGAAGAGGATGTGTTTACTCTTCCTCCCTTTAACACATGCTGCAGATTAGTTTTGTGCCTCATAGTCCCTGTGCGTTCTCATCTCACAGGTATCCATGGATCCAGTCTACCTGGTGGAGTAGTGGTTGTGCAGACCAGTCAGACTTCATCTTCTGGTTCTGAGCGACGTGGTGGTGATGAGGTCATCCTGCGGAGGTTTCTCCTGTTTGATGTGGTGGAGTGGAAGACATGCTGCCCAGGCTTCTTCTGGTTGGCAGGTGGAGAGAGGAAGATGTGCTGCCCAGGCTTCTTCTGGTTGGTGTGGTGGAGAGGAAGACGTGCTTCTCATCCTTTGCTGATAGCTTGATGATGCTCTTCATCCCCTTGGACACTCTCATACAATTCTATATATACACACACTGTATATTAGCTGTTGTTATATTGAGTTGGACATTTCCATACAATTTTGTATGTAGTGTTAATGTGTTTTCATTGTTGTTATTCTGTACACATGGCATCTATTGCATGTCTGTCCATCCTGGAAGAGGGATCCCTCCTCTGTTGCTCTTCCTGAGGTTTCTTCCGTTTCTTTTTCCCTGTTAAAAGGTTTTTTTGGGGGGAGTTTTTCTTTAGTCGATGCGAGGGTCATTTGTAAAAGACAGAGGGTGTCATATCCTGTACAGACTGTAAAGCCCAATGGGGCAAATTCATAATTTGTGATATTGGGCTATACAAATAAACTTGACTTGACTTATTTGGAGTTTGGAGAGTCTCCTCACGCCCTCGACTACTTATGCTTAACATTATCTTTACGTTATCTCCTGACTTGCTTCCACAGTTCCAAACATGGTCCATTGATAGAGCAGTGTAAGAGAGGGGTGAAAGGCAAAATCTCCATGGGAAATGTGAGGTCTCTGCCAAATAAGATGGAGGAGTTGGCAGTACTGACTTGGATGCAGTGGGTTTATTGGCAGCCTGCTGATGTTCACAGAGTCATGGCTGAATGAACTCACTCTGGACTCAGTCGCAACTTTGGATAGATTTCACCTCATCAAAGCAGACTGGAGCACAAGAAAGAGTGGTAAGAAGAAAGGAGGAGGGATCGCAATTGAGATTAATGAGAGATGGTGTAACGCTGGACGTGTGAGTGTTAAACCCAATTTACACCACATACGTAATGGCAGCGTAACTGCAGCGGAGCAACAGCCACCGTGAAACTCTTTCATTAAGGTCAATGAGTCAATTTACACCACCTGCAACACAAAACTGCAGTGTTCCCAGAGCATATCACGCATGAATTCGCGAGAGATACGAACTGGTTCTATTTCCAAAGCTGTGTTGTGGCCAAAACGCGACAATTTCCACTATATAGATCAAGCAAACAGGAAGTCAAGCAACAAAATAAAAGAGTTTCCGGGAGATTTTCAAAATAAATTATCACAAGTGAACTCCGGCTACTTCATTTTAGCAGTGGGGTTACTCTTTAGGACCCTGGGGAGTGAGAGTTTGTCTTATGGTGTGTTCAATGGAGGTCGGAACTTGGAGCTCACATCAATGTAACCTTAAAGTTCTCCCAGCTCGTCCAGCCTTACAGGCGTACAACAAAACATGTAGCTACTGTTTACGTCAATGGCAGATCTGACTTCACGGGGGTTCTTAGTTAAAGTCTGACTTGAAGTTGGAAATTACGAAATTTGTGTAGAATTGAACTCACCATGAGTTGAATCGAACAAACTGGGACTTTTTTGGGAACTGGGCTCCCAATGCTGCTGCAGTGATATTAATCCTGTTTTACCAGAAATGTCTGTTGCCTTATGCTGAAAAGTGGGGGGGAATGATTGTTGTCTCTATACAGTCGATGGTGTCTTAATGAATCTGAGACATGTCCCCCCGTTCCTAGTGCCATGAATGAAAGCATTTTGAATTCATCAATCAGGAAATCATTTACCATGTAACAGACAAACACACCATTTTGAAACAGTAACTGCATTTATTTATTTTAAAAGTAATGCGTTAGAGTATTAGTTACTGACAAAAGTAACAGCATTACTAGTAATGCATGACTGCCCAACACTGGTTACAACCTTATTCCAAAATGGGATACATTTATTTTTACCTCAAAATTTGAACATAACACCCTAAAAAATGTAAGCAAATTTATTAAAATTAATACTAAAAATACTGTCACCAACCCCCACAGCATGATGCTGCCACCACCATGCTTCACTGTAGGGATGGTATTGGTCTGTGATGAGCAGTGCCTGGTTTCCTCCAAACATGACATCTGGTATTCACTCTGAAGAGTTCAATCTTTGTCTCATCAGACCAGAAAGTTCAGTTGCTCATAGTCTGAGAGCTATGTGCTTTTTTTACTGGGGCAGCTGTAGCTCAGTGGGTAGGGTTGTCTCCTTTCAAGTACACGGTAATATTTTTTATCCCCTGCTCATAATGACTCCAATTAGTTGTGTCCTTGAGCAAGACACTTAACCCCCAAAGTTGCTCTGTGTTACAAGTTATCTGAAACTTTTTGTTAATGCTGTGCATACTTTCCAAATACACTGTATAGTATTTCTAAATAGAGATTCTAACATGCATGAATGGTTTTAAAACAGTCTGCTGTTACTCATATTGAATGGCAGAAAACAATAATTTACTAAACAAACGTCATGCTGTATTATAGAAAACAGCAAAGGAACGACTGAGGCCCATTGAGAGAATGCAGAGAAGGCAGTTCTGCAGTCGCTTCACTGTCTAGATCCACTGGATATGGATTATATAATTCCATATGTTTTGTCAGGCACTACGGGAAAATAGGGTATGAAATTAACTCATAGATATGCCATGACATTTATCTGTTAATTACTGACATTAAGACAATTATTTAGTTTGAACTGTATGTTCATGCTGTGAATACTTTCCAAATGCACAAGATACTTACATGTATGAATGGTCTTAAAACACGCTACTGTTACTCATGGAATAGAAGAAAACATCAAAGTGGAAGAACGATGTAAGATTATATAACTTTACATTATACTGGAACAAGAAAATCATGTTGACATTACACCTGGGGCCACTGCACATGTTGACATTACACTTGCATGTGAACCTGAGTTTATCAGTTATACCTGGGGCCACTGCACATGTTGACATTACACTTGCATGTGAACCTGAGTTTCAATGTCAAATTCAACTTGATTGTCGATTTCACAATATGAGCAGTAAAATTGCATTCAGTGAAATCGAAATGCTGTTTTCCCCAGTCCCCAGACAGCACAAATGACATAAAAATAACATTATATGCCCTAAATTAAGTTCTAAATTAAAAGTGGACATATATAAATGCTGCATTAAGTACTAACTACGAAACTAAACTAAACATTGTAGACAGTTGTCAGTTGTACCTGCAGCCACTGGGAGGCAGGGTCCAAACATGTGAGCCCCACACAGACTGACCCTTGAATGTGAAAGTTTTTGTTTGTTTTTAGTTTGACTAAGTGACATAACCATAATCATTACACTTCACAACTTGAAAAGTGGTTGGGGTGGGGGTTGTTATAGGATCCACTTCTTCAACTTTTTGAGCCGCACTCAAAGAGTTCATCCTCCTGACTTCAGAGACCATGTTCAGAAATCAACCCTCTTATATCAGCATACCTCCAATGTGTCAGGAGACTCAAAGAATCTCAGTAATTCTGTTGGCAATGAAAGTTTGAAACCTTGAGATCCTGTTATTGATATATTTGTGCACAGAGGTGGCAGGCAGATGAACTTTCCTTAAATTTGGCCCCTGTCTGAGGTTGTACTGAAGGGGGGTGTTTCCTTTGTGCACAGGCATTGTCATCCATGTATAGAAGACTGGAGGATTATTATTATTTTACAACCTATATTTATACAAATATGTCTTTGGCACTCAAAGAGTTAAAGGAATATGCCACCGTGTTTCCATACTGAAATATAATCTTCCCCGATTACAGACGAGTTGATACATACCTTTCTTGTCTTTGTGCCTGCAATCAATAGCTCTGGTGCACGGCGCTATTTTGTTAGCATTTAGCCTAGCCCAGTACTTTCCTTGGGATCCAAACAGAGGTGAAGTTAGGCGCTACCAAGCACTTCCACATTTCCCTATTTAAATAAGGTTATATGAGTAATTATATGACCCAACTATGGTTGCACAAAATAAAATGTGGTGATTTTTTAATATCATCACTCCTGAAAAATCCTCCACTCTCCCCCTCTCACTTCCGTCAACAGAGCTAACGTGACCTGCAGGCCTGCACTACCAGTAGGAGTTTGAGCAGAGCTGACCTCTGTTTGGATCCCAAGAAGAGTACTGGGCTAGGAGTGCAGCCTACGCAGTGCACTAAAGGACCTTTCACAGGAGCAGCTGCTGATAGGAACTGTTAGGGCAACTGGGATGGTTGCCTTCTCAGAGGGGAACAAATAGATTGTGCACAGACAACATATCTTTGGAAGAACCTGAACCTCCTCTGTTTCCAGGTCAATGCTATAGTGTATTGCAAGTTCATTCAAATACAGTTCACTCCAGAAGTTCTCACAATTAGGACTGCATGCTTGAATGCCTTTTAGTAGCCCTGCATCTACACTGCAAAATAATTGCTCAAGCTCACCAACCATCATATCCACACAAGGGAAAAGCAACTGTCTTTTCAATGTGTTTGAGTTCAATTCAGTGTGTGAACCTGCCGTTGCCTCCAGCACAAAATCCACCATCGTCCTGTGTTTCTGCCTTGTCTTGGCACCTGGTTCATGGATACTGTGGGTGTGGCAATAGGCTTTGGTTCTCTCATACAGCTCTGTGGTGAATGTGTTTACCCTTAAGCATGTCACACACTGCTTGTTTTGCAGATCAAAGCTTGTGCCAGGTCTACCATCTTTTTCTGAACGAGCTTGTGAAGTCCTTCGGCTACAGGCAGAAGTGACTGGGTTTTTTTTTTGTTTTTTTTTTGCCGGTTTCAACTGCCCTGGTGTAGGATCTTGTTGCTCAGTCCACTAACAGTCTCCTCCGTGAAAATTTGACATATTTCCATCAGCTGATTTCTGTCGATCAAATATTAAAATGGAACTTTTTAACAGTTTCTGACGAATAAATCAACCCTGATCCTTTATCACATCATTGAGAAAGACATTGACTTGATGTGCCTTACAAAGACCTGTCATCAACCCGAGGTTTTCCCCTCCCTTAATGAAGCTTGTCCCTCTTGATACAGGCACTATCTGATATCACCAAGTAATTAAGAGTCCAGGGCCAATGTCAAAGTTATTTTGCCCAGGACCATTGTCATAGGGTTAGGGTTAACATTGGCCCTGGACTCTTAATTACTTGGTGATATCAGATTGTGCCTGGATACAGCTACCTGCAGAGGACTCGCTGCACTGGCCAGGGTGGTGGGCTGGCAATAATTTGCTATGACACACTAAAGCTGTCTCCTCTGTCTCTACCTGATGTGTCCCCTTTTGATTATTTTTTTCTTTCAAATCAAAACTCCCTTCCAAGATCAATGCAGTCCTTATCTACTGACCACCCAAGATCTTGCAGACCTCCATGATCTCCATACTTCCCTCTGATCTCTATCCTCCAATAATATCATATTTGAAGACATGAACATCCAGAATGACAATTCATCCTCCCCTCTGGCAGCTAATTTCTCTCATATACTGGACTGTCTCTGCCTCACTCAGCATGTTGATGCACCCACACACAACAGGGGGCACACTCTTGACTTGGTAATCCCTGATTCTGCCACTATCAAAAATCTGTTGGTCTATGACCTGGGTGTTTCTGATTACATCATCATTTCGCTGGTTTCTTGTCCATCCCCCTCAGCAAACCTAAACATGATATCCATTTTTGCAATATAAAAAAACAACAATCAACACTGCCATATTATACTCTGACTATCCATCGGTCAAGGAGCGCAACGCCCCAGAATACCTCAAAGACCTCTTTACCCCCCACTCATCCACCCGCCTCAATCATCCTCCCACAGCACCAAACTCCTCTTGGGGAGACCAGGCCTTTTGCTCCGCTGCTCCTCGTGTCTAGAACTCCCTCCCTGACCTACTGAGGAAACCTCTGTCACTGGAAACTTTTGAAAAAGCCCTCAAGACTTTCTTATTCAGACAGGCCTTTCCAAACTGTTTTTAATTTACACATTCACCGGACACTGGACATGTTCTTTTTTTTTTATTACTATTGTATAACTGTTTTTTATTTGTTGATTTTATTGTTTTTATTGTATATTTTGGGTTTTCCATTTTGTAGCACTATTTTTTTAATAAAATGTGCTTTGTATAATGTAAATGTAATGTATTATTATTATTTAAAGTGTAAGACATCACCTCTCATCTAAGTATCTAAGTACAGTTGACTCTTTTACTCTTTTGATTTATCTTGATCTGCATGACTGAGAATCTACACAGACATCAACCAATGATATTTAACTTACACAATGAACTTTAAATGGGGCAGTTAGTTGAATGAATGAATGAATGAATGAATGACAAAACACTTTAACAACAACTAATAAATTGAGCCTGTTACTATGCAATTTTACAAATGAATTAGTAAATGTTCTGAGTAGAACTAGTGTTGCTTTTGTCAACTAAAATTATGATGAAATATTGTTGTGAATGAATCCTCAACACGTGACAAAAACGAGACTGGGCGCAACATAAATGGTGATTGTGTGAAGATAACTAGTCAAATACAATAATTAAATATATAATGCAATGTTGCTGAAGATAGGGTTTACAAAATAAAAAAAAAGTCTCTTTATTTTCGGTGACCAAAATGAGACGATATTAGAGTTGTAAAAGTATTATTTTTTTTGTGGCATTATCAGATTGTTTTTAGCCTCTGTAAGGCACTTTCAACTGCCAAATATATGAAAAAGTGCCATACAAATAAAGTTTGATTGAATTTGATTTGACAAAAATTGAAACATGATGCCAAAAAAAACACTTAACTTGAACTGAGAAGACTTGTTGCAAAATCAACATGAGTAACATAACCAGATGACTAATTTGAAACAGCAAATACATTTTGTAATACATGACTGGGTTAAATATTAAAGCACATCCTGCCCACATAATCTACTTACTAGGTGTGTGTAGTGACAGTACTGATCAGGATACTGAAGAGAGAACACAGAGATGGAAACTGAAGTGAACAAGAGAGAACAATGGGCAAAGAAAAGGGAATATATTCTGGCATCAGCAGGCTATATGGTGGGTCTTGGCAATGTGTGGAGATTCCCCTACCTGTGCTATAAGAATGGAGGAGGTAAGCTGGAACACACTATGTCTATATATTGTAATATTTGACATGATTGCACCTGAAAAATGCATATGAAAAACATGAAGATGCAGAATAGCTGGAGAAGAACTTTAACCCTGTGGGGCCTATGATCACACCGGCGTGATCAGATTTTTTTTATTGTAAATATTTGTATGTAGTATTACTTTATTACAATTTACATTTACATATTCATATTAGCAACCTATATTTAGTTTTTCAAGTTCCAAAACAGTTCATTGAGCATGTCTGTGGATTTTATTGTAAAAAATACATTTTTTTTAATTCGAATTTGATGACTTTTGTGTATTTTTTGGCCCAATATGAAGTAGGTTATAGTGAAATAATAACTATAGATGAAGTTGTGCTGAAAAAACAGATATCAAGCATGGCCATGTTAAACATTTTTATGTGGTATATAGAGACAAAATCAAAAGTATTAAAAAAAAAAAAAAAAAAAAATTTAAGTAAGTAAATAGCATGTCATGCTCATGAGCCATGACAAAAAGTGGACGATTCACAGATACAAACTCAAGGAATATTACTAAACACACAATACCAAAAAATCCTACTGAAGGTTTCACTCTGTTTTTCAGTGTTATGCAAAACCAAAACTAGTACAACAGCCTGAACCAGAGACTAAACAGCCTGCTCTTAAATTCTCATGGGAGACTGGACAGGCGCTCCCAGTAGCACTGATGGAATCTGCCTACAGTAGATCACTGTTACACATAGTCTACTATTAATGATAAAGAGCTCTGGACAAAACATCTGCAACCACATTATCTGAACCTTTGGTGTACAGTTTAGTCAATATGACTAAAACAAAATAATTTTATTCTATCATTTTATTGACAAAATCCACAACCACATTTTCTGGGAAAATCCAATGAGCTATTGCTTTCTAACAGCAAGACCTGAGGAACCAATAACCAGTAACCTCAGATATGTTATTGTTAGTCAGCACAATGTATCTGAGTTATACAGCATGGTGACATCCATCCATCCATTTTCTACTGCTTATCCTGACGTAGGGTAGCCAGGGGGCTGGAGCCTATCCCAGCTGTCTTAAAAGGCAGGGTACATCCTGGACAAGTCGCCAGTTCATCACAGTTCACATAGAGACATTCACACCTACATGCAATTTAAATTAGGCAATTAGCCTTTCGGACAGTGGAAGGAAGTTGCAGACACAGGGCGACTATGCAAACTCCACACAGAAAGGCCCCAGGCTAACCACTGCACCACCATGCCTTTCCTTGGTAATATCAGTTGACTTTATCAACCACATCAGTCTAATTAAGGCTAAATGGTGCAAAGACACAGCAACTGTGCTGACTGAACAACCACATGTGTCACTGTTAATGAGCAATTCCCCATTGTTCCATATAGCCCCCTGCAGAGATGAGAAGTAATGAAGCACAAATTCTTTGTTACTCTAGTTATGTAGATTTTTCGGGCATCTATACTTGAGTATTTATTTTTTCTGATGACATACTTTTACTTAGTGATGGACAAATGAAGCTTCAGGAAGCACACATTTTTTTGACTCCTCTAGGTGGCGCTCTTTGTTTAAAGATTAAGGCTAGTTTAATGCCATATCCATTGCAATAACCTTAATCTTTAAACCAAGAGCTGAATCATTACTTTTTTCAACCTCTGCTGTGGGGCTTGGTGTTGCTGGGCTAAAGCTAGGTGCCACGGAGCCTGCGGAGCCTCTCGTGCCATGGATCATTTAGGTATAGCGGATCAGCCCGATCTAGTTGCGAGTGGATCTGAGTGGGTTGAGGCTGCAGACAGCACACAACCATTCTGACTTTTTTTTCTCTCCTGCTTAACATCAAAAAGTCAGAGTGACCATGAGGTCCGGTTCTCAAGGTCTGTCTTCATACTGAAAATCAAGATCAAGTAAGCTTTTTCCCTCCTGCTACATGGGAAGTCTATGTCCTCTCTGAGCTCTCCTGAACTAAAAGTGACTTGTACCTGTGAGGGCTCCATTCTGGGGAGAGCCCTAATGCAGTACTCGAGACAGGTGAATGGTGCAAACTTCAAGAGACGTGGGATGGGAGACAGGCTAGTTGACGCAAGCTCCGGAGACGAGGGACAGGAGACGGGCAGAAGCTCTGGAGACAAGGGACAGGCTCTGGAGACGAGGGGTAGGAGCTCTGGAGATGAGGGACAGGCTCTGGATACAAGGGACAGGAGCTGGAGAAGAGAGACTAGCTCTGGAGACAAGGGACCGGGTCTGGAGACGAGGGACCAGCTCTGGAGACGAGGGACAGGTCGCGACAAGACGGTCTCGCACCAAACAACAACTGACAGGACTATTTATACATGAGGAAGGGGAACACAGTTGGAGACAATTAGGGCGGGGTTTCACAATCACAGACACGAGAAGACACAGGAGGCAGGGGTCAAGAGATCTGAAACGAGAGGGAGACAGAGTTACTTCAAAAATAAAACAGGAAGAGACAGGACAACATCCAGGCACGATACGAAAATGCTAAACTTAACAGAAACAGATGGAGCATGACAGTACCTCTGTATCTGTTATCTAAATGAATGACGATTGTTAAAGTTATCTTTGATATTCATCTAGATGCTATTTTTTTTTCTGAAATTTCTGTATTTTTTTTATCAGTGGACAAATCAAGACAGGAACTTCTGGATTAACCTAAAATGAAAATAGTGAAGTTAGTGGCAGCATCACATCAGATCAAACACTTGTTCACCTCAGCATCACTGCTCTCATGTGTATTTTTGTGTGTGCAGGTGTCTTCCTGTTGCCTTACTGTTTCTTTGCTGTGCTGTGTGGCGTGCCACTCTTCCTGTTGGAGACTGTGATTGGTCAGTACACACAGGAGAGCGTCATCACCTGCTGGACCAAGCTCTGCCCACTGGCACAGGGTAATCACATTACATTTGTATAATGTTGAATATACTGAATACATTATGTCATTCAAAACTGACTAGCACTGAAAATTAACTTCTGTGAGTGGAGATTAGGGATCAAAAACAGCAGCCTGTGTACATCTGAAACATATATTTGAATCCCAGCATCAATTTACATAAACAGTACTTGAACCATAAAACAATAACAACTGTGCAATTAAATATTCAGGCTGTCTGGTTTGAGTGTGAGGTACAGTGGTTAGCACTGTCGCCTCACAGCAAGAATGTACCGGGTTTGATTCCCGGCCCAGGGCCTTTCTGTGTGGAGTTTGCATGTTCTCCCCGTGTCTGTGAGGGTTCTCTCTGGGTACTCCGGCTTCCTCCCACCATCCAAAAACATGCATGGGGATTAGATTAATTGGCTAATTTAAATTGTCCGTAGGTGTGAATGTGAGTGTGAGTGGTTGTCTGTCTCTATGTGTCCTGTGATGAACTGGAGACTTGTCCAGGGTGTATCCTGCCTTTCACCATAAGACAGCTGGGATAGGCCCCAACCCCACCACAGCCCTATGTGAGGATTAGTGGTAGAAAATGGATGGATGGATGGTTTGAGGAGACTAGGTAATGTTTCCATATGAAATGTTTGTATGATATGTTCTGAAGTTTTTTTTCCTTCTTATTTTTGCATTTTTTCCTACCAATGTCCAGGAACACAGTTTCCACTCATTAAGTGCATACATCATTTCAAAGTTAACTTCCATCCTCACAGGAAATAATTCGGTTATGTTTGGTAAAATATTACTCTGCTTGCCTATACTTGGCAGCAACATTACTTAGTTACAGTTAGGGTAAGTATGCAATTTATTTTAGTTCAAAAAAATTACTGCTCAAACTCGCTGGATGTTCTCTCCCTCCAGGGACTGGATACGCTGTCATTATGATCCAGTTTTATACCATGTTCTACATGATTATCCTGGCCTGGGCCCTCCTCTACCTCATCTACTGTTTCAGAGACCCTCTGCCCTGGGCCACCTGTAACAATCCCTGGAACACAGGTCAGTATGAGATAAGACTGGTTGGATGTACAGCAAGTAAAAAAAAACTAACTCTTTAAAAGATCTCTCTGTTTCACATTAATCTATAGATGTTGTTTTTTTCTGTCAGACATGGTTCCCATTACATTGATCTAATGACAACACAGCATGCTGGTCTCGTGTCTGAATGGACCTTGGTCAATTTTATGTTTAAGTCATGACGGCTATAATACCAGTTCAAAACTTTAGCATATGACAACAGCAGTAGTATAGTTAACTTAATGTTAATGTTAAAAGCCAAGGCGGCAGCGACTTTTTATTATTTGTTACCCCCGCCACCAAGGAGGTTATGTTTTTACCGTGGCTTGTTTGTTTGTTGGTTTGTTTGGTTTTGGTTTTGAATTTTCAGGATTAGCCGGAAGCGGTCTATCTTAAAACTGATTCTTTTTTGGTGGTGCCATTGAATTGGATCTGATCACTACAAAAATTTAATAATTTTTAAGTTAGGCCACCTCTGACCAACTCTGAAAATTTCGTCAAAATCCGTCCACAACTTTTTGAGTTATTTTGCAAACCAACAAACAAACCAACATACAAATAAACAAACCCCGGTGAAAACAACCTCCTTGGCGGAGGTAATAATAATAATAACAATCATAACAATAATAATAATTATTATTTTTATTATTATTATAATCATTATTATAATAATGTGTAGGGGCGGCACGGTGGTGTAGTGGTTAGCACTGTCGCCTCACAGCAAGAAGGTACCGGGTTTGAATCCCGGGCCCGGCGCCTTTCTGTGTGGAGTTTGCATGTTCTCCCCGTGTCTGCGTGGGTTCTCTCCGGGTACTCCGGCTTCCTCCCACCATCCAAAAACATGCATGGGGATTAGGTTAATTGGCTAATTTAAATTGATCGTAGGTGTGAATGTGAGTGTGAATGGTTGTTTGTCTCTATGTGCCCTACGATGAGGTGGCGACTTGTCCGGGGTGTACCCTGCCTTCCGCCCTAAGACAGCTGGGATAGGCTCCAGCCCCCCCGCGACCCTATGAGGATAAGCGGTAGATAATGGATGGATAATAATGTGTAAACAAATTGTCCCGTCAGCACCTCAACATACAGATGAGCTCTCTTTGATGGTGTCTTAAAAGAGTGCTGTAGGAATGACTCCCAAAGTCCTGCACTTGTTTTGTTCCACTACATAAAATAGGTCTGTGTTACCCAAGCTGTGAATTTTATTTTATTATTAATGTGTTGAGACTACTAAACATAAGGCTGAAGATTAGTTCACCGTAATATTGCTATGTCTCCTTTCAGAACTTAAAAATACATGTGGACAACATAGTATGTAAGGAAGCCAGACATGCCCACGAAATAGATCAAAATGAACAGATATGACCTACAGAAGTTCTTGACACTCATTCCACCAAACAAGGTCACTGACAATGCAGCGTGCCATGTACAGTGTGCATGGATTACAGTGGGAGGCCCTCCCCCTGCCTGTAGGTTTGGGAGATGCACTCACAAAGCCATCCCACTTGGTGTATACATGAACACCTTGGGAAGCCAGATGGAGGCTGTGCATTCAGCATGAAATACCAATGCACAGACTGGTCAATATAACAGATTCAACTTGACTTCCCTGTTTCCAGCATGGCAGCAAAATGCTTCAGCAGTTCAAGGGGATCATTTGCTGGTTATATTACTGTAATTAGCGGTACTTCCTGATTTTCAAGTACAGTGTAAAACTGAATTTAACACTTAATCAACATAATTGTTTGCCTTTCTCTCTACAGACAGATGTGTGGACCTCACCTCCACAAACTGGACTGCAGCACAAAGTGACAACCTGACAGTAAACTGGACATCTGGAAATCTCACCAAGACTTCAGTGTCTGAGTTCTGGGAGTGAGTCAGTGTTGTCACATCAAACTCATAATGAAATACAGAGGGACAACAACAGGGGGGTGTTACAGAAAGCAGGTTTAGTGAAAAGTATGTTAACCCTGAAATCTCTGGGTTTTCAGTTCCAGAAAGAGAGGTATGTAAAATTCTGAGTCAATCACCATGACAACTGACTCTGTTAAGCTAACCTGCTCACTGGCAGGTTTTCTGTCAGAAACCCTGAGTTTATCCTGTCTCCTCCTACTGCTGAGCCTTCAGACAGACATGGTGCCTGTATGTAGGAAATACGATCAACATGGAGACACAGTTAAACTGAAGTGCTTTACGCAATGTCTTACACTAAGATGTGTCGTCATTCTCCAGTGAATATTTGTTTGTACAGTACAATTTTTCATTAGACTCTATTATTTACCTCAACAACTTTCTCTGGCCACACATCAAATCTGACACAGCGGATGTGGGGTGTGTATATATGTGTGGGGGTATATATAGAATATATAAGCATGCACATCCCCGGTATGTCATGTATCTACATTCTATCTACATATATATATATATATATATATATATATATATATATATATATATATGTTACTAATATTAGTAACATATATATATATATATATGTTACTAATATTAGTAAATATATATATATATATATATATATATATATATATATATATAGACTAATATTAGTAATATAAAGAAGACAGGTAAAAGAAAAGTATATTTACAGTGTTTTTTTTTGGGGGGGGGATTAAATTACTAGCCTTTACTGGCCTACAGTCCATAATGAAATAGCCACTGAATGGCAGGTTATTTAAGCTACTTTATTTAAGAAATATTATTTAACAAATATAATAAAACTAAAGAAAGGTACAATCATGACCAAGTAAATACTATGTTTGAATGACGCTTTTATATTTAATGTTGAACTGCTTCCATGTCTGTCTCTCCCCTGTGGGATTGCACCTACATGATAATCAGATTTTATTCTAAACCACTCCACCACTTTTCACCTGTGTGCTATGATTTAAATTAAGTGTACCTCCAGTTCCACAGGTGTAAAATATGTTGAACGTGCATTTTTTATCTCTGGTTGCGATGGTGAATCGAGGCATCGGGGCTCCATTGATGATGGCTATTTATTGTGGCAGGTGTATGTGCTTAACTCAAAGTGAACATACTCAGAGTTGATTGAACTAATTCATATCAGCTGCTCTGGAATTGGAAACTCAGAGTTTCCCTTCTCAGGGTAAGTCAAGTCAGAGTTCAGGAAGAGGCTCAGAGTTTGTTGAACCTCCTACCTGGAATACCCCTCAGATGTAGTATAAGTATATACACAGCTTACAAATCTGTCTGGAATACTATTCACCAGGTAACTGCTCATACCACAGTTCAGAGGTAGGATGGGCTCCGGTTCCTTGGTTGCACGCTCAGGATCAGAAAGCCGTGAGAAGGTGTCTGGTTTACCGCTCTGCGACCCCAGCCTGTAAGACGCAGCAAAAAAAAAAAAAAAGGTGACTGTCGTGCTTGGCTTGACGAATGTACTGTACATTCTTGCGATCTGTCCAAACCAAGAAGGGCTGCCCTGTCCCCTGCAGCCAGTGATGCTATTCCTCCAGCTCCAATTTAACTGCCAGCAGCTCCAGGTTACCAATGTCATGGTTTCATGGTTTCGCTCTGCCTTAGACGGTTTTATTGACAGGCATGCACAGGGATGTATCTTGTTTTCTAGAGATGATCTCTGGGAGAGGACCGCCCCATGGCCTCATTTGAGACGTCCACTTACACAACAAACTGCCTGCTTGGCTATGGAACAGTCAAGATGCACTAAAAAAAATAATTTGTTGGGTGAACATAAAAAAATATTTCCATCCAATTATAATATGCACATTTAGTAAGAAACAGTTTTGTTGAGTGAAATTAATGAAAATGTTGAATCAACATGATGTGTTTATGTTACTATTACTCAATTACAAGGGGTAAAGCCAACATAATAATAATTTGCTGGCTGAACACACAAAAAATTGGAAAGTTATTTACACCAAATTATAATACGCTCAAATAGCAAGCGATGCAAATGCTAAGTAGCTTACCACAGCAACTAATGCTGGTATGGTTGGCTGCTAATGCTGCTATGATTAGTGAGCACACTACAAAAACATTCAGAGACAAAATTATTAAGTCAGAGTTACACTATATGACCAAAAGTATTCGCTCACCTGCCTTGACTCACATATGAACTTAAGTGACATCCCATTCCTAATCCATAGGGTTCAATATGACGTTGGTCCACCCTTTGCAGCTATAACAGCTTCAACTCTTCTGGGAAGGCTGTCCACAAGGTTTAGGAGTGTGTTTATGGGAATTTTTGACCATTCTTCCAGAAGCGTTTTTGTGAGGTCACACACTGATGTTGGACGAGAAGGCCTGGCTCTCAGTCTCTGTTCTAATTCATCCCAAAGGTGTTCTATCGGATTGAGGTCAGGACTCTGTGCAGGCCAGTCAAGTTCATCCACACCAGACTCTGTCATCCATGTCTTTACAGCACAGTCATGTTGGAAGAGGAAGGGGCCAGCTCCAAACTGTTCCCACAAAGTTGAGAGCATGGAATTGTCCAAAATGTCTTGGTATACTGAAGCATTCAGAGTTCCTTTCACTGGAACTAAGAGGCCAAGCCCAGCTCCTGAAAAACAACCCCACACCGTAACCCCCCCTCCACCAAACTTTACACTTGGCACAATGCAGTCCGACAAGTATCGCTCTCCTGGCCTTCCACCAAACCCAGACTCGTCCATCAGATTGCCAGATGGAGAAGCGTGATTCGTCACTCCAGAGAACGTGTCTCCACTGCTCTAGAGTCAAGTGATGGCTTGCTTTACACCATTGCATCCGACGCTTTGCATTGTACTTGGTGATGTATGGCTTGGATGCAGCTGCTCGGCCATGGAAACCCATTCCATGAAGCTCTCTGTGCACTGTTCTTGAGCTAATCTGAAGGCCACATGAAGTTTGGAGGTCTGTAGTGATTGACTCTGCTCCGTCAGTTTACATGGCCTACCACTTCATGGCTGAGTTGCTGTCGTTCCCAAACACTTCCATGTTCCTATAATACAGCTGAGAGTTGACTGTGGAATATTTAGGAGCGAGGAAATTTCGCGACTGGATTTGTTGCACAGGAGGCATCCTATCACAGTTCCACGCTGGAATTCACTGAGCTCCTGAGAGCGACCCATTCTTTCACAAATGTTTGTAAAAGCAGTCTGCATGCCTAGGCGTTTGATTTTATACACCTGTGGCCATGGAAGTGATTGGGACACCTGATTCTGACTATTTGGATGGGTGAGGGAATACTTTTGGCAATATAGTGTATTTTAAGTCAAGTAAAGGACTTAGCTTACCATCCTCCACAAAGAACATTGCCAACTCTCAACATTGGTTCTGAATTGTGTGCCGAACTTCAGGAAGTAAAATTTCTAGAACTCCCAGCTCGCAAACTACTGCCACCTTCTGCCCTGAAGTTGTACGTGCAATTTGCTATCTTACTGTGACGGAGCAGTCACATTCACCCAGTTGCTGAGACAATCACACCGCACAACGTCCTCTGCCTTCTCTCCTCCTGTGACCTCGTGGATGCTATTGGTGCCTGGCATCCACATGCGCATAACTTTTTAACATACAGCTCACGTCCCTGCCCGGTCTATTGGAGGTCTGTGTCTCACCACCTACACAGTGGCGTGGAGTTTTCCCATGTTTTGTGGGGTCTGACATGGGGTGCATACCGGGAAGTGTGGGCTCACACACACACCTCCATCTGCGTCTGCTTGTGCAACTGGTGACTGTCCAACCAGAGGGCAGCTCAGACCACTCATATATCCTGTATGTTTGCATGATACTTGTGGTCATGTGACAGGAACGGGAATAGTTATATATTTTTATATTTATTGGTAAAGTAAAATGATACATTCAGTGAAGGAATGGTTTAACTGATGACAAATATGTTTTGAATGGCTATGCAGGTGGGAATGGGAGAAAAATGGTGTCATTTATAAAAATGTATTTAGAATGATCATGGAATGCCCATGGGAGGGGCTTGTGGGGTATTTAAGCAGAGCCATAGTGGCCTGCTGTAAGTGACAGTTTGGTTGCATTGCTGGCAACAACTCAGCTATATGGACTTGCACAGAAAGCCTTTTTTTATTCATCTTTTGTGGATATTGTTTTCTCTCCCTTCTCCTTGCACATACCACTACATTCACCACTACAGAAACATCAAAAATATTTTGGTAATCACCAATACTGTTATTTAGGGCAGTGGTGACAAACATCTTACAATGGGTGGTGGGATAGTGCATTTGTTATGCGCTGTAGTACATTCTGTTTCGTAATTATTCTGGTGTCCCCATGCAGGAGAGGGGTGTTGTCCATGTCTGGAGGAATAGAGGAGGTCGGTACAGTACAGTGGGAGCTGCTGCTGTGTCTCCTGGCCTGCTGGGTGGCCTGCTATTTCTGCATCTGGAAAGGGGTCCGGTCCACAGGAAAGGTCTGTGAACACTGGTGTGAGGATTCAAAGGACACTTGTCTCCTATGTATTTCATAGATTAAATACTGCTATTTGTTTGTGACAAATGTGTATGATTTTTTTGGTATAAGACACCCATTTTTAGGCTTTCACTCATGCTTTTGCGCCACCCAAACAAGGAAGCAGCTTAACCACTCTGTGAGCCACTGTCAACTGGATGATTCCTGAGCTGAGGGGTATTGACCTTTTTCCATTCAGTATAAGTCCAGATGATGTTTACTCTGGAGAACCAAAAAATATATAAATGCTAATATCAGATTGAAGGGATAAGATTTGATATAATGTGAAAGCATGGCTCTATCCTGCCTTGTATCAACAGTTCAGGCTGCTGCAGGTGTGATAGTGGGGGACAGATTTTCTTGGCACACTGTGGGCCTCTTGGTATCAAATGACCAGTGACAAAAAAAGCAACAAATAACAGACATGAACTGACATGTTACTGTACCCAGACATACTGTTGTTTACCGAAGCAAATATGGAACAGAACAATCTTAATCAGGGACATGTACATCTCCTTGCATCAATACAACTGAGTCAGCTCATCAATATTTGTCTTTTCCAGTTTCTCTTGTTAGTAGAATACATGATAAAAAATAGAGGATTCCTTGAATCCATTTAATCCATGGCAAAAATTACATACATCTTGGGAAAATGCAGAACACTTTACTTGAATATTTTCTCATTTGTCTCATCGTCATAACATAAAAATATTACCTTTTGATTTAGTTTCTGTTACCGACAGCATTGCAGCGGGACAATGGGCTGATTCTTTAAACATACAAACCTACCCAAAGATGTAAGCACAACTAACAGGAAGATAGGAGCAGTGTTTCTTTAACAGGATGCAGTGACAGGATATGGCCAGCAATGTTAAATAGCTCCTGAATTTTTCAGGTGGTGTATTTCACGGCTGTGTTCCCCTACGTGACGCTGGCCATTCTGCTGATCAGGGGTGTGACGCTGCCAGGAGCTTGGCAGGGTGTGGTCTACTACCTGTATCCAGATCGCTCTCGCCTGGCAGACATTCAGGTGAGACACATCATACAGCTTAACACTGTCATGTTTGTTTGAGAGATGATGTTTTTTTCCCTTTTTTCACATTGCCAAAACAATGGGCCTCATTCACCGATATCTTCTTAAGAATCTTCTTTGATTCCTTCTTAGACTGGGATCTTAAATACGATGTGATTTTATTTCTCCCATCTAGTGGTTAAATTTGATATTACATTCACTCCCGAGCAGCAGGCGTTTTTTTTACTGCACATTGCATCATGGTTGCAACTACGGTAGGCGGAATGGGTCGAAAATTGAGATTGGTGATGAGGAGTCCTTCTCCTTCGCCGCGGCATAATTATGGTCTTGCATTACGACCAAAAGTGCAGTCCAGGTTTTAGTTTAGTGCTGGGTAAGTAAAACCGGCATCTCCACCTTGCTTCTCTGTGAAAAGAATGGGTATGCATATTTATTACAGATGAAGTCTCTCCTGCAGCAGTACCTACACACATGCTTGGTCCTGTGCCTCCCCACGCCTAGGGAGGCCAGCAGTATTGTGGAACCCCCTCTTGTGACTTGCTCTTCGACTATATATGGAAATTTGAAGTACTGCATGGCCAGTTGATTTATTGCATGTATTTTATACTGATGACAACATGTATGTATGTATCTGTTCATCAGGTGTGGATGGAGGCTTGTGCTCAGGTCCTCTTCTCTAGTGGTGTTGGAGCAGGAACCCTGATCACACTGGGAAGCTACAACAAAGTCAAGAACAACTGTTTGAAGTAAGTCATTCAGTCAGTAGTTCAACTTATACATTGTCGAAAATGGGATTAAAATTGTGTGTGTGTGTGTGTGTGTGTGTGTGTGTGCAGGGACAGTCTATGGTTGTGTCTGCTCAATAGTGCCACCAGCTTCATTTCTGGTTTCGCAGTCTTCTCAGCTCTGGGTTTCATGGCCCACAAACAGGGAATTCCCATCAACATAGTGGTTGAATCAGGTATGATTAAAGCTCAAAGCTACTGACTCTAACAGATATGGGAATCAAAAGTATCCTCTCACTATTGTTGGAAAGGGACAGCTATATAAATGTCTCCTCTGTCCTCTCAGGTCCTGGGCTGGCGTTCATTGCATTTCCTCAGGCTGTAGCCATGATGCCTCTGCCTCAGCTGTGGGCCGTCTGCTTCTTCATTATGCTCATTCTGTTGGGACTGGACACACTGGTAACACCAAGAGCACACATGACATAATACTGATGTCCTGCATAAATTATTTACATAATGTACACACATGTGCTCCAACGGCCTATGCTGGATCAGTAAATGTAGCTTAACCCTCTAGACTGAAACCAAGCCATTAAGTGGGGGAGACCAAGTCAAGACGTGATCAATGGAAGTCCCACAAAGAATGACACCCTTAATAATACTAATTAAATGTGTAAATGTTAAAACACCATAGGAACTACTTAAATGTGTATATATATATATATATATTAGGCTACATAACTATTCATGTTTTGGGAAGAACACTCTCCTATGATGGTTCTTTCTAATAGTGGTTTATCCATAGTCCTAGTCCTTGTGCATTATGTGACAGCATCTAGATCTAGATGGCACTCTTAGTTTAAAGATTGAGGCTAGTGTAATGCAATTTCCATGACACTAGCCTTAACTTTTAAACCAAGAGCGCCATCTAGAGGAGTCAAAAAATATCACAATTGCTTCATGAAACTTCCTTTGTCCATCACTACCCGTACCTATTTTAATATAATTTATAATTTGGCATGCTGGATTAATAAACCCAGGCTGTAGTTTGCCCATGTCTGCCCAAGAGGCTTCTTCAGTTCTGACTGGTAGAGAGTCCGGATACGTAAGACATAAGAACAGAAACCACCTGAACAATAGGACTCTTTAGGAGTCTTTACCATTCATGAGGGAGTTGTTCTCCGCTTATGTGAACTGTTAAGGTGATTTCCACTCATTTGTGAATGGTTGCAGCGGTTTTTGAGGATGGAGGTCAATACTGGTTTGTAAATGGTGGACAAGTTCTGTCATAGTCCTCCTTCTCTGTTCAGAGATGGTTTCTCTCATCTTGCAAAAATGTCTCTCCTCTTATACAAACTGTCTTCCCTGGCTAAAACCTGGACATTACTGTCCTCAAAGGAGTGGCTTCGGTTGTCTTACAGGTGCAGGTGAACGGCTGAGTCTTGTCCTGAGGAGTTGGCTCTCCTGTGTTGAGCCATCTGCTTGTGGAGCTCTTGTTTGTTTGGTCTCCCCATTGTACAAGTCACTGCATTGTTTGCACTGGACAGCATACACTACATTGGGCATGAAATGAACTTATTCTCTTTTCTCTGTGTGTGTTTTAGTTTGCAGGTTTAGAAACAATAGCATCGTCAGTCATTGACATGTTTCCAGGAGAGATGCGCAAACCCTGGCGGAGAGAAATCTTTCTTGTCTTCTTCTGCTCCATCATCTTCATCATACAGATCTCTCTAACCACTCAGGTACTACACAGGTCTGTGTAACCTTATCCAAACACAGCAGCTAACTCCCAGCATATTCTCATCTTCTTTTCCTGGCGAGTATTTTGGGTGACACTACAAATATGTACCTCTTCTGTGTTCTCAGGGAGGAGTGTACCTGTTTGAGCTGGTTGACTACTATGGTGCTAATGGAATATGTGTGTTATTTGTGTCAGTGGTCCAGTGTGTGGCTGTTGGCTGGGCCTTTGGTAAGTGATATAAATATCATATTTCAATTATCCTGTAGTTTACCAATAATCCTACCTTGAGATAAAGTTGCACATTTGAGTAGATCTGTCATTTTTGCATGCTTTAATGTTAAAAATAAATATATTATTTTCCTGACATTGTCGGAATGTACCTGTATTCACCCTCTATCTGCAGGTGACATCAGAAGGGGAGTGAAATTTCAATATCTTGTTGAATCATGTTTTCTGATCTGATCCTGGGAGTTTGAGGGTTCTGTGCAGTATCTCAGCTGTTCCTAGGATGGTGCTCTTCTGGACTGAGGCTTCAGATGTCATTCCTGGAATCTGTTGGAGCCACTCCCCCAGTTTGGGCGTCACCATCCTTAGTGCTCCTACTACCACATGGGCCATGTTTGCCTTGACCTTCCGCATCTCTTCCAGCTGTTCTTTCAACACTGTATACAAACACAATACAAACAGTCCTTGAAGTGCTGCCAACTATCCACCAGAGGGTACTCATGTTTACTATTTACAAGCATTACAACATTTGTGCTTGTATGCCAATTAAAAAGGACTTCTTAAATGATTTTTCAGAGTTTTTGACAGATTTTACTCCAAAGTTGACAACATTAGACCTAATCATATCCCATAGGTTGTCATGGTCCGCACATGTCCCATTGCGATTTGGGTACTTCTAGTCCATACTGGGTACAGATGTTCCTGTACATTATCCCAGCCACTTGGTTGTGTCTCTTCATATTTGCTGATCCAGCTAGCATCTTACATCCTGCTACTATGCGCTGGACTGTCTTGGGGGTCTCCTTACACAGACCTTGGGTTTGATCTATTGTTGTAGATCCTGGCCTCTATAACCTTCATACTCAGCATCTGTTCTTGTGCTGCCATTATCATTGCCTCTGTGCTGTCTGTCAGCTCACCATTTTATAGATATTGTTAGGTCTTATTGATATCAGCCTCTTCCTCTATCTGACGGTGGTACATGCCATGTAGGGGCTTGTCCCTCCATGTTGTCTGCTCCTCATTCTCCTCACACTCTTCAGGTTTCTGCTGTCTGAGGCTTTAACTGAGCAGTTCATCTTTTGGGGCCATTTTTCTCATGTTACATTTTCAATGTCTCATCCTGGACAGTGGCTCTGACATTCACTAGTCCTCGGTCTCCCGCTTTCCACTTAGTGTGCATCCTCAGGGTGTTAGACTTGGAATGAAACCCTCCGTGCATGGTGAGGAGCTTACTTGTCTTGATATCTGTGGCTTCTATCTCCTCCTTTGGCCAGCTTATGATCCCAGTGGGGTATCTGATGACTGGTAAACCCTTTCAGTTCTGATCATCTTGCCTCTCCTCAATACTATCCGCCCAGACTTGTCCAATCCAAATGACATCCCTATGTCATCGCTGTAGATCCCGGAGGTGTGGATAAGTGACTTGGAATTTCCTGGCATACAGCTTGATGTCATCCATGTAGAGCAGGTGGCTGATTGTATCAAAATACACTCTTTGTGATGATCTCACTGAGGAGAGTCAGACATTTGCAGAACAGCAGTAGTGACAGTGCATAACCTTGGTATGTGCTACATTTGATGTTAACTTGGGCAATCAGCTTTGAGTTGGCCTCTAGGGTCATCTTCCACATTCCCACTGAGTTCTTGATGATGTTTTCTGTTGACCTTGTAAAGTTCCAGACATTCCAGTATCCATATGTGTGGCATTGAATCGTAGGCTTTCTTTTAACCAATCCAGGCAGTGCACAGGTTGGTCTGTCGATTCTTACCATCTCTGTGGACTGTTCTGTTGACCAGGAGCTGATGCTTGGCTCCTCTGGTGTTACTTACAATTCCTTTCTGTGCCCTGCTCATGTATTGAGCCACATGCCTACTCATCTTAGCCTCCATGATGCCTGATAGGAGCTTCCATGTTGTTCAGAGACAGGTTATAGGCCGGTAGTTGGATGGATGGGTCCTTTCTGGGGGTCTTTCATGATGAGGACTGTCCTGCCCTTGGGGGACCCATTCCTTAGAAGCTGGTTCATCTTGCTGCAAGGTGTTTGTGGGGTGCCATCAATTTCTTTAGCCAGTATGTATGGACATGTCAGGGCCTGGTGCTGTCCAGTTCTTCATCTGTGACACTAACAAACTGTAATAATCATGCAGGGGCTGAGAGGCTGTGTGATGCAGTTGAAGATATGACAGGACAGAGGCCTTGGATTCTTTTCAAACTGTGCTGGCGTTACTTCACTCCTGTGATCTGCCTGGTGAGTTATACACTGTTGACAGCTGCTGGAGTCTGAAACAAAGCAGAAATGACATTAAATGAAGAGCATTGTGGTGAGGCAACCTACAATAAGGTGAAGAGTGTCTCCAGGACATATATATTTCTTGTCTCTTTTGTGACGAGACGTAAAATCAATTTCCTTGGCTTTGAAAATCATTCCGAACATCTATATTTAGAAAGACAAGCAAAAAGAAAAACGGACTCATTTGAGACATCTAACATTGGTTAGATGCAGTGTGATTGGATCATCAGCTAAACTAGTTTAATTTAGGTTACATTTATTCTTTTTCTGCATTTTTTTTCAGGTCATTCATACCATTCTCCTGAATGTGATATTTCAGGAAGTAGAAAGTACCGATATTTGTGTTGAAATATGTGCACATCTCACCCTCATCTGGGATCTGATTCATACACATTACACATTCACGCTGCTCCCCCAAAGCCTTCGCTGCTTATTACCACCAGTATGGCAGGCGAGTGTGGTATCGCACTTAAGGCTGTGGCCTGCTGGGTGCCTGCCTACACTGGACTACCACCACACCCCCCTTCCCTCCCCTGTTGCAAAGTATGAGTTTTTCTCATGTTGTCAATGTACTGATGATGTGCTTATGTTGCTGAAGTGTTTTTACTGTTCCAACACTGTGCTTCCTACTGGAACTCAGTCTGGGGGTTGCCTTTTTTTCTCCTCCCTCTCCTCATGTTATGCTGTATGCTCTTTTTTTCTTTCATGGTCTTGTCTTCCTGCCCTGTATACCCACCGTGTCATATTGTTTGTATGTGACGTATGTGCATGGACAGGTTGATGGCTAATTTCGCTGGTACTTGATCAGTGACAATACATCTGATTTCTGACTATTAAATATTCTGAGACAGTCCAGCACAGTTGCTTAAGATGCTAGCTGGATCAGCATATGGAGAGGCACAACCAAGTGGCTGTGACAGTGTACAGGAACATCTGTGCCCAGTATGAACTATCCATCATCTACCGCTTATCCTCATAGGGTTGCAGGGGGGGCTGGAGCCTATCCCAGCTGTCTTAGGGCGGAAGGCAGGGTACACCCTGGACAAGTCGCCACCTCATCGCAAGACACATAGAAACAGACAACCACTCACACTCACATTCACACATACTGGCAATTTAAATTAGCCAATTAACCTAATCCCCATGCCTGTTTTTGGATGGTGGGAGGAAGCCGGAGTACCCGGAGAGAACCCACGCAGACATGGAGAGAACATGCAAATTCCACACAGAAAGTCCCCGGTCCGAGAATTCAACTTTTAAATTTAATTTCTAAAATTTTCAACATTCAAGTTTTAAATTAAACAACATCACAACAACAATGGCAGACAGGCGTGATGGGCCCGAACACATTTTGTCTCCATTGCCCTCTGTGTTTCTTTGTAAAAACAAATCAAATGCCTTAGGACATAAACCTGGGATCAGAACCCAATAACTGAGGTGCTGATACAGTCTCAAGAGGGTTTGTTCACTCCAGGTCTCAGTAGCAAAAGACTATTTTACATTTATGAGGTGAAGAATGTTGCAAGATAATTAAATACAGAGCGTACCTTCTATCCTCCTAGCAGCTTCAAAGTCACAGCCCATTTCATAGTGCTGGTGATATTATGGGCATGTCACAAGAACAATACTAAGTTCAGGTGGGTCTTGGCCAATGAGGGACCAGGAATTGTACTGGAAAAAAAAAATCACCCTCAGTGCAAAATTCAGAGGTTCAACATTCTTTGTCTTTATCCCCTTGTCTCAGACTTGGTACTGGTTGGCCTCTTTTTTGTCTTAGCCTTGCATACAGGCCTGTCTTTCTTTCATTTCAATTTGTGAGGTCCCAATACCATCATGTCTTGGTTTATAAGCACCATAATAAAACAGAGGGCTGACATAGTGAATCCCAGAGGTGGGACCAAATCATTGTTCCCAGACACAAGTCTTAAGCTAATGGCAGCCAAAGCCAAGTCCCAAAGAAGTTATAATGTGCTCATCGCTAGTGATGGACAAATGAAGCTTCATTTACTTTTGATATTTTTTGTACTTGTGATATTTTTTGACTCCTCTAGATGGCGCTCTTGGTTTAAAGATTAAGAGTATTGTACTGCAATTTCCATTACACAAGCCTTAATCTTAAAACCAAGAGCACCATCTACACCACCAACTATGGAGTTCCACAAGGCTGTGTGCTCAGTCCCTTCCTGTATACACTATACACCAATGACTGCATCAGCCCACCTGTCACAACCACCTACGTCAAATACAGACACCAACTCCACTCTGGATTACCACAACACCATGGCACACCACCCAGTGGCTCGACAGCAACCACCTCCACCTCAACATCATCAAAACAAAGGAACTAATAATCAGCCCTTCCGTCCCCATGCACCCCGTCACCATCAATAACCAAACAGTAGAGATGTTTGAGCACTTCAAATACCTTGGCACAACACTGGACAGCAAACTCAATTTTGATCATCACATCATAACACTCATAAACACCAGAGACCGTCTGGTGGCTGTCACTCACTCAGAGGATTCTTACCCGTTTTCCACCAGGGTGGTTCCAGGGCTGGTTCGGGGCCAGTGCCTGACATAGCATCAGTTCTTTGTGTTTCAATAGTCTACCAGACAAGCACCAAATCTTTGCTGGTCTAGAGCTAAGAACCGATTACATCGGAGCCCTGGGGCAGGATTATTGCCAACCGGAGTAAATACTTCCTGGTTTGATCGCAAATTAAATGTGTTGAAAGCACTCCCAGGACACAGAGAAGTTTTGCATAAACTGTTACACACTGAAATCCAGCATAATAGTGTTCCACCAGTACTGTGATCACGGTTGTAATCAGGAAATAGCCGATCTGCGTCTCGCTGGTTCCTGATCTGTTTCAAGCGGAGCCGCTGCTCGAAGCGATTATGGTAACCATTATCAGTTATATGGCATTATATTTGTGCCACATAACTGCGTCTCGCTGGTTCCTGATCTGTTTCAAGCGGAGCCGCTGCTCGAAGCGATTATGGTAACCATTATCAGTTATATGGCATTATATTTGTGCCACATAACTGAGCAAACTTGATGTAGATTTGAGCACAGAAATGTATTCTGTGCTTAGTAAATATATTTTTGAACATGCCACAAACACTGTTGAGTCTTGAGTGTTTCTCGTGTTCATTAATTAGCTCTTTTTTCGCTCAGGAATGTGGCACAAATATAACGCCATGCAGTTAGTTCTGTCGGCTCTGGATTTTTTATTACGTCTTGTTTTGATTTCGCACTGCAAAAGCATTGCTGGGTGAAAAATGAAAATGTAGTGACATCCTGACGTTTTGCAGTGACGTAATGATGTGGTTCTGACTGGGCTCCTTGCCAGTGGAAAAACGACCGGTGGAACGCAAGTTGAACCAACTGAGCACCAGCACTAGCACCAGCACGGAACTAGCCCCAGGTTCCTTTTGGTGGAAAAGGGGTATCTGTGTTGCTCCACATCTCCTTCTGGCATTCTACCAATCCATCATCCAATCAGTCCTCCTGTACAGCTCAACCTGTTTCTACAACATGCTTTCTGTTAAATACCAGGCGACATCTACATATACAACTCACACACATCAACAACACTGCTACCAAACTCATTGCTAGCCCACACCCAACCTCACAGAACTCCATAACAAGGCCATCACATGTATTGCAACACCCATAGAGGAGGACTTCAACAGTATCTCGCCCCACTGCCCTCAGAGCTCAGGTACAGAGTACTGAGGTGCAGAAAGGCTTGCTTTGGAAAAAGCCTGATGCCAGCAATCATAGCTGCCCTGGACAGCAGGCCCAACTGAGTGTTCTTGTTAATGTTTTGATCCACCTTTATTGTACTTTATTTTGCTATATAGTATATGTATAGTGTACAGTGTCAAGTTATATGTATCATGTTATTTGTCCTAAATGGAGCCAACATGTACTGTCTGTGAACACAAATTTCCCCCAGGGATAATAAAGTCTAAACTCTGTTGTCTAATATGCAAGTCCCATTATAAGAGTCCAAGTTACAACAAGGAACCTCCACTTTTGGGGGATTCAGCAATAAACGACAAATAAATCCTCCTCCTAAACAAATGAAAGATTTTTGTTCAATTTGTTCAGTTCATTGTTCATTTCCCCACAAGTAAATCCTCTTCCCAAAACGAATCAAAAAAGGATCTCTAAAAAGTAAACATATCTGACATGAGGTATGAATTATTTCATATTTTATTTTATATCATTTACGTTAAAAATTGTTAAAGTCGAGAAGCAAGTCTTTTTTATTTTGTCAAATTGAGTCTAAAGTCATCATAGTTTTTGACTCAAGTGTGACTCCTCTGGGTAAATCCGGCTGTATACTCACTGTGTAAAAATGTCAACGTCAAAATGACGTGGAAGCTTATTGCACGTGGCACAAAAAGGCGCAGCATCTGCTTGTCGTGTACACGACCAAATTTCTGTCTTGTGTGCGCCAAACAGGAAACAAAGAAAGAGGATGGACATGCTGGAAACCAAGCTGAGCGAACAGGTCTGTCTCTAAGACATCTGTATGATCCTTCATTGAAGGATGCTCTCAGAGCACAGAACTCATGGAAAGAAATCGCGGAGACCATGGGGAAGGATGAAACAACATGTAGGAAGATTTGGAAGAATCTTCATGACCGTATTGTTAAAACAAAGAAAAGATCTCAGAAAAGTAGTGGTTCTGCATTTACTAGCCCTGCACCACTGCTGATGGCGCTATAATGGCTCTCAAACTATGTAAAGCACAGTTTGTTTGACAGTGACATTGTTTGCTTTGCCGGTGGGTTGTGGATGCCTTTTCAAAAGAGTGACACCTCTGTTCGGGAGAGGATTGCAACTTCTGCCGCGTCTGTCGCGCAGCAGTATAAATGGTTTGAGCATGCCGATAACGTCACCAACTGCGTGCGTGCTAGCAGACATGGCGAGTATGCAGCAAGATTCATGCAGCCTCTTTGTCTACAGAGGTATTAATTTTTTCCTGTGCTTTTCCCTCAAGGTTTGTCTCATCTTCTTCTTTCTGGACTACCAGCCCCTGACATTCAGTGGGGGATATGTGTACCCAAAGTGGGCCTATGGTCTGGGCTGGACCATGGCCCTGTCCTCTGTGGCTGTAGTACCCATCTGGGCTATCAGCAAGATCTGCCTCACAGAGGGAACCCTCAGACAGGTAGGAGCACCAACATGTCCCGCTTAGTTTTTTAGCCTTCTTTACTCCTGTGACATTTTGTATTGCCTTAAAATACATAATTTATTTAATTATTTTTCTTTTTTATGTTTTCTGTCCCTAACAGCGTTTGTTTGTCCTGTGGTATCCTGTTAGTGTTCCTGTTCGTCCAAAGACAAACAAAGAACATTTCCTAAATGAAACCGAGACGCAACCAATGTTATGACATGTTATGTTATGTTATGTTCCCTGACATGTTATGAGTCAGAATGAAACAAGAGACCTCTTAATGTAGTGTATAATTCTTCTGTGTAGATTTATTGTCAGTCTATGTAGGATTCACCATTGCTTTACATATGAATTGCTGAATTTATTTATTGTATTCACTTTATTCATCCTTCATATTTGTTTATGATTTCATGTAATTCATCATATCCACTTTGACCTATACAATATCCCTTTTTCAGTATCCGCAGTGTGATACTTATTTCTGCTGATTCAGGACTTTTTCATCTCAAAATTACCTGCTCATGGTTTTAAGTGGTAGTTTTGAAAACTGTTTTGTGCTGATATTATCAAATTTCTTATCCATGTCATGATATCTGCTTCCATTTGTTTTTTTTTTCTGTAGATTTTTTTTATACATGAGATGTATGTCACTGGACATGGAGATATCTGTCCTTCAATAAATTCTAAATCTATACATTCTGCAGTTTGTTACTAGGTCCGTCACAAAGACTGCATTAAATCTTAGGGCAACAGACACTGTCTTTCTCAGAATGCAAAGCTGATATTTGGGTGCTTCAGGAAAACAAGTGCCTGCCTATCTCTGTGTTGACCAGGCAATCAAGTTTTAACAAGGTCATGACAGTGTTTCCTCTTGTGCTGCTAGCAGCAACCCCCCCAGTAGAAGTGTGTTGTAAATGGCAGGTAGTTTCCCGTGTGGTCAGTTGAGTAAAGTGTTTTGCTCTTCATTGAAACCACTCCATTAAAGATTTGTATCTCCATCTGTATTGCAACACTGACAGTCTGTCTAACAGAGCTTATTTAATTTTTTGTACTTTTCTGTTTTTCTCTGTATTATTGCTGAAAGAGGAAGTGTTAAGAAGCAGCAGGATATAGGCATATAACATAAAGAAATGTTTGTGTCATATCTAAACATTCAGACCAAGAATTTATAACAAGAATGTAGCATTTATCTAAAAAATATGACATAAATGCTCTGTGTCAGTTTGTGGGAGCCTGCTGTGAATATTTTTGCGAATATGTTTCTATGCTCCAGTTTGTGTGACCTGTATAGGTCTGTGTCATGACAAAACACTGGTCGTCCAGCATGATATGGCCACTCTGGTGAAGTGTAACTGGAAACTAAAGTGTTGTTTTTATCAGCTCATGTCGGATCACATCAAACATGCAGAAGGACAGTAACAATAACATTGTCTGGCCTGGATGTACCGATATCTGATATCAGTATCAGATAGGACCACCTCTACTTGTTTCTGTAATTTTCTGTTTTCTCTTCTTACTACACTTTAGTGTAGTTGTTCTACTTTTTGATCTCTTTGTCTGATGACTTATTGACGGACATCAACATTCTCCACTGAGGTAAACAATACTGACCTTCAAAATCAATATCAGGAATAGTTTAGATTTGATCACGTGTCGCTCACCAGTCATTCTCCTTTTCAAAGTAACAGACAGAGTTGAGACGAGCTCCCTGCCCACTGCAAACTTGTTCTCCAGTGGTGACCACTTCACACAGATGGCTGCATGTGAACGGGCACTAGGACCAGAGTGAGCTTCCACACGCCGTTCTTCAGTGTCCACAACAGTGGACAACACCGGGGTCTGTTCAATGAAGCCCATTCGGAAGTAACTAAACTTGCATTCTCTCCACCAGCCAGCAGGGGACAGGTTTCAGAAAGAAAGTCTGTTTGTACTGAAGTCTATGGGAAAATGACCATTTTCTCTCCTGTTGTATTACCTCTGTAAACATTAGAAATACACGTTTTTGGTCTCAATTGTTCATTTAAATCATGTTTTAATACATCGAAGTGTTGATTTAATGAATTATGGTCAAATATATGGTGAAATAAATCTTTGGGCTCTCAGTTTCCTTCATCTGAGGAGACACTGGTACCGTTTACCGGTAAGTAACGTTGTAGTTATAGTTAATGTCACTGTTCATGTGAATTACCGTGGATTGTCTCTAACCAAGAAGTTTAGTTACTTCCGTATGGGCTTCGTTGAACAGACCCCGGTGTTGCCCACTGGTGCCCTCCTCCCCCTCCCGTCAGTGCTCCGTCCAATAGGGTTCAGCTGGGAGAGGAGAGCTGATATGCACAGTTGTAAACCAAAAATAAACAAACCCAAAATATCAATGTCATTTTATCACCTTTATAATGCAGACACTGACAACTATGGCAATATGGCCAAAATGTAATATCCTATACCTAGTGATGGACAAATGAAGCTTCATGAAGCACTTGTGATATTTTTGGACCCCTCTAGATGGTGCTCTTGATTTAAAGATTAAGGCTAGTGCAATGCAATTTCCATTAGACTAGCCTTAATCTATAAACCAAGAGTGCCATACAGTGGAGTCAAAAAATATCACAAGTGCTTCATGAAGCTTCATTTGTCCATCACTACCTATGACCTTTTCAATAAAAGTGGCACCGTCAACCAGTTTACAAGCACAGATAAGCTAATGTTAGCGTTAGGCTAAAGGCTAAACATACATGGCTCATATTTCGCGACCGCGCGGACTCCGCTTTGCACTGTTGTCACACAAAACACTGCTCTGCATGTATTTATTCACAGAAATTTCACAGTAAACTACTACGCTGCAGTGCGCTCAACTATGGAAGCTCTGAGCGGAACGGACATCCAGATTCTGCTCCGCTCAGTCCACTGGAGTCTGCGAGCACCTTTATAATGCAGACACTGGAAACTATGACTATGTGCAATATGATCAACATATCTTATCCCATGACCTCTTCAATACAAACCGCACCGACGACAGACTTACACCCACAGAGAAGCGAACATTAGTATTGAGCTAATATGTGCTACAAAACACAACTTATTTCATGAAAATAATAACTCCTCCCAAAGCTAAACAAATAATTACCTGTCCAACAGAACAAAAGCAGAAACTTCTGCATCACTTTTCATTCCCTTCACGTCTCACTGTCTCCACCAATGTTCACTCTGGTTTGTCCTCTTAGCTTTATCCAGAGTTTTGTCGCAGCCTTTTCTGCCTCCCTCTTTCTTCTCTTTGCCTGTTTAGCAGGGTGTGCCATCAGAAGCTGGCCAAATTGGGGCCCTCAGCTAAATTTGATATAAAAATGACCATAAAACGACATGCCATTTCACCTGACCAACCTTTATTAGAAAAACAAATGTCGAGGTAGTTTATGAGTTAAATAAGGTTAAACTGAAATAAATAAATAGAGCAGAACAATGTGGAGATTTATTTATTATTTTATCTTTTTGTATTGCTGATAATCTGGTTTATTATTTAATGGAAGACAGAAGAGAGAAATAAGACTCAGCTTCAGTTTATTCCTTTTTCACTTACAGAGTTTTTGTTTATTGTGTGAAACATGATATTTTGTCAATTGCATCACACAAGTCAAGCACATAAAATGTAATGAAACCAAACTAAACTGTGTAGGGGAAGGAGAACCAAGGAGCGGAAGCGGTACAGGTAAGTACAACGCTTTATTAAACAAGTGCAGGTGAATATATCAAAAATCCAAAATAAAGGCAAGACACGGGGGTGAGTGCTGGGCTGTGAGGGCAACAGGAGGCACTGGAAAAGAAGAGAGGCGAGACACAGGTTACTCACACGTTCACAATAAGAAATCTAACAAAAGCACAAGGAAAAAGCCAAGCTGTTACCACAGAGGATAACTGGATACTCTGGCGTTGAGAAGTGTCTCTGCAGATCTTAAATAGGCAGGTTTGATGAACCGAGCAGGAGCAGGTGTGTCCAATTACTCCTCAACGCCGTGGGGGGAAGGTAGCCTCAGGGACAAACCAGACAGGAAAAACCCAGAAACTAACCCACAAAAATAAAAGCACAAGAAACACAAACTACCACACTAAACTACTGCACTACACTAAAATACATAAAACGAAGCAAATGAAGCAAATAAATAAATAGATTAAGAACATATTCTTAATAACTTTAACTTTGGACAAAAACGAATGGACAAAAGAATGGACAAAAAATGCAGTGTGTAGACGTGCTAAGCTGGTAGAGACACACCCCAGAATACTTTTAGCTGTAACTGCAGTGAAATGTATTTAGCCCCCTCTGTATCAGATGACTGAGTATCATGTATCATTTTTGTTTCACTTCTCAAATGTGTGTTACTTTGTGTTTGTCGATCACTGAAAACCTCAATGAAAAACATGCAAACAAAAATGCAGTGTGTAGATCTGCAAAGCTGGAGGTGTCACAAGGTGGCAGTAGCCGTCCATTGGACTCATGCCACTAAGGTTTATTATTTGCATTTGTGTGTAGTGTGTATCAGTGTTATTCACTTCACCTGGAAGTGGTCATAATATCATGCTTGATCGGTGTACATATATATATATATATATATTTTTTTTTTTTTTTTTACAGTTTCTCTGCAAATGTCACATTTCCTCTGTAAATACTAAATTTCTGCCATAAATATTACATCTCTGAAAATACGGGTGACTTTTGAATCTTGAATAATGCCCAGAAACAATCATTGCACATTGCTATATGACAGACATATCTGAGAAATCAATACATTATTCCTGTGAGTAAATTGTTTTTTTTTTTTTATGTAGCCTAGTTTGCATAGTTAATGTATAATAATCATATCATGTTGTCATGGAGTTCTAGACTACTGACTATTTTACTCTGACAGATAAAAGCTGCAGATGTTTGGGTGGCTGTGCTCAGGTTAGACCAAGTCTGGAGAGTGGACTGGTAGCTGGAGAGGTGCCGAGGTGCCCTTGAGTAAGGCATCGAACCCCAAACTGCTTGGGGCGCCTGGATATGGGGCAACATCGGTGATGACTGCATTTCTGGTTTCTGACTGGAGGAAGTAGCCTCCAGATGATCCGTACTATGATCACACACGTTTATCATTATTATTATTATTATTATTATTATTATTGTTATTATTATTATCATCATCATCATTATTATTATTATCATCTTTATTATTTGCAATGCATATCTTGAATCCCGACTGACATTTCTAATGATTCAGCAGTAATAGAAGTAAAGGTAATAAAGGTAGCTGCTTTTCCTGTTATCTCACCCTCCTCTTCTCAGAGAGGGGAGGGGGAGGCACGCACACACACACACACACACGCACACACACACACACACACACACACACTCTGCTGATGTCAGACTCCAGTCATGTCGACCCTCCTCAGCACCATCAGCATCATCATCTCCATGGCTTTTCTACAGACATGTAAGTAAACCTGTGCGTCCTGTTAGCGAGCTCCCCTCCCGGCTCTGCCGCGGCTCTTATCACTGATGGTCGCCGCTCAACGCGTCGTTTCCCGGTGAAAAGGAGCTCTGTGTTCCGGGTCAGCCTGGATGTTTTGGTTGCGCAGCGGTGGAAAAGGCTGAGCAGAGACGCTGTAGCAGAGAGGCAGGGAGGCACACATCACCTCCATGATCTGCCCAGAGAGGAGGTGACAGTGGCAACAACATGTCAGCAGCTGGAGGAGGTTGGTGGAAACTCTCAGAATATTCTACAAGGTGATCAGGATCCAGGGTCTGCGTGATTCTTTGCGGTGCTCATGATGACATTCAGAAGGGATACATTGTCGCTCAGTGTCGAGGCTTCAGGTCTGGTAATATTGAACGTGGATGAGCGTGTGGCGTTCAGGTGTTATCGGATTTTTTTGCACACATCTACGCAATGTGGAAATGGTGGCGTTTCTAGGTCATATATTGTAATTTGGAATTAAAGTAGAAGCTAGCTCAAATAAAACTTGTGCTGTAGTATCAGAAATAGCATGTTTGATAGTTTGGGCCTCTCATTAGTAATTAAAATTTAAACTGGAACTCAGTGGACAAAATGTTCTGTCTTTTTGTTCAGATGGGTAGAAGGTCCTCTGAGGATCTGGAGAGCAGCAGGACAAGCAGTTGGCTATTGATATATGTACTGTATATTGATGTTTATTTAACATTTTAGAAATCATATTAATTAATTCTTATATAGTCTATTTTTTTATTGTGCAGCAGGCTGTATTCTGCTCCATCCACATGGTTAGAGAAGTGGTTGATTGTTCTAGAGTTTCCTTCAGAACAGTAATACTGTGTGTATGTGTTGTAAAACCGTGTCAGGTATTTATTAAAAAAAATACTACAAGTTAAACTTAAATGGTGAAACTAAATTTCATAGCAGAAAAACTATTGGTGGTGATACCACTGGACCTTTGCTAGTTATGTATATTTTTATTGTTTAGTTATTTATTTATGAAAAGCATGTTTATATTTTAACTAAGCTGTCCTTCTGCTATGTGCCTGCTGGGTCCCTCCTGAACATGCTGCTGCATCTTAACAGGACGCATCGGTACACACACACACACAGGTCGATTAATGGGCTGTCTGTTAGTCGCTGTTTTTTCAGACATTCTCTAACAGATTTGAAAGATGCGATCGATTCAGCTCACCATGCTGGTTGTGTGTGCATCAGTGTGTAAACGCATTGTGAAAACAATCCATCAACAGCATCCATGTTGGAGGTCCAGATTAACCCTTTAACTTCAGCCAAACATTGCACATGTGCACTTTGGATTACCAAAATTATCTAATGGGTTGTGCTATCAGAAAAAATCCAACAGTCTCTGAAAGCTGAGAAGTTGTGCTTTGCAACCAATGTGTGTCATGACAGTAATTTCATTCATGACTGTCCTGGAAGCTGTGAAGCAGCCTCTTAGTTCCCCTGTGGTTAAAAAAAAATGCCTACATAGTTTTTTTTTCCCTGTAAAATCTGTTATTCATGTTCAATTGGATTGTTTTTTATTCCCAAATGAAACTATTCCCAAATGTTTTCATCATTTTAAACTATTACTACACTCTTAGAACATGTAGTAAATTGTAAATAATTGCAGGGTATTATAATTCCCAAGTCTTCTGGATAAGAAAAAAAAAGCCAGACAGAAATTTTGAGGCTCAAAGCGTCAAAGGGTTAAGCACCTCTTAAACGTACACTTGATTTAGCAATTTGATTTTGCATTTGCTCTCTAATGCCACGCTTTTTCAACTGTGCATTGCAACATGGTTGGAACTACAGTGGGCAGAATGGGTCGAATCCCCGGCAGCCACTATCAACCGCTATTTCCCGGCCCGGAGCTCCAGTCTTTTCACCCCAGACTTCCACAGCCCTCCACCGGTCCGGAGGACCCCCAGCGGGCCCGGCCGGCCGTGGCCGGGCATGGGGCACTCCCAGGCGGCCACTGTCACCGTGGATCCCCGGCCCAGAGCTCCACTCATTTTATGGCCCTTTTACACTTTTTTGGCGATGGGGATTCTTTCTCCTTTGGCGTGGCATAAGTATGGTCTTCTATTATGACCAAAAGTGCAGTGCAGGTTTTAGTTCAGTGCTGGGGAACCGCGAAATGTGAAAACACGTTTTGCCCGATCAGTATAGATAGTGCTTTATGTCCCTCTCGGCAGTTCATAGTTTTTTATAGACCGTAAAGACATAGAAGCCTCCATATGAGCGACCTGCACTATGTAAAGACAGATACCTGATTCTTCACCCAGGAGGATAAGTCAGATTGTTGGTATAGCTTATTTTACACCAATGATGATCTATTTATGAATGAAGACCTTGATTTGAGGCGGCACGGTGGTGTAGTGGTTAGCACTGTCACCTCACACCAAGAAGGTACAGGGTTCAGATCCCAGGCCCGGGGTCTTTCTGTGTGGAGTTTGCATGTTCTCCCCGTGTCTGCGTGGGTTCTCTCTGGTACTCCGGCTTCCTCCCACCATCCAAAAACATGCATGGGGATTAGGTTAATTGGTTAATTTAAATTGACCGTAGGTGTGAATGTGAGTGTGAATGGTTGTCTGTCTCTATGTGCCCTGCGATGAGGTGGCGACTTGTCCAGGGTGTACCCTGCCTTTCACCCTAAGACAGCTGGGATAGGCTCCAGCCCCCCCGCGACCCTATGAGGATAAGTGGTAGAAAATGGATTGATGGATGGACCTTGATTTGAGGTAATAAAATACTTAAAACCTCACACAGTGTACCTTTAAGGTACTGTTTTTGTAGCAGAAACAGGAACTGTTCTAGGCTACAATTGGCCATCATTGTTATCTAGCTAACTGTAGCTTTCGCTAATTCAAAGTCCTTTCTCGGGTTGCAACATTTTTTTCTTTGTCATATTTTTTATTGTTTTTTTTTTTTTTTAACAATACATCACATTAAAAACAGACCAGCACAACAACAAAACATTAACAAACAAACAGACACAAATTCACACCAACCAGACCCTCCCACCCCCGGCACATATCCCCTTCAGAATCTGGAGGAAAAAAAGCACGAGTGTAAATGTGAATAAATAAATAAATATGAACATAAGACACTGCCAAAAGAAACAAAGTGTCAATCCAGTCCAGCACAATACTCAGTCCAAAGTAGATTTACATGCTGAGTCTTGAGGATTTGCAGCATTAAAGCTATAGTTGGTAATCTTGGAGAGCTAGCTAGATTTGAAAGTGGCTCCTCCTCTAAGCCTCCTCTAAGCTCTACCCCTCTCCCGTCAATGCTCTGTCCAAAGCCACGCCCCCTCTCCTGCTAACTCTGCAACTCTGTATTTCTGCAGAGGAGTGTGCTGAATATTCCTGGTAACGGAGAAACGTAATGCAAGACAAAGGGGACATGAAAGCATCTGATTGGCTCTTTTCATTGGGACTGAATGACAGGGATTGTTCAGAGTTTTTACAGTTCTGCAGCTGAGAGCTCTGATTCTTTTCATTCCTTTTCCTGAACACATAATGTATTGACTGCTCTCAAGATGGAAAGACCATTCACCCAGTAGAACAAAAAGTGTTTCTGAACAGGATTACAGGCTGTAGAACTCCGGGAGTTGACTTCACACAATCCCAGCATGCAACTGTCAAAATCAAAACACTGCCATTTTGGCAGTAAAACGCCCTGTTTAAACTACTGCCAGGGATCTCGCCGCTTGCAGCTAAACCCATACAAACATTTCTCTGAGATATGGTGGATGGCTGTTGTGCTCTGGGATGTCAGAACAGCTGAGGACGAGCAAAGAGAAGATCATTTTACAGATGGAAGACAGAGATGATAACTGCCATAAAACGAGCAGGAAGTGATCATAAGTAAACAGAGCGGTGGGAACCAGCAGCGACCACTTTATATCAGGTACAGAATCCAAAGTTCCCTAAACTTTAAATCTGATTTATTTTACATGCGTTTATTATGATTCCGAATGGTTGTACTTTCATTAAACACACGTTAGACCAAGGTATTATGGTGTGGATTTTGCGGTGCTTACCGTTTCTCACACAGCAACAAGCAAACACAACGTAAAAATGTTTGTCTGCAGAATTGTTTCAGTCTTCCTTCAGATAAAAGTCAATGCACGTTATGTCTGCAAGTTCTTGTGATTACAGCAAGGACCAGAGCATTGTGTTATTTCTAGTAATAAGATTCATGAGAGAAGACCTTTTCAAGATTCGTGAAAAATATACTGGGGGAATAATAAGGGTAAGAGATTATTATCCTTTAGTATTTACTTCTGCATATAGTAATATCTTGTGATTGAAAAAGATGTAAATGCACTGCTGGAGCCACTCATTCTGATGCGGATTTTACTGCCAATATGGCGGCGTAAACAAAAGTCACATGGGGTCCGGAGCTCTATAGCTTTAATTTACAGACAATCTAAACTGTACACACACACTGTACCGTTATGTTCAGTGCGATAACGTTAGTACTCAACGTGTATGCCACCTTTTCCCACCTTTACTCAGCTGTTGCAGGTGTTCTGCTGCAGTCAGCAGCCTCGGCCTTGTCAGACACTGTTAGTTTGTTTCTGATCATATTATGTTAATCAAGTTGTTTTGTCGCTTATAACTAATGCAATACTAATGCAACTACTGCAATGCTGGCTTTAGCGCCGTGATGCCATCGGCATAGATTGTTGAATTAAAGTGGCCTGACCTTTAAGGTGGACCAGCCCTTCTGAGATTTGCTCAACACACCCTGCTGAAGATATGATGAGACCTTCTTGTGCACAAGATGTTAGTAAGTGTTAATAAATGTGGCGTGTGATTAATCTTAATAAAGTTTAAGTGCAAAAACGACAAAAACATTTTAACACTGCCACCGGCTGCATTTTTTAATCAGCTCATATCTGAAATCAATGTTAAATACCTCGACTCTTGGCTTTCTTGTTCAGTTGTCTGAAATAATCATAATAGCACAGTGTTTTTGGCTCTTTCTCATCCCCCAAATCCATCTGCATTACTCTTAGTTTATAAGAGTCTTAGTGGTGCTCATTTTTCCTTACCTGTCATTTCTCCTCCCTACACTCCTCTTCCTCTGAAAACTAAAACTAGCTGGAGGTGGGTGGTCTGCTCAATCATTCCCCAGTACAGCAGCTGGATTGGATCCAAAAAGGCCAAGAGTAGCAGAGATCTTTGCTTTACATGTGGTTGGTTGTAACATCAGATAGCTGTTAGCTGAAGAAGGTACAGGGAGAAAGAGAGGGTTGGAGAGAGTTTTCAGTTGGTGTGTGTGAGCATGTGTAGGGGGAGAGAGCACAGGATCACCTTCAGAGCTACTAAGTGGTATATGGATTTGAGTAAAATGAGAAAAAAAACTGTCAATCCTAAAATTTGTGAGATTTTCCCTATTTTTGGGAGAGTAGTGAAAGCATTTAAAGGCCTGGGGCCTCATTTATCAAAGCAGTGTACACCACGTTTCCTGGCGTATGCCAGGATCCACGTTCACATTCTGATTTATCAATAATGAAGTGAGCGTGGAAACTGGCACAGCTCCACGCCAACTTCATAGCTGCCGTATGCCAGGTTCTGATGCTTTGGTCCGTTGCCGACACTTAGAGGGGATGTTGGGGAAACTGTCACTAGGTTGTAAACAGCTGTGCGTGGAACCGTGACTGGCCTTGGAGCGTCACAGTCGGACACTGACCGATTGGGAGTGAGCCAGTCGACCCTGAGCTAGACCATGCCACCTGTGTTGACTGGATCATCCACATAGCCAGGCATATTAAATTAAATCTGCATACAATGCAGTTAAACAAGTCAACATTAATGCGCAATTTGCAGCGATAGCTGGATTTCCTGATGTAATCAGAGCAATCAACTGCATTCATGTTGCAATAAAAGCACCATCACAGTATGCAGATTATTATTTTTGATGCACAAATGAATGTGACCAACATCACTGCGAGGTGATCTGGCTCAAAAGGCGATTCATACATCCTAAATAAAAACATGGTGGGAATGGGCTACTGGTGGGCATGGTGCGGGGCAGCTGGAGTAAATATTGACTGGTCATCAGTCTTCTCCCTGACTCATGGTTTGCATGTCCCTGATTATCATCTACACACGTGCGTAACGTCACAAATAGCTTCATCAGCATCTCCCCTGAATTGTAATCCTATTTCACATCAGTGTGATTCATCTAGTTCAGCACATGTGGCATCTAATCCTGTGTTATTAACTCAGGTGATCATGGCTACTCCCTGAAGTTTCTCCTCTCATGATGAGGACAGCCACACCAAGGAGCCTATTTAAATGAATTTGCATATGTATTTATGGGTGTGGTGAGGGAGGAGTCTGCGATGCTGACGTGTGCTCAATTCCACGCTGATTGGAATGTATCAAGGGATGCTGCGTGGATTCTGGCGTTCGCACTGTTTGATAAATCTGGATTTTTGACAGCGTACGCCACTTTCTGGATTATAGTGTATTGCCAGCTCTCAGTATGAACACCACGCACATATTGATAATGAGGCCCCAGGTCAGCAATGCTCAGAAACTAGCTCTGTATTTTACAGATGATCTCACCTAAAAACCCAGCAAAAATCCCCCCATTATCATCTGAATGTAAGTATATCATAATGGTGACCATGGCTATCGTAACTGGTATCGTAACTGACAAGACTCTGGTGATGTGCAATGAGACACCAACAGACACCAGGGCATATGATTTATTGATTAGTGTCAGGATGTAATAAGAACAAATTAGGGCTGTCGAAATCAGCATATTAACATGATTGATCGATATTAAAGCGTTAAATTGCACGATGGTAACTCTACAGATTTATCTGGCAAACGTGCCCAAAATGTGTTGCCAGAGACATGCTGGCATGTCATGAAGCAGAACTCCATTCAAAAAAATTAGGAAACTAAAAACAGAGTCATAACTAATGATCAATTTTGCTGATAAAATAAGATTAACCATCTTTTTTGAATCTGTCCAAGCTTCCCCTGTAATTCAGCAAACAAATAATCCACCAAAGATCATTGTTAAAATATGAATTTATAATGTGAATTGGATGCTAAATAGAGGTATAATGTATGGAATGGAATTCAGGGGTGCAGATCCGATATCAGGATTTGGGGGGACAAAAGGAACTGAAGCATTAAGCTGGTCCGCTATTGTCAGGCTAGCTGCAGAGAATAAATCACCATAGTAACTTGACCGGTTTAAATTTGACCTGCTTTCATGCAACCGACTTCAGGCTAAATTCAGCCAGGATAACCAACATATCCTAGCTTAATCCCTTATCTTGGTTTTGTGCAATACCCCCCAGGACTCCCTGGAAGAAGAGATCCTGTATCTGTATAAATCTTCTCATCTGTATAACTCTTCTTATCTGTTTCTGGACAACTCCTGGATAAAGCAAATTACCGGAGCCCCAGGCTGCAGCCACTTTCAAGAGCTGAGAGAAAGACTGAGGGGGTCGTTTTTTTTTTTAAAGCCTGCTGATGTTTGTGTAAGAAACTACTCGTTAATTTGCATTGTAGTGGAGGAGACCAGAAATGGAATGTGTAATGTTAAACATTATTTGTTCCATCATTTTAATCATTTGTTTTTAGATGTTAATCTAAAATGTGAAGAATGGGAAGTCTGAAATCTTCAATTTTGAATAATTTAGGGTATTTTTATTGGGGGGGACAATTCATGTTTTTCAGAAAGTGTGGGGGGGGGCGTCCCCCCCGGCATCTGCACCCATGGCAGAATTACACTTGGGAGCACTTCGGCTCTGACATGGGTGCACTCATAGACATGTACTTATTCCATTATTTTTTTTTTCATGTTTTATTTATACATTTTATCACTGTTGTTTCTTTATTACTGTAACTTGTCTATGCTGTTGTGGTGAGTCAATTTCCCTCAATGGGGATAAACAAAAAAAACTTTTTGTGCATCATTTACAAAGACGCTCACTGGAGGTACATCGTTTTGTGGACCATCTGATTGCTGATTGGCTGGTGCTGACCATATAATCAAATAAAAAACAATACAAAACATGTTTTCATTTCATGCTCAACCAAACACATTATTTGGTGAGGGTTTGAACATAATAGAAGTGGAAAATGCAACATTAATACAAAATAACAAAGTGATGCAGAGGTGAGATGTGCATGCAGATGAGATGAGCGCCTGGTGGGTTAATATGAGAATTAATAACTTCTGTGCACTTGCATTTGTGTTTTCACGTTCATTTCTTTCGTTCGTTTTTGTTGTCTTGAACTCACAAAATGAGAATGAACTTCATTTTACTGCAGCAGTTGGAACTCAAGCTTACTGAGGTGTATAAACAATTAATTAATTCCATCAGAAAGTTATGATCAGATTATCATATATTTTCACATTCTGTATATTGTCTTTGCCCCCTAAAAACTTTTTCTCTGTGATCAGTCAGCGGCTCTACTTCCTTCATCCATAAGAAATGATCTGGGTGCTTTGAAGTTTGTGTTCTTTCATAGTAGGTGTATTATTTACAGTAGATGACAGCTCCAGCTTGGACAAACAGACAAGAATGAAAAAAAAACATATTTTAGCCACCTAAAAGAAAGACTCACCAAAAAAATCAATGAAAGTGAATGCTGCATTCAGGTTTACCTTATTGTCAAACAGCTATAGTCTTGCTTATATGACCCAGAAAACCTCATTTGAGAAATTTAGGGGGACTTCTATAATAATGATTTTCAATAGTTCAGTGTGTAACGTGTGTGTGTGAGAGAGAAGATGGAGGAGACAGGTGGAGGCGATCAGGGCGGTTAAGTTATGAGGTGGCTGTAAATGCAGTGCAGGTTTCATTTTGCAACCAGAAGGGCTAAGAAGGCACTTCCTCATTGGCCTCATTTCTCAAACTTTATTATTGTGGTATAGCCTGCATGAGATGAATGATGTTACCACAGTTGGTGTGTCATGTTACAGTAGTTTTAGAACAGCAGGACTAAGTGAACAGGTACTCAGCTGACACCACACCACTAGATGTCACTAAATCCTGCTCACCATACTTTTAAAGGTCTCCTATTATTCACTTTTTCTGCAATTTTATACAGGTCTTAGATGTCCAACAATATTGTATTCAAAGTGTATTACCCCAAACTCGGTCCTGGTCCTGAATTCCAGCCAGTTAAAAATCACTGTATTGAGCTCTGCTGAGAACAGACTGTTTCTGTGTCTGTACCTTTAAATGTTCATGAGCTGTGTCTGACCACGCCCCCTCTCTGAGAGGAAGTGTCTCTCTCTCTCCCCTGTGCTTCTGTTTACTTATAGATGTGTACTGGCAGTGGCTAAAGAGGCTAACGTTACTCTGCTGTGCATGGACAGTACCATTAACAGAATCACCCAAATTACAAAAAGTGTATAAGATTAGCTTCAATGAGCCTTGTGCTCACAGAGCTTATGTTGAATGTCTCCTGACAGCATGTTAGCTGCAGTGCTCCGTCTGTAAACATGTCCCTGTAGCGTTAGCACTTCAGCTAACCGAGCTCCGATGCTTGGTTAGCTGAAGTGCTAACCGAGGACTGCTTTGTAAACATGGGCCCATACATTATGCTTGGCTACACAGCTGAAGTTGAAGCATGGATCGGTACAAACTGTCTGGGACACAGCTACAAACGTGGAGCTGTAAGTTACTCCATTTTGTGTTGCTTTACTGTGTAGCTCTACTTAGCGTGATAGCCTGGAAACATGTCACTGTAACGACAGCACTGCAGCTACCTGAGGGTACTGGAGGACCTCCATATCACGGCAGTTGGTGCAGATCCATGCTTCATCTTGAGCTGGTTAGTGAAGCCTGCTTTGTGAGATGCTAAACTTTGGGAAGCTCTCTTGCTACATTTCCAGCTGAAATAAATCAATCCACTGGGTCTTCAGAGGACGAACAGAGTAAAAATAGTCTTCTGTACTCATTGAAGCAGCCAACACACAGAGCAGCTACCTGCTTTGCTCCTAACTTTGTCAGGTTTGTTTGTGAAAGTTAGAGAGGAGAAACAGTGGTGGTCGCTCGGTAACTTTAGGGAAGGGTTGTCTATCCGGTGGGGGCGGCTGGCTCAAAGGCAGTGTCCTCTACTGGAGGGAGGGGCAAAACAATTGTTGACGTCAACAATTGAGAAATGCTCAACTCGTCTGTTTCTGCACACACTGGCAAAGAAGAGGACTTTTTTCAGTCCTGGGGCCTCATTCACAGGCTATGGGGACACATCCTACTGTTATACTACCTTTATAAAGTGAATTTTGCGTAATAGGTGACCTTTAACACTGCTTCTTTTGATATATAAGCTACATTGTATTATATAAGATATACAGTAAATGGAGTCATGGTTTTTGCTTTATCACTATAGCTATATGGCCAAGCACTGTATACACTCCATGATGATGAGGCAGTCCACTGGGTTTAGTGTTTGACCGTGGGGGGTTGTGGGTAAAGCGGACCGTTAGTCCATTAATAAATGAAACAACCATGTGATGAAGACATATGGCCCTGCACTGATCTGCCCTTGGCTGGCACTGTGTGTGTGTGTGTGTGTGTGTGTGTTCCTGCAATATAAAGTCAATAGAACTGATAGGGGTGTACAGAGGAAGAAGGGATGAATAGATGATAGACACAAGCAGTGTGTGGGCTGAATGTGTGTGTGTGGGCTGTAGAGTGGGAGTTATCTACAGAGAGATGTTTTGACCTCGCTCCCTCTCTGCTACTGCAGCTGCCTTTAGGCCTTCATACAGCACACAGAACATGGTGGTGGTGAACATGAATAGTGTATTAGAGGAGGATAAAGACAGAGGGTGAGATACGTTGTGTTGCTTTGGTTAAAATGACCAGAACAGTGTTAATCTTATTATTGAGTTGTATTTTACTTGAACCAAGTCGCTGGCCTCAGAACTGGAGGCCACTGCACAAGTATTACTTCAACAACCTAACTCAACCTAAAACATGTTGCCACATTGTGATTGTGACAAGTTGTTTTAACCACGTCTACACAATATACACAATACACATCTTTATACAATGGAGTCATAAAAAAAACCCAACAATTTTACACTGACTCCAAAATTCAGTGTGAACACGGCTGGGAGTTTTTTTTTTTGGTACACACTTCATTACATGATTATTATCTCTTTGAGTGCCAGCCGTTTTTTAAAATCAAAAGTGCCTTGTGCCAGCGTTTTTGCCAATTTTTCAGTCGTATTTCAAGACCCACAGAATATTTTGTACCATGTCTCTGAAAACACAGAGTAGCTCAAGTGAAAGAAGAGTTGCGCTGTTTCATCATGAAAAAAACTGTGTACCTTTTTCCATTCTTGTTTTATCTGGAGGAGAGCAGAGGACCAAAATCTCCACTTTTTGTACAGAATCTGTTTGTTTTGCTCTCTAATCTCGATCATCTCCACTTCCTGCTTTGATGTCTGTGGCGCATATTAACTCTTTATGTCCCAAGTACAAATCACAGAAGCCCCGAAATTACTCATAGGCTGCAGGAGACCGTGCTCAGTGACCTGCTGCAGAAAAAACACTTTGACGTTGTGGTAATGGCACTCAAACGTCGGATTTTGAATGACGTTGTATTACGTCAATGGCATTCAAACACTGTATACTGTACTGTGCTGTGGTGATTTGTGCATGTATGTGTGTGAACCCATGATCTTGTATGAAATATTAATGTACTGCAGAGCTGCACGTTCCTGCTTAGCTCTACTCCAGCTCAGTGTCTAAAAACTATTCTATATGAGGTCTTGCAGATGGACTAAATGCAGTTTTAATGTTACATTGCCTGTGTTTATATGCACACTAATATTCCACTATTCTGCTTGAAATACCTGCCTAGTTTTTTTTACTGTTGATGCATACAGATAATGTGTTGGATTTGGGTTCTTGGTTGATAAGGTTTTAAGGTTTACTATAAAAATTCGAGGTCACAATCACATAGAGGAAAAGGAAGGGGAAGCTGGAGTGTTTTCAGGGAGAAGGAATATATTTCATTGAACTTTTTGCAGAAAAAGACATATGAGGACCATAAAACATCTGGAGAGGGTCATTAACATGGTTCTTAGATTCTTGGATTTTATGGTTTTGGAACCATCAAACACACACACACACACACACACACAGATTGATAGCTATTATTGCCCCTGCAGTGTGAGTTTTTCCGCACTATGTTTCCCAAAGATCAACCACAGCTCTTTCTTTCCTTCCTCTACAGCTAACTGATGATGGATCTATTCCGCAGAGGAGAGCTGGGGTTGCTAGGAGGTGGAGAGGGTCTGAGGGATGATGTAGGCATTTCTGGAATCAGCTGGTCAGCCAATCGGCTGCCAGAAGACATGTACCCGGCGTCAGGACTGGCCCTGGCTGCCGCCTATCATGACATCAAGACCCGGCTGGCGAGTTTGGAGAGGGAGAACAGCAGCATCAAAAGGAAGCTCAAACACTACGAGGTCAAGGTGGAGAGCAGCACCCACACAGTATGCATACATTTACGCACACAGTAGAGCATGATTTTATAGAATATGACTTCCAAGATGAGTTATGAATTATGCTCTCCTCTACTCCAGTTTTCTATGACCAGTGAATTTGGGGAGGAGAGGATACTGTGCTGTTCCTGTGAGCCCATCATCAAAGATACCAGTGTGATCCAATCAGAGACCACCAACCTACAGCAGAGGATCAACTCTCTCACTCAGGAGGTACTCAGTAATTTCACTAAACTGGGAACAAGGGGCTGTTGTTGACAGTGGCGTGTCCATAATTTTTTCGCAGGGGTGGCCCAGGTGGGGCACAAAGTCATGCAGTGGTGGCAAGCAGGATTAGGTCAGTCACTGCATCTGGCTGCGCTTGTGCCTCCATCAACATGGCATCGGTTTAGCATTTTCTTGTCTTTTAGGATTAATTTGACTACTAAAATTACAATCTTAAATGTTTGTATGAATTGGAATCAAATAGAACAATACCAAGACCATGTTGAGCTACAGGGGTACAATTTTAAACTACTGCAACACTGTAAGCAAGGCGCTGTAACTGCACTATGTGGTTTCTAAGTACTGAACGCAACTGAACGCATCACCACTCTTGACGCACTCAGTATGTACGACAGTAATGGCGCTTTTCCACTACACAGTAACAGCATGGCATGGCACGGTACGGCCCAGTTTTGTTGCTTTTCCATTACAACTGAGTACCTCCTCGGCGTGGGCGGGGTCGTCATACGGCAGCGCGAAACTGCCGTAACTTCATTTGCATGAGACACAGAAAACTGGGAAGAAGAACAACAACAACACAAACAATGGAGGACAAGGAAGCGATCATGTATTTGTTGCTCACTCTGTGACTTTTTGTGAAAGAAAACAGACAGAGAAGACTCCAGGAAGTGTAAAAATAGCGAAGCAGTTGCCGGTTTTAAAAATGGCGGAGTCGAGTTGTGTTTGGCTTTTACAGTCCAATCAGACATCCCGCATCCAATGACGTTTCCAATGATGACACTCGTTGGCCAATCAGTGGAAGGCAGTTGGCTGACGTCACATTTTAGTATCGCTTCGGCTCTCTTGGAACCAGGGCTGAGGAGGTACGAAAATAGTACCTAGTACCAGGTACCAGGTACTAGTGGAAAAGCACCACAACCATGTAGAGCCGTACCGTACCGTACCGCGCCTGTGGAAAAGCTCCATAAGTGAACCCAGCCACAACATTCAGCAATGATTCTGACTGTCAAGCAGTTTGTTCAATGAGTCTTGTGAATCACAGCTGAGCTGACAGCAGTTAAATTTCATCTGGATTTTAATCAGATATAAGAAAATCGAAATGACAGTGCAAATGAGGCCGATAGCCATGTCAATAATTTAGCAGATTTAGCATCTGTGTTTTCAACAGCAGAAATGACGGCTAGAACAAAATAAATATGAGACACATTTGAGATGTTTCTTCCCCCTTCTTCTGTCTCAGCTCCAGAAGAGTAAGGAAAGAGAGGAGAGGCTGGAGGAGGTCATCCAGGCTTATGAGAAGATCCACTTGGAGAAAAGCAACGTCCAGAGGGACCTAGACAAGATGGTAAACTTGTTCCCACACTTTACACTCTGTTTCCTTGTAATAGTATTCAGGCTGTAATTGTTAAGCAGCTGTTTGACACTGAGCTTGTGTCAGACGACTCTAGCAGAGCAGCATGTAGAGCGGATCTGCAATCTGGAGTCGGCGCTCAGGCAGAGAGAAACTTCCATTCAGAAGCTCAGCGCTCAGCTCCGCAGCAAAGACCATCAGTCTCAACTCCACGCCAGCCTGGACGTACCCAGAGGTGGGTTCTGGTGGGATCATCGCCATTAAAACGTGGTGGTATTAGCACTGGAGTAAGGAACAGTAAGAATAATAAAGTAGCAGTGGCAGCAAGTCGTGCACCTCGTAGCAGGTGGTGCCCTATGTGACCGCTTATGTAGCCTATGACCAGAACTGGCCCTGTCTGGATGCTTCAAAGGAACACGCCACCGTTGTTCTATACTGAAATATAATCTTCCCTGATCTTAGACGAGTTGATACACAGATCTGGTCGTTTCGTCTAACAAAATAGCGCCGTGCACCAGAGCGATTGAGTGCACGCGCAAAGACAAGAGAGATATGTATCAACTCGTCTAAGATCAGGGAAGATTATATTTCAGTATTGACCAACGGTGGTGTGTTCCTTTAAGAGGGACATACACTCTGCAATTTTTGGCCCCTTTGGAGCCGATTTTTCACTCGTGCAATTATTTTTGGGATCGGGACTCGGCTTAATAGTGTGTCGTGCATCGAGTAGTATACATGGAGTAACAAGAAGTGATTAACACCTCAAGACCAGCTCCCAATCAGCAATTGTAAAGTCGCAAGAAAAGCAAACCTGCTTGAAATCATGGTCGCCCTACATTTTTACATTACATTTCTGGATAAAAGAGTCCGACATCTTGTGTATGGATGTACAGTGTGAGCGTGCAGGTCACGTCAGACCATCGGGCCATACAGTGTGAGCACATAAATCGTGAGCTACGAACTATTGAACTCTGTGTTTCAGTTGTGCAATTTGAGCTGAGTACAACGATTGATAATATCACACAGCATTACACAGCAGCTCAGTTTATACTCAGTTTACTGTCAAAGAGGAGTAAAGAAAACAGGAAATATTCACATTTAAGAAGCTGAAATTTTCCTTTTTTTCCCTAAAGGTCTACATTTTTTCTGCAATTTTATGTCGGTCTCAGACGTCCAACAATATTGTATTCAAAGTGTATTACCCAAACTCAGTCCTGGTCCTGAATTGCAGCCAGTTAAAAATCACTGTATTGATCTCTGTTGAGAACAGGCTGTTTCTGTGTCTGTACCTTTAAATGTTCCTGAGCTGTGTCTGACCACGCCCCTTTACTTCTAGATATATACTGGTACTGACCTTACTCTGCTGTGCATGGACAGTACTGTTAACAGTAGTGAGAGTCATCCAAATTACAAATAAGTGTATAACGCTAGCTTCCAATGAGCCTTGTTAACGTCAACAATTGACAAATGTTCAACTCACCTGTTTCTGCACACATTGTCAAAGAAGAGCAGCAAGCAGGGGAAGGAAGTGACAGACTTTATACTACTATTTATACTACCTTTATAAAGTGAATTTTGTATAATAGGTGACCTTTAAAAAGTGACTCAAACAGATTAATCCTTTATCAGAATAGTTGGCAATTAAGTGGATCACATACTGTAGGTTCAATCCTCTGCTCCTACTGTCTACAGGTCTAAACGATGTGAGATTTCACGATATACTTGTATACATGTGATAATTGTAATAAATCAATTAATTGTTGCAGCTCTGATAGCAGCAGTTTACTCGTAACTATTTTTAAACAGCTACCAGTTACATGACTGCAATAATACTAATGGTTTCGTAAAGACTGATGTCTTTGTAGGGCAGTGACTGGTATTCAACAGACGTGTGTGTGTGTGTGTGTGTGTGTGTGTTTTTTTTCCCAGAGGGCCGTGGGCCTACGCTGCAGAGCTCCCGCAGCCTGGACGCCCTGTCTGACCTGAAGCTGCAGCGGCTGGAGGCCGAGCTGGAAGGAGCCCGGCACCAGGCGGAGGGAGCCTGTCAGAGGGAGAAGGAGCTGAGGGTGGAGTGCCAGAGGATGAAGCAGGAGGTGGCCCAGATGAGACAGGTAGGCCTGCATGGTTACACCTGTGATACTGTCAGAGCACTGTGACCATTTAATCACATGAGCCATAACCATTCTTCATTTATTATATAAACAAATTCATATAATGGGGACAGTGACAAAACAAATGAAAAGTAAATTAAGTACAGATTGTTTTTTAATTGGTTCAAAATTTGGCAACAAATTAGCAATTCTAGAGGAAATAGACGTTAGTAGATATAAATAGACGAAATAATCACATTAACCTATTCACTAATGCATGATGGTAGATTTTATGCAGTTGTTTTGGTAGATTTTATCCAAATTTTTGTCCATTACAGAAAAACACACCACTTTTTTATACTTCAAGAATGCCGAAATCAACATCATCTGAAATCTTTTATTTGGTTCTTAAGAAACTTTACCTTTTTTTCCAGAATTTGAAACAGAAATTGTTGACTTTTTTTTACTTGTTATTGATTATGGTGATGCGTTAAACATGAACAGTTTGACTCAATGTCTTAGATTGTGAGGCTCGGAGATTCATAACAAACTGTGGATTATTACTAACATATGTTTTATATTCATAAGTAACCTGGCCTCATTTAGATTGTCACCTCATTGACTGGTATGTTTTCATTTACGAAGCTATTCCTACCTTCTTCTCTTCTTCTTTAACTTGAATTATACCAGTCTTCGCCAGAATTTTGTGTTTTGTTGTTGAATTAAATTGGCATTTTTGCACTTACTTGTTTAATCATACACTGCATCTGTTGCATCTAAAATATAAAAGAATATTTTTTTATTTTTCCCCCATTGGAGTGAATTCACCCACCACAGCAACATAGACAAATTACAGCAATAAAAAAAAACAATTAACAACAGCAAAGACATAATGGAATAAGTAAGAATACTAGAATAAATATATAAATGATTACATTATGTAGTAAATAACAAAGGAACGTTTTTAATTGCAAATGAAATTAAACACAATTATTAGATGAATAAATGTATTTTTACTATTTGTTATGTGGATGTGACCTGTAGAAATAGTCATAAAATCAATAAGCAGTGCAAAAGACACATTAAATGTCCAGTCTGGACCCCTCCATACTGTCTTCAGTAACTCACTCCATCCTCTTAAACAGAGGCAGAGGTTGAAGGATGGTTATAGATAAAGTCAATAAATAGAAATAGTTGTAGATCTAGAGTATGTAGACAAAGCTGGACCACATGTAGAAGAAGAGTGAAATGAACATGGAGTGCTGCAGTCCTAACCATAAAGCTCTGTCTCCCTCAGTCTCGGGAGTTGTCTCCACACTGTGAGCACTGTGACGTCGAGTGGATAAAGAAAGCCGGGGACGAACAGTGAGTCTTCTTCTGAAACCAGCCTGTATGTGTCTGTTTGTCAGTCATATGTACAGTATGCAGCCCCTCTCTTTGCGTTGCAGGGTGAACCTGGCGTTAGCCTACACCGAGCTGACAGAGGAGCTGGGTCGTGTTCGCAGTCTGGCTGTCAAACAGAGTGACCTTCTGCGACACGTCTCACAGGAGCCTGGTAGGACTCTATGTGTCAGGAGATGTTTGATATCACAGGGGGCTTTATAATCTGTACGATAGTACCCTCTCATGGACAAAAAATGTGACAAAGGAGCACTCCATGACAAAAAATAAAAATATATATAGTGTATGTGAAAAACAGGATTGCACAGCTTTTGCAGGCCAATAAATGAACACAATTTAGATGCAAATAAACTATTTTTTAGATGAATATTACACAGCAATGGTTGCACACGCACCTTCACTAAAAGGCTAAATCCAACCAGTCTGCAGCTACCATCAGAACATACCAGTGAAAAAAATGAAATTCAATGACCTAATGATCAGTAATTGGTTGTTTTTTAAGGAGTGTCTTCATTACCAGGCAGCTGATAATGTGTGCCGGGGGTGGTTACAATAAATAAAGACCTACCACATTAAAGTCCCTTTCTTTCTCTCCTCCTCCTCCTCCTCCAGTCTCTCGTCCTCCCCCTGCTCCTCAGCATCTATCCCCCACCTCCCCCCAACACCCCTCCCTCTCCCCTGATAGACTCCTCCCCACTCCGTCTCCTCCGCTTTCCCCAAGCGACGGCCCCGCCTCCTACTCCCATCAGCCAACCTGCAGCCGTCTACGAGCCAAGTTCCAGGGTCGCCGTAGTTACTCGGAGGTGAGACTGGAAAGTTTTGTTTCACTTATTATTGAAACTTCAGAATGACCGCACAGAGGAGACCTTTGACCTTTTGACCTCCTTTTGTCAGGTGTCCGACCCGTCAGGCATCCACAGGCCCACAGCTCGGCTGATGAGGGATCCAGTGTCCACCCTCCCCAAACCCAGGCCCCTCCTGGGGGAGAAGCAGGGCTATGGTCAAACCAAGCACCAGCTGCGCACCTCCTTGGTGGGCCTGGTGAGACCAGCCTCCGCTCATGGAGCTGGAGGGGAGAGAGGAGGAGGTGGGGGAGGAGAGAGAGCTGGGGGTGGCAGTCTGAGCAGCAGTCCTCATCACGGTGCTCTGGACCTGGGTTTCCCTCTGGCTCCTGAGGTGAACCTGAGCGCTTTCATCTGCTTTCATTACATCAGAAACTTTAACGAGTGTAGTCGACTAAAGGAAGTAATTTATGTCAAAGTCGACCACAGCGCACTCCACCTAAAACAATTAGAAATAAACCAAATAATCTGTTTGCAGCGTATTAAATTAGGTTATACTTAAAGGTCCCATCCTGTAAAAAGTGAGATTTTCATGGTATTTTATTATAACAACTCAGGTTTAAGTCTGATATACAGTAAATACTGTGAAAGTGATGTAATATTCAGAAACTGTGCCGTCACAAAACTCCAATATTCAGATCATTACACAGTTTTAAAATGTACATGTACATGTAGTCTTCAGTTTAATGCAACAGTCAAAAGATTACTTAACTTGTATTTTGGGTTTCTCTACTTTAACTTTAAAGAAAAACATATTTTTATCGCCTGTAATTACAGTCTTAGTTTCAACTAAATTGTATTTTTATACTTAAAGGTTCCATATTGTAGAAAGTGAGATTTCCATGTCTTTTTATTATGAAGCAAGTTTGTGTGCTGTACAAACACTGTGTTCCAAGACGTTCAGTCCACCTCATATGATTTCCAAAAGTCAGGCTATCACAAGGGGATCTGTCTGCAGTTACATGGCAGACAAAGCTATTTGGTCATTTATTAAGGCAACAATATTGAAATATGATTCACAGATCAGGGGCTTTTATTTCATCATGAGAGCGTTAATCAACAACCTGGAAACAACCTGCAATCCGTCACCTTTATGTTATTACAGTGTCACAGCAGTCAAGACTGAGACAAGCATGGAGGAAGATGGAGGGTAAATTAATTCTTCCATACAATAATATAGAATAATAAACTGTAAAGAAAATGATTTATTTCATTATAGGGTCCTTTCATGGTGACTCTGCAGCTTGTGAGAAGCTGCTATATCCAGCTCTAGACCACTTTTGGAAACTGTCCTCAATTGTCACAAACCAGGAAAACACTAAAGTTGCATTTTAATAATTAAATTTTTAGCAGCAGTCAGGTTACTTAAACTAATAAGTAATAAAGTTTCTGCAGCTCATGCATAACATCACTGGAAACTGAATCTTTATAGAGCTGATACAGCTGATGGTGTTGCACAGAATCACAGTATGTTTTTTAAAGTAAAACAGTAACCGTCCTCTCGTTCAGGTCCATCACTTCTGTCGTCTCGATAAGCCTCCTGAGCCCACCCCACTGGTGACGCCACCACAGTCCTCTGATGACGAAGAGGTGATGACACTGACAACCATGTTTGGCTCTGCTCCAAGCTCCAGAGCTGGGTTATTCATGTTCATCATGTATGTTTGTTGCGTGAATCTACAGGATGGATGTACATATCTGTCTCCGGCTGCCAGCCCACCTCGAACGCTCGGTGCCGTTGGGATTGCCTCCTCGTCTCCTAGAGAACAGCCCCTGCACCCCTCGTTTTCGTCTCCTAGGAAACAGCCCCACCATCCCTCATTCTCGTCCCCTGAGGGCCCGGCCACGCTCTCCTGCCATCTGCCTCCTTACATGAACACTGAGCATGCTCAGTCATGGCCCTCCATTAACGTGAGTAGGAGAGAATTACATGAAGCCACTAATAGATTCCCTGCAGTCCATTCACTCAAGCGCCACTCATTAAAAAAAAATAATAATTATGACCAAGGTGAATCCATTTTTAACCTGAACATGATGTCAACTTTTCTACGACAAACTGAATAAATACAGCCGTCTGAAGATGTTTCACAGCAGTATAAAATAAATATAATAAATTATGAGCTGTTGAACTTACCAGTAATGTTAGCACAAAGCAGCTTATAACATACAAGTACAACTACTACTAATGCCAAGACTGAGTTTTCAATCAAAGCAAGTATTTAAATGAAAGTACAATCTTTATTTCAATTGTGTGTTTTATGCAAATAACTAATGAAGATGGCAACACCAAAGTAAAAGGATAACATTTCAAATTTACACTTGTTTTTTTAGGACAGGACAGGATGAATGAGTCAGTTCTGTCAGTTATAGAAAATCACATGTCAGCATGTCAGACTACACCACCCTCTATCTGGGTGTCTCCACCCTCAACGACTTTACTAACTAACTACTATTTTTTCTGTTAAGACAATCAGGGCGGACTGGCTTAAAAATTGAGCATTTTCAAATCAAATCAAACTTTATTTGTATGGCACTTTTCATACATTTCGCAGTTCAGAGTGCCTCACAGAGGCTAAAGACAACAATGGAAAAATAAAAATAAAACCCTGTCCTCCATCCCCAAATAAATAAATAATAATACACACACACACACACGCACACACATCCTTGTACTTCTATCTTAGTGAGGACATTCATTGACATAATGCATTTCTTAGCCCCTTACCCTAACCTTAACCATCAAAAATAAATGCCTAACCCCAATCCTTACCCTAAACCTAACCTAAGCCTAATTCTAACCCTAACCTTAAAAAAAAGTCTTAACTCTCAAAAAGCTCTTTAAAGGTCTGTCAGAAAGTGAAGACCAGCACAAATGTCCTCACTTTGTTGGTTAAAGATGAATTCTGGTCCTCATTATGTATCAAGTACAAGAACACACACACATACACACTTACGCATGGCACCGAAACCTTAAGTGAGGAAAAACCCACCTTTGGAAAACACTTGAGCTGAATTAAAAGCTGAATAATACATAGATAAATAAACTAGAAAACTTTTTTATTTAAAGTAACCCCCGCCACCAAGGAGGTTATGTTTTCACTGGGGCTTGTTTGTTTGTCGGTTCGCAAAGTAACTCAAAAAGTTATGGTTTTTGATGAAATTTTCAGGATTTGAAAATGACTAATGATTAATTTTTGGTGGTGATGTTGAATTGGATCCGATCACCACCAAAAATTAATTCAGTTTTAAGTTAGGTGACTTCTGACCAACCCTGAAAATGTCATCAAAATCTGTCCACAACTTATTTATTTTGCAAACCAACAAACAAAGAAACAAATAAACACCGGTGAAAACATAACCTCCTTGAATATAAATAATTAACTATGGTACATAAATAACTACATATATTAATGAGGGCGGCACAGTGGTTAGCACTGTCGCCTCACAGCAAGAAGGTACCGGGTTCGAATCCCGGGCCCGGGGCCTTTCTGTGTGGAGTTTGCATGTTCTCCCTGTGTCTGTGTGGGTTCTCTCCGGGTACTCCGGCTTCCTCCCATCACCCAAAAACATGCATGGGGATTAGGTTAATTGGTTAATTTAAATTGACCGTAGGTGTGAATATGAGTGTGAGTGGTTGTCTGTCTCTATGTGCCCTGCGATGAGGTGGCGACTTGTCCAGGGTGTACCCTGCCTAAGACAGCTGGGATAGACTCCAGCCCCCCCGTGACCCTATGAGGATAAGCGGTAGATAATGGATGGATGGATGGATATATTAATGAATGAATAAATAAATACATAAATAGATGGACTTATAAATTAAGTCATTTAAAAATCTGATCAAAAGGAAAAATATAAAATGAAAGAGATCAGTCAAAAGCCTGATTAAAATCCTCAACAGTCTCTTTGTAATATCAAAGTAAATATGATTAAAACATGTTGCAGTTGAAACCAAACTACATATTAACCGAAAATAAAATCAGTTCTTTGCTACTTTGAGCATGTAAACTTTAGTAAAAAAAAAAAACAAAAACTAAAGTGATCTTCTGTGATTTTTTTTTTCCATCATTGTCTGTAGTTGTGGATGGAGTCAGAAGAGAGCGCTGTCCGGAGCTGTCCTTTGTGTCAGCTGACCTTCCCAACTGGTTACCCTGACGACGCCCTCATCAAACACATTGACTCCCACCTGGAGAACAGCAAGATCTGACTTTTTTTTTTTTTAATCAAGCATTTTACACCAGTTCTCATCTGAGATGACACCACAGCCATCTGGTGTTTTCTACTTGGGTTTGATGAGTCTGCATGCTTCTTTCTATGGACCTGGTCCAGTACAGCAGTCCTCTGGTACAGGTCTTACAGGACTCTGCTCTTCCATCCCGAATGTGGAATCTAACTAGCAACTTTCCACTTACAGAGAAAGCTGTGTTTTCTATCCTCCAGACTTATCAGTAATCATTTCATTTCCAGGATTTAAATCTGTTCATTTGTGTTCATCGTGGACATGAGTACACTCCTCACAAAGCATCACTGTTCTTTCACAACCAAACTCCTCATTTCTTCATACTTCTGAGTGTCACGTCAGATTGATTTGTGTCTATGTGACACTGAAAGTGAAGCAGGTGCTGTTGATGAGTAGCTCTGGAAACATCTGACACATAAAATGTCATCAGCATGTTGTTTTCATGTCCTAACATGCATCCAAACACATGTTGGTTTCTGGAGAGTCAAAATAATCCTTTTCAAAAGATTCTTAGATTCTTGAATAAGCTCTTGTGATGTTTATAATAGTCTGCAGAAGGAATTTTATTGTTTGGATGTGATAAAAAAAAAATGAACATGATACAATACAGTCTAGAAGTCTAATTTATCTGATAATTGTCACGCTATAGAATTCAAAATTCAAAAATAAAAGTGGACACTAAAAATAATGGACATGACAAACTGAGTGTGAAAAGTATTTAATAAAAAAGAATAAGAACCACAGCAGAAAGAAAGCACCTACTGCCACATGTTAGTGTGGTGATGAAAGTGCCTTGGTTAAAACACAACTTTTATTTTGAAAAGGCAGATATCTATGGAAACCATTTCCACAGTATACACCCTATATTCTTTTTTTCCAGTGATTTTTTTCCTCATATTTTCAATTGTTATGGCATTGCTATGATCACATCGCAATTCATGATTATGGGGTATTTTGTTAAATGAGGTATTTAATGATCATTCATTTTCAAGAACTGAGTTTAGTTTTTTTTCTACCGTCATGATCAATAATCGTCAATAAGAGCGTTCATAATTGTGAGAAAAGTTAAAACTTATATTATCGCGTAATAATGGAAACATTGACAGTGTCACTCTAATGATTATTGCATAGTAGCTTTAATCGTAAGAAGATTTTATGACCAACGTTGGTCTTAAATTATCACAAAATTAGAGAACTGTGACTCATATTTAATGTATCTCATAATAAATCCTTATGGCATATTTGAGATTGAAACATTGTAACATAATTCTTAATCAAAAATAATCTAAAAATCCATGACTTTGTCCAGAATTTAAAAATAACATAACATAAAGCATAGCATGTTTTATTTTGACATTTCATCTCACAGCTGAACCATCCCACACTTCCCATCAAACCACTCCTGCTGTATCTGGAGACTCATCTGACTGAGACTCATTTTATGACTCGTAGCTGTTTCTGTTTCTAGGATGAAAGCCAAACTTATTCAGCAAAAAAATGACAGAATCTAACATTAATCAAGCAAAAATAATCTTCATTATCTGTCGTTCCAATGGACAGAAGGGATTTTATACATAGACTCTTGTTCAGGTGGATTTACAGTACCAGGAGCAGCAGGTCAGTGGATCACTGCCTTGCTCAAGGACATTTCTCACACACTTGGCTACTTCTCATGATGATGACCATGTGACCTAGAGAAAAGCTCCAGCTCTCTTCCACTTTAACCCTTTAACACCTGAGCCACTATTTTTTTTTTTTTTTTTTTTGCTTCTCCAGAAGACTTGGAAATTACAATATCTGGCAAATATTTCCAATTTACTGCATGTTATAAGAGTGTAATAACAATTTAAAATAATGGAAAACACAAAAAAAAAAATTAATTTTAGTTTCATTTGGGAAAAAAATAATTTTGCATGCTAAAGTTGAAATTTGAAAAGTGTGAAAGGTATGTACGATACAATTTTGTGAGACGTTGTCTCTAAATGTGCAAAAAATTGGCCATTAAATGGAAACTATATACAGTCATTTTATTTTATTTTATTTTTGCACAGGGAACAAAGAGGCTGCTTCACCAGCTTCCCGGAGAGGCATGAATGAAATTACCATAATGACACCATATTGGCTGTAAAGAGCAACGTCTCAGCTTTCAGAAACTGTTTCAGAAACAATTTTTCCAATAGTACAAACCGTTACATAATTACAGTAATCCAAAGTGTGCATGTGCGATGTGTTCCCAGCAACACATTAGGTGTTAAAAGGTTAATAAAATAGAGGTAAATGGAATTTCATCTACAGTCTTAACTGTGAAGATGTAGCCTCCTTAGAGTAGTGCCTGGAGCCAGTGATGGACAAATGAAGCTTCATGAAGCATTTGTGATCATTTTTGACTCCTCTAGATGGTGCTCTTGGTTTAAAGTGTAAGGCTAGTGTAATAGAAATTGCACTCATGAAGCTTCATTTGTCCAGAGGTTAACATTCATAACGGCAAGCTTTGGATGAAAAGTGCTGATGGTTTGGATTATTCACAGTAAGAGGCACATGGTTGCTGTAGATTTTAGCTTCAATCTTGTCTATTGCATTAAGGTGGAGGCAGAAATCTCAGACAGGTGTCAGAAATAAGATTTGCTATTCTAACTCACAGTATTTTAGGCAGTGTGGAGGATTAGGTGACATCTAGTGGCAAAATTGAAGAATGAACTGAAACATGTCCAACAGGAAAGTATGAACTAGAGTCAGTGTTAAGTTTGTCCACTTTGGGCTACTGTAGGAACATGTCAACCACCTTCTTAAAATGGATGTAAACAGTTCTTTCGAAGCAAAACGAAAATGAACAATTCTTAAGAAAAAATACTTATGAATATTATATCCCATTTTGCCCAGAGTCACCTAAACGCTACACGCTGTATGCAGGTGCACTTGTGTATATAGTAACATTTATGTACAGTAAACCACTAACTGAACTGCTATGTAGAGTACATACCTTAGAAAATACTAGGTTAGGGCTTTGACATGAGAAATCATTTCAGGATCTTTGTTGAAAATGTTTGAATCTTTTTCATTTCTTTTCTGGTGATGTCTGCTCAGTCACTGTGTAGCGAACGGCTCCATTAACACTGCAGCTGATGCTAAGCTCGGCTTTAGTGTGATCTGGAATCAGCCTGCCTCGTGGCCTCGCTCTTTCCTGTGACTGCATCACAATAAAAGTGATGGTTTTAATGTGAAGCAGCAGCAGCAGGAGGAAATGTAGGGTAGCATTTGTTAATTTAAATAATGGCTAATTAGCTAATTTAACTAGATCCAGCTCTGATAGGTCTGCAGAGAGGAAACAAACACTGAGGTGGATATTAGTGAAACTAAATAACAAACAGCAGCTGCATTACAGCTGTGTCTGGCGTGTCCAGAGTGTTTTCACAGGGGTGGCCCAAGTAGGGCACTAATGGTGCTTTTCCACTACACAATAACGGTACGGCCCGGTTTTGTTGCTTTTCCATTACAACTGAGTACCGCCTCGGTGTGGGTGGGGTCGTCATACGGCAGCGCGAAACTGCCGTAACTTCATTTGCATGCGACACAGAAAACCGGGAAGAAGAAGAAGAACACAAACAATGGAGGATAAGGAAGTGATCATGTATTTGTTGCTCACTCTGTGACTTTTTGTCACGCACAAAGTGAAAGAAGAGAGACAGAGAAGACTCCAGGGAGTGTAAAAATTGCAAAACAGTTGCCGGTTTTAAAAATGGTGGAGTCGAGTTGTGTTTGGATTTTACAGTCTAGTCGGACGTCCCGCATACAATGACGCTTCCAATGATGATGCTCGTTGGCCAATCAGTGGAAGGTAGTCGGCTGACATCATATATTAGTATCGCTTCGGCTCCCTTGGAACCAGGTACCAAGTACTAGTGGAAAAGCGCCACAACCGTGTAGAGCCGTGCCATACCGTACCGTACCACGCCTGTGGAAAAGCGCCATCAGTCATGCAGGGGTGGCCAGCAGGATCAAAAGGTTGACTTTACAAATCCTTAGTTTGTTTCATGCAAACCAACTCCACCATGCAGGGTGGCACCTGGCGTGGCCAATCAGATTTCTGGACACCCCCTAGTCACGCCCCGGTGTGTATTGTCACGTACATGCGAAGGTAACATGAATCCAGTGTGTTAATAGCAGACCCTGCCTCTAACACTGAAAACTATCTACTGTGGATAAAGAGGTGATTACATGTTTGAGTGCATGCAAATCCTAAGGATTATAAATTAAACTGTACTCTATTACATAAAAACGTTGCAGAATTTGTCACAAGGTTACATCCTATAATAGAGTAATTGAATACCATTTCAGATTTCATATGTGAGAAAACATTTGGAGGGGATGGTGGGAGGCTGCAGTGTGGATGGAGCCAATGTCCTGCTACATCACAGCTGTAGCTGTGCAGACATTCGCCGAAGTCTGGCCTTTACATAAGCAGCTGGAGGTGCATTCAAGGCCCCAGTAGGGATTGCAGTTAATTTAATACAACAGCACTCATTGTATTACACAATTACTACTTTACTTGACATTGTGTTGTGTTTTTATGATATTTTTTTAACTTTACTGTAGATGGTTGATGTGTTTCCCTCAGATTATGCACTTGATTTTAGCTGTGTTGATCGAGGATTTGTACGCAGCCAGCAAAAGGACGCTCTGTCCATCCCGCTGTCATGAATACCTCACTGTTACTTCACTGTTTACAACATTAGCAGGAGAGCAGAGGGACGGCTTTGTCAGCGATTAAATGTGACAACTGCAGACAGGGTTTTGTTCTGTAAATGATCTGGAATAAGATGGACTAAAGTAAAGGGTAATATTAAATCAAAACTAACTCATGCTATCATGAGTCTACGTGTTTTTTTGTGTGTGGAGAGATGTCAGGGTCTGCTTAGGGACTGTCAGGAATTATCTGGATGGGAATAGTGTAGATAATTTAGAGAAAGGTTCTCAGATATACAGAAACTACAGAGCACATTTGACTATGTCGTTCTTATTTTCTGATCTTTACAGCCCACAAAAATAACACTGGGTGACAAAACTTGTTTTAGAAAGTTGTTTATGTTTTTTTTCAACTGATTTCGGACGACTTTGCATCGCTGAATCGGAAGATGACAGCCGTTTCTCTGTACAGGTCAGGTTTTTGTGCTGAGTGCTGGGATTTTTAAAATAGCTGATCTTCTGAGTAAATTGATGGCATTTTTGTTTTATACCTCTTGTAAAAAACAAAAAATAGAACAAAAAACAGTTTTGTAGCTGACAGTGATAAAGGTAAGGATTGGTAAATTGCATGTTACGTCATCGTTGTTCAAAACTTCCGTTTTTTTAGAAATCAGCCATCATGACCCTGGTAGCTGGTCTCCATCTCCTTCATGTCCTGATGGAGTCTCTCCTTCTATGGAGGAACAAACCTGACAAAAGTATAAATAAATAAATATTTATTCACGTATTTTATTATTTATTTCTGTATTTATTAATTCTTTTATTTTATTCCTGTATTTATTTATACAACTCCGGTACCTCCGGAGTTATTCAGGAGTTTGACAGGTCTGACTCAGCTTGAAATCAGTGGCAGTCAGTGAGCCAGTGTGGGAGACAGAGCAGTGGCGTGTCTAGACTTTTTGGTAGAGGTGGCCCAAATGGCGCCAAAGTCATGCAGGGTTGGACAGCAGGATTAGGTGATATGCATGCGCATCCATCAAAATAGCATCGTTCACGTCAAAAAATCTAAGCTCTACTCTTTACAGGTTTTTTTATACGAGAAGTAATTCGATAGGTCAGCTTATAATCAGTGGCAGAGTGTGACTGGATGTTGGTGCGTGTGTGTGTCAGGTGGGGGATCCACATAGACACATATATTGAGACAATTACAGAGACAGATGCAATTCATTCTCATTCATCCATTTTTTCAACATTTATTCTACTTCACCTTCCCAAAACATTCAACCCAGCATTAGCAGCATAGCTTCAGCTGACAGCATTCCCATGCATTTTCAGCAGGAAATGCATTTTCTAGTTTGTAGTTCAATTTCAATTCAAATGGTCAGTTTTGTTGGGTGGTTTTCTATCATATTGGTGTTAGGTTCATTCTACAGCTGAGAGTGAGAAGCTTTGAAATAGAGAAGAATTAATAAAGTAAAACACAGTAGTATTAACATTAAAATAAGTTAAAGAAAGAATGTAACTTTGGACAACTTCAGATAGGAGTGGTCACTGGACCCTTCAACAGAGACCATAAAACTACATAAAGATGCACTCATCGCTCTGCTTCTCTGTACTTCTCCTCTCGTTGGTCCACATACTGGAGGGGGGATGATGACCCAAATACAGACATGCTGCTCTGCCGTCAGGATGGACACCAGAGGCCCAATGCCTCATGCCATGAAGAGACAGCCTCTCCAGACCTTCAAACTCCTCCAAATATGACTAAAGAGTCCTGCATCCAGACCATCTCTCTGCTCCTCTGTCCAGACACAAGCTGCAGAAATGACTCCAGTCTCCATGAAGAACCTTCAAGAGAAGGAAAGACTGTCTAGAAGTCTGAAGACATGTTGAACTGGTGTGATGCCAGCCGACCCTCCATCTACGAGAGGGGGGTTGAAGAAAGGGTATAGTGACTCTACTGCACAGAAAAGAGAGAGATAGAGAGAAGGAGATGGAAAACATTGTCAGCTGACCATGTCTAAAGATGACCACAGATAACCACAGATGTCCAAGAGAGAGCAACTCAACTAATGAAGCAACTCAAGCTGAAGTCACCTCCGTGGGATCCAGCAGATCCAAAAGACCGAGGTCCAGACAGAAGCTGTAGCCACTCCTCAGCATATATATACGCGAATATATGAACGAACGGTGATATGATACACATACACTTTCAGATACTAAAGAGTTTTGATGATTAGATACTCAATTAATCAGCCAAATTTAGAGCTAATCTAGAAAACTGAATAATACTGAATAGTGAAATAGTGAAGCCCTAAACTGCAAAATCTTCTCTGATGCCTGTTAAACTCTCAACTGCAGAACGGTGCACAAAAACCTAAACTAAATGCTGTTAATAATAGTCCAACTCTTAATTTGGTTAATAGAGAACCATCACTGACTCTAGCTGGTCACTTATTGTCATTTATGTCATTTATTAATCCATCAATCTTTCCTTTATTCTATTATTTTCTATTTTCTATTCTAATATTTTCTGTTAGTAGTCTGGTGTGACTCATCTTAAAAATACTATAAATAAGAGTAAATAATCAAAACTTGCATAAATAGTAGTGGTTAGCACTGTGGCCTCACAGCAAGAAGGTACAGGGTTTGAATCCCGGGCCCGGGGTCTTTCTGTGTGGAGTTTACATGTTCTCCCTGTGTCTGCGTGGGTTCTCTCCGGGTACTCCGGCTTCCTCCCACCATCCTTCCAGTGCGACCTACACCTTCTGCTTTACACCCACTTCTCTCTTGTGCTGTGCTGACGGGAGGTAAGTTGAAACGTTTCCCATTAGTAATGAATTGCACTACATAGCGTAGGCTACAGGCTGCCGTACATTCACAACAACAACAACTACAAAGTAATAAATTAATGCCGATTGTCTCTCTCCACTTGCTAGTCATGGCCTGAGCAGAGGCGTATACAATGTAGAGCTGTGATTTAAACATTTATTTTAGTGTTTCACGGTACCCACGGTGCCAAAACATCAAGGTTCCTACACAACAGAAGCCTACTACCGTGGATTACTGAACTACCGCTGAACGCGGTGCCAGTTTCCTCTGTGTAGCGGGCTGACGCTACTCCACAGACTGCTGTTCTAATGTCAACAAACACATTCATAAGCTAACAAATTCACACACATACTTCTAACCAGCCAGCATTACTGGTCCATACAGAGGCAGCTGTGTCAGACACACTTAGGCAACTGAATGATGCTTTTGACGCCTCCGAGATATAGAATGTATATTATAGAAGAGTTAAATTACCAGTGGTCTACAGTACACAATGAAATAGCCACTGAATGGCAGGTTTTTTGAGCTGCTGTTTAATAAATCAAATATGAATCAAAACTAAAGAAAGGTACAATCATGACCAAGTAAATATACTGTACCTTACCTGTTGAATGACACTTTTATATTTTATGTTAAACTACTTCCAAGTGTGTTTCTCCTCTGTAGCTGTATTGTAGAGCTTGTTAAATACAGCCATAAGTGTCTGTTGCATCCATGCCCACAATCTTCACAATAAACATACTTAAATGCATGTGTCTTATAAACAAGAAGCAATAACAGTATGATGTGCAAAGGCAAGAAGTGTCACACAATCAGATGTTCTTCAGTGTTTATTTGCAAGTAGTGCAACCTGAGAACACAGAACAGTGCAGTTGGAATGCATCAAGGTAAAAGGTTACAAATAAAAAATGGACACATAGAACATGGAGTGCAATTTCTTCTATAACAATAATAAATATACATTTTTTATAAATTATTTCAATACTATAAATAAATAGGTATCTATAAAATAACAACAATGGTCATATAGAAAATGGAGGTAGTGCAAATATGTAAAGTAGTTTTAAACATACTCTATAAATATAGTAAACAACAATGTAACAAATGCAAATAAAAATGAAGGCAGTGCAAGTTCTTATCTAATAATAACAATAAAAATACATTTCTTATCATTTCTTTACATGCTATAAATAAAATATATAGGTATGTATAAAATATATAATATATGTATATACAATATATGTCTTTGGACAGCTGCGTTACTACAGACATGCATCACAAAACCAGGAGTCACCTGCTGCAGTGGTTGCACCTTTGTCTGGATTACTGTGTTCCACTGTTTGCCAGCTTTATGATCTGCAGCTCACGCCACAAACAAGCCGAAGCCAAAGATTGTCATGGTGTCCTTGTCAGGTCATGTATTTTATTTTTTTGTCTTGTCATTTGGTCTTGTCATTTTATGTTGAAATTAATTGTCTTCCCTTGTGTTTCAGCTTGACTCTTCCTGTCCTCGTGTCTCCCACGTCTGGTGATTGTCAGTCCCATCCCTGATTGTTTCCAGCTGTTTCCTATTACCCAGTGTATTCATGTCCACGTCTCCCCTTGTCATTTGCCAGTACGTCTTGTGTCATGTCGCCAAGCTGCCAGCCTTCTTTCTCGTCCTCGATCCCATCCATGTCAGGTTGCCCTTGCTGTGTGAGCTGTTTTGTTACTTTGTTTTTCTGTTGTTTGTCTGTTGTTTAGCGTCTGTTCCCCGTCCAGTTCTTGTCCCCTGTATTTTTCCCCGTCACTTCAGGTGATTGTTTTTAGTTATTAGTATAAGCCTTTCTGTTTAGTTTGTGTCCTCTTTTAGAGCGCCCTTAGTTTCCTTAGTGAGATTCTGCACTTTTAGTTTGTTCTTTACCTTTTGCATAGTTGCCTGAGTATTTCAGTTAGTTTATAGCGCTGGTTTTGTCCATATAGCGGCCTCTGGCTTCCCTATTTAACGTATCCCGGTAAATTCAACATCCTTTTCTGGATTTTGACATCTTTTTTCTTTCTTTCTTTTCTTTCTCCCAACTCTGCTTCTTCTCCTCGTCCGACTGGCTGTTTGTTTACACTCACGAGGCCACGTCCCAGAATGCAACGCGGTGCCCAAGCCCTATTCTGCTCAGGCCGTGACTAGCAAGTGGAGAGAGACAATCGGCATTAATTCATTACTTGTACTTGTTGTTGTTGTTGTGAATGTACAGCAGGCTGTGGTCTATGCTACGTAACGCAATTCATTACTTATGGGAAACGCTTCAACTTCGAAGAGCAGCAGGCCATCAACTTACCTCCTGTCAGCACAGCACAGAGAGAAGTGGCTGTAAAGCTGAAGGCGTGGGTCGCACTGGCGCCAGGTCACACCAACCAATAGAAACTCTTCTCTCATCCACCAGCGTAGGCCCCGCCCACTGAGTGCAGTGGAATTCACAAGCAAAACTTTTCAACTTGTAAGCAAAACTTTTGAAGTTACAATCAAAGAGCACTGATTTGTATAAGCAAAATGACTGTATGTTTTTACTCACAAACATTAGTTTTGATTGAAGTTGAGGCTGTAGAGGAAGTTTGCCCCAGCAGAGAAGAACGGAAAAGAAGGCCCGTCCGTGCAAGTGACATCCATTGCAGAAAAACTGCAATCCAAGCTTCCCAGGACCTCTATTTGGAATCTCTGCAGATGATTTCAAAAGAAGTTTGGGAATCTGGTAGCAGGGATCAAGCTCCACTTCCCACTGTTGTTAAAAATATTGCAAGCACTGAAAGAAAAACGACAAGGTGTCATGAAGACGTATTCCTCAGCCTTCAGGAAATGTTCCAAAAAAAAAGAAACAATGAAAATGAAGTGCTGCAGAAGGTCTTAATGCACCCAAAAGGTGTCCTGCTTAGGTCACAAAAGACATATCTTTCATGAAAGATGCAAGCATGCCACTGGTAGCATAATGAAAGGGAGAGTAAAAGTGTAGCCCCATACTATGTGTATGACCTTGTTAGAAACAAACTGAAGGGTGCATCTCCACTACCTGTAGCAACACACCTGACGAATGGCCACACAACAGCTTCAGTGTCGTACTTCTTGCAGGCTTTCCAGACAGACTTCACAAAGATTCATGGCAAAAAGTCACAGAAGAGACCAATAATGATAATTTGCGATGGATCTATTGTACTGCTTCGAGCACTGTCCTGAACATTTTGCCAGAAGAACCTGGATGACCTTCTATGTCATTACTATGACATATTCACTGGACAAATCCCCACACAGATTCTGGACTTCCACATCATTCACAGATGTCTGAGCCACATAATGAAGACTGCCAAGGATCTCTGCAAGAAAAGGTTAGATAGTTAAACCATGTATTTAAATAGTGCACATGTTTTAATGTAAATTCAGGAATTAATTCAAGTTTTCTCCTTTCCCTATAGTGTCCCAAAGCACGACAAACTTGCCATGCATGTCATTAGCAGAAATGGATGACATTATGAGTAGTGCCACGGTGCATTTTGCAAGTCCTTGCATGAGAAAGAATGTGGACAGACACTTTGAAAATATTCAGCAGCACCTGCTGGCGAAGAGAGGTCTGGAGGTGGATAGGCCGCAAATCACTGCCGAGAACTATAAGGTGTTTTAAAGTTATCTTTTACGTACATATTTTATCTGTTTCAGCTGCCAATAAATCTTCCATGGTCCACTATTATACTGACTATGATGAAGCAGTGATAAATCTCACTTATGCTGCCATAAACTCTCAAAGTCAAATTTCAAAACTTTGGAAGCAGCTCTAAAAATATATTGTGTGAGCAATATATTGGTCAGTTCCATATTTAGTTGAGGAGCTGAAATATTTACAGCAGGAGAACCTTCATTCTTCCTAGTTGTTAAATCAGCTATCAAAATAGCAATGTACCATGGGCTTTTAATGGGAATTAGAGATATCAGTGTGAGTTTATAAACTCACACAACACCCAAAACACTCCTCTGATTAATTAGGAGAGGAAATCAACTTCAATAGTCATTGTGCCTAGCTTTGCGCCATGAATCGAGTGTCTCTAAGTGTATCTCTCTCAACAGATGTGTTAATGGATGGGATGACCTGCTGATCTGATCTGATCTTAATCTGCATTGTATAAATCGATTTCAGAATGATGTTGGAAGCACTCCATTCCAAAGACACTACCAGAATGTCATCAGCAGTGTATGTCTTGACACAGATGGAGACCCAAACTCCTACCATTCACCAACATTTATCCCAGCATTGGAAAAGATGCTAGGTTTGAAAACTATTTAATATATTCCTTTGAAAGATGAAATACTAGTAGATATGACAGTAGAACATGTCAGAATAATCAACATAATAATTAAAAAAAAACATCCTTTCAAAACCTTTACACCTTTCTTCACCTTTTCTTAGGGGACATTGGACGGCTTGGGTCCTGCATATAAAAAATTCAGCAAGATGTACCAATGTGCCAGCCAACTGGAAACAGGTAAAATCTCAGATGAAAAATATGTACAAATTACATTCTTGTTTTTGTTGTTGGATTGGAATGAACATGCCATCCAAATATTCATTTGCATAGATGAATAATTGTATTTACTCACAATGTTGTGTTATTATAACAGAAATAAACAGAAATGGTAATCTAACAGGTGCATAAACCAACATAAATTTATCAATCATAGATGACACTAAGACAAATAAGTATTGTCGTGCAGAAGCAGTTCTCAACTACACTATATCTACCATTAAATCTGCTTGTCCGACATAAACCTGCACGTTATGAAAATGAGCTGCAAAGTGAGTTCAGAAAAAGCACCAGAATGGTCTCAGCAGTACATGAGCTGCTGTGTTGTAGCTCTACTCTACACCACAAAGGTTCATAAGAACAGGTGGAGGCATCTGCTAGTAAAGATGGTAAGATGGTTTGACTTTGGAGGAAATATATCCTCTTTCCACAAATGCTCTTGAAGTTACCAATTCTGTTTCATATAAGTGTTCAAGGTATCACTCTAACTATCTATCTATCTATCTGACAATGCTTTATGTTTTTATTTTTATAACATTGGTAACAATCTCCAACATTGGGAGCAGCATAGATGGACTTACCCCTGAAAGCTCAAGCTCTGATGTCAGTTATGACCCAGATATTCCATCGCTGGAAAGAAACAACAGTGTGTTTGTAAGCTTGTAAACTGAGAGCTCAGTGATCCTCTGTTGAAGCTTGTAGCTGTTAGTACTCAGACTATGACGCTCAAAGCTTGTCTGTCAGGATTAAAAATGTGCTCATCAACAATGTTAGAGTTTTGTGCCTGGTTATTGTTTCTACAGAAAATGTAGCATCTTTTATGTTCATTTTCAGCTCACCAAAGAATATCTGGGATGTCTCTCAAAACACCACATACAAACTCCTCCATGAGCTGCACTGAGAGCAGTCGGGATGAATATAAGCCTTTAAAAGAATCAGTAAATGAAAGCAGTTCAGAGGGATCTTGTAAGTGATGTGCCAGTGACCAAAGTGAAGAGACCGATGTCAAAAAAGACTAGTAGAAAGGGTGTCCAGCAGGTCATCTTCTAAGGATGATGGTAGAGCAGACAGTGGAAACTCAAATGACACAAGCCCTGGAAATGTCTCCATTATGAAGCTGCAGAAAAAGAAAGACGGTGCTCACAAAAAAGTATTATTGTCTGTATTTGTCCATTACACTGCCATAAAATGGCATGACACCTTCTTCACAAAGCAATGAACCAGCCTTAGCTTTGGCAACAAGTTTTCCTTTGCATTCAAAAGAACGTAAACTGCATTGGACTTGATTAGAAACAAAGGAACCCGTGCACATAATAACAAGGTCCTAAAAGCTGGCAGCAGAACACTGATCCCATCTCAACAATCTGGGAATCCAGTGAAAGCAAGTGACGACATGCACTGTATAAATTGCTCTGCTTAAAAGAAAATCATTATGGAGGCACATATCGAGGTGCAGGCTTGCACAGAGTTGCAAGATGACAAAGCCAGGTAGAAGCCTTTGCACAGGCAGTCCCAGAGGGAGTCAGCAAGAAGGTTTGGGACTGAGTGAATGAAATGCACCAAGATGAAGTTGTAGTTATCATCAAACAGGAGAAAAACATTCTGAGACTCGGAGAACACTTATATGCAACATGATGAAACTTAACATGAATACATTAGACAAAAAATGCAGGAAATAGGCAGACTAATCTGCCATTCAAGAAAATCAGGCAAACTGAAAAAAACACTGAGGACTTTTATGTACCCTCAAACTTCAACTCTGCTGTCAAAGCAGTGAACGACGTGGCTGACTTTGACAGAAACATCTACAAAACTCCATCACTGGCTCTGAAGCTCGGACACAGTCTCAAAAAGATTGCTGATATTCTCCAGTGTGAAGCACACATGGCAGAGTCTGACAATGAGGAATTTCTCAAAAAAGTGCAGAAGAGCCGCAGTCTTTAAGAGAAAAAACGGGATGTATGCGTGTCGTCATACGCCCTACAAACTCTAAAAGAGGCAAAGTGGAATACTCCTAGTCTGACCGTAGCCCTCCGTAATCTTCCGCTCAATTATCATTTCCCTGCAGATTACGTCTGGGTTTGATCCCCTTGGAATCGATTTCTCAGGATGATTTCCATCCTGGCCAATCAGTGAATAGTGGGGGGACAGGGGGAGGCGGGTGTTAACAATGACTTCGTATGCGCAGCATTTGCGTTGTAGTCTATCTGGTTGTAGTTTGGCAATGGCGGCAGAGACGGAAGTGAAGGAAGCCATTCAAGCCGTTTTGCTCTCTGAGGCTGTGGAAGAGTCACGCAGCTCCTGACGACTCTGATCTTGAGGAAACAAAAATAAGCAATCTCACCTGCACTAAGGAGTCTAAGGTAAGTAAAGAAAACTAGTGACAACTAAGGGAGCTCGACCAAAAGGGGAGAAAGCAAACAAAGGAAACAGCTGCTGTCGGTGAGGCTAGGTTTAAAGGACGGTGTAGGGCTGGTTCTGTGTGTGTGTGTGTGTGTGTGAGCCCCTGGGGTGTCGGTCAGAACACAATAACAGGAGAGGATGGTTCAGTTCAGTCAGTTTACTGGATAGTTGCAGGCACAGGTGAGTTACAGGCAGTGGTGATGATAACTGTTACAGGCACTGAGGTCCAAGGACACCTACGAGTGTTTATGTGTGTGTTTCTGCAGAGTACATGACACAACAACAATAGTGAGTTTAACTGCAGATACCATAATCCAATATATCACATAATCACTGCAATAACTAGCATTAAATACCACAGCATTTACAATGCACAGATTACCACAGTATATGATCAGACATCAGTAACCCACTTAGTATAATAATGTCACCATACACATTAATTCACCACCTCAAAGCAAATAATGCTTAATAATTAATAATTAATAATAAATACATAGCTTAAACTTCTAGAACCTTTCTAACACCTGCTCTCAACCTGACTATGGAGGCTACTAATAAAGAAATGACCAAGCTCAACTTTACTAAACCAAAGAAAAAGCTGCACTCTACCTAAAATTAGGGAGGCTAAACAACAAAATAAAATGCTACTCTCAACCTGAATCTAGGCAGGAAACACAAAGAAACAAATAGCAAACAAAACACCCGCAGAGGGGAAACTAAGACTACACTAACCATAATCAAAGAAAACAACAAACCAAAACAATCTTCTCTTAAGTACAGCACAGTGGAATGGAACCAGAGGAACTCACAATGACTGGAGGGAGACACGACTATTTAAACATGAGGAAATGGGGAAGGGCAGCATGGTGGTGTAGTGGTTAGCACTGTCGCCTCACAGCAAGAAGGTACCGGGTTTGAATCCCGGAACTGGGGCCTTTCTGTGTGGAGTTTGCATGTTCTCCTCATGTCTGCGTGGGTTCTCTCCAGGTACTCTGGCTTCCTCCCACCATCCAAAAACATGCATGTGGATCAGGTTAATTGGCTAATTTAAATTGACTGTAGGTGTGAATGTGAGTGTGAGTGGTTGTCTGTCTCTATGTGTCCTGTGATGAACTGGAGACTTGTCCAGGGTGTACCCTGCCTTCTGCCCTAAGACAGCCCTCCAGCCCCCTGCGACCCTATGAGGATAAGCAGTAGAAGATGGATGAATGGAAATGGGGAACAGCTGGAAACAATTAGGGCGGGGCTTGACAATCACACAGGTGGAACACATTAGGGCAGGAAACAAAAACACCTGAAACAAGAGGGAGACAAGATTACTACAAAATAAAACAAGAAATGAGACAAAAAAAAAGGTAACTTAATTAAACCAGACAGACGGAGCTTGACAAGAGGGTGAGGTGTCAAAGGTGCCTCTGAATGTGTTCACTGTCAGAGACACCTCAGTAGTGCATCTGATTTGGCTGAAGGACTTTCATCATTGGAGCTTAAGCTTTGTCAGCATTTTCAACGTATTGAAATGGGGGGGATCCTTCTAACACCTGACATGCTCTCTTCAATGGAAATGTTTTTTTCGTTGCACGTCGGAGGGCCTGTGGTGTGCCTGATGCGCCAAGACCTGAAGTAGAGACTCACCTGAGGGGATCAGATGCTATCAGACAGATTGCAAAGGAATGTGGAGGCAAACATCCTGAAACTCTGTCCTCAACCAAGCTGAGGAAACACATCTCCACACTGTCCACAGACTGAACCTGAGAGATCATGAGATGGACATCCTGGCAGATTTTCTTGGCCACAACATTCGGGTCCATAGGCTGTACTATAGACTACCTGAAGAAACACTGGAGTTGGCAAAAGTCAGCAAAGTAGGGTGTGCACTCAAACAAGGACGATTGTCTGACTTGAAGGGAATGAATCTGGATCAAATTCAAATCAGTCCTAATGGTGAAGACATTTTTCACATGATATATTGGACATATTCCGCTTAGAATTAGAGTTTTTTTTCACACTTTGTCATCACTGTTTTTCAGAGAAAGTGCTGGAAACTGTCGACAGTGACCTCTCAGACACAGAGAAGGATCCATCTTTCAGCTGCCCTTCATCAGGTGATGTATACATGTAACTCTTTCCTCCATCACCTGTAGCGGGTGCTGTACACCTTTTAGGAGAGGCAAGGAGAGGGAGCGAGATATGCATTTTATTGTGTTCCAAGACTATTTATGCAACTTTATTAATGACTTTGTCTAATTTATTAACGGTTCCTCCAAGGGCAAAAGAAAAATGCCTTCCACTGAGTCTGATGAGGACAGTGTGGCCTTAGGTGTTCCACCACCCAACTGCACTCTACACTCCATTCTTTTTTTGTTGTTTTTTTTGTACACTGAGAAATTACAAAAATAAGGATCCATTATTGTTTGTTATTTTAACAGCTTCCTCGACACCAAGAAGACTGCGGCTTGTCAAGTCAGACTGTGACGACACTGATGAAGATATTTCACACACTAACACTGTGTTTGCTGTTTTTTTAATTCCCTTGACTTCAACTCTTAGTGTTGAAAAAGTTAACATTTACAAATTAACCCTGTGGGTCCTATGATCACACCAGCGTGATCAGATTTTTTTATTGTAAATATTTGTATGTAGTATTACTTTATTTCAATTTTACACTTACATATTCATATTAGCAACCTATATTTAGTTTTTTCAAGTTCCAAAACAGTTGATTGAGCATGTTTGTGGTTTTTATTATTATTTTTATATTTTTATTATTAAATACATTTTTTTTTTTTAAATTCAATTTGAATTTGATTATTTTTTTGGCCCAATATGTTAATGAAGAAGGTTATAGTGAAATAATAACTATCTCTTCGTATACTAGATGAAGTTGTGCTGAAAAAAGATACCAAGTATGGACTCGTTAAACATTTTTTACATGGTGTATATACAGGTGCTGGTCATATAATTAAAATATCATGAAAAAGTTGATTTATTTCAGTAATTCCATTCAAAAGGTGAAATTTGTATTATATTCATTCATTACACACAGACTGATGTATTTAAAGTGATTATTTCTTTTAATTTTGATGATTATAACTGACAACTATGAAAAACCTAAATTTAATATTTCAGAAAATTAGAATATTACTTAAGACTGATACAATAAAAAGGATTTTTTTAGAAAATGTTGGCCAACTGAAAGGTATGAGCATGTACAGCATTCAATACTTAGTCGGGGCTCTGACAGTGGCTTTCAGCTCCTCTGCATTGTTGGGTCTGGTGTATCATCTTTTCCTCTTCACAATACCCCATAGATTTTCTATGGGGTTAAGGTGAGGCGAGTTTGCTGGCCAATTAAGAACAGCGATACCATGCTCCTTAAACCAGGTACTGGTAGCTTTGGCACTGTGTGCAGGTGCCAAGTCTTCCTCTTGGAAAATGAAATCTGCATCTCCATAAAGTTGGTCAGCAGCAGGAAGCAGGAAGTGCTCTAAAACTTCCTGGTAAACGGCTGCATTGACCTTGGACCTAAGAAAACCCAGTGGACCAACACCAGCAGATGATATGGCACCCCAAACCATCACTGACTGTGGGAACGTTACACTCGACTTCAAGCCACATAGATTCTGTGCTTCTCTCTTCCTCCAGACTCTGGGACCTTGATTTCCAAAGAACTGAAACAGAACAGCTGAAACCCATGTCTTGTATACGTCTGTGTGTGGTGGTTCTTGAAACACTGACTCCAGCTGCAGTCCACAATCCTCTCCAGGGTGCGGTTATTCCTACTGCTTGTACACTTTTTTCTACCACATCTTTTCCTTCCCTTCACCTCTCTATTGATGTGCTTGGACACAGAGCTCTGTGAACAGCCAGCCTCTTTAGCAATGACCTTTTGTGTCTTGACCTCTTTGTTCAAGGTGTCAATTGTCCTCTTTCGGACAACTGTCAGGTCAGCAGTCTTCCCCATGATTGTGTAGCTGAGAGAACTCGACTGAGAGACCATTTAAAGGCCTTTGCAGGTGTTTAGAGTTAATTGGCTGATTAGTGTGTGGCACCAGGTGTCTTCAATAATGAACCTTTCCACAATATTCTAATTTTCTGAGATACTAAATTTAGGTTTTTCATTAGTTGTCAGTTATAATCATCAAAATTAAAAGAAATAAACACTTTAAATACATCAGTCTGTGTGTAACGAATGAATATAATATACAAATTTCACTTTTTGAATGGAATTACTTAAATAAATCAACTTTTTCATGATATTCTAATTATATGACCAGCACCTGTAGAGACAAAATCAAAAATATTAAAAACGGCCAAAATAGGCTCAGGACTTAAAGGGTTAACAACGCAGCAGCTTTTCTGCATTATTTCAGCAGGACTCTCTGCACCAAAGAGACAAACTGTGAACATTGGCGTGTCCAGACTTTTTTTGCAGGGGTGGCCAGCAAGATTAGATCATATGTCAGTCACTGCACATGCTCCTCCATCAACATTGCAGCAGTTCATAATTTTTTTGTCTTTTTGTGATTAATTTGACTACTAAAATTACAATCTAAACGTTAGTATAAACTGAAACAGAAAAAGAACTCGTAATTATGACACAGCTGAATGGGACAGTACAAGTGTAATATTAATATTTTATTTTTTATGCGAGGTGCAAAAATAAAGATAATGCAAAAATGTAAATCATAAAGTGCTGACCAAATCAAACAAAATAAAAAAAAAAAAAACTTCAATAACTTTTCAAATCCTGAAATGTGATTACAGTTTTTTTCAATTGTTTACATACAAAAACTGCTACTTGAGACACAATGACCACAACATGGAACTCATGCATCAACCCCCTGAACCAATGCTGCTGGACTACAAGCACAATTCCTGATTTACACTCAAATTTGAGTTCTAAAACACAATTTTGTCAAAACACAACACACAATTCTCTTCATTTGGCCCAATCTTCATGAAGAAAATTTCTTCTTTTCACAAGGAAATCACTGTCAGTCAAAATTCTAAACTTAATTTCCCTACTATGCACACTGACTCATCACTTGGGCAAACACCTGTCACCTATAGTTTTACAATCAATCTGGGGTGTGTTTCCCAAAACTTTCGTTGCTGACTTTATTAGGTACTTCCTAAGTTCCAGCGATGGATCTACGACGCAAGTGTTTCTCAACAGCATCATCCGAACGAAGCAACTTCCGATGTTTACAACGAACATAGTCCGATGCATCGTTGAACGACAGAAGTGTTTCCCAAAAGCTTAGTTGAAACGATGCATCGGAAGTTGCATTGGAAAGTTGTGTCGTTCAAACGAATAGCGCAGAGGTTCGTTCAGGTGATGTCATGTCCTCTTCTTCCTTTTGGGGCTTGAAATGTAAGGGTTGAGCACCCTGTGATGCATGATCCCCCTACAGCATGAATGAGGGATGCAACTTTAACTTTCACCTCACAGTTGAGATGAAAAGACAAGTTATGTTTTAAAAACAAATGTTTGTGTAGCCCAAGAAGTTTCAAATTACAACTTAAATAGCCTATTAAATTATTGTCTTAGATGTAAGGTGCAAATTGTTATAAAATCTGAAGGATCAATGTGCAGATTATACTAAAAAGTCTGACCATTACAGCGCAGTGATGTTACAAGTGATGTTAAAGCTTCACAAATATTGTAAAAACACAACTCGATAATTGATGACAATGTCAGAAATTTTACTAGGCTACATCGTATCTGACAGCAAAAGTAAAATATCTTATTGCCCTCAGGAGGACTTCAACCCACGCCTAACTAAATACTGCATTGACACACTAAAGTACCCATGCTCTAACCATTGTCCTATCCCATCACAGAGTGTTGTAGAAGCTGTATATATATATATATATATATATATATATATATATATATATAGGCCAGATGTTTCTGTCATTTACACGCCTTCAGCAACGAATGCATCCGAGTGCTCTCCGTACGCTTCCGAAACATCTGGAAACTATGTCGTCCGAACGTTGCAAGTTGATAGTAATGTCATTCCAACTTACAAAGGTAGTTGGAGATTTTTGGGAAACGGTCGGTAAGGGGAAGTTTGGTCGTTCGGAAGTACTACGTACTACCGTGGTTTCATGCTAACTTCCGTCGTTATTTGGGACACGTATCCCAGAGCTTTAGCATAAAAGGGCAACAGGTGAGCGCTTCTGTTTTGGAGCAATGGATGCCAACGTTGGAATCAGAGGCAGAGCCAGAGGAGTGAGAGTAAGAGGAGGACGAGGAAGAGGAAGACCAAGGATCATAATCTCTGGTGAGACCTGAGCCACTTTGGTTGACCATGTGGTCCACCATGGTCTAACAATGAGGGAGGCTGGGCAAAGAGGACAGCCAAATTTGAGCAGGTACACTGTAGCATCTCTCATCCAGACTTTAAGAAATGAGAGTAGGTAAGAAATCTACTCTCACTGGAACATTGCAAGTACTGCATATCAATACAGTACTCAGTGAGTACAGTAGTAAAATACTGCCCGTGGACTGTTCTATAGGACTATAAAAGTCAAGTATGATTCAAGTACAGTATGTATGATATTGGGAATGCATTCCTACTTTGTATTCCAACACAGTGTTTACAGTATTTTACTATTTGTCTTGAAGAACTGAAAAATTACCAACATATGGTGGTCGGGAACGTCTTCTGTCTCCTGAACAGGAAAGTGCAATCAGGAACATGGCTGTAGAAAATAATGCCATAACATTACAGCAAATCCAAAGAAAAATAACAAAAAACAATGAGATGCTTCAAAATATTGACAGGGTAAGCTTATCAACACTGGACCGTGTCTTGCGCAGAAAATCATCTGAGATATTTGAACGCAACTCAGAAAGCATCAAAGAATTATGAACTATGAAGAACTATATGCAAGCAATTGATGCATATCCTCAACACTGTATAAATTACACATACCGGTATTTCAGTGTTGTAATCATAATGATTGTGCTTCACAACAGCGACAGGTCTATGTCTATTTGAAAAACTGCCTGTGATGTGGATGAGGTGCTGTGGCCAACCGAAAAAGAAGAGAGGATGCGGCATAGTTTTTTTTCTTCTTCTTCTTTTTACTGTAACTGTATACAGTAACTGTATATAGTAAATTCTTATTTGTTTTGTATGTAGACCACTGCATGTAATGTAATGTGCATGTTTGTGTGTGTTGCTTGGGATGTGCATTGTTTTTGTTGGAAAAATAAAAGATATTTGTTACAGTGTATTTGTGAGTTCTGAGTATAAAACAATATATTTACAACACACTACTGTCTGTAGTAAATGTAACTCTGAACAAAAATGGCCTAAGTCATACAAGTGTTTTCCATTCATCATAGTGTTTAATATTGAGCACATCAGTGTTCAACTGGTTCTTACAAATGTCTATTCATGTGGTTTGTGTGTGTCATTTGAACACAAAATACTGATACACTGCAATAGGTGAGCCTCAGAAAGAGAGAGAGCTTTGTTTCAGCTTCGTTAATCATATTCTTTCCTTCTTTGTGAAGCGCTTCGTCATTGTCGAGGTGTTTGTATTTGCTAAAATAAATCTTTTTTTTTTAAACCTTTTTTTGGGTCGTGTACTAGTTTCAGTCTGAGTTTTAACAATGTAACTTACATTTGGCTGTCCTCATTAAGATTTTAATCAGTCAATAAGAATAAAAGCGTGTCAACTATCCCTTCTTTCAAAGCTACCAGTTTTTATGTTGTGAATGTTAAAATGACATTATTTACCTTATAAATAAAATTAACATTAACACTCCTTGAAAATTTTGTCAGAGATGCAGTGCAGAGTGTGTCAGTTCACTATGACATCACTGTGGGTGCATGAGGACATTTCTGCACTGTGAGGACATCCTCACCACTCGTAACGTTAAAACTTGCTTTTATCTTTACTTTAAACCTCTCCAGAGGAAGTGATCTGACTCTTACTCTTCAACTCTTATTGATATGAAGTGATGATAAATGTTATTACTATTCATTATTGGTATTTTATTAAAGGTCAAAATCAATTGATGTTTAGGCAGTTTGCAGTTGAGCATGTCTTTGGAATGTGGGAGGAAGCTGGAGCACCCAGAGAAAACCCACACAGACACAGCAGAACATACAAACTCTCCACAGAGAGGACACAGCATCACACCGAATCCTCACCACTGTGCTGCCTGCACATTTAAAAAGGATGGTTTTAGTCCATCACAACACCAAAACATCCTTTTTAAGAGTGTGCATTCAGAAAGAAAGAAACAAAGAAAGGGTTGGGTACTCGGAAGCTCGTCCTCCTGTGGTCCTCTGCAGAAACATGAGGTGAAGGGCTTCCTCAGGGTCTTGGCCATGGCAGAGAACATCCTGATGATGGCTGGATGCCTTCTGGATTCATTCCTCTGGTGTGTTTGGAGTGAATGGCTGTCCAGGGATCCTTCATTCGAGGGCTTAAGGTAGTACATCTGGGACAGTCTGCTCAGTAAGTTGGCAACATGATAAACCATGATGTTGGTTGGAGGCTCCTCTGATAGTCTGGAAGAGGTTGAGCCCCCGATTGAAGCCAACGAGTTGTTGACCATGTAGGCCACTTTCTCTGCAATTAGCTGCATCCGTTGTTCAGTCATCAGATGTCTCATGCAGAAGTCTCTCAAAATACTGAGAAATAGTCTTTCCAAGACAGGCCTGGATATCCTCCACTGTCACCATCTGATTGATTAGCCTCCTGTCTGCAGATTCAATGTGGCTCCTTTACAAAGAAAAACAGTCATAGTTTAGTCAACCGATCAGCTCCAGGCAGTGACATTTAAGCAGTAGGAAGGTAATATTGATCAGTGCCGCAACACAAACACACACATAGATATCATACTTATCATATTATATAATCACAAGGGATGCTTGTGATTTTTTTTAAACACTTTAAATCTTTTTATCGATAACCGATAACTGTCTGCTTTCAAAGGCTGAGACCTATACAGATAACCGATAACTTACCTGGAGAAAAGAAAAACGAACCAGCAAAAGTGGACCTAACGTACACCATGACATCAGTACTATTAACAAAACCAAAAACATGATGAAGATATTAATTTTTTTCAAATGAAAAACTATTAGCAAACCTTTCAAACAAAATAAATTGGCTATTGAAAGGAGGTGTATTATTTTTTTTTTATGTACATATATCTTGTGCACAACAACGGAGATGGTGTGCTCTTGGAGTTGTGTGCTGATTTGGGTCCAGCGTTGGAAAGGAGCACCCGCCGCACCCACACAATTTCAGCGCTAACACAGGTAGGTCCACGGACCACATATAGTATAACATTGAATAATGATAACAAGGCAGCACTGTAAAATTGAACAGTGATGGTGAATGTTGTTTGTATTTGGATATACTTAAGTGACCCACATGTTTTGACACAGGTATTGACCACTCTGGGTTTCCTGGCAACCAGGACATACCAGCGGTAACCAGCCGACAGGTATAGGCTATGCAAACATTAATATTAACTTGCCCTTCCTTGTGGCTGAAGTCCTTGCTGGGAATGATCTAATCCTGCTACAACTCTCTTCCCTATAGGTCTGTGATATCACAGCCGTCACTGAGCAGATTGCAGTCTGGGATGGGCTCATCAGGATGTCCGATCGGTACATTAGGTTCCCTTAGGAGCAGGCCGACACCAAAAGGTGATTGGCGGATGTCGGGTTTTCCCAATGTAATCAGTGCCATTGACTGCACTCACATCATGACGAGGGCTACATCCATAAACAAATTTGTTTATGTGAACTGGAAAAACGTTCATACTATCAATGCCCAAATCATATGTGACGTCGACATGCTCATAACAAATGTAGTGGCATGGTGGCCTGGCTCAACACATGATGCATTCATCCTGAGGCAGGAGCAGCGTGTGACGGCTGGCTCATTGGTGAGTGCATATACACACAATGAAAGCTGCTGCTATTAATAACTTCATGGCTGAAAACTACCCTGTCGTTGTGACTTACAGTCAACAGTGGTCACTTCTTGAGGGAGTGGCTGCTAGTTCCCATCCCGGACCCACAGTGAAGCCAGGAAACCCATGCCAACGAGGTCCATGCCATTGGCCTCCTAAAGTGCCGATGGCGCTGCCTGGATGCGTCGGGTGGTAGACTCCTCTACCATCCGAACAAGGTCTGCCGCATAATCTGGGCATGTGCTGTCCTTCACAGCGTGGCAGTGAGGCGTGGGGTTGTGCTGCCTCTGGGCCTTCTTCCGCCGCAGCATGTGGACCCCGACCCACAGCCCCCTCCAACAGGGACTAAAGGCCCATGCTGCGGCGGAAGAAGGCCCAGAGGCAGCACAACCCCACCCGACGCATCCAGGCAGCGCCATCGGCACTTTAGGAGGCCAATGGCATGGACTTCGTTGGCATGGGTTTCCTGGCCTCACTGTGGGTCCGGGATGGGAACTAGCAGCCACTCCCTAAGGAAGTGACCACTGTCGCCTGTAAGTCACAACGACAGGGTAGTTTTCAGCCATGAAGTTATTATTAGCAGCAGCTTTCATTGTGTGTATATGCACTCACCAATGAGCCAGCCGTCACACGCTGCTCCTGCCTCAGGATGAACGCATCATGTCTTGAGCCAGGCCACCATGCCACTACATTTGTTATGAGCATGTCGACGTCACATATGATTTGGGCATTGATTTTTTTTTTTTTTTTTTGGTATAGAGAAGCAGACCTATTATCTATATTGGAGGGCATTTTGTGTTCTATTGTGCATTTAATTTCCACAATTAGCCTATGGATAAATGCACGTACAAATCAATGCTATTTTTCCCCCCATTCCTGATTTCACAGGCTGTCCTCCTCGTGGCATCCACCATGTTCATGGCATCAGTGACCTCCAGCCACTCAGCATTTTTGTGCTAGTTGCTGAGGCTGGGGCTGTGGTTGACAGAAGAGATATTTTTAATTTCTGAAGGGAAAATGTTTGGTCTAACATTATACTGTGTTTCTCTGTTATGATTCTCCACGTGTTGTTAGTTATAGCGTCTGTTCATGTTCTTAAATAAACCACAGGATAAATAAACAACAAGACAAACAAATCAACTGTAGTAATCAGTGCAAATACCTGCCAAAGAGGACTTTTTTCCTCGCCTGCACCTCACCGACAAGCACGTTGATCGTGTCTGAAAAGTTCCTCTTCTTCGGGTGTTTTTCCATTTCTTCTGAGATCACTCCACAAATCCCAGAGTGCACATGGCTACTTTATATTCATCTGGCTAATTTGCATTGACCATATATGGTTGTGTTTGGGCGTGTAGAGTGAGGGGTTTGAGGCGGGTTCATGTCCACCGCGCTTTTCTCCACTCATGTGTGATTTATCAAGGGAAATTGGCGTACCCGTGTACACACGGAGTCTGATAGATCTGACAAAGTTGTATATATTTAGGGTGTACACCCTCTGTCTGATTTTCCGTGTACCTCAGATTTAGTAGCAAATTTACACCCTTTTTGATAAATGAGGCCCCAGATGAGGAGCACAAAGACAAGTGTGTCTTGCCTACAGTCAAGCATGTAGGGTTCTAAATTAACACCCGCCAACCTGCCAAATGCAGGTTAAATATCACTTTGGCGTGTGATAACAAAAACTTACTAGCCAGTTTGGCCGGTGATGCATGAGGTAAACATGTCAGTCAGAGCCGCTCTACTGTTCTCGCTCCCAGCGCAGTATTGACTACATTTCCCATGAACACTGTCGTGATGCTTCGTGATGACGTTTAAGACGCCTATGAAAGGAAAATTTGGGGTGGTTGTGCCTGTCACTAGAGGAACTATTATTTCTCACACTCTTGAGTAGGGTTTCTCTGTCTTTGAGGGGTATTCCTGTATTAATTTCCCACACTCTAGAACAATACTCAACTGGCAATAAGTAATCTGACTCCAAATAAGATTAAATGTACCTTTCACCCGTTTTCCTGCATGGTCGTTGATGAGAGGAGGAGATGACGAGGGAGTCGAGAAGTTTTCTCAGTTAAAACCTCTATTTAATGAGTGAGACAAAGAATGTTGGGACATAAAATACAGATCTGGATTTCTGAGGCCTTGGGCGCTCCAAGAACCTCGCACAAGGCTAATTCCAATCCTTTTATAGCTTTTACATCTTTCACTTTCTAACTAGGCATTGTCTTCAGGTCTTCGGGGTGTTGGATGTCATCAGTTCTTCTCTTCATTGGTTGATATTTGGTGCAAAAGGGCGTCCTGAGGCGACACACTGGCCCTCCAAAGTGTTATTGTGTGCCCACTGGAGATATCTCCAGCCAAAGAGATAAGGACACATTCCTGTACTCTGTGAATCTCTGTTCTTTGTCTGAAAACCATGAAACTACTTTTACACTATTCATTACGCATAATAAAGCATTTCAACATATTTATCAGAATAAAATGGTAAACCTCACAACTCGTGAAACTGTATATGACTGAACACACCATAACTTTATAAGTGTGTATAATTAAAACAAACCATAATTAGTAAAGCTGTATGTGATTAAACCACAACTATATAAGTATATTAGCACAAACAATAATCAGTAAAAATGTCTGATTAAAACAATCCATATCTAGTAAACATGTCTATGCTTAAAACAAATCTGGGTAATAATAAGATAGCACAGGCATGACCTTTCCTATCTCGACAGGGCCTATCTATCACGGTAGGAGGAACAGAACCTCTTTTTCCCGCTGTGTGAAACCTTCCTATTGTCTCCTGGAGATACATAACCACAGTGAGCACAAATTTACTGGTTACAAAATGCTTAGGTACTGTACAGGCTGAATCAACAAGAGTCTGGAGAAGAATACATTGTATTTTTGCCATGCACTCTGAATGTGTGAGACCTAGGCAGTAGGATGAGAATGATGTGACCTTAAAAAGAGAAACAATTCCAGTCTGCAGCTTTTATGTGCTGCTGAAAAACCATCATTTAAGCAATGACTCTGGTTATATGGTTTATATATATGGCGTCCTGATTTAGTCACTGTGAATCTCCAGAGCTGATCACTCATAAGATCAGACTTCCTGTTGATCTCCAGAGACCGATCTCTGAAGGACTTTTATTCAATCAAACAAATCAAGTGTGTAGTGACATCATCTTTAATAGGAACACGTGTGTGATTTAGTTCTACATCATTCTGGGGAAATCCCATTGATTGGAGAATCCTGGTGTGAGCTACGTGACCATGTATATATACAGCTTGTACAGCGATCTGACACACCTTTTTTATCGATCATGGCAGTATGCATTAGTACTAGTACTAGTATTAGTACTGCACTGGGTTTGAACACTTTGCAAAAGGGACAAATTGTAACGCACTAAATAACGTTAACATGTGACTCGCTCATGTCCATGCTGTCCGTTGTTTACCTCGCTGTGTTTCGGCACCCTTAAATCTGTAGTGATGACGTTGTCAACGTTATGACGTATGCGAGGGAAGAAAAAACAGGCAGCAGCTCTCACAGCTGGAGGTCAGATGGCACTGTGAAATCGTCCAAATACCGATCTGAGCTGTGTCCCGCGTCAACACACTAATTTCAGTGAAAGCGGTCTGAGTGTCCTGGCGACCAGGGTGTACCCTGCCTTTCACCCTAAGACAGCTGGGATAGGCTCCAGCCCCCCTGTGACCCTGTGTGAGGACAAGCGGTAGATAATGGATGGATGATTTAAAAATCAGTGACTAGAGGGGCCCATGTCCCCTCCTTCACTCTGGATAAGAACATCCACTACATCTTTCCAACAAGGCAAATATCAAAACTCTGCAGGTGTTTTGAGTTAATTTACTGATTAGGATGTGACTTTTTTTTTTTATCCAATATTGAACATTTTCATCATATTCTAATTTTCTCAGACACTGAATTTTGGGTTTTCATTGGCCACATTTCCCAGTTACGATCATTCTTTAGAGACAAGAGCGCAGTAACGAAGGTCGTAGCTGAGAAGGGTCACTAAGATAGAGGTGTTTCGCAGCTGCGCTCTTAATGCCCTTCTTACGTTCCCTCTTAAGATCGGTCTTTGAGATGCTCTTAACAGAAGCTGATCACTTCCGGTGTGCTGAAACTAAATCAATGGATGTCAGGCAAATCGATCACCCACCATTTAATCAGCGCATGAGTCACACAGACGCTGCTATTTCCATTTGTATGATGAAAACAAGAGTAATGTTATTAGAATAGAGTATTATTTTCATACATACATATACATATATATACATACACGCGTGTGTATATACAGTATACACACGTGTGTGTATATATATATATATATATATATATATATATATATAACTATACACATATATACACACACACACACACATACATATATATACATACATATATATATATATATATATATACATATATACATACATATATATATATATATATATACATATATACGTATATGTGTGTGTATATATACAGTCATGGAAAAAATTATTAGACCACCCTTGTTTTCTTCAATTTCTTGTTAATTTTAATGCCTGGCTCAACTAAAGGTACATTTGTTTGGACAATTATAATGATAACAACAAAAATAGCTCATGACAGTTTAATTTAAGAACTAAGGATTATTCATTTTCCATGGTTTTCTTGATAATAACCAAAATTACTTAAATTCTTACATCAATAGCTATGGCATTGTACCGCCAAAAACACTACTTTTAAGCATTCCATGTTTTCTTTTCTGTTTGCTTTAAACACATGATACACACAAGAGTTAATACTTGATTGCATAACCATTGTTTTTGATGACTGCAGCCATGCGTCTTGGCATGCTCTCCACCAGCTTCTGACATTGTTCTGCTGTCACAGCAGCCCATTCCTGTTGGACAAATTCAAACAAATTTTCTTTGTTTTTGGGCTTGTGGTTCTCCATTTTGAGTTTGATGATTTTCCACAGGTTTTCAATTGGATTAAGATCTTGTGATTGAGCAGGACAAGGCATGGTGCTAATGTTGTGGTTCTCATTCCAGGCTTTAACTGACCTTGCCGTGTGGCAAGGGGCATTGTCTTGTTGGAAAATCCAGTCATTCGAGGCAGGAAAGAGTTTTCCAGCTGATGGAAGAAGACTGTTTTCAAGGGTAGTCCTGTACTTGACCTGGTTCATTCGGCCTTCACACAATTGCATTTGCCCTGTTCCACTCAGACTGAAACAACCCCAGATCATGACTGATCCACCCCCATGTTTTACTGTAGGGGCAAGACAGTCTGGGTTGTAAGCTTCTCAGGCTTCCTCCTAACCAGTAAGTTGGCTGGAGTGGGCATCAATTCAAAATTGGATTCATCACTGAAGAGAACCTTAGCCCAATCATCAACAGTCCAATCCTTGTGGTCTCGAGCAAAGAGTAACCGGGCCTTCCTCTGCCTTTCATTGATGAAGGGCTTCTTGCGTGCTCTGTGTGACTTCAAACCAGCTTCAACAAGTCGGTTTCGAACTGTCCTTGCCGAGCAAGTCACATTTCTCGACAGTGCCCACTCATTTTTAAGGTCCGTGGAGGTCTGACGACGATTCCTGACACAGGAACGGATGAGTGCACGGTCATCTCGTGGGGTAGAAAGACGTTTCCTGCCACGGCCAGGTAGCAATTTGGTAGTGCCATGTTCAGCTTGTTTTTTTTTTTGTTGGAATGAACGGCTGTCTTGGAGATCTTCAGTTTTTCGCTACCTGTCTCTCACTCATGCCAATTTCCAGCAGTGCCAAGATGGCTGCCTTTGTTGCTTCACATAATTCTTTTGTTTTAGGCATTATGTGAGAGCTGACAACTTCCGAGTTGTGCTACGGCTTGAATGTAAGCAGGAAACCACTCTAGGCCTTTGCATGTGCAGTGCTGCTTGTGACATGAAATGGCCTCTTATATACCCTGGGAATCAATTAAGCTTAAGAATGTCAAATAGGACATAAAGTATTATGTGACCAGCTGCATTTTTTGTTGTGTTCATTGTATTATACGTTTAGTGGTACCAGATATTAGAATGAACAAGAAATTGAAGAAAACAAGGGTGGTCTAATAATTTTTTCCATGACTGTATATATATATATATATATATACACACACACATATACGTACGTATATATATCTACATACATATATACATATATATATGTATATATATATATATATATATATATATATATATACACACATATACATATATATACACATATACATACATACATACATACATATATACAAACATATATATATATATGTATTCTATAAACCCTGTGTTTATGAGAATAACGTCTCTTTCTCTTTTCCTTTTCATCCATTTCACGTTACAAATTAATATTTTCACAGTGCTCCTTGGTGGATTATTTGTTTGCACAATCACAGGAGAAGCGAGAAGAAATAATCCAAAGCAGGAAAACAGGTAAAACTGTTGATTATGGAACCTTTTATTTGAAACAAAACCATTAAGAAAGCACATTTTGCTGGGTTTTAACAGTAGTCTCTTTTCCTTATTAAAATCCATTGTTGAAACATCAATAAAATACTTCACTGCATCAACTAAGAGCGCTAAATCCCAACAGGCACAACACTCGTCTGCCAGCTCAATCTGGACATCAACAAATCATAAAGAGAAAGCTAGGGTAATAGATAAAAAAAAGTGTATCACCAATGTGTTGAAATTAACATTAGAAAGTAAAAACAAAGTTCACAAGTTTATACAGTTATAAGACCCACTGATAAAGAGAGCAGGACAGCACCAGTTCACCTGTAAAACACCCTACAATGAGCAGAGGAGCCCTCCATGTGCTCTGGACCCTCCACAGGAAGTAAGCTTTGGAAACCACTGATTACAGGTTTCTCATCACAACTTACTAAAAATATTAATATTAACAAGTTTAAACTTACACAACCGTAACATAATTATCTGACACTCGTCCCACTGATATGATACAAAACATTTTACACACAGAGAGACACCTCAATCCTGATAAACTTTTCTCTGAGGGGCTGCCATAAAAACTGGATATCGAGTTGAGCTTTGCTTTTGACTCATGAGTGATTATATTTCGGGTGTCCATCATGGTGAGAGGTAGGCCAACGCCTGGAAGGACATCTGGCATCATGTAAGTCAGTCTTCATTTGTTCCACAGTGGCACCTCACCTCTACACAGCACTAAAAACTCAATGAGAGGTTCATGTGTGCCTTCAAAGGGCCTCCTCTACATCACAGAGATGAAGCACCACACCTCTGGATCACTATAGTATAGTCGTGCACAGGTTATCAGAATTCATTGTTTTCACTAACTGAGGGGCGTACAGTGTTTTAGCACCTGGCTAGATCCAGTCCTCAGCATTAAGTGAGGAGCCGTGGTCTACCACAGGTCCAGGTTTTCAGTCTTGGCGAATCCTGGGTTTTTCCTGATCTTCCAGTAGGTGTTGTTGTAGAGCCACACCTCTCTGCCAGCCTCGTCCACTGATTTCCTGCAATACAGGAGGAAAAGGTCACTGATGAGCAAGCTCCTTGGAAAAATACATTTTTGGAAAATGGTATGACTTGCTGTTGATGCGTTTTATAATTGCCACACAGGTGTATGCTAATGATAATGCTGCCACCAGCAGCAGAGACTCAAACAGTTAGCCTGGCTCTGTTCAGAAAGGTAAGCAAATCCTTCCAGCGGCTCTAAAAGCCACCACACTGCATCACATTCATTTGATGTAGCTTTCTCAACCAGCAGAGGGCAGCAGAGCTACTGCAAATTAATGACAAATGTTGGTTATTTACAAATGATTTTATATATGAATGTACTGTGTAAAAAACAACAATTCAGTCACCAGAATAAAATGTTGTCATTGTACATTTCTGCAAACTACGCATAACTTTAATTTACACTAAGAGGCATTAAAAAAAGTCAATGTAATATAAAATTGGATACAACTACTTTGAATACAAAAGAATGTTTTGTTTACTTCCACTCGTGGCTATTGAAACTATGGAGCCACATTTTTCAGCTCAAACAATAAATTAACGTGGCAGACGGTACCAATCCCTGTTTTTGCATGTGTGATTCGTTTGGACATTGTTTGAAAGCTTTCAGTGAGTTCTTTTGGTGATTTGAGCTCAACTGGTCAAGGCTTTAAAAACCCAGAGGAAAAATGCAAGCTGTCACAGACGGTCACCATGCCACGCTTAGCAGCAAACATGAGGGAGCAGACCATCGGTATGCTGAGATCCGGAATGACCGAAGCGAGGGTAGCCAGGCATTTTGGCGTCCACAGATGCACTATCTCACGCCTGCAGGCACGTTATGCACAGACATAATGTGCAGGTTATGGACTGGCCGCCTTATTCCCCGGATATGAATCCGATTGAACACCTTTGGGACAATCTGGATCGCCGTGTACGGCGTCGTATTCCACTGCCTGTGACGGTTGCTGATCTCCGTACTGCACTCTTGGAAGAGTGGGAAGTGATTCCAGTGGGCGAAATCAACGCGCTCATCATGTCTATGCCACGATGATCACACAAGATACTGACATTTGTAATCCATGTCCATTCATTTTTCTATTGTTGCTTTTGTTCATTCATGTTCAGTATCATATCAAGTGAAGTCACCCAATAAATTATGAAAATTAAATATAAAAAAAATACAATGTTGCGTTTTTTATGCCTCTTAGCATACATTTCTGAACCAAAACTACATCTCCTATCAACATGTCTATGTGCATCTTAACCACTTATGATACATTTGCCGTTTTGAAAACTGTATTCTCAGTTAGGTTTAAGCAACAAATCTGCTTAGCTTTTTTTTTTTTTTTAATACAACAACCACATACTCAATGTTGCTGACAATTCAACTTCTGACAGGATTTAATAATTTACTCATAAGATCTGAGCTGTTGGGATTAAGTCTCAGTGTCGGCTGCTTTTATTTAGATTTTTTCTTATATAAATCTTGATATATTGATAGTGTATGACTCCTCCTCACCTGAAGAACCTGGGGACGTGCTCCTCCCCTCTCTTGGCCATCTCCTTCCTCCTCTCTCTCTGCTTCTCCTCAACCTCGTCCTTCTTCTTATCTGCTTCTGCTACTTTCCCCTCTTCCAGGAGCCTGATGCAAAGGAGAGGGCCACATATTTAACAGCTGGTAAAATATGGCAGACAGTGCAGGAACTGTGGTTAAAAAATCAAGTTTGCACCTCTGGTCTGGTCTGAAGCGAGTGTCTGTAGGTGGGAGGACTGCCTCCAGCTCAGGAGTTAGTTCATTTAGTTCTCTGGCGAAACGTGAGAAGCCGTAGAACTGGGCATAGTCGTCAGGCTGCACATCTGTACAGAAAATTACATCATACAGTACACATCAAAACTGGGGACATTCACAACCTGCAAAAATGTGAACATTCTTTGGAAATCTAAGACACTGCTAACGCAATATGACACGAGCAAGGCTCCCATGTATCCTGGAAAACTTGGAAAATTATTGACAAATTTTTCAGTCATAAAAAACATGGAAAATGTGAACAAAGGTCAAATGTCTTGGAAACAGTTAAGATATCCTGGAAAATTATTTATGCAAATGGCTTAAAAGTAACTTCTAACATTTGCATTTGCTCACAAGGCACGGGGAGGATAAATAATGTGTTCCATGACTGGACAATTGGTGTTTTTCCAGTTTTTCTAGGACACCTGACTATAGATGGATTAGTCAAGCCTTCATGAACTGGAGAGTTTCACTACTCACTGGGCTTCCAGAGGCACTTGGGTGTGGGCAGGGTGTCGCAGAAAATGCCCTCATGCCAGAGGCCTCCGAAACGATGGACCACCTGTCCGGCCCGGTCCAGAACCACACCCTGCACCTCGTTCTTACTGTTGTCTGAGCTCCAGTAGCGAGACTGGAAGATGGGGAGGAAAGAGTTGATTAGACGCTTAAATGGGAGGCGAGCACAAGTAGAAACCATGTGTGTGTCCTGACCTTGACAAAGGTGATCTTGCAGGTGCAGACGTCGCTCTTTGTGTTTTTGATGACCACTTCACCGTAGTGCTCCAACCAGCGCTCCTGACTCAGCACGTTATGGATACAAGTCACTGCCTTGTTCCACTCATAGTGATCGCCGTACCTGCACGCACGCACACACACACACAAACGTTACAATACAACACTTTGGTGCAAGTCTTCAGACTTGCTTTTAAGGTTTAAAGAGTTTACAGTTGGGCGTGCACCATGTCAGATGGAAGAGTGTGGTATTGGGCAGCTCACAGTGCGTACTGAGTGGATATGGTTAGGAGGTATGTTGACACTGCAGATTTACAACTGGATGCACCTAAGCATCGACAAAACCTACAGGGCTGGGATTTTTTTCACTAAATTCTTAGAGGTACACCATTTCAGATCATAGATTAGCTGGTTTTGCTTCTCCATGTTGGGTGTAGTTTTAAACATATTTAGGATAGACTATCTCATGAAATGCGTTTTCTTCATTGCTCTGATTACTGCAACGTGATCCACTGACTGCAGAGTAAGCTTGGTTAGGTACATTGTGTTCAGTACTGTGTGAGCAGTACTGGAATCAGTAGTTTACACTGCTGTTGTACATCTTGTGTGGCTGACTGGTGCTAAATGAAGCACTGGCTTACCTGGGCAGGGCCACATTGACCAGTCCAAAAGAGAGGATCTCCACTGACTTCCCCCAGAACTTGTTCTTCCATCTCTGATCTGAGACAGAGAGGCAAAGAGAGCATTAGTCACACAGTCACACAGGAGGATCCAGCATTCATCTCTTATCACACACATCCTACCTTGCCAGAAAGTGAAGTTCTCAGACTCTGCGTGGCAGGCAGAGATGGGTGGGTGATGGCTGACCTGAAAGAACATGTAAGGCAGCATTACAGTACCTTCTAAACAAGTCTGATATTGAGGTGTGGTCAGTGTGTTTCTACATATCCTTCTCTGCTGGTTACCTGCTCACTGAGGTAGCGGAAACCTCTGTCCTCTCTGTGATTCTCGTATGTTTCTCCCAGAACAGGGTTGAAGGGTTTATACCGATTCCTCCAGGACGCCCAGGCATATCCAGAGATGGAGAAAGCTGCCACGTACACCTGGGAACATGCAGATTCATCTTTTCGATTTATTACTGAACTCAGCTGCATCTCAGCTTCAGCTGGTTAGGACTCCGAGGCGACCAAACTCACCATTCTCTCAAAGGGATCATCTGTATGGTTGGCGATGTCCAGCAGCTCAGAGTACTCCAGCTCTTCACACACTCTCTGCATTAAACACAGCGGCTCATTGAGAGCAACTGGCATGGAGACTCTGGACAGGTCCTTGCCGATGTTGTTGTACAGGATGGTCATGATGCCAATGTGGCTGTTGTCTGTCCCTGGTGCAGGGAGGACGGTTCGGTGACCTGGATCACAGCAAGACAAATCAATACAAGTAAAGGACTGAAAACATCCAACAGGACACCAAATACACAATATGAAAATCATAACAAGGTCTGTACTGAGCTGCTTTTAAAAGATGACCAGTGTCAATAGGTCTGCGGATCCAGTGAAAGATGGTCCCATAATTAAAGAGGTACAACCTCGACCCCCTGGTCAGTTTTAGCTGCATCTGTTTCTAGCATCAAGTGCAGAGTGCATACATCCTGTAGTGTTTAGGACCATTTATAATTATTACAGAAAATTCTCATAAAGAAGCATGGAACCAAGACAACAAACTACGAGATGAATTGTGACTATAAAACACATGATTTGGAGCATAAAATATTCAAATTACAGCCTTGCACTTGTCTCCACCAACCACTCAAGTTGCAGTTTACATCCATGTCTGTCCAAAATCTGAATATCCATCCATCCATCCATCCATCCATTATCTACCGCTTATCCTCATAGGGTCGCGGGGGGGCTGGAGCCTATCCCAGCTGTCTTAGGGCGGAAGGCAGGGTACACCCTGGACAAGTCGCCACCTCATCGCAGGGCACATAGAGACAGACAACCATTCACACTCACATTCACACCTACGGTCAATTTAAATTAGCCAATTAACCTAATCCCCATGCATGTTTTTGGATGGTGGGAGGAAGCCGGAGTCAAAATCTGAATATAACAATTGGAATTCTAGTGTTTGGTGACCTCAAGATGCACATTTTTGGCCATAACTAAACTCAGAAATCTATCTGAAAACATAATGCCTCCAGCCATGAGAGTCAGCCTTTCTTCTTGCCTCAAAGGTTTTCAGAAACACATTTTTGGCTGAACTTTCAGGTATGCCTCTGCTGCCATCTAGTGCTACTGATGGCATTTACAAGAATTGACCACACCCAAACCAATCAGAGCCAAGGAGTCAGACTGTTTTGTTTGTACTCGAGGGCAGCCTGCTTGGCAAATTCAGATCCACATTTGCACCATAAGACAAAGCTTACATTTCCTGCCAACAGACACCCCCGCCCTGCGAACAGGACCCCCCCCGGAGTGCCAACATCATAATGGCACAATAAAGTTTTCATTTTCAGAAAATTTAAAAATACTGTAACCATACAGATGTCACTAGGGACAGAGGGACAATTCTTCAGATTCATAGAGACACTGACGTGTCCCCCCACTTCCCAGCATAAGGGGATAAACATGGCCGGTAAAACAAAAGTTACGAATGTAACTACGGCTCTATGAATCCCGAATGTCAGCAGGGATGAAATAGAACAGAGGATTAAAATCACTGCAGCACAGGGGCAGTCCTAGCCTATTTGGTGCCCTGTGTGGCAAGATACTCCCCGCAAATCGGGTAGAAAATCGATTGGTGAAAATTTTGTCAATGCCTGATGGGCATAATGCTGCCCCCTCCAAGATGCCACCCTGGGAGATGGCCCATTTCCCCATATCAAAAACCGAAATTTCTATGCTCTAAGTCAGTTTATATATATTTAATTGAAATCAGAACCCCCATGAAGACGGAAAGTTGGATTAATATCACCAACCAGACATAGAATTCATGCTTAAAAAAAAACAAACATGCTATCTGCTATTGACGTAAACAGTAGCTACATGTTTTGTTGTACATCTCTAAGGCTGGAAGAGATTACAGCCTGAGAGCACTATAATCCGACGTCAAGTGAACACACCATAAGGCAAACTCACTCCTCAGTGTACTAAAGAGGAACTGGTAGCAGCCTGTTGATCATAATAATAATAATAATAATAAGACTAAGAAGAATAATAATTAAAGGCCAGATTACACACAACACCCAATTCAAAAATCCCAGTTGTGCCCCTACCCCAAACATTACATACATATTGCATAAAAAAAAAAAAAAAAACATTCTATTGCTAGATTAAACAAAAAAAAAAAAAAAAAAAAAAAAAAAAAAAAGAACACATCAGCATTAACTGTTTATTCAGGTCCAAATGCTCTGTAATTATGGTTATGGGGGCCTGTGAAGTGACGGTCCTGTAAGAACCCCAGAGAGGGACCACACTCATTCCAGCTCAGGCATCCCCCCTCCCAAAGCGAAGCCAAGGGCAAACATTGCATTTATAATGTACAGTAAGTGAGACAGCACAGCGGCGGTGTTACCAGTATTGGTGGGCACAGGGCCGGGTCGGTCAGGAGCGTTGCTCAGGCTGGCTCGGTACTTGAGGGTGGCAGTGGCTGAGGAGGACAGAGATCAGTCAGTTCATGTTGGGAGTGGAGGCTGGGCAGACTGGGTGGACTGCTGCTGGACTCACCATGTCCTTCTTCAGGCTCTGAGTTGCTGGTGGTGGTGATGTCACTGAGGCCTGACTCGTCCGAAGCCTCTGCCTCTGACGAGCTCTCGCAAATGATCACCTCACTGGCGTCAAAATACTCTGCCATGGAGTCTGCCACTGAGGGGGCGCGGTGACTGTGACGACTTATAGATGGCGTCCTCTGTGACGGAGAGCAGAGAAATACATTTTCAGGGTTCTTGCACCATTTTAAAAGTCAAATGTAATATTTTTAAGACTTTTTGACTCATTGAGTGCCAGCTCTTTTATAAAACATAAAGTGCCTTGTGCCAGCATTTTTTTGCCCATTTTGAGTCATATTTCCAGACCTACAGAATATTTTGTAATATGACTCTGAAAACGCTGAATTAGGGGTGGTGATATATAAAATTTATATATATGTGTATATATATACGTGTATATATATACATATATATATATACACGTATATATATACACACACACACATATATATATATATATATATATATATATATATATATATATATATATATACATATACACGTATATATATATATATATATATAAAAAAAACACAATATACTTTGGTATGTAAATTACAGCATAATGGTCTTAAAGGTTACCATAGCACATGGTAAAATCATTCAAGCAGGACGTTTTTTAAACTATTAAATAACATAAAAGTCAACAATATTGTTAAACAAATGGCTATATTTAACACAAACAGTGCAGCAACACACAGAGTAGAACATATGATAGGTTGACCAAACGTCCTCTTTTGACATCCCGTCCAGGGTCTCCGCTGCCGAAATAACACCTTGACGGAGAAATATGTCAATGGCAATCAAGAGTTAAGACTTCAACAAATATAATTTACAAGCCAAAAATGTCAAAACAATTTCTTTGGTAGAGAATAGTCAATTTATCGTACTAATATGAAGTTTTTGAGGCCGATGCCGATATTATTTAGTGGAGGAAAAAAAAAAAAAAAAATTAATCCAATAACCGCCATTTAAGCCCTTTAACACTTGCAACAACAAATTAAATTGAAGACTTAACTTTTGAACTCCAACTTACAGTAAATTTAAGACAATTCAAGACCTTAAATACACGGATTTTAATTTAAGATATTTTAAGACTTTTTAAGGAACCATGGGAACCCTGAAGTTTGTAAAAAGTAAGATGAGGAGGCCAAGACATACCTGAGCCACACCTAGCTGATGACAACAAGACTATCGCCACGAAATCACAATGCGCCCTGCTGTGATGGCTTCCAGGAGGATTTTACCCAGCTTGGAACAAATTTCATATGCAGACTAATATGAGCAACGATAATGAATTTCTGTCTGTCGCACAAACAACGCAGTACACACCTGGTCAGGACGGACGGTGCAGAAGGATTCCTCAGTAGAGTCAGAGGAGAGGGAAAGCGAATGGACTTTGGTCAGACGGGACTGTATGTCAAGCTGAACACATGCATGGACATGACAGACACATAGACAGACCAGGCATGCAAGACACACGAAGAGGAAAAGCAGAAGATTAAAAAAAAAAAAAAAAACGGTCAGGATGTCATACTACAGAGCCTTGATCAATGTGTCGCTCTGCTTTCCAACTGCATCTACAACTATATGGATTGAAATGGATGTCTATGTCACAGTAATTATTAGGGTCCGAGCGGACTGGAACAGGTCCGCAAGGGACCTATTGAAACTGTAATTAGGCTTGTAATCTGTTCGGTTTGGCACACTGCTGTACCAAAATAGTGCAGATGGTTAGACGTTATTCGATATTACATCCGAGAATGTTTGGGCCTTAACTCAGACTGAACAGCAGCTCATTCATTCATTCATTCATGCTACACAGCTGCTTTTCTGCTTAAAAACATTTCTGATGTCAAACTGGAAGAGTGAGTTTGAAGAAAAAGACTGGAGGAAATTGGAATATTAATGTTTAGTATACATTTAGTTGAAATAATATTTTACTTATTTATTTTATATTTGATTTATAGCAGCAGGATAATATTGTTTCTATTTTTCTATATTCTATTCTCTAAAACAATTGGTTGAAAATTCAATTCAAAACCGAAAATGTACCGAACCGAACATTGTCTACCGTTACAGGCCTGGGAATTATTTTTTTGACATCTATACCTGGACTGATTTTTGCTGACCTTACATTGCCACCAACATTTTAGCCATCATGATGCCAGAACAAACAGCAGGGTTTATCCTGCTGTTATGAGACTTTGACATTGTGTTTAAAAAAAAAAAAAAAAAAAAAAAAAGTAATTTTTTGGAACAGAAATTCAACTTTACATTTCAATTTAAATGTCTAACTTTTAAGGATAAGGTTGTTCTTTTTAAGGGATTTATTATGTTATATTATCATTATAATTACTGTTCATCATAACTGTTATTGTTATCTGAGATAGCCATCATCAAGGCTCCTGAGGAGTTATCATAATACAGTTTCCACAGGCTGAGCAGCACTAATCATGGAGGCAGTGTTTAGTCCTGCTCTCCTCTCACTACAACAGAGTATTCAGTTTGTTCCTTGTGTTGCTCACAGCAGAAACGCAGAGCGACACCCAACAGCCCAACACAAATTCACCACAGTCCCATTGGTTGAAACAGATGAGTCACATGGAGAGAAAACCAGCAGCCAGCTCAGAGGAAATCTCATGCAAAAGGTTGACAGAGAGCGCCGTCAGCTTGACAGCAGGAATTAATGAGCCACTCGACTGACCAGTTTGGTTTCAGTGTGTGGCAACCATGCTGTTTTATTTGTGAGTGCCGAAGTGGGGAGAGGAGGATTTGAGGTGTGTGCGTGTGATGTGCCCATCCTGCCTAGAAACAGCCCAAACCTGCTCAGCAGTTTCACACAGCACCTCACCAGCAGGGCTGGGCCTCCATTGTCTTTTTTTTGCAGGGTGATACTAATATTTAGTGCAAATACTCGGTGCTGTAACACTGGGACTCCAGAGATTTAAAGACACTATTAATCATGTCAGCCAGAGTGTGGATTTTGTGTGATGATGGTTGTACGTAGCCAGAGGCTCAGTGCGTTACCTCAGACAGAGTGTTGCACAGCGTAGCCAGCTGCTGTGATGTGTTCTCCCTCAGGTCTGGGGCGGTCCAGGCCTGCCTCAGTCGCTCCCTCTCCAGGGTCAAAACCTCATGGATGGACTTGAGAGACAAATGGACTGTAACACAAAACAAATCAAATTTGTGTGACAATGATCTCGTTGCACTCGCTGAATTAAAACAGCTGTCAGTGTGATAGACGCACCCCTCTGAGAAGCAGCGCATATGTCCTGGTGTAGCTTCTTGGCCTCAGGTGAGGTAACCTGAGGGTTGGACAGCTGAGAGTAGACGTAGTCAGGGATGGACTGAACCGACGCTCCCAAACTGGAACTGCCGTAGGTGCTAAGGTGGCTGGAGGTGAACTGGAGAAAGTGAGATGGAGAGAAGAGGAATGGGATGAAATCTGAGATATTCTACTTCATGGATCAAAATAAAAATTAATATAAGGAGTAAAAATAAGTCATACAATTCCGCCCATGGCTTCGACACGGGACAGAGTCCTGGAGTGTCCAAACTGTCTGGAAACCTTCTTCTTGGGTTTCTCCAGGGAGAGATTCTAAAACAGAGACAGCTTCTCTTTAAAAACACTTTTTAAACAGAATTTATCCACTGACATGCATCTACTTTAAGTAAAGTATACAAATATTTTCCATGTCTGGTAGTGACATCAAATCAACACTTTCAAAGTATTAAACTAAATAAACACAAGCTAAATTGTCTCAGGGCACTACTTTATTCCAGTGAAATATGGTGAAGTATCACACCTGCATGCTGATTCTCATCTCGAGGTCTGTGTTGGTGATCGGCAGGCCACCCTCCAGCCAGTGGAGACGCTGGATGAGCTGGGCCAGTTCAGTCAGCTCTGCCTGACAGCGAGCCAGGTCTGACAGACAGACAGACAGACAGACAAAGATCAGTGTTATGATTAAGAGAACTTGAATAAAGGTTTTTGCATTTGCAAAACCATGTTTCTTCTTTTGTATTTAAATCTATGTCACTGCTGAATATGATGAATTGGGGTAAAATTCTTCGCCACAGCAGTGTAGAGAAATTAGAGTAATAAAGACACAAGACACATCAGTGATGAAATAATAGAATAAGTCATAATAATAGTAAAAATATTTACAATAATATTCTAATTATTAACATATACATTTTTTTAATTGCAAATGAATGATAATTAAACACAATTATTAGATAAATAAAATCTATATTTACTCTTTGAAATGTGAATCTGACCTGCAGAAATAGACATGAATTAAAAATAAAAATAAAAAAAAGTTCAAAAAAAAAAAAAAAAGGTAATGACAAATATGATTGTCAGTGTGTGTAGTCTTGCAGTGTTTCTCACCGTTGGTGGTTGAGTCAATGTCTTGGGTCTGCTGCAGCCACGCTGACACCTTGCTGGTCACCCCCGGGTTAGAGGTGACAGCAGAGGGGGGGCTCATCATCTCTGGATGGTACACTGATGCTAAGCTAGCATAGTGAGCAGGCTGGTCAAACAGATCACATAATCACGACTGAAGCATGTGACAGAAAGATGACACTCATTTCCTCTGTGCTTAAACAACTGTCGCTGTGGGCAACTGTAAATAATACTGGAGTGGTTTGTTGACTGATTGATTGATTGATGCAAAGAGTTTGCTGACAACTTATTGACAAATGTGACAGGGTGGTTGCACCATTTTAAAAGTCAAATTTAATACTTTTTAAGGCCTTTTTCAAATATAATTTAAAAGCCAAAAATGTCATAACAATTTCTTTGGTAGAAAATAGTCAATTTATTGTAGGGCCTGATCCATATGGAGTTTTTGAGGATTAATCTCCGATAATTTTTTATGATTTTGTTCAAGCCACTTGCAACAACAACTAAATTGAAGGCATAACACTTAACTTTTTTTCTACAACTTAAATTTCAAAACTTTCAAGAACAAAGAAGTGAACTTTGGCAGCAAAATTTCTGAATGCAGTGTTTTCCTACTGGCATTAAACACACCATCTAAAAATTTAATACCTACAGCAAATTGATAGTAAATATAGAACAATTTAAGACAATAATTACCCAGATTTTAACCCTGTGTGAGATCTCCATCGCATATAACCTTAACTGGGAACTCAATTTGAACAATTTTAAGGTTAAGCAATAGTAGAGTGACTGATCAATAACTGAAACTGAATTAAAAGTCTAGCACTGACTTTGTAAAAACATAAGAGTGCGGAGCTGATTCCTATACAATCAATCACCTCCCACAATCATTTGGGCTTTGTGGTTGTTACCAAAAAACAACCCAATCAGGGGGAAATCTCTTAAGATGATAGCAGTTAAAAAAAAAAAAAAAAAACTATGAATCTCAACTGACCGTTGCTCTGTTCGTCTGGGCAAGAGTGGCCATAGATGGCAAGGAGAGAGCGTGAAGGACACCATGATGTACGCTCATGGCCTCGTTTTTCCTAAATACACGATGGGCACACAGCTTGGTCAACCAGATGTAGAAGATGTCATGGCTCTTTGCCTAAAGACAGGAAAGGAGAGGGGTAAAATAAAATCAATTAATAGTAATAAATTTAAAAAGACACACAGGACAAGGGAAGAACAAAGAGGAGTAGGCTAAAGAAGATCCAAATGTCTGGTTGGAAAATTCACTTGGACCTTCTACATTTTACTGAAAATGGATTATGATTTATTATGAATTATCATTTTCTATTAAATTTGGTTTAGCAGATGTGGTTTATGTTGTTGTTAATCATGCTGCTGCGACCTCAGAGGTCCTGACATCTTTCTGAACTGTGCAGGTTACCTTGAGGTGGTAAAGGTTGTCTCCAGCATCCAGGTCAATGCCTTTGGTCTTCTTGTTGATGGACATGACAGCCAGGCTGACGTCTAGAGACCCATGGAGCTTTCCTCTCTGGATCTAAAATATAAAATCAGAAAATTCAAACAGACTACTGGAGCCAACAGGATGAACCCAGCAGAGATCATAGCTGTGGCATCATCACAGCGTAGTGTTGGCAGCTGCATTTTTTATTCAACACTTACATCTTGCTGCGTCTTTGAGTACTTGAGAATTCCCTTCTCCAACAGGAAGTATCTCTGAGAAAGGACCAACCACAGAAAAGTGTTTGAAAAACAAAAAGCTGATGGAAAAATAATATTGGTTCAATTGTGCGCTATATTTAGAATATTTTCTCTTGCCATAAGAGAGGCGGAGAAGGTAAAACTGGAACACATATTGTAATTATTGTCTATTTTTCACAGCGAACTGATTTGAAAAATGTAGGGGTGAATACATCTTGTCCTCAGCGGATCATTGGCGGATCATCGCTTTGACACACAAACACCAGAACTACCCCATTAATAATAGCTCTCTGGATCAACAATAATTTGGTACAATAACTTTGAAGACCTGCATGTGGGTGCCATGCTAACCTTGTGCCAGCCTTTCAGCGGGTACTTCCTCTTCTTCATCAAGTAGCCCTCACAGATCCCAGGGATGCTGAGGTCCAGAGAGGAGGCGGGAACTGAATACTTATCAAGCTGCTGCAAGTCATCCATCACCTCCCAATGACGAGACTGACACAGACAGAAGAGACAAACGAGTCATTATCAGATTATTCACAATGTTTTTGTCATTTGAACATTATCTAACCTTCAGCAAGAATATTTTCCATTGAATTGCAGAGAACATGAAGTCTCTCCAGTTATTGAATAAACATATCATGCCCGCTGTTGTCACAATGGTCCACTGGCAGAGATGGATTTTAACATAACATTTTCAACCATCCAATTTTAACAGACTTGGATGATGCTGGATGGATGCGGAATGACGCCGACGTCTCGACGTCCGACAGCTAGAATCTCGCGATTCCAGCAGCAGAGTATTGATGGGCAACAGTCAGCTGAATTCATGCTCCCCGACAAAAATAGAAGCTCTGTCGATTTGTTTCGGCAGGCATTGGCACCGTTCCGCATTCAGTGGACTTTGACACATTCATTTGAATGGAAACGTATCGGATCCGACAAAACGTCGGCGTCGTTCCGCATCCGGTGGAAATTAGGGGTGAGCCATTCCTGAAAATATGTCCAACCAGGGAAAATGTGACCTGTTACAAAAGTTGCAAAACAACGTACCTCTACAATGCAAACTGTCACATGAACATAAGCATTATCTCATCAGCCCATCATATCAGATGGTCTCTTCAGGTCTGGCAGATGCTGCTATTCCATTTTTAAGCCTTTATCAGCCGATACCGACAGAAAGAGCACAGTATAGTGACGCTCTGCACTTGTGGGTCTTGTTACCTGTTTGGAGTGCTTCGAGGAGCCAGTGCTGCTACTCCTCGAGTGGGTGGGTATGAAGGCGCTGGCTGGGGATTTGTCGAGGCCACTAATCACTGACTGGCTGCTGCTCAGTGGTGGTGGACACACCTGAGGGTCCATTGATGGGAAGTGATGAGGGAAGCGTAGCATGGAGTGAACGGCCTTTCAGGAGAGGATGTGTCTCATGGCAAAGAACACGGACACTGAGGAAGACAGCAATAAACCAATCGTGAGGATGCTGAGACATTAAATGAAAGAAGTTCAAACAAATGTCACCTTGTTGCTGAAGTTATTATGAGCCATTAAGAGTCTTTTGTCCTGTTGTCTTACCCTGTTGTTCATGACGTAAGAATGCATTCATTAAATATGAGGGTGTTTATTAGTCCTTTTATAATTTCTTTAAGATATAAGGCACATCAAACAGGTCAGGTTATATAACATAGTGAAGCAAAAGCTTTCACCTTACACCAGTGGTGATATAGCAAGTCTGCACAGCAGCCAACGAACCACATAATTAGAGTGAAACAAAACAAAAAAAAAAAAGCATGGGCCGACCGAATGTCCAGTAGTCCCTGTCTCTCCCCCACCACTGGACTGGACTCGTCTCATTCAGCAAATGAAAACAAACGGAAAGAGGAAGTGCTCCATGGTGAAACAGTTTGGACAAGTCGGACCAGATTGTGTTGGGCTGGGCTGGCAGCCATTATCACATGATGAACTCTAACTCTTAATGGATAATTAGACCTGAAGATCTGAGTTATATTCATTTCTATAAATACTTCATTAACCTTACCACACCATCATTTACATAAAGTGTAATCACTGTGTACAGTACATATATACATATGTACATATATACACACACACACACTATACTAAAATGTCCTGTACACTGATAGAAGCTTTGACCATATCACCCACAAGTGCTCAAATACAGCAAGTAGTTATACATTCATCCATAATGTGGCAACAACAGAAAAGCCTTATTAATATAATGATAAATTAAACACACCTGGGTTGTCCTGATGACTAACAAGCTGCTCCAAAGAAAACTTTAAATTCCACCACAGAATAACTGGAGAGCTGCAAGAATTGTCCTCAAAGTTCCTGTTTAAGAGAAAAGAGAGAAAAAAAAAATCACTCCTGGGAACAGTCCTTCAGCAATGAACTCCTCTGAAAACCAGTGTCACACTATGTCCCAGCTGACTAATGCTGCACTGGTCTGACTGGTGCATATCAGTGGCAGCAGGTATCTGGGCGGGGCTGAAAGCAGCGCGACACGCTACCTGACCCAACAGGCCTGCCAGCTCTGTGGAGACGTACCCTGACACTGTGAGAGACCAGCCCTCTGGAGAGCCATCCACCCATCCATCCTGGACACTACAGGCACTCACTAACACCTCCTCAGATAGAAGTGCTATTACAAGACAGGACAGGCCGTGGCTAGCTGGTTAGCATACTCGTATCCTTATCTTTTTTTAATGTGCTTACTTCATGGACGTTTCTGATAGGTTTGCGTCGAGCAAGCAAACAAACAAGACTGGTATGCCAGGTATTTCCATTGTTGTGGTGCGGGTGGAGGAGAATGTGTGCTCTGCATGCTGCCATTAACATCAAAGATCCAAGAAAGCGCTCTATGGATGTTGAGTGTCATCTTTCCTTGTAGAATGTCCATAAATGACACCTGCTACATTTATTAAGCTTTGCTTGCTGTCTTGGGGTGGAATCTCTTGGCACCTCACGTTTTGTTTCTGAACCGATTATCGATGCATCTCAAGGCAACAATTTTTTTATGTGTATTTCCATGCATGATTTTCAAAAATACATCGAAATAAATCTGAGCTTGTGACTCAGTTTGCTCACATAATTTTGTGATGTTCATTAACTCTGAGTGCAAGCCATTTTACAGAACAGAAAGTACCGTGTGCCAGTGTTTTTGGCCATTTTTTGAGTCAAATTTCAAGTACTTTTTTTAGTTTCAAGTACCAGTATTTTGTACTATGACTTATCAAGTTCAGAATAGCTGAAAAAGTTTGTTTGTATCTTGTTCTGTTCTTGTTTGATCATAGATAGAGAAGAGGCCACTTTCACTAAAATCACCACTTTTTGTCCAGAATCCGTCCATTTTGATCCCTAATTGCTATCTTCTCCACTTCCTGCTTTGATTTCCGTGGCGTATACCATTTCTTCATGTCCCGACTACAACTCCCAAAATTACTCACAGGCCGCCACGATCACCTGATGCCGAAAAAAAACCACTTTGACTGCGAAATACTGTACGTCAATAGTACTCAAAGAGTACTATGGAAGCTTTTTTTTTTTCTTCCTTTTTTCAAATATTGCAAAGGATTTAGTTTCCTCACCTGTGTTCGGTGGCAGCTGTACCACCTCCTGTTCAATTGTCCTCTGGCTGCCATCAGGGACAGGGTGCTTTTCTCCCAAATTCGGGTGGCAACATGTGGTTTCGTGGATTTGTAGTGTTATCAAAGTATTTAAATTGTTCCTCAGCTTTTCAAGAAGCAGGTGCAGGTTGTAAACTTTTTTTTTTTTTTTAACTTGCCATCAGAGCTGAATCTTTGGAAACAACTCACACATACCTCCACTAAACAGTTCAGGTTTATGGAGCAAGAAAAAAAAAAAAAAAAAAAAAGCCAAAACATTCCCCGCATGCTTTGCAGTACATGCCACGGTGTGATTACATCTTGGTTACCGGCTGATTGTATGAAACATTCCTAACAAAGTGATAACAAGTATTGTTGTTACTGTACGCCCATTTGAGAGATACCATTTACAGAAATGACATGGCCTCCTTTCCTCTGTCTCTTTTGTTGTGTGAATCCATGACACATGCTCCTTTTACTAAAGATATAAATCTGCCATAATTATACGCATAATCATACGAAAGAAAACTGGTTGAAGCTTAATTAATGATAAATTCGTGCTGTTGAAATTAGCGCATGTCAACCCTACTTGGACAAACTGCCCGAAATGTGTTGCCAGAGACGTGCCAGTCTTGACAGCTGGTAGTGTTACCAGTCTCTGGCAATGCATTTCAGGTAGTTTGTCCGAGTAGGGTTACCGTCACGCATGTTAACACTGCGATGTTAACATGTCCTTACCAGGATAGTACCACAGTGATATAGGTCACTCCTCCATTGGTCAAAATGTGACCAGAGACTTGTTCTCGGGATTTCATTAACATCTTTGATCAAGAGTTTCAACATCACACATCAGTGTGACCTTAAGTACTGATATCTGGATTAAATCACTTTAATCTATTTTAATGGATTTCTCTTTAAATTGTTTATAATTGATTCATAAAATCCAAAAATCTATCTTTTAAATTGAGTATATTTTTTCTTTCATTGGACGAGTGAAGAAGCCTGGCTAGTCTTGCATGACGACAATGCAGCCCCGCTAATCAGTGCAGAAATACAATACCAAAAAAAAAAACAAACCAGAAACACGATAGTAAACATCGCCAGTAACCGTGCTGGCATGGCGCTTTTATTCTGAAAGGACTTACACATCTGTGCAGTCAGAGCGAAGTTACTGTTAGCTTGTGGCTACATATTAAATCCCTGATCATAATGCCACATACAATCAACACACACAGTAACAGTAACGTGGCACATTTTAACGGGAGGTGTCTTCCCTGATCGTGATTGGATCGCCTTCGGAACTTGCGAGAGACTGACGGTGACTGAGCAGCCAGCACAAGCCATGCTGGCTAATTAGCCGCAAAAAAAAAAAGATCGAAGCCTCGGATTTTATTTTTTTTATTTGAATCTCGTACCATTGATCGAAGATTCATATTTTTGGGTCAGCCCTAGTAGCTGCTTTATTTACATTGTCTGCCTCGGAATTTATTTTACATTTGTTTTTGTGTTGTGTCAGGTGGTCATGTTTGAATAAAAGTACGATTCATGTAATTCTTAAAGTAAACAATTTTTAATAATGTATCAGGCCAAATGGTTCCTGTTAAATTTATAGCATTATTTTAACTGAAATATCCCTAACTGAATCAATAACAAATTGGATTGAATCTTGAATTGAATTGGGACCTTGTAATATCGCATTGAATCAATCTGGAAAATCTGAATCGACACCCAGTCCTCCTCCACTGTCACTCACGTACAACATGCCCTAGGGGTCCTCCGTATGATGTCACAGCCCAGGTCTGACACTTGTATGCTGAGGACAGAGGAAGAATTTTGGAACAACCATGAGTGCTATGTTGTCTGACCAGTACACCAGACAGAGATCGAGCCCTCAGAGCATAATAGTAGCATCCAGCAACAACTCTAGTCTTGCCTGGAGCAAGGAACAAGGCCATGTGCCAGGTACACAAGTCAAACCCTGAATTCTGAATCAATGAGTTGCTGGGTCAATAAAATAACAGAAAATGGAAAAAGTGTGAATAAGTGTTTCCCCAAAGCTCCAGATGACATCCTCAAATGTCTTATTTTGTCCACAACTCAAATTCATTCAGTTTACTGTCAGGAAAAGATGTTTTTCAGGAAAAGAAAACAAAAAGAAAAGATGTTGGAATCAGAGAATCTGAAATTCCTCTGTTTAAAAAAAAAAAAAAAAAAACTCCTGTTGAGTTAATAAGTAGTTGGAAGTAAATTGTTGTTGACATAATGGTCCTTGAATTTCTTGAAATTTTTTGCACAAATCTAGGGAAGGGCACAGAAAAAAAAAAATAAATAAATAAATAAATCTGCTGCTGTGAAGGTCCCAATGAGCCCAGTGGCCTCCATCATCTAAATGAAGAAGTTCAGAATCACCAGGACTCCACCTAGAGTTGGACGACCATCTAAACTGAGTGATCGGGGGAAGGACTCTAGTCAGGGAGGTGACTAAGAACCTGATGGTCGCCTTCCGCCCTAAGACAGCTGGGATAGGCTCCAGCCCCCCCGCGACCCTATGAGGATAAGCAGTAGATAATGGATGGATGGGTTTCTGAAAGAAGTCAGCATATTAGTGATAAGTTTTCATACAATTCATTTCAATTTTATGATCACAGTGAGCTACAGAACGAGATGCTGATTGAAGCTCAGCTCAGATGCTCGGTGTTTTTCTGTTGATGCCAGTAGGAAGTAGCAGTCAGTGCCATAGTAGGTCGGCTCCCTCCAAACCACGGGAATTCCAGACTTCAGACTAGAGGTGGACTCATATTTGCTATTTTTTTAATTAATCGGCACAGTATGGACATGCTAGTTTAGCCGCTACCAAAACAACTAGTCAGTCACTGCGTATTTCATTTCAATAATTAAAGATACAAACTTCATAGTAAATAAAGCCACGGCCCACTGCTTTATGCTGTACTCATGCGTGTCGATGATGTTTTAATGGTTAGGGGACCTGGCGTTTGTGTGTACCCATCATGGTGCATTCACTGTGTACATTAATGTTGGAATTTCCATGCTTCAGGTCAGAATTTAAATCAGAACCCCATTAAGTCAGATTTCCACCTCAGAAAGTCAGATTAACCAGACATAGAATTCATGCTATTTGCTACTGATGTAAACAGTAGCTACATGTTTTGTTGTAAGGCTGGAAGAGCTGGGAGCACTAAACTTTGAAGTTAAGCTGATCTGAACTCCCAGTTCTGACTACCAGTGAACATACCATAAGGCAGACTCTCACTCCACAGGGTCCTAAAGAGGAACTGGTAGCAGTCTGTGCTTGTTGATCATCATCAGACCATTGACTAGTATGTCTACCATGAATTCATGATAAAAAAAACAACTTACCTAAAAATAACTTATTGAGTTGAATAATGATAATAATAATGAGTTACAGACAACATTTTATTTTCATTTAAATTTTAGTTTAAATTTTAATTTATTTTGGTGCTGCTACAAAAATGTTATTTTCTTTTGGTATCATGCCACTATGACAGCTGTTTTTGCAATAAACTTTTCAGATTTAGAAATTTTATGTATGTATGTTCAAATATTATGAACATACATGAATATATCTATTGAAGCAATATCATGCCACCATCAAATTAGTTTAAGACTACAGTTTTATAAATAGAAGAATATATGAAATATAATCTTTTAATAAGAAATCTTTTTTTAAATAATAATTAGGGACTAGGGCTGCACAAGATATTGTTTGAGCATTGTCATCGCGATGTACATGCGCGATAGTCACATTGCAAGAGCGTGCGATGTTGGAGGCACGTGGCCTCACTTAATTTCATCTAATGTGATTGGTGGATCGCTCTACCAATCACATTAGTTCTTAATCAGTTTGCGGAAGCAGACCACTTAACCCACACCCCTGCACACGGAGCGAGTCGGCGTTGGCAGAGCACCGTCTGTGAACAGAAAAATGAGCAACGAACAAGAGGACGTTATAGAAAATGAAAACTTGGTGCCAAAAAGAAAGTCGACATCACACATCTGGAATTATTTTGGCTACAAGAAGGATGATGTTGACCAAACACGTTCTTTTGGACAGTGCCTTGCAGCTGTTGCTACGACGAAAGGTAACACAACCAATTTGCTTGATCACTTACGTCGGCACCACACAGCTCACTATGAAGAATGCAAAGCCCGACCGGACTGTCGTCCAAAACAAAAAACTATTTGGAAAGCCTTTGCAAGTGTTAAACCATATGAGAAAGGCTCAAAACAGCAGAAAGAAATAACGGATGCTATCACGTTTCACCTGGCTAAAGACATGGTACCCATTTAAACAGTTTCAAAAGATGGCTTTTAAAAAAAAAAAAAAAAAAATTATCAGCTCGCTTGACAAACGGTATGTTATACCGTCACGCAGCTTTTTTTCCTCAAGTCGCCATCCCAGAGCTGTACAACAAATGCAAGGCAGAAGTTCAAACGAAGCTGTCAGATGTGGAGTACTATGCAGCAACAACGGACTTGTGGCCCAGTCGGACAGCGGAGCCCTACATTAGTCTGACTGTCCACTTCATCGATCGGCCGAGTTGTTTACCTGTGTTGACCTGTTTTCTAGATTTAAAAAAAAAAAAAAAAAAAAATAAAAAAAAAAGAGATTCAAAACTGCTCTTATTTCATTTATTTATTTATTTATTCATGTTTATTATTGTTTTGTTAAAGCCTGTCTACTTATTTTCTACTATCACTCAGGAATCTGATATAGAGTTGCTCTTATTTATTTCCTCATTTTTGATAAAAATAAAGATGTTTTGCTGTTTCAGTTGTTGAATAAAAGGTTAAATATTTAACCTGTTTGTCACTCTTTGTTAGATGGCAGCACTGCAGCATAACACACAGTATCTTGTTAGTATCTGGTGAAAATTCCCGTATTTCTTAATATCGCAATATATATCGCAGGGTTAAAAAAAATCAAAAAAAAAAATCGCAATGTAAGTTTTTTCCAATATCGTGTAGCCCTATTGGGGATCCATTGAATTTCCGAGGGACCCACTAAAGTCACCACTTGTGAGTCCCAGGGACTCACTGCATTGAAAACCTATCAACATCACTGTTGTATGACATTTTAGCATGCAAATGAAGGGAGAAAAGACAAGACATTGGCCCTAATAATCAGCCCAAAAAAATGGGCAGCACAAATCGGCCATCGGCTGACTCTGACCTCTAAACATCAGTGTTGCCATCAGCCATAAAAAAAAACCCCATATCGGTCGATCTCTACTTCAGACAGCTCTTCTTGCTTTAGTCCACTGACACAGACACTCGCTGCTTGTCTTGCATTTCATGTGTGGCACTCAAGCTTTATCCTGGTGAAGTTGGTGAGGTTTAATACCAAAATAAGCATGGAAAGCACACTTTATGAAACTTGTGACTGGATTCCTGTTAGGAACTGTAGTGTATTTGTCACAGATGTAGCAGGATACATCAGGCTTAGTTTTGCAAGGTTTCTGGTTGAAGCCTTTTCATTCACTTGTAAAATAAAAATACCAATTAGTTAGTTTTATCGTGTTAGTTAGTTAGCGGGAAAAAACTGGGAAAAACACGATTCGATCTGTTTCTTCTTCGGTAGTTGCTTCAGGTCTTTCGGGTGCACTGTTGTTGATACAGCGCCTCAACAGTGGCGCAACGCTGCAACTGCAGTTAAAATACGTAGCTGCCGCAGAGGGACATCAATCGCTCAATCAACACAGCTGGAGCTGTGTTGAGCAATATCAATCGCTCTGGCTAGGGGTGGTACAAAAATAGCTGGAGGCGGCCGCCACGCAAATTTGAACGCAGGAAAAACCCTGGTTAAACATTGGGACATGCAAACTCTTCAAAGTTTGATTATTTCAAACAATAGCTTATGAAGCAAAAATTCCTGTATATGTAAGCCAAAACGTCAAAAAAAAAAATTAATAAATAACATGTCACCATAGCTCAAAATGTTGACCTGATTGAGCAAAAATCAATGTGATATTTGGGTTCAACACATCAAACTTGTCCTAAATCAGCTAAAAGAACTTAGACAATAAATTTGGTGTTGACCAGTGTTACCAAATCCTGAAAACCTGTCATCAGTTTGTCAGTTGTATAGAATGGCCAAAAAAAAAAAAACATACTTTTTTTTTTTTTTTTTTTTTAACCAAACGAGCACATGAACGCACCATTCCTCCACATCAAACTCGGATCTAAGCTATCAGTGGATGATCAGGACACTCTAGGTCAAAGTAGAACGAGCTAATAAAAGAAATCACTCTGTCAGGCTTTGACAGGAAAACATCAGACAGTGAATATCACAAGCTGCTCAGACAAGGAGATAAATAAATGCACTTATTACACAGCATTAACCCTCGTTTGAATGGAAAACTGCAGTGTGATCAGTTTTAGGCATTGTGTGGTGCTTCCTCCCGGATCCCTCCTCTGAACACAAATAAACCAAACTGAGACATCCTCCATGATAGCTAACAACAAATTCCAGGTCACGCAAGTAGTCATGACATGTGACAAATGAGAAAAAAAAACATGTCTACAGCTGTCCCAGCTGTGAGAACCATGGCACAGGCTGACCACAAACATCAGATCAACACACACAGATCGTATCGTGGCATGTTCTTTAAAAGGGAAGCGCTGTCCCGAACAATCTGTTCTTTCACATTCATGTCCATGTGATGTCACCGCAGAGTGACACAAGACCTGAACAGACTGGTTCTTTCTTGCTCTCTCTCTTCTATCCTCCATCTTTCACTTCACTCCTTCCAGGAATGTGCCAGAACAACATGCACAGGCTGCTTGGCCACATGTTACTTTTCTTTATATTCACAGCACATTGTTGACAACCCAGTGCTACAGTTCTGTTTGAACAGAATGGGGAAGTCAGGTGCTAATAAGACAAGCCACAGCAACACACCTCTTATGACATAATGCCATCTAAACCACACACACATGCAAATGCTCAGTGTGAAACATTGGAGACATCTAGTGGTGAGGTGGCAGACTGCAACCTCCCCCAATTAGTACAAAAAGATCATAGTTTCTTTGTTGTACTTTGCAACAAAATCAAATATATACTGTACATATATAAATATTCTATAAAGAGTACTTGTTTCTTTATTCAGTTGCTTATTTCTAGACATTTCTGCAGTTTGTGACAGATGTGAACTCAGTTGAAATTTATTGGAATTTTTCTGTGCAAACTCTCAAGAGCCAAAGTGTTTTTTAAACTTCTCCACTTAACTCTTTGAGTGCCAGCTGTTTTATAAAAAAAAAATGCCTTGTGCCAGCGTTTTTGCCTATTTTGAGTCATATTTCTAGACCCACAGAATATTTTGAACTGTGACTCTGAAAACACTGAATAGCTCAAATGAAAGAAGAGACTCAATGTGGAAAAAAAAAAAAAAAAAATTTTTACCTTGTTCCGTTGTTTTGTCAGAGGCAGAATAGAGGCCAATTTCACAAAATTCACCACTTTTTGTCCAGATTCTGTTTGTTTTGCTCTCTAATCGTGATCGCCTCCACTTCCTGCTTTGATCTCTGTGGTGTATATTCAATCTTTATGGTCCTGCTACGAATCCCAGAAGCCCCAATATTACTCACAGGCTGGGGGAGACCGCGATCAGCAACCCGCTGCAGAAAAACACTTTGACATTGTATTACGTCAATGGCACTCAAAGACTTGTGACTCTTGCAAATCTGTGACTCTATATTATTATACTATGATTAACAGTGATATTATTGTTATTATTATATTGCTACATTGTTACACTATTATCATACTGATATGTTATTACTACATTGTTATATATACACACACACATGCTATATCTTATAGATATATCCATTCTATTGCTTGTGCAGTAATACCACTTCTATGTGCAATATCCCAATCATGAAAATGTGCAATAACGTAACATGTAATGTGCAACAACTCTTTTTAGCTTATTTACAGAAAAAAAGGCAAAACAACTTTTTTTTTAACCGACTTGTAGCAAAAACTGTTAGCCATACCACTGTAAATTTTATGCCTTACTACTATAAATAGTATTTTATTTCCATAACTTTATTTATGTTTTGTATTCTATTTTAAGCTGACTATCTTTTCTACATTTTTTACATGTGGCTGAGCACCAAGTGGAGCAGTGCTCCTAATTTCAGTGTATGCACTGTCATGTTATGACAATAAAGGCTTTTGATTTAGATTTTTGATAAAACTAAGCCCTTCTTTCTTTTATTAACAATTATTCAGCAAAGGTCTGGTAACATCAATGTATACCTGAAGGGAAATTAAGGAAAATGGTGCATATCAATGAAGTCAATACATCCAAAAATACATGCAGAGGCACTGCAAACAGAAACTTGGAGTTGCTTCCAAACTTTTGGCCTGTAGTGTACATGAAATGGAAACTTAGACTAGCGCTTTGACTCCGAACCTAGTTATTCGAATATAATTTGAATATTCACAAAAATAAAGATATTAAAACAAATATTAGGTATCTCCTAATATTCAAACCTGATATGGGCATTATTTATTTGTAAATGTGTTTGTATTGTTTTCAATTTAGATTCAGAGGCTTTTTTAAAACTTTTGAAGTTGTGATTCGCGAGCTCATTAGCAAGGCTATTATTAGTCATCTGGGCTCCTTAGGTCACGTTAGCATCCTGGTAAGCGCCTATTTTTCATACCAAAACAACAGCCATACAATGCCTACAACAACTACGCCTGAGGAGTTTGAAATCTACACTCCAGACCATCTGAAAAGCAACGTGTGGTGCTACTCTGGGTTCCCAAAGGAACAGGGAAAAATTACGACAAAGGACAAAGTGGTCGGGGACGAGGCAGGCCAGAAACGACACCTCCCGTATGCCCGTCAAAGCAGAGCGACAGATTTGCTGACACAGTTTGTTTGAGAAGCTATGAGGCCAATTAAAGTGATATATGGGAGCGGGTTTCAAGCTTTCATCCACAAACTAGTTTGGTACCAATCTAGGTCTTACTGAAGGCCTTCGATGGCCAACAAATTACTAATAAATATTCAAATATTAATATTAACTAACAAACTTCAAATATGATTTTTGGCCAAAGGTCAAAGCCCTAACATAGACACAACTGTTTTGCTCTCATAAGTGTGTTATTCCCAGAGCAATTGTGTTCAGCAAAAAGCATGGGGTGTCCAAACTATTACCTGTGGGATAACTGCAGCCCGCCATCCATTTTTAATTGGCGCGTATCAAAGTCTAAAAATACAAAGGCCTATGGCCCACACATAATATTTGCACTTGAACGCATTGTGTTGCACACTTCCCCAGGCTGAACAAACTCAAACACCTATTTCTAAATGCCTAGCTCTCTGCTAAAACGGGAGAATTGAGAATTCAGTCAACACTTTCAGGATTTTTTCTGCCATTCAGAAGGAAGTCACACTGTTGGTAGCTCCATTTTCAATGGATGTAGAAGAAGTGGAAGTGAGTCTGCAGCTAGAACTGACTGAAATCCATTTAAATCTGTGATGACCAGCATCAGCTTCTCTCCCTACCTGACTTCTACCAGTCTTAGAAGAGTTTCCTCCGATGAGACACTACTCAAAACCAATGAAGAGTCTGTTCGATTCAACACGGCAGACAGTCTCTCTGTTAACACTGAACAAAAGCAGACTGAGAACCAAAATGACCCTGATACCCTTTACATGTCAACCACCAAAATGACTCCTGACTTTCCAGCTATCCTCCACTGCTCCCACTGAGGCAACACAAGCACAATTACTTAAGAAATCCAGTTAAAGTTGATGACAGTTTTTGAATCAAACATTAGTTGATGTGTAAACAAAGTCAATTATTTATTTGTGTAACAAGCTTGAAATATCCACATCCTGTTCCTACAGGACAATGGAGAGGGATCAGCATCCTCACAACCTATCCTCCCATCCTTTTTGTACAAAAAAAAGGAAATGAAAACCTACTAATAGAGAGCTTTTATTCTTCAAAGATAATTTACCTGCATTTGATTGACTTTACCGGGCGGCACGGTGGTGTAGTGGTTAGCACTGTCGCCTCACAGCAAGAAGGTACCGGGTTCGAATCCCGGGCCCGAGGCCTTTCTGTGTGGAGTTTGCATGTTCTCCCTGTGTCTGTGTGGGTTCTCTCCGGGTACTCCGGCTTCCTCCCACCATCCAAAAACATGCATGGGGATAAGGATTAGTGTGAATGTGAGTGTGAGTGGTTGTCTGTCTCTATGTGTCCTGTGATGAACTGGAGACTTGTCCAGAGTGTACCCTGCCTTTCACCCTAAGACAGCTGGGATAGACTCCAGCCCCTCTGCGACCCTATGAGGATAATGGATGGATGGATGATTGACTTTACCAGTATTAGAGTAGTCCTATCCTTGGTATATTTGAATGTGGCTCTCAGGTTAAAAAAACAAAAAAAAAACAAAAAAAAAAACAGTTTGGTCTGGTTAGCTAATAATAGAAGTTTTAAATTAAAAAACAGCCCTTCTCTGTGTGAACACAGACAAGACAAAAGACACTGAGAAGAAGAGTCACACAGCTCGATGAACAGGTGTGGTTCACCGCTAAATGAATAGCTTTGGAACAGTTGGTGTGGTTTTATTAGGTTATTATCTGACCAACAGCAAACATTAGGCACTGGCGACTTTCACACAAAACCGCCGCCAAATGGGCTTTCCGTGCCAACCAGCCACAGGTTAAAAAAAAAGAGGTGAAAACATCCGCCATCTTGTTCCCAAACAAAACGAACCGCTGCAGCACGTGAACGCGCCAACTAATGACTGAATGAAAAGTTTCTATCACTGGACAAAGTAAAGGAATATCTCTGCACTAAAAAGTGAAACAACACAGCTGAACTCACCTGTTTTCTTGCGAAACAACACTTGTCGGACTGGAGCCACCAGCTGCACTGATGAAGCTGCTCCTCTTCTTCACTGAGCACCTGCGCTCGGCTCGTGCTGCCCTCTCTGAACGCGCGCGGAGCAGATTATCTGTTTGCAGGTGGCGCACCGGCAGGACAGGTGCATCATGGGAACATTTGTTGTTGTTTTTTTTTTTTTCAAAACTCAAAATGTTGAAATATACCGAACACACAAAGCAGCCATGCAGGGCAGATGTGATAAAAAAATACCGTAAATCCCATAAAATCTGAAACAAACTATGTTTTGAGAATTTAACATCTCAATCAAAATAATAATGTGCTTTGGTATTTTTCAGCTTTTTTGTGAACAATAAATTAAAAAATTTACGGATAACAACAATAAATATTATTTTATTAATTTTATTATTTCATTCTTTTTTTTAGTATTAAAGATATAATTTTGATTAAAGAGCGTGAACATGGATTAATCATTATAGAAATATAAACTAATATTTCAGCAATCAGCAAATGATTTTTCTTTTTCATACCACTATGTTCCATTTTGCAATAGGCAAATGTGATATAACACTTTTTCAAAGTGGTGTAAATAAACCCCTAGATCCACATATGTTGAAATGTACAGCAAAATATATATTTTGATAAGTAATATTTATGATACCACACTTAATTTCTTGTTTATTATTGGGAGCTAAATTAATTTTTTTTATATCTTTGTAACATTTACTTGAAAAAAGGAACCAGAGAAAACATTACACTGAAAAAAATCTTATTTAGTTCTCAAAGTTACTGTTATGTTTTTAATTTAGATTTTGTATTTATTTTATTGCTTTCTGTTCTCATAAAATAGTGCTTGAATATTGCTGCATTCTTCAATGTGGAAAATAAAAAAATAATAAAGTTCAGCAATATGTTGGGAGGAAAATTTTTTCCCACAGTGATGGATAAAATGAATCATTTTACAAACCAGCCTCACAGCAAGAAGGTACCGCATTCAAATCCTTAAGACAGCTGGGATAGACTCCAGCCCCCCCGCAACCCCATGAGGATAAGCGGTAGAAAATGGATGGATGGATGGATGGATGGATGGATATTTCAAACCAATTTAGACAGAGTAGAAAACTCAGTTTCCTGCTTTAAACTGCAGCAGTATCTCATGTGGTGACACATGGCTGCATAAGAAAAGTACTGGCTTTAACCATTTGATGCCACATTGAATAGGACAGAAAAAAGGGTCAACTGAATACCTCAAAGACAGAGCAGAGAATTGTGTTTATAAGTGACAAATCAAAGGAATGAATGTGAATAAAGTGAAGAATATTGGCCTGTGATATTATTACAGTTGTTTGCCCCTTTGACTCTGCAATTTTTGACTGTGTGCATGTGCTAGTGTCAGTATAAATACTGTGAATCAAACTTCTTCTGGTTCTGTGGTGCTATCAGACTGGTTTTAGAGTTAGACAAAGCTCTCCATCTACTGGACAAAGAGGGAAATATTTCCTCATACTGTGGGGCTTGCTTTCTGTTTTCCCTGAGTTTAGCCTCACAGGTGGCACTTCCTCCCTCACAGCATGCAATTCTCAGGCTCAGACGTTACTACGTGTTTCCTCCACAGATGGAATGAAAATCCCTTCATTTGGATGTAAGTTGTCCATGTTTAATGAACAAATAATTACCTTTTAATCTACAGTTACAGTATGTACAAGAATGACTGCATATGTCTGAGGGTTTGATTTGTAATGTGATTTTTGGGGCTCGAACCTTTGAATGACTTGTGTGTTAAGATCAATTGCAACATGTTTCGGCATTGACATGTGAGAGGTCAATTTAGATCATTTTGAGTGAAGAGTATTTATGCCATTGGCATGTGAAGTTGTTTAAATTCTGAATATCAAAATGATTTGATTCCAAAAGCTCAATAACAATATTTTCTGATCATTGTCAGCGGTGAAAACAATGGAAATAGATAGAAACAGGCTGAAAAATTGGTACAAGTCAATATGAAATTGTATATTAATGTAGATGTTTTAGTTAAAACTCCCTAGGAGTGACTTTAGTTCCCTTTAATTTACTTCCCCAAATGTAACTTCTGCTGATGTAAAACTCAGCAGTTACAAATCAAGTCGATGCACACCAAGCACGGATACACTGACAGTGTGGGGAAAGTGGCAAATCAATATTGTGAAGTATTTCAATAAGACATACTTTACTCGTTTCCTACATGACAATATTTGTTGCACTTTCAGCACAACAGATACAAACAAAGCAAGCTTAATTTAGAGTGTAAACATGATAAGGCTGGCTAATTAGAACTAAATACAAAGTACAGGTGAGACTGACTGGGAATGCCATTAGTTTTGGTATTTGGTCATCAAACAAAGTAGCGGACAAATTTTGATCTGATGATAATACAGATGAAAAGTTGTTGAATCCCTGAGATGGTTTCAATTCATCCTGAGTGGATCATGTATGCCTGTACCAAATATAATTAGCCTGACAAGCCAGACTATGACATCAAATGTATAGTCTGGGGGCAGTCCATAGGCAGAGTTGAAGTGTGGGTGGGGCCAACCATTGTCGTTCAAACTGCTTCTGCACATAATAGGCCAGCGCTATTAACAAACAAATCAAAGGACAATGTGACATATTCCTTTTAGCTACCAGCTGGTATATTAGAGAACAGTGCTGTGCAACCCATATTGTCAAGGGGGTTTAAATACATTGGATCAGCATGTTCTTGAGTTTAAATGTGATCCCTGCAAGTCCCTGACCTTTGGCCTTCCAGTGACCAACATGACCCACATTTTAAAACACTATTGTAGTCCAACGCCATCTAGGTGTTGCAGATAACACATGCTCTGATTTACCAGGAACCAATGATGGCGGCTGTTAAAGAGCTGCTTTTGGGAACACTGGATGATCTGGGAGATGAAGAGCTAAAGGTCTTCAAGTGGTTCCTACAGCAGACTGAAATCCTGGATGACTTCCCAGCCATCCCAAGGAGCCGTCTGGAGAAGGCTGACAAATTGGACACACTGAACCTGATAGTGCACACCTACCATGAACAGTCTGTGGAGGTGACCAAGAAAGTCCTGACAAAGATCAACAGGAATGATCTGGTGCAAAGTTTGTCTAACATCAACTCAGAACCTAAACGTAAGTCATCAAATCTGCAATGCGACTGAAATGACGTCCTGGTTTGTATGTAATGAAGGTCTTTGGATAAATTTGCTCTACTCAGTTTCTCTCCCTGGCTCTCTCTCAGTGGAGGGACGGATCAGTGTCTCTAACATTCTTGCCTTTAATTGAGCGAGAAGTAGTGCCGGTACTCCCAGTTTGAGAACGCTACCTTTGACTTTCCCTGGCTCGTCACTAGTATCGCTGTTTTGTTGTGTTTGGCAGTCAGAGCGTGCAGTGAGACAGCGTGAGCAGGGCATGATCCGACTCAGCCAATCGTCTTCGCATTTGCAATGGTGTCATCATTCCCACTCCTGCTCTCTCCAGGCAGCCGACACCTTGCGCTTCATTCAACCAAATTGTAGTAATGTCACATTCTCAACGGTAATGGCGTTGCAACAATGGAAAAAGTAATTAGCAACGCCATTATTCTCTAACACCGTTATTACCAACACTGGAGATGAGAACACACAGGGACTACGAGGCACAAAACTAATTTGCAACATGTGTTAAAGGGCGAGAGAGGAAACACATCCTCTTCTCCACTACTCTAACAGATACGATCTGAGCAGCATCATCAAACAGATGAAGCCTGGATGACACCACCTCCTTCTCAACAAGTAGCCTGCAACCAGAATGGTTTTAAACTGCAAATAACAATTGCAGTTACACATCTGATACAAATCTTTGTTTTTACTGTGTGTTTATTTGTTCTGCACAGATTTGCTGAAGCCGGACCCTGACCCTTCAGAACACATTGCATTAAACCAGAAGACCCTTCAATCACACCTCCAGAACAGGTTTATGTGTGTCCAAGAAGGGTGGACAGAAAGGATGGATAAAAAACACCTGGATGACATCTACACAGAGCTCTACATCACGCATGGGAACGCTGTAAACATCAACATGCAGCATGAAGTCAGGCTTATTGAAATGGCATCAAGAGCACCGGGGGGAACAGAGCAACCAGTCAAGCCCAGTGATATCTTCACACACCCCTCTGGAAAAAACACACCCGTGAGAACAGTACTGACCAGTGGGATTGCGGGAATCGGCAAAACGTTCCTTGTACATAAATTCATCCTGGACTGGGCTGAAGGAAGGGCCAATCAAGATGTGCATCTCACATTCCCCTTCACCTTCCGCCAGCTGAATTTACTGAAAGGCAGGAGGTTTCGTTTGGCAGAGTTCATTCACAAATGTATCCAGGAAACTAAAGACATCCAGGAGGAAGCTCTTAATTACATCTTCACAAAACTACAGGCGTCAGGAAACACCAACTACAGCAAGAGTAATTTCAAACTCCTGTTTGTGCTTGATGGACTGGACGAAAGCCGCCTTCAGCTCAACTTTAATAATGACAAAAACCCAACTATTGATGTGACACAGGAAGTTGGCGTGGAAGTCTTGCTGACGAGGCTCATCAAAGGGGAACTGCTCCCTTCTGCTCGCCTCTGGATCACCACAAGACCAGCAGCCGCCCATCAGATTCCTCTTGAGTTTGTTGACATCACAACAGAGGTGAGAGGGTTCACTGACCCACAGAAGGAGGACTACTTCAGGAAAAGATTCAGAAATAATGAGCGGTGTGGGAGAGTCATCTCCCACGTCAAGACATCACGAAGCCTCCACATAATGTGTCACATCCCAGTCTTCTGCTGGATCACCGCTACAGTTGTGGAGGATGCGTTGAAAACCAGTGACAGAGTAGAGCTGCCCAAGACCCTGACTGAGATGTACATAGCATTCTTGATGTTTCAGATCAGACAGACCAAAGAGAAGTATGGCACAGAGAAGACCATTCAGTACATTAAGTGCCTTGCAAAACTGGCCTTTCACCAGCTAGAAAAGGGGAACCTGATCTTCTATGAAAAGGATATCAAGGAGAGTGGTGTTGATTTCAGCGAAGCCTCTGTGTACTCAGGAGTGTTCACTCAGATCTTCAAAAAGGAACGCCGATGGACGAAGGACAAGGATAAGCTGTACAGCTTTGTCCACCTGAGTATTCAGGAGTTTTTGGCTGCCGTTCATGTGGTGCAGGCACTCATTAACAAAAGCAAAAATGTACTGGTGCAACAACAACTCAAGCTCCAAAGTGTGTATACACTTTTCAGCAAACCGTCTATTGCAGAGGTCCAAAGAATGGCTATTTGCAAGGCATTAAAGAGTCCAGATGGACACCTGGACTTATTCCTCCGCTTTGTCCTTGGTCTCTCCTTAGAGACCAGCCAGCATAGCCTACAAGGCCTGTTGAAACAGACAATAGCTACTTCAGAGGCCAAACAGAAAACAGTGCAGTACATCAAGGAAAAGATCCGGGAGAATCCATCTCCAGAGAGGTGCGTCAACCTGTTTCACTGTCTGAATGAGCTCAATGATCATTCTCTAGTGGAGGAGGTCCAGCAGTATCTGAGTTCAGGAAGTCTTTCCAAAGACAAACTCTCCCCATCTCAGTGGTCAGCTCTGGCTTTCATCTTAATGTCATCAGGAAAAGAGCTGGATGTATTTGACCTGAAGAAGTACTCTGCTTCAGAGGAAGGTCTTGTGAGGCTGCTGCCAGCGGTCAAGAATTCCAGGGTATTCTTGTAGGTGTATAGAGTTTTGTGCCAAGTTTGCTCTGAAAAAGGGGCTCTTGTGATTTGTGGCTAACGTTATATTTGTCATTGTTTCTTCTTTAGGCTGAGCGGTTGTAACCTGTCAGAGCGGAGCTGTGAAGCTCTGGTTTTAGCTTTCAGCTCACAGTCCTCCAGTCTGAGAGAGCTGGACCTGAGTAACAACAAACCACAAGAGGCTGGAGTGAAGCTGCTCTCAGCTGGACTGGAGAGTCCACACTGGAGACTGGAAACTCTAAGGTCAGCTCACCTCAATTATAACCACTCCTATCACGAGTGATGGACAAATGAATCTTCATGAAGCACTTGTGGTATTTTTGACTCCTCTAGATGGCGCTCTTGATTTAAAGATTAAGGCTAGTGTAATGCAATCTCCATTATACTAGCCTTAATCTTTTAACCAAGAGCGCCATCAAGAGTGTTTCATGAAGCTTAATTTATCCATCACTACCTATCACCTTTACGTGTTCTCTGGTTGTGCACTCTTAAGTCTCTTTTGTGGCAATAACTAAGCACAGTTGCATCAGTGATCCTTGTCCTCTCATGACCCTGTCTCTGGTTCACCACTGGTCCTTCCTTGGACCACTTTTGATAGATCCTGACCACTACAGACCAGGAACAGCCCACAAGTGCTGCAGTTCTGGAGATGCTCTGACCCAGTCCTCTAGACATCACTGTTTGGTTCTTGTCAAATCAACTCTGAGTACTAAATGTTCATTTTTCGCCTTATATATCCCAGGAGCCATGGTGAAGAGATAATCAGTGTTATTCACTTCACCTCTCAGGTGCTGTCCACATGACAATGGAATTCTGTGAATCTGACAAACTTTAATACCAATTCCGCCTTGCGTTCAGATGGCTCCAGTGTTGTTGGAGACCCACAATGGTATTTTCTGGCAATAGGTTCCAGAGTGAGAAGATCTGATAATGCCATTTTGGAGTGTGTGTGTGTTGCAGTGTGTACCCAGCATTGTTGCTAAGGATGAGGTCACATCATCACGTGATCAGTAGCAGTAGTAAACAAGGACTTCATGTACATGCTCATTGCATTCTTCCGTTCTTTTTTGTGGGGCTCCCTGTTTTTCTTTGCAGCGCCATTTATTGGCATGGCACATGTATTAGATCCTTGTCACTTATTGTCACTGGTTATCGTGTTGTCATGTCGACGGAAATACTTTCGCCGATGTTGTGACAAGCGTTATTGTGTCGTTGTTGTGTGGACGGAGCCTCAGTAGTCAAAATGTTATGTCTATTCGGTGTACATCTGTGTGTGACCATGTGGATGCTGAGGTTTTAAAGCCAAGCTTATTGTGAGCTGATTTCATTTCTGATTCCTATAAAGGTTGAGTGGCTGTAAACTGTCCTGGAGAAGCTGCGAAGCTCTAACCTCAACTCTCAGCTCCCAGTCCTCCAGTCTGAGAGAACTGGACCTGAGTAACAATGACCTGCAGGATTCAGGAGTGAAGATGCTCTCATCCGGACTGATGAGTCCATGCTGTAAACTGGAAACACTCAGGTTAACATTCATGCAACTGCAGTTCAAATGATAAAGATTGAATCAGATTTGTGATAAGGCCAGAAGGTCCGGAGCTGATTAAAGAGCAGTTTCACAGTAGCACATCAATGTGAACTAATAAATATGGTAATTCTGGATTGGAATAGTAGAATTATTTCATTTTCAGCACCTGACAACAGCAGCCAGTGGGAGAAGAGCATTCACATTCGTCTTGTTTATTCTAAATTCTTCAGGTTGAATGTGTGTAACCTGTCAGGGAGAAGCTGTGAAGCTCTATCCTCAGCTCTCAGATCCCAGTCCTCCAGTCTGAGAGAACTGGACCTGAGTAACAATGACCTGCAGGATTCAGGAATAAAGCTGCTCTCCACTGGACTGGAGAGTCCACACTGTGTACTGGAAACTCTAAGGTAAGGAATCCTCCCTTTGACGATTTAGATCTTACTTTATATTTTTTTTGAAACACCATGCATACCAAAAGCTTTGGAGTTAAGGCCAATTCATACTTGGGCAGACTGTCAGTGGAGCGGAATCCTCCGGCTTTCATAGTTGAGCATACAGATGCACACTGAAATTGCAGTGAATCATACAATCGCTGTCATATTTAAGCAGTGTTTTGTGTGACACCAGCGCGGAGCGGAAACCATGCAGTTGTAAAATTTGAGCTTTGTGTGTACGGACCTTGCAGGCGTCCACTTTGAGTATGCGCAAACTTCTGTGGAGTCCATTCTGCGTCCATTCCGCTCCAAGTATGAATTGGCCTTAAGACTATGACCCTATCTCGTGGCTGTGCAGGTTGTCAGGCTGCCTGGTCACAGAGGAAGGCTGTGCTTATCTTGCCTCAGCTCTGAGCTCCAACCCCTCCCATCTGAAAGAGCTGGACCTGAGCTACAACCATCCAGGAGACTCTGGGGTGAAGCTGCTCTCTGCTGGACTGGAGGATCCACAGTGGAGTCTGGACACTCTCTGGTATAGTTTTAAACTGTCCCATCTTCTCACTAGGTTTGCACTAGACAGCTGACACATTTTTTCAAAGGTTATGACTGAAAATACTTGTAAAAAGAAAATATAACAGTCTGGTTTTGTTTACGTCTCCAGTGTGGACCATATTGGGATGTCCTGGTTGAAATCTGGTCTGAGGAAGTGTAAGTAGTTTGACTCCAAATTCAAGAAAGTGGCACAATGTAGCAAAATGCACATTTGCTGTCTGTGATGTAAGGGAGTAGTAGCCTGGCTATCATGACTACAAAGCTCGGTGAGCGTAGTCTGGCCAAGCTGCCTTGTAAACCGGTTTCTCAGAGGGCAGGTTCAACCAATCATACCACTCTTTCCTCTGACGTATGCGTAGCGACGAAAGTTTGCCGCTGCTCCATGTTTGTCATGTTCATAGACATCCTATCTTGATAGATGTAGCACTGGCTGCTGGGACACGAGAAATACGGCTGCAATCTTGGAGTGGGGAGTCAGACAGTCAGAGCATAGACAAGTATAGACATAATACAGAGCATAGCAAACTTAAATATTAGTGAAGAGACAGAATGCTGTGCTGGTGTGCAGCATACTCCTGCTCTCACAAGCAAATATGAAATGGGAGGATTACTTTTCACAAGTAAGATTTAACATTATGTCATACACCCCGCTGAAACATGTCTTTAATCATAGCTACACGTATGACAAAAAACACGTGAAAATCAATGGTATTTAGTGAGGTATTTTTAATAAAATGCTCTGACAGTTATAAGTCCTGTCAAATGGTTTACACTGAGTGGAGTGTATCACCACTCCAAGATGGCGGCCCACATCTCGTCAGTTCCTATAGGCAGTTACGTTCGATACTACGTCTATCAGTGTAACATGTCTATGGTCACGTTGACAGAGAAGTAGGTAGGTTTCCGGTAGCATAACTAGTGCATCATTGCCTTAAACACGCCTACACTGAGCCGTTGGAAATGCTAAATTTTAATTGGCTCCCATTCCTGGGGAGATTTGAAATTGAAGAGATAGGTAACTTGGCCAGACTGACTTTGTCGCGAAATTTTGTGCACCATCACAGGAAGTATGGGTGGGCCCAGGCTAAGGACGTAGCAGAAAGTAGCATAAAATAGAAACTCAAGTACCTCAAATTTACTGAAGTACAGTACTACAGTACTTAAATTATGTTCCGCTACTGTGCTTTGGTAGTGAAGTTCTGAGCTAATAGACATAAAAGACACATTACTATTACTTACTACTTACTTACTTACTTACTATTACTAAGAAAGCAGTTTGGGCTTGACACCAAAGATGATCATGGTCAAAAGTGATGTTGTTTCTTGTTCAGATGCCTGTGAACTCACCCTGGACCGAAACACAGCACACAGAAACCTGTTTTTGTCTGAGGACAACACAACGGTGACACTGGTTGGGGAGATTGAGCCATACCCTGACCACCCAGAGAGGTTCCACTGCTGGATGCAGCTGCTGTGCACAAGTGGCCTGACTGGCCGCTGTTACTGGGAGTTGGACAGGAGAGGTTGGGTATCAATAGGAGTGGCTTACAGAAGGATCGGAAGGAAAGAAAAAAGTGTCGGCAGCTGCCTCGGTCTTAGTGAGACGTCTTGGAGCGTGTGCTGCTCTACTGACCGTTACTCTGCCTTCCACAATAACAGAGTAACAGCCATATGTGCGAACACCTCTGTTTTAGACAGGATAGCAGTGTATCTGGACTGGCCTGCCGGCGTTCTGTCTTTCTACAGAGTCTCCTCTGACACACTGGACCACCTGCACACCTTCCACTGCACATTCACTGAACCCCTCTATCCTGCATTTGGGTTTCAGTATCGGATCAGCAAAGTGTCTCTGTGTAAGGTGAAGGATGGGGAGTCACCTCCTGCAGACAAACACTAATGCTGCAATAAGGGTGTACAAGATCATGCACATAAAAATTTGTGTATTTTCCTGTCACAACACAAATGTCTTAAAGGACTCAATAAGTATAACTTGTATGAGAATGTAGCCAGTTTGAAAATGAAATGCCATGTAGTTGTGTATCTGTATATGATTGACCTTTAAAATCAAAATATTATCCTTATGAACATTTTTCTCTCTACTTGCTGACTTCTCAGCGCGACTCCAGTTTGCGTCCATGTCTGTACAAAATGTAATCATATCTTTTATGCTACTTGACATTCTGTTAAATCGTTAAAATTAGCATGTGGATTCATGAGTTGAATCATTGTCATTGCATGACATGGAGACATAACACAATATTTGGGTACCGTCGTTGACAGCAATCTGACATACACTATATTGCCAAATGTATTCGCTCATCCATCCAAATAATCAGAATCAGGTGTTCCAATCACTTCCATGGCCACAGGTGTATAAAATCAAGCACCTAGGCATGCAGAGTGCTTTTACAAACATTTGTGAAAGAATGGGTCGCTCTCAGGAGCTCAGTGAATTCCAGCGTGGAACTGTGAAATTTCCTCACTCCTAAATATTCCACAGTCAACTGTCAGCTGTATTATAAGATCGTGGAAGTGTTTGGGAACGACAGCAACTCAGCCACAAAGTGGTAGGCCACGTAAACTGACGGAGCGGGGTCTGTGGATGCTGAGGCACATAGTGTGAAGAGGATGCCAACTTTCTGCAGAGTCAATCACTACAGACCTCCAAACTTCATGTGGCCTTCAGATTAGCTCAAGAACAGTGCACAGAGAGCTTCATGGAATGGGTTTCCATGGCCGAGCATCCAAGCCATACATCACCAAGTGCAATGCAAAGCGTCGGATGCAGTGGTGTAAAGCACGCCGCCACTGGACTCTAGAGCAGTGGAGACATGTTCTCTGGACTGAAGAATCACACTTCTCCATCTGGCAATCTGATGGATGAGTCTGGGTTTGGCGGTTGCCAGGAGAACGATACTTGTCGGACTGCATTGTGCCAAGTGTAAAGTTTGGTGGAGGGGGGATTATGGTGTGGGGTTGTTTTTCAGGAGCTGGGCTTGGCCCCTTAGTTCCAGTGAAAGGAACTCTGAATGCTTCAGCATACCAAGACATTTTGGACAATTCCATGCTCCCAACTTTGTGGGAACAGTTTGGAGCTGGCCTGTTCCTCTTCCAACATGACTGTGCACCAGTGCACAAAGCAAGGTCCATAAAGACATGGATGACAGAGTCTGGTGTGGATGAACTTGACTGGCCTGCACAGAGTCCTGACCTCAACCTGATAGAACACCTTTGAGATGAATTAGAGCAGAGACTGAGAGCCAGGCCTTCTCGTCCAACATCAGTGTGTGACCTCACAAATACACTTCTGGAAGAATGGTCAAAAATTCCCATAAACACACTCCTAAACCTTGTGTACAGCCTTCCCAGAAGAGTTGAAGCTGTTATAGCTGCTAAAGGGTGGACCAACGTCATATTGAACCCTATGGATTAGGAATGGGATATTACTTAAGTTCATATGCGAGTCAAGACAGGTGAGCAAATACTTTTGGCAATATAGTGTATGAGCCAATACAGATGGGATTTTTGCAAAGGCTCAACAGCGCGTGTATTTTTTTTTTTTTTTTTTTTGCAAATTGAGGAGACACCACTTTTATGAGAATGTTTTATTATCAATCAATCATCAATTATCAAGTTTGTTTTAACCTTCTCTTTTATTTGCTGGTTTGGGTCCTTCACTGCGAAAGAAAAGAACACATTGAACTGTATTATAAAAATGTGTGTCAGTATTGCGGGGAAAAATTTCTTATTTGTACAGAGCTAGGACTACCGGAAGGGTGGAAGGTATCCTGTCTGACCCCTCCCACCTGCTGGCCTGCCAATACAGGTAGTCATCTGGTCGCCCGGACATGGTACCAATGATTAGAACAAATAGATTTATAAAATTGGCACCCATGACTATTGTCCTCACGAATAAGATACAATGATGATCAGTCCCTGGAACATTAATGCATTTATTCATTTTGTGGTCAATGTGTGTTTGTCAGATTGTTTTACTGTTTTCTGCTGGCTTTGCAACAAAGTGCCCCACTGGGACAATAACATTTTCAAAGTCAGAGTCTACAGAACAAGAAAAAAAAAATACCAGTCACATGTATCAGGACTGAACAACATTTTATTCTGTACTTTCCCAGAACCTCTGTACAATAGCAACATTTTGCAGACCTGGAAATGATCTCTTCTGCCAGTCATCCAGGCTTTATGGAGCAACAGAAGAACCCCGCTTGAAGCACAACACAACACAACCAAACAGGGATATGAGCTCTTCACTTTCACTTCAGGAAGTATGTTGCAATCAACATTTTGGCAATCACATATATTCTGCTAGGAGGTGCTTCTCATGTAACCACTCTATAACATAGTAAAACAAATAAAAAGGAATGCTCTATATTAGTAATTCCATTTGAGCCTAACCTCTGCCAGTGGACCAGGGTTTGACAGGACAAAGTGCTCTGCTCTCAACATTAGAGAGCTGAAGGCAGACAGCAGAGGAAATATAACAAGCACAAATGTTCGACATTGACTTTGTATGACTCCGTCTCTGTGTTGAAAAGCTTCTTGAAAAGAGTAAGAGAAGGGTTGTGTGTCTGTATCTGGACTTAAGGGAGTAGCTCCCAAAATATTAGACAGTATCATGTTAAATCAGTTGATTGTGTGGCTACAGCCTGCACCCTTTTAGCTTAGCTTAGCACAAAGTAAACACAAGGAAGCAACTTGAGAGGGTTGTGAAAAAAATGGGAAAAATTTCTCTCTCTCAAATGCTGTCGTGAAACTATCACCAGACATGACCATCCAACAGTTCTACTCAATCTAGTAAAGTCAGTCAGTGGATTTAGAGTTCAGATCCCATTCAGAACAAAAAACTGAATGTATAAACAAAGTTTGATGATTTCATGGTGGGTCATGGAGCGGACTATTTCTTGGTACATAATCTATCCATCCATTCATCAATTAATTATCAACTGCTTATCCTAGACAGGGTCGTGGGGGTGAAAGGCAAGGTACACCCTGGACAAGTCGCCAGTTCGTCAACGGACACACATACAGGATAGCTGGATCCCCCCCTTTACTTGACATTTACTGCACAGACATTTGTCAAAAACACGAATACACCTGTTTTCCCAATATGCTGAACTACTTTTATAAAAACATGTTCAGATTACTCAAAACTCTCACGCCCTGAATGCACTTTGTGAGAGTTCCTGGCATTGGTTGGTTTTATCGCTCCTCTTCATACAGGCTGTGAACAGTTCCCTTCCTTATCCTGAAGCTGATATGACGCTTCAGAGTATTTCCAATGTTATGCAATCTTATTTGTACAAAAGTCTACTTTCAACTGAGGACAACCCGTCCATCAAAACTTACAGCTGAGTCGTGCTAATTATGCATTTATCTTTTCACAGCCAGTCTGAACAAAAGGAATAATGACAGCAACCAATAACATCTTCAACACAAGGATGGATGGAAACATATCCAAACTTATCCTTTTGGACAGTTTTCTCCATTCATGAAGAAATCTGCTCCCTTCTCTCACTTTGATCACGATGACGTCAACAAGTCCATTCATTTCCTGTGTCATGCCCTGACGAAACACACTGTGAGCTGACAAACGGGTTGGCCAATCAGATTTCCTCACTGCTTCATTCCCAAATTGGTGACAAGCCTGACACCTAGTGATACTTGAGAAGTGACAAACTTTGGTAAAGGAATTACTGGAGAACAGGTTAAATTGGCTGTTTTTTTCCCTCCACCAAACAAAAGCCATTTACTCAATAACAATATGAAATTATGTAGAAATGCACTGAGATGCTTGATTTGCCTTCTTGTGAGTGTACCTCCATCCAGATGCAGTCAGGCTGTCATACAGTGTGACAGCGTTACTTAACTCACATGGCACGTTACTTTTGCTTGCATCCATTCGTCGCCTCAAGCCAAGGAGAATCTAGACAAAGCACGGGGTGGTTTGATTTACGTTTTGACAGGTCAATCACAAGAGCCAACGACCCACGGAAAAACAAGGTTTCCAAATAGACAATGCACCTCACAATCTAAAGTAGCATTAGCTTCAGCACGATAATGAAAAAACAGCAGAACAAAAAGGGTGTAAAGGTGGATGTCGATGAAAAGTGACGGCTTCTCATCTGGTCGACTGTCACTATTAGAAGTGGAAGCCAAGCAGAACTGTTTGTACAATACACAGGAATCTTAGACTCAGCGAGCTGCTCACGTTTTGTGGCCTGGCTTCACCCTCCAAAGGAGACCAGGTACATGACCTGCAAAAGCCTCGGCTCTTACTCCACCACCCTTCGAATCCAAAGATGACAGGGCTGCTTTGATGTACACCATTGCCTTCCACTTCGCCAATCTTCTGTCTTAAACCTGCCTCACCTCCAAAGCCATAGTGAAATCCAGGCCTCCTTCTCCTCTTCCACTTCCCATCAGACAGTCTTTCCTAAGTAAGGAGTATAAAAAACGGACTCTGTTTGGGATTCTAATGCCTTACAATGTTGTAATATCTGCATATATGAGCCATGAAACTAACTTGTTATACCCACAAGAAACAATGGCTGCTTAATCTCAACATATTTCAGGCATTTGGGCAGCCAACAAGTTTTAGAATCAAACAGGACATCAAAATGACAGCTGGTTAGCTACAGAAGTAGCACAGATGCACCGCTCTCCAGGCCAGATTTACCAGCATTTGACTGGTGGAGTGGTGTTTATCGTCCGTTGTCAAGAGAGCACTACCGATTCTTCTCTCTCTGAACGCCCATTCAATAGAGGCTCGATTCCAACCCTGAATCCAGGACTCGCTAAACTCCTCCTCTGTGATTCTGTTCCTCCACTTCAAACAAAACAAAAAGGTCCCTTTGTCTTTAGTTCTTGGCTGGCCTTTGAGTCCAGCAGTGTCCAGGGGAGTCAGGGCTGGGAGCTGCCCTGGCTGTCGGGGTCCGTCCCCGAGGAGCTGGTGTCTGAGTCTGAGACGTCGTTGTTGTGGTCGTCCTCCGCCAAGCTTTTCTCGCGTATTCGCCTGTGGGTGGTGCTGAGACGGGCCAGCAGGCCCTGGTAGTCGAACCGGCCACGCTTCTCGCCAAATGGGTCCTGGGTGGAGAGATGATACACAGAGAGGTGAGCAAAGTTTGGGAAGGAAGGTGTCACAAAGCTTGTCATGGTACATGGGTTTTTCCTGATGAGTTTGCTAAAATTGTAAGTAAAGTAAAATTGCAGTAAAGATCCCACATTAAACTCATTTTCATAGTCATACTTACGTTTACATTTCGGGCTTCTATTAGAACACACGCCTGTATTTAGCCTCTGTCTGAGGCCCCATCCACACGACAACGCTTATGAGAACGTTGCCGGAATTATTTCCATCTACATGGCAACGTGATAACGAGTGACAACAATGTCATACATATACCACGCCGATACGCGGCGCTGCAAAGAAACACAGAGAGACCCACGAAAAAGAACAAAAGAATGCAATGAGCATGCACATGAAGTTCTTGTTTACTACTCCTTCTGGTCACATGATGATGTGATGTCATCGTTAGCAACAACGCCGGGTACACACTGCAACTCGGAAACAGCGTTGTCAGATCTTCTCACTCTGGAACCCGTTGTCAGAAAATACCATTTTGGGTCTCCGACAACCCCGGAGCCATCTGTACGCAAGGTGGAATCAGTATTAAAGTTTGTCAGATTAACAGAATTCCGTTGTCGTGTGGACGGCAGCTGAAACACTCAGCTGTAGCACCTTTACACTGACTTGCTAGGTTTACTTGCTGTCAGCTGATGTCCAACACACTAGTGTGTTTTTGGCTCTAGTATTGTTTTTGTCCTTCACACTAGTGTTAATTTTAGTTTTAGGGTGTATTCACACCAGGAAGGTCCGTTAATTCACTTGTAGCGTTCACTTTCACACTGTGATTAATTGCAACAGGACCAGAATTAACACATGCGCTAAGGTTGTTCAACCATTGGACGGTAAACGTGTGGGCGGGGTAAAGCTGGAAGCCCAAAAGTGAAAGTACTGTAGGCCTATACGTAAACAATGGAGACTGTGTGTTGTTTTCATTATCCTTACAGCAACATGGTTTATACAGTTACAGCTTTTTGCAGAAATGTTTGAGCGTCATGACCGTTTGATGCAACATGAATTTTACAAGATCATGCTCGGAATTTTGCAACGATGAAGACGTGCAGCAGAACAGCTGACAAAGGAGAGCTCTCATGTGTGTCCAACATGCTACAGTAACAACAGGTCTACTGTACAGAAAACGGAACAGGTAGGCTATTTGGAGATGCAAGATGAAATTGTTGCAAAAAAAAAAAAAAAACATTACTGATGTGTACAGCTATGATGTTAATTTGGGCCATTATCATATAATATGCCTATCTAATGTGATAATACTCAAAAAATACGGCAGCCCGTCAAATCCAAAAAGGTAGATTCCGTTCCACGTCCGTTCCGCCCGAGTATGAATTGGCCTTTAATCAAACTTAACAAGGCAGGTGTGAATACACCCTTAGTCTAGTCTTTGTGTCAAACTGTCATTTTAGTTCTCCACAAATCAAACATGGTTATTTTATTGTCATATTACTGTTACGTTATTAAGTTAAGAATATATCCGTTCCAGACATGAAAGATGCTCTGCTCAACATAGGCCTATTTATTATTTATTGCTACAAAACATCCTTAATTAAGAGCCGTTTGGCAGTCCGTCACTAGCGAGTGGGAAATACAAGTCTGTGTCTGCGCAGTGGGACATTACATTATAACGTTATTTCGTCTCGCTTTAGTCAACAAAAATGAAGAGACATTTTATCACAGCTTTTATTTTGTAAACCACATTTAGTCTTGTTTTTAATTCGTCAACAATATTGCATTATATGTAGTTACTGTCACACGTTGGTTTATGTTATCCTGTCTCATTTTTGTCACGTAATGAAGGGCCATTCATGACGATGTTTTGTTGCTTTTATCAACATTTTTGTTGTAACTGGGGGAACCAAAAAAAAAAAAAAATCACACTTTTTACAATACGGCACCATTCAATAAATCAGCAAAGCACTCACGGCTGCACTACTGAGATGATCCATAACTGACCTCGCCATTCTACTGTTTACTGTCCAATCACCAAAGAGCCACCAGGCATTAATTAAAACCTGGAAAGCCTGTGGCCTGATAGCATTTAGAGCCATTATTTGGGAGTGTTTTGGTTTTCCAGTCAACTGCATGCCCTGAGACCTTTAATGTTGCTTTCACACCTGTAATTGAGTTCATTTGGTCTGGAACAAGGAGAAACGATTACGCATCATTGCATTTTAGTTCTGGCCCAGCTGTTTTTCAGCTTTTCATTTTTCCATTCATGCGTATTGATGAAGCATGACTTTTAATCTCACTGCACTGGCACCAAACATAGTGACACATTAGCAGACATGCAGATGGAAATAGATTAAAATAAGAAGTATATTCACCTGCATGTTCTGTCCCTGTAGATGCAGTCTCTCTTTGCAGACTCCCTCATAGAAATCATAGTATTCTAGGAAAGACTTTTCCATCACACTCCTAAAAACACACAAACACTTTTCAGCTGATAGGCAGACAGAAGAGAAGAGAGAATGAAGAGCAAAGAGGAAGTAAGGAGGACAGCATGGTGGTGCAGGAGTGAGGAAGAGGAGGCGAGTAAAGCGCTCACCACAGAGCTTCAGGACAGGGCACCTTGCCCTCCAGCATGTCACACACAGCCACCCTCATGGTTTCATGGCGGATGCACTCGTTGTAGTTCTTACTGTCCCCTGGGTGGCGCTCCTGCGAGACAGACACACAGACAGACCAAAGCCTTCTGTAGGTGACATGATTGCAGTCTGTACAGGCTGTGTAAATTAAGTGTGACGTGGCTGGTATGATTGGCCAAAATGAAAACAAAAACTGTGATTGGATGATACGGCGGAGGCACAGAGCATGATCCCCCCACAGTTCAACATGCATGTCATTTTATCAGTCATTATAGGAAGATATTCAGTAAAAAAAATAATGGTAAATTATTACCCAATCATGACATGTTCATATGTAATCTTGTGTAATGTAAGAAACTTGAATAACTGCACTTGAGATGTTTGCACAACAATTGAAAACAGAAAATAGACAAGGTGACTAACTTTGACCTGATTGATGTCCTACATCCTTACATCATTAGAACTACCAAGATTTAAACTTTATTAAAAAGATTAATTAAATTAAAGATTTGAATTGTGACTTTATTAGTCAAAAAGCATTAGATTAACTATCATTTCTGAATCTGTCCAAGCTTCTCCTGTGATTCTCTCACAAGTTCCAACGGTGATCCAGCCACGATCAGGGAACGATTTAACGCCCGTTAAAATGTGCCACGTTATTCTTACTGTGTGGCGTTATGATCAGGGATTTAATATGTAACTTCGCTCCGACTGCACGGACACGCAAGCCCTTTCAGAATAAAAGCGTCATGCCGGCACGATTACTGGCACTGTTTACTATTGTGTTTCCGGTTTGTTTATATATTGTATATCTGCACTGATTAGCGGTAGAATGGGGCTGTTAGGGATGTCAAAATCAGCAGGTCTCTGGCAACATTTCGGGCAGTTTGTCCAAATAGAGTTGCAGCGCGCAAATTACCACATTAATGCTGATTTGCATTAATGCGTTAACTTCAACAGCCATAGTTTTTATGTAAATAAAACACCAAAGATGACTGTAACAAAGTAAAAGGATTATATTCACACTTGGGGAAAAAAAAAAACATTCAGAACTGGGAGTTTGGTGAGTCGTCGCACCTCTGTCTCTTTGGGCAGCCTTTCCAGTTTTTTTTTTTTTTTTTTTTTTTACATTTAGAGTGTTGAGGTGGGCTTTACCAACACCCAAACAGATACACAGACAAAGAAACAAAGCGAGTACAAACCTGTTCAAAGCCAGGTTCATTGTGATAGGGGTTCTCTGTCATCAGAGATTGGATGGAGATGAGGACAGAGGAGATACTCTGAGCAGGGCTCCATGCTGGGCCGGTCCACGTCCTGCATAGACACACAGACACATGTCAGCACCATATCGTAGTTTAGTGTTGTTTATAAAAAGTATTATTTCTTTGTTGTAAGACAGAAAAACACTGAACACACTTGTTTTCCAATCAACTTTCATTAATAGGGGTGGTAAAAAATATCAATATGGCGATATATTGCAACATTCTGTATTCTGATATAACACTGATTCTTAATTTCTTAACTCTTTGACTGCCAGCCAATTTATAAAACAGAAAGGGCCTTGTGCCAGTACTTTTTGCCCATTTTGAGTCATCTTTCATCATGACCCACAGAATATTTTGTACTATGTCCCTGAAAACATAGAATAGCTCAAATGAAAGAAGAGACTATTTCATCATTTGTTTTTACCTTGTTCCATTCTTGTTTTATCACAGGTAGAGTGGAGGCCACTAAGGGCAGCAACTAATGATTATTTTAATAATCAAATTAATCAGTCAATTATTTTTTGATAAATCGATGAATCAGATAAAAAAAAAACATATATATTTGTAAACACACACACACACACACACACACAATGTGGTATTTTTATCTGATGTAATGTCACTGGTAATGTTAGTTTTGCTCTCTTCCTTCTCCTCTGTAGTATAATCAGTGCTATATCCCCTATGCTTTTATTCTGAGGGCTTACTCTGAGAGCGACTGGAAGTCCGGCTATGTTTGTGCTGTGCTTAGTTTGACTGGTAATAAAGATGTGTTTTAAGTGCTAATAACTTACTGCAGGAATCATTGCAACACGGCACCCTTCATGCTGTTTTCTCCTTAACCACTAAACAAGTCATTGTCATTCCGACACTGAGGTGTGCTTTACGCGGCGTATCTCAACCACAACCAGAGAGACATTATCGTCCATGTAGCAACAGAGCTAACAAAGTAGCTACATGTTAAGTAGTGTTTAACAGCTGTGTGCATCCGTCCACTCAGCTCAGTAAGCTCTGCGATGTGCTGGTGACTGACATATTAATCACACGACACAACGAATCAAAAATGAAATTCGTTGGCAACACTTTTAATAATCGATTAATTTATACACACACACACACACACACATATATATGTCTATGCGGTATATACTTGTTTTGTAATTCCTGTGAGATGGATTCAGCGCAGTCAATAAATTCTGAATTTCTTCAGTGACACAGATATCGTGATGTATCGAGAATGAAATTTCTTGTAATATATTGAGTATCGCAGAATCGTTACACAGTATCGATATTATCGTTATCGTGGGCAAAATATTGTGATAATATCGTATGATACCCGCCCTAATCCTTAAATGGATGGAAGGGAATGACTGTGGACTCACCCCAGGATGCTGAGGCAGACCTTGCCGTTGCGGTAAAAGTTGGGGTTGAAGCGGACCGTGTTGTGTCCGGTGGTGATGAGCTTGACCCGTGGTGGGTGGATGGGGTAGTCAGGTGGGCAGCGGAACAGGAAGAGGAAGAAGCCGCCCTCATACGGTGTGTCGAACGGCCCTGTAATCAGGGCATGGATCTAGAGGAGAGAAAAAGGAGATGGTTTAGAGAGTGCAAGAGGTATGCAAGGAGATGGAGGGGTCATGACTGAGCAGACAATCTGACCTAGTCTACTCCTTTATTCTGCAAATACCACAGTTCTCCGGTAAATATCAAAGTTCTGCTGCAATTTATTACATTCCTGCTGTAAATGTTACATCTTCCCTGTAAATATGGGTGTTTTATATCTTTTCTATCTTTATTTATGTGTGAGACTACAAAACTTGGTTATGTGTTCATAATGACAATAAAGCCAAACTTCACTCCTTCCCTGCTTGTTAATAGTGGTTTTGAAGTGGAAACCCTGAGTCAAAGTGTGACGTGTGCTAGAAAACACCCTAGTACTGCGCAACTCTCGACACGTCACATGACTCCAGGTGTCTGCAGACTCCTGGTGACTCACTGGCTCTGGCAACCTCATAGTGAATTTCGCTGTTGAATCACTGAGAAGGAGCGAAAGAAGCAGAAGCTCTTCCTTGACGAGGCATCGTCTCTGGTTACGAGAGACAATGCTTTACTCGCTGTGTCCTGATGCAGCCATGTCACAGAGAGATATTAGGCTGGTATCAAAATAGAAAGAGAGAGAGAGAGCAGGAAACTTTCTGCTGCATCTGTGCTGAAACTGATTAGAAAACCTTGCTTTACATTGTTGTAGGATCCAGCACTGACCGTCCACAGCTGTATAAAATAGCATGAATGTATGACGACAGTCTTGTATTTATTATTGTCATGAGAAAACATTGAAATAACTGTTTTATTGTTTGAGTTTTCCTGCATTGTAATAAACCAGAATTATCCTTTAGTCAAAAGGTCCAGTGTGTATTGTTTAAGGGGCTCTATCTATTAGCAGAAATGAAACATAATATTCATGACTATGTTTTCATTAGTGTATAATTACTTGAAAAGAAGAATTGCTGTGTATTATTTCCCTCCTCTCGAGATTACAAATATGCATAAAACATACAAACCCTGAAATTTAAGTCACTGAATGCCAGCCCTTATTTAAAACCAAAAGTGCATCTCCTTCACTTTTTAAGACCCGCAGAATATTTTATACTATGTCTCTGAAAACACTGAATAGCTCAAATGAAAGAAGAGACTCTCTATTTTATCATGAAAACATGTTTTATTTTTACCTTGTTCCATTCTTGTTTTATCTGAAGTAGAGCAGAGTCCAGTTTCACCAAAAACACCACTTCTTTTCTAGTACTGATTGCTCTGCTCTCTGATCTCCACTTCCTGCTTCAGTCTTTGTGGCTTATACCGGCTCTTTATGCTCAGACATCACCCAGAGGCCCCAACTAGGTGTGTGAGAGCGCCCCCTTGTGCTGCCCCCCCCAAAAAGCTCTGACGTATAGATACAATGTCACGCAAAGAGTTATTAGAAATAATAATAGTGGAGAAGAGCTGATAAATTAAAGTGCTGTTTGAGTCTACTGACCCTAATTAGTTCAACCACTTTGTCAATGAGAGCCTGGAGGCAATATAAAATGTTGTTTTGGGAGCAGTCCATAAATGAAATTCATCCAAGTTACTTTATGGCTACTTGTTGTTGGTGTTTTCAAGCCATTAAACTGCCTCAGGTTTCTTCTGGACTGCAGTGCAAACAGACTCAACAGGCCCTAGACTTTTACCTTAGTCATGTCTTGAGGATCAGGGACGACAAACATCCCTGGTGGAGGCTCCTTGTAGATGGACATGATATCCCTGCAGAGACGTACAGAGAGGGAGTGTGACACAGTTGAGGTCTGATGAGAGGATCTTCCATACAGTCAAGATCGTACAGAGATACTGTATCTGTCCCTGACCTGCCCCAAAAACCTCACCTCTGAGGATCATCATGTGATACTGCTTCTGGAAACAATCTTACATACTCTTTGGATGAATTAACCATTTAATTATGTATTTATTCTCGAGTTACAAAAGGGAATACAATATATAAATTGTGCTTTACATGTTCCTCAAGTTTAACATCAGGTTCGTGTTTTAACTGCTTACAGTAAATGCTGAACTTTCATGGAATTCCCCGTCATCTTTAAGGCCTCGACTAGGTTTCCAGTGATGGCAGAAACTTTAAGGAAACTTTCACTTTCGATTTTTGGCCCCCGCCAGTGATACTTGAGGTCTTAACATGAATTAAAAATACGATTTTCATACCTCTTGATCCTCAGGATGCACTGCTGGGAAGCCTTCTCGTTGTCCCAGTCTGTACTGAGGGTCGGGTCCCAAGAAGTGGCGTGGATGTGAGACAGGAGGTCCGCTCCTGCCACTCCGCCGACTCCTAGCCCAACACCAGGGAGAGTCGAGGAGGCGTGTACGGTCGGAGACACCGCCACGATAGGTGGCGAGGAGCCGGGGGTGAATGTGTTCCCAAACACGGCAGAGGTAGCAGTGACAGCGGACATAGGGGCCACCAGAGCCGTTAGGCCACTCTGCGCGGCCGCGGCGGGAGGAGGGGAGGCCGGGTTGGAGCTGGAGTGAGCCCCACTGGCTGCTGAGTGTCCCAACGGCAGAGAGTTGGCCAAAGTAGGCAGCAGCGAAGCTCCGCTAGCCTGTCCGGTAACGCCTGAGCCAAGGGCACCGCTGCTGGACTGCTCTCCAAAGCTGTCCGCCATGGCTCGTGAGCTAACAAGCTAGAGTAAAACCGCTGGCGTTGACTAATTAGCAATGCTAACTGCTAGCTGCATTGACAGCTCAGTGCGAGGTTACCTCTGCTTGTTGTGTTGTCCAGATGGATCAGAGAGCAGGCGAACGAGACAGAGGTGAGCACAGAGGCGAGGCCACAAAACACGGTGTTTCTTCCCACGACATGGTGGCTACGAATCGTTAGCTTAACGTTATGTTTCCCCCTCAGGCCTCCAGAAAAGTATCAAGTCGTCGGCAGAATTAGCTTGTCCACCTTTCTACAGCTTCAGAGGCCGGTCACTGTCTGGTTGTTGTCGATTTAAAGCCGTATGGTGTCAGAATATTTGGTATAAAGGCGACCACATCCACACCACTCCATTAACACAACGCAACTTCAGGATCTGATTTCTCTCCAGTAACGTTAACTGAAACGGTACAACATGGGACATCCGGTGAGAACTTCAAAGTAAAAGTCCCCTATGACTTCACTGAAAGCGGCACAGTAAAGTAACAAGCATATCAATTTATCATCGTCATTGACGCAGTTCATTATATTTCATGAGTTAGTTACTCCTTTGAGTGACAAAATTGTTAACCGCAAATATAAGATACTTTAATATAATTTTTGTACTTTCCCTTGAGGGGCCATAAACTGTATTCAGCGCCAAAATTTGATCTTGATAACATTTTCAAAATAGGAAGTTACATATGTCTACTAATGACATACATATTCCGGTACAACCACCAATGGATCGTTTAATTAGCTCTGTATTAATATTTGAACCCATAATTAAGTAGCAGTCATGTTTCATAGCTTCACACATTTTTCCACATAAGATATTAATGGATAGAAAAGCTGTCTGTGTATGAAAGAAAATTATTTATAGGCTAAAACATCCCCAAACAAATATATTCTTTAAATCTTGTTTGTAATTACTTCAACAAGCACTCATGTGAAGTGCTTGTCACTATTTTTAGTACAACAGGATATTTGGCTCTCCTCTCAATCTTTTTCCATCAAGCCATCATAATTTATTTAAATAGTTATTTATATTTTTTCCCCTCAAAAGGATGCATTGATTACACACACACACACACACTTTAGGCTGCCAACATGCTATCACTTATAAGAAGGGTGAAAACATGTGAATGACATTTGAAAGCTATTCTAAAATCGGTTGCATTTTACACAGTACAAAGGCAACAGATCATTTGATTAACAATGAAAAAGATTCAAATCTTTTAGTTATCCCAACCATTTATTTTGGACAGATTATTTCAACTGAAGTGAGGTCTTACATAAAACTTCTGAAAAACAAAAATAAGCATAGGAACATAAAAATGTGTATGACTGGAGGTTTGTTAACCTCAGATGTAAATATTTTCCATTTATATTATTCCAACTGGAATGGCCTATCAGCTCACTCAGAGTTCCCGTTCTGGACACCCTCCCTCCTGATGGAGGGGAGGGAGGGAGAAGGGATCAAGGAAGGTAAGGAGATGGGGAAGAAGGGGTAAGTGAAAGGAGCCGAGCCGCAGTTGTTTCCAAGTTTACATGGCAAAGAGGATGAGGAATGCCACCATCAGACAGAAGAGACCCATAGCCTCAGACAGAGCAAAGCCCAGGATGGCGTAGGAGAAGAGCTGCTGCTTCAGGGAGGGGTTCCTGTGGAGGCCAGAGGAGCACAGTCACATATACAGCAAATTACAGAAAACAATCAATCCCATCTTTTGGATTATTTCTAAATGCATTTTTTACTGACCAACCCAAACAGGACTAAACATGTTTAGAATATGTGATGACATTCACACTTGTGAAAACGAGCATAGTTGCGTTCTTGTCGAAAGTTCGATAAGGTCATATCTGTACAGTAAATATGCAATGAGATGTTAGTTTAGAATAAACACTAGAAGCTAACGGTGCTCTGCAGGATTTCCTGATCTGTTCAGATTTGAAGCCATTTCCCCACATTGGTCATCATTCTTCTGCTCATTCAAATCTGTTTGTGGGAACACACCGACAGTTCAATTTCATTTTATTTACTTATTTTTTGAAAAGGAGCTTGCATAATTTCCACCGTTTGGGTCAGGGGAGAGATCAGCTGTCAAGTAATACGTGGCTGTGCATGGTAAACAGGAAGTTCACAACGTTATGTTGTGAATCTCACTTGAGTGTGGAGCAGTCTCGCATGCAGCGCTACGCTGCAAAACGCTCCAGGTGTAAATTGATGTGGCAAACAATATGTCCGTAATACGCACGAAAAATGCTGCGCTGCAGTAACTCGGGCGGTGTAAATTGGGCTTTAGCCTAGCTGATGTAAATCTTGATCTCAAATCTTTTTTTGAAGTCACATCTGTAAACACTAAATCTTTACCTGGCATAGCCAATGATGAGGCTGCCGAACACTGTTCCGATTCCAGCTCCTGAGCCGGCCACACCCACTGTGGCAGCACCAGCACCGATGAATTTGGCGGCAGTGTCGATGTCCCGGGAGACGGCGCTGGTCTGGAAGGAGCGGGTCAGGACTGCAGACTGGCTGACTGGCAGCAGCGCCTGGGAGAAGAGAGACAATAATAATTAATTATAATAATTAATAATAAAAACAAACAGGATTTGAAGGGTGCCAACACCTTAAAAGTTGTGAATTCCAACAAGAGACACAATTTACAGAACAAAATGTACAGGGTGTAGGATTTGATGGCATCTAGTGGCACAGACCATCTCCTCTACTTCCTGGACTGCAGTGATGTGTGTCACAGAGTGCAAAACAATCCTAGCAATGGTCACCACTAATCAACAATTAATCAAATAAATATTTCCACCAATAGATCCCAAAACAACAATTTGTGATGCTGGAAACTACAAGTAAAACACTACATATTAATAGTGCAGAAGCAGTTCACAACACAGACATTTAGCCAGATTGTGTCTGGTGCTCAGGTACCTCAGATTAAGTTTTTCTGAACATAGGTAGCCATCCCTGTCCAGGGTCACCAGGATGTTTAGTATTATTGCCATGCAAGTGATGCACTGCCATAGAGAAGGAGGCAGAATCCAGTCAAAGACAATCAGGCGCAGGATCACTGAAGGGCAGAAGGACTGACCTGCTGCTCCACTGAGGCTTCAGGTCTGTTGAAGAGGGAGACTGAGACTGGCCGGGCGAGGACTCTGGACCCCCCACGCAGCTACAGACAGAAAAATGTATGTTAGTGCACGTCTACAATGTGTCACCATTAAAGGCATTTTATATCACAAGGAGAAAAGCACTCAGAGAGCGTAGACCTCCACAGCGGCAGCATTTTTTGTTATATTTTAGGTTATGTTTTCAGCGGGGCTTGTTTGTTTGTTGGTTTGTCGTTTTGCAAAGTAACTCAAAAGTTATGGACGGTTTTTGACGAATTTTCAGGATGGGTCAAAAATGGCTTAACATAAAACTGATTAATTTTTGGTGGTGCCGTTGAATCGGAGCCGATCACCACCAAAAATTACTTAGTTTTAAGTTGGGCCACTTCTGACCAATCCTGAAAATTTCGTCAGAAAATCCATGGACAACTTTTGGAGTTATTTTGCAAACCAACAAATGAACAAGCCCCAGTGAAAACATAACCTCCTTAGTGGAGGTAACAATACATTTCACTTTCAATAAACAGAAGTCAACTGAAACTAAATGAAGAGAACAGGATCAGCTGCAATGTAAAGTATGATGGCTCTTTCTGTCAGTCTGTAATATATATTACAACTCCCAACACCAAAATATTTGATCATCCCTGGGGTCAAAGATGAAAAGATGAAAAGTGCATTCAGATAACTGTTTAAAGCCCAACTTACATTGCCCGCGTTACTGCAGTGCAGCATTTTTCGCGCCTATTACGGACATATTGCTTGCAACAACAACATTTTGAAGCTTGAAGATGCAGCACAGCGGAAACAGGAAGTAGAGAATGTAAACATGATGTCATGATTGCTGCTACGTGTTTTGGTGTCCTTTCTGGTTCACTCTATCCCTTCAGAAAGCCCGTTTCTCTCGTGAAGCCACGTGTGATACGCTCTGGGGACGCTGCAGTTACGGTGTCGTTTCGCGGGCATTACAAATTGACTCACTTGACTTTAAGTGTTTCACAGCGGCTGTCGCTCGGCTGCAGTTACATTTCAAACTATTTCAGACTGTGATTAGCATATTTTTTGTCAAAATAAACAGCAGAATAAAGAAAATACAATATTATAATTGACCCACTGCAGGCCATTTCAGAGCAGTGAATGATTGATTGATGTCAGAACGCCAACAGCATTTCTGCATCACAACTACACTGCCTATCCCTGGTGATGTTCTGCTCAGAGAGTCCCATGTAAATATGGAGCTGTCTTCCACACCTGCATGGCTCAAATGCCCTCCATGCTGCAGGGTCAGCTGACATGCAAAGGCCACCAACTGTGCAAATGACACAAAACAGTGTCAATGGCTGCAATTCATAACTACCATGTCCTTGACAACACATGAGGACACCAAAGATTTACGTGGCCATCAAGCTCATCCCTCATGGCACTTTCTATTTTGTGTTCCACAGGTTGTTTTCAACACTTTTCTACACTGAAGGACAACTAGAAGAACATTACAGCAGACCTACCACAGCAGGAGAAGTGACGAACTTGGCGCAGGCGTACATGGCTCGAAGCTGGAGAGAGAAGGAACAGTTTACATCCAACTTCACAGTTGTCATGCAGTCATTTCTAGTTAATCTGTTTAACGGGTAAAAGGCAATTTCAGAACAAAACTTACCTTTTAGTTATAGACTGAATTGTCTCTCTAAATATTGAACTGGTGTGGATAGGTCAGGACAGACAACTTGTAGAAGAAACTGTTTAATACATTTCTGCCAATCACAACTGCATTTTGCAATCAAATTTGCATAATTACAGTTCTTAAATTCAGTCAACTGCCTCCATGGTGGAGGTTTTAGTCTAGTATGAAGGGTTTAGTAGGACTTGAGGTTTATCATTTTTTCTTATGATGTGATCTGACAGTCCAGGGGAAAAACTCCAGCCCCTGGACAAATGCAACAGACTCATGCCTTGATTGACAGTTCAAGGTCAATCACCTGGCAAAGTTCAGTATCATTCAATACTGAATGAACTGAATCAATAGCAGGGAAAATGCCCTAATACCAGAAGGGGCTTCCTAAGGCGCAAAGGTCAAGTCTGGCAACAAGTTGTTTGAGAAGAGCAGGTCTGGTCTGTTGCTTCTGGTCAGTTCAGTCTGAAAACTAATCCAATTGCATCGACTACTGAAGGGATCAAGCCTGGATAAACCGCTAAATAGCCACACATGCTGCCGAGTGAATGGCTTTAACACTCTCGCGTCCGGACGCCATTAGCTGAAACCTCGAGGGCACTACTGTTTGGAAGTTGCATTTACATGATGTGGGCTTTCAAATATCAGCATTTTGAGAAAACACCCATACGACTGTTTCTCGCAAAGCCAGAGAGATGATAGTATTCGCACAACTGTTTCACCAGTTTACACCCAGTTTATTTTGTCTCGTAGGAGAGAGTTAGCGCCGGAGCTAAGCTAAGCTGCTAAGCTAACCAGTCTGCAGACGTGAAGGTCAAAAATGAACCACGGACGGTCACATTGGGCCTGGAAAGCAGGCACTGTGCACTCCCTGGTCAACACACCGTGACCATGCTTAAGGGCAATGACAAGGGGCGACATGACACCACGGGTCTCCAACAGGGACGTCCTTTTAGCGGCAGACTGACACAGAGTGCAGTAGGCCCGCGGTGTCAGACATTTTGCATCCAAGCGCCTGTCAGCACAGCTTGGCCGCTGTGCTCGGTCTATGAGTGGTTCCTTGCACCAGCAGAAACGTTGCAACAACTTTAGCGGCTGAACGAAACGTACGTCTCGTGTTAGTTCTGCTCCATGCCTCACATACACGAACCAAGAGCACACACACACTTATCAGCTCAGAAGTCATTGCTAGGAACCCGGTCATTGAATGGCCGACCTAGCTCGCTAGCTAAATCACCGTGTTAGCAATGTTAGCTAGCTTTACAGGCTTCCTGACGAGCTACGCTGCGGAGTTTAACTGCGAGACGCATATGCATTGACAACGCGAACCAAAGCTGGTACAGATGGAGTGAAGGAGGTATGAAAGGCGAATATTACCGGTTTGTTGCGGCTTTCGGAGGGTCCGGGATTAGCTGCTCTCGCACACAGCGACAGTCAATGAATGCAGGATGGAGGAAACTGTCACCTTGTCATTTATAAGCTTAGCGTCTACGTCCTCAACGTCCATTGGTCAGAGAGAACCCTCCCTGATTCATAATTGGCTCATCATACTATGACATATTTCATTCTAGCCTATCATATATAGCTTTGTTGAAGAATAATGTTTGTGATTGGCTGGAAGGCTTACAAGGGCGGGGCTAAAGGAAATTTCATTAATTTCATTGGACAGTCTTGCCGGGGATGACGAGGTTACCAGGGAGTAACCTTTCAAAGCACATCCAGTGCCCTGTGCACTTATTGGTTTGTCTGAGGAAGTCCCGCCTTCCTATATTAGCCCCCCTAGCTCCTACTGTATGACTATCAGCAATTAACTTCACATGACAACATGTCAAAGGCCTAATTAGTCTGTTTCAGTAGAACAAGCAGTAGAGATGCCCATTTTATTAAGATTTTTTTCTTTCTTTTTACTTTCTTTCTGCTTCCTTTTATCTCATGACTAAATTGTCGTGACAACCTAAATTAAAAATACATTGACAACCAAAATAAAGGCAAAATCTCTGTTCATTATACTATGATGAGTAAGACAATACTTACTCATCGACCCTTTCTGAAAGATTTATGATTTCTTCCCACCTATAATAACTAAACCAGACTATAAACAAATAGTTCCACCAACACAAAACTAAAATGTGACTTTAAACCAATTACAGTTAACTGTAGTTAAACCAACAATAACTTTCAGTGTTGAAGGCCTAGTGCCCTATTAAGAAAAGGACATCTATGTGGCACTAAAACAAATGGAACTGAAGTAATTTCTATATATATTTCTATTCCATATTTGTTTTTGTCTTTTATGTGCCTTCCAGCATGTATTTATGCATAACATAATCTAGATTACATGTGTGTATGTCGCTTGATATTTCAGTGCACTTTCAGTGTCCGTAACATGCGTTTAATGCAAACGCATTCTCTATTATTATAACTGAGTTATATTTGATTATGTTTTGACTAATAAAACTTGAAAAATTAATTCTTAGTTATGAGTCATGCTAGAATGCTTAAAATCAATGTTGTTCTGATATTATCATGTTTTTTTTTTTTTTCAAATTAAGACATCAATTTTGATGGTTTATTACATAATGCACCAAATTATTACATTTCCTTCATAAAAAAGTGTACCAGCTTAATTTTGTAATAATTTTATTACATATTGCATTCAAGAATTTCATTACAAAATGCGGTACGTTATTACAAAATGTGGCATTATTACATAATGATGTGAAAATTCATTACATTATTGCATAATGTGGTGCTACTATCACCAAACTCAGGACTGAGGCAGTTTACAGTGTTTACTGAGATTATTAATAGTCAGGTGTAAACTTACTTTCTCAACTCGAGAGACAAGCTGGAGGAGTTACCCCCTGCTGGATATATGAGAGAATTCAAGGTTAAGCCAAATGCATTGGCTCATTTTTCAGACCTGAAGGCTGGCCTCTCCTCCTCTCAGTGAATCTGGTCAGATTAAAATCAGGTGTGCAACAGTAGAGCTAAAAGCTGCTGGACAGGACGGTTGAGTCCTTTTTTGAAAGCATAATTATTGACTAGTATGAGTTATGGTTGCTGCTGTACTGTCCTCTGAACTTTTAGGAAGATGTTGATCACTTTGACTGTTGTTAAGACACAGTAGCAAAATATTGAATATTAGAACAGCATTGAAAATAATACTTTGAATTATGTTGATTGAGTAAAAGTTAATTGTGATTCATTAGTAACTAGAAAAGATCATATAATCATAGCTATCTTATTGTTACTTTATTATTATTATTTTCAAAATCACCATTATTATTATTATTGTTATTTCGTAATACTGTACTAGACCCTATTATAGTCTGATAAAAGCATTGCAGTACAATTCAGGAGCTTGTTATGAATCAAAATACAATAATTGTGCTGCCAGTGGTTAGGTGTCTTATCATCCTGGTGCTAATGGAGCCAAATCGGTTGTTAGCTTAGCTTACCAGCATAATTTGTGGAACGATGCTTGAGCTTCCAACATTTCAGAAAAACAAACAAACAAACAAAACAAAAAACAAACAAACAAAACAAACAAAAAACAAACAAACAAACAAAAAAACACTAGAGAATTTGAAAACTGGGCTTTAATTGTTTCCACCCTTCAGTAAGGGAAGCACATATATGCTGCCTAATAGAAGTCTATGGATGAACTGTTATGTTTAGTGTTGACTGTTCTTGTGGTGGCATCAAACCTACTGTAAAGTGTGTGTTCTCTTCAGTGTTGGTTCCTGTCCCAGTTTTGTCATCAACTGGAGCAAGATTCCTGTCATTACCATTGCTCTCCACTGGGTGGCGCTATCACTCAGCTGTTGTCATTGGCTCATTCTGCACTCATGAAATGATCTCATCTTGCCCAGATCAATATTTTAATCCTGTGCTTTTTTGTTTTCTGGAATATATCAATATAAAGACAGTTGGTAATTCGAATAACAAAAATGAGAGGAGATACATGATATTAAAATTGTTTCTTCACAGTCCTTCCAGCAATTCAGGCTTAATAAGAAATTAAATCATACCAAAGTGTTCATGTGTTGTATGTGTGGAGTATGTTTTCAGCACTGAAATGGTGTGATTCAGACTCATTTACACTTCTGAATAGCCACTTGATGAGTTCTTTCACACAGGTGATCTCCCCTTTCATGCCTTTCTGGACAAGATGAGGATTAATAGCACCAAGGTGTACCCCTGCACACCATGGAAGACTCCTCCTGGTGGCCACCACGCAAACTTCATCTACTGTTGTTTTTTTAGTGCCTTTCTCCCAGGCACAAATAGAAAAATAACTTTTTTAAGCCCCCCCAATTTGAATGTGATCAATTGGTTGATTTGTTGGATCCAGCCATTCACCCAACTGCCTCCTTAAATGGGCTTTGTTGCTCTTTATACTATCATCACCTGATGCGGCTGTCATCATTACTATGGCCAGTGGAAGTTGCTGCTCTATCAAAAGTGGTCCAAGGAAGGACCAGTGGTGAACCAGAGACAGGGTCATGAGAGGACAATGATCACTGATTCAGGTGGGGAGTGAAGGCTGGTCCTGGTGGTCTGATCCAACACCAGAGGAGTTAATGCTGCTGAAGATAGAAAGGAGTCACATACCACAGAATAAACCTTCAGGGGTCAGAGGTCAGACAGGGAGACCAACACTATGTTATGTTGTGTCTGATCAGTGTATATCCAGATATACAGTATGTGTTGGTCCGCAGAAGGTTGACTGCCCGTTTGGTTGTTGGATCAGTCTCTTTTAGTACCCTCCCACACAGATATAGTACCCATCAGATCCCAGTGCCGACATCTTACATAGACTAATGTAGGGGTGAGCTGTCACTGCACACAAATAAATCAAACTTGAATGTTCATCAGCAAGCAAAAACACAGGCAACACACACACACACACACACACACACACACACACACACACACACCAAGAGAGATGCCATCTTCATTAGTGCTGAGTGCCAAATGTGGCCTCTGGATTTATTGGCAGGCAGAAAGGAACACACACACACACACACACACACACACACACACACACACCTCCTCAGCATTCCACTCCACAGTAGCCCAGTAATAATGACCAACCTCAGTGGGATCAATAGACTGGAGACAGATGAGCCTGGTTAGCACACATGCACACACGCGCGCGCACGCACACACGCACACACACACACACACACACACACACACACACATGCACCTTCTCATGCTGGTGTGGTCTAAGATTCAGAGAGATGGATAGCTGCATCCACACTGCAATTAATAATGTTTTTACAAGACTGATAGTGCTGTGTGTGTGTGTGTGTGTGTGTGTTTGAGAGAGATCTATAGCACTGCTTCTTCTGTTTACGGTGACGGAGTTCTGAAGCGTATCCCAGCATGCAATGGCTGGAGGCTGGTTGTACAATGGAAAGGCCACCAGTTTGTCACAGGCACTAACATGCATGTGTTCAGAGTGTTGAAGACGCAGAACATGGCAGTTCATTTATTTATATTATAAATAATAATAAAAAAAAACTATTCTATTCTATTCTATTCTATTTTTCCAACAGACATGTGCTCCTACCATCAGTGCTGCTCCAGTTTGGAGGGGCACAAGATTTTCAAGCCAGATTTATTATGGCCATGGTGTGCTTGGTGAAAGGTTAAAATATGAATGCCATTACATTCTCCCACCAAATGTCTCATTATTGAGCGATTGAGGTTGGTTGCAGCTCTGGTTGGTTCTGGATGTCATTTTAAAGGGTCATTGCAACAAAAACTTACTTACCACAGCCAGACAACAGCTGACCAGCGTATGGTTAGGTCTAGGCAACAAAAGCAACAGACATAAAGGTTAGTGATTCAACCAGACCCTAATCTTTACTAGGTTTAGTTTACCACCAATTTGTCCAAAAACATCCAAAAGTGAAAAACAATATGTTGTGGTTGTACAGGAAGTTGTGTCAGACTATTTCTTTCTATTTTGACCAGAATGAGTCACTTCCTGGAGTTTTGCCGTTGCCGTTAGGTTGCCAGACAACCAGTAAAAGACTGTACTTTCTGTCCAGCACATAGCTCCACTTAAAACCACAACATGTTGTTTTTACATTTATTTGCTAAAACACAACTATTCCTTTAAATTAATTTCCCCCTTTCAGTTGGCAAACATACCAGATTTAGACATTTTCTCATGTTTGTAAGTTCAAGCCTTTCTGTGTGGAGTTTGCATGTTCTCCCTGTGTCTGTGTGGGTTCTCTCCGGGTACTCCGGCTTCCTCCCACCGTCCAAAAACATGCATGGGGATTAGATTAATTGGTTAATTTAAATTGACCGTAGGTGTGAATGTGAGTGTGAGTGGTTGTCTGTCTCTATGTGTCCTGTGATGAACTGGAGACTTGTCCAGAGTGTACCCTGCCTTTCACCCTAAGACAGCTGGGATAGGCTCCAATTAGTGGTATTATGTAAATAACCATTTAAAGGGTTAAGCGTTTTTGGTAATTATGATCATCTCATTAATATATCATTATATGTCAGACATATGTGTACATTAGAGTGACTTTTTTAAAGGAGTGCACCGTGAGATAAAGTAAGGTAGCTGTTTATCGCAGTGCCAATTGAATTGCTTCACAGTGTACTTTGTTTTTTTGCCTGCTTAGAAATATTTCTTCCATTTCCATTTTTGTTATATGTATGAGCGGTTCACTGAACCTTTTTTGGATGCTACATTGTGTGTGTGTGTGTGGGCAGGACGGTGGGATGTGATCTAATAAACTCTTTGTTGGGTCGCCGTCTGACTCGGATGCCACCAGAGGCTAAGACACAGAGCATCACTGCCTAATAAACGCTGCTAATAAGACACACCCAAACAGTGTAATTATCAGGCCAGAAACCCAGACCCTGAATATTCCTGTTAATCCAATGTTACTGTGAATGAGCAACTGCTATTTAAATCTGGATAACCTGAATAAAGTCCTAGTCAGAGGCTGTATAATTGAATTTAGCTGTGGAGAATGTGGCGGTATATTTCAGATAAACATGACTGTCCGAGACTGAACTGATCAATCCAGCTGCTGTGGCATAAAGGGAATGGCTGCTATACAGAGCGCACTTAGTGATTAATCAGGGTCTGTGCTGTACAATTCAAATTACTCTGATGGAATAAGTGTTTGTTTGCAGAAAATGAGACAGTCCCAGTGAGACCATCCTCTGCTGTGGCGCATGCTGGCTCTGTGCAGGACTCAGTAGAGCTTCTAGATGGAACAAGGCCAACACAAATGGTATTAGTTTCACATGTGCTTTGCCTCAGGCCGAGGATCATTTTCAGTACTTGTGCACTCACAGCCACAGCCACACTTTACTTGATACCTGCTGTGAGGAATATCCAGCAATGCTCTCAAACACTGAAACATTTCAATTAAACATTACACATTTAGCAAAAATATAAGTGAAATTCCAGAAAATCTGCAAAACATGATGGAAATATGAAGCGCATTGTAGTGTTCAATAAATAAAATCAACAGGGTTTTGGAGAATGCATATCATTTATTAATGTACGAAACATACAGTCAGTATGCCCTCTTCAAAAACACCAGACATCATTGATCACACGAAAACAATCACTTTATCTCACTGATACTTGTAAACACAGTTTAAAATGAACGTATGACGTTATCCACAACCTCACCTTTGGTTAAAACATATTTGTAGCAGTATTCATATACAAGCCATAATCAGCATCCACAATAGCAACGTGAAGGCTGTCTCTTTCTACACTCCGTATGATCTCTTTACAAATAATAATTAATAGAATAGAATAGAATAATTTTTTATTTATCCACCATTTGGAGAAATTCGCCCACCACAGCACACAGCAATGAAATAATCTAATAGGCAATAATAATAGAAACATGTATTTGCAATATGTATTAAATAAAAGGGAAGAAAATATATATTTTAATTGCAAATGAAAGAAATAATAAACAAAATAATCAAAACTGTCTTTCCAACAATCACCAACCCTAATTTGAGTCTACTGCCTTTTTTACATGTCGTTATGTGTTTAAAAAAAATGCATGTATACAGGTACGAGTCAGTTTTGTTGAGGAACTCATTTGGATGCATCATCCATCACTTTGAATGGAAGCACATTACATGAAAAATGATCTTTTGACCATGAACAGGAGGAATGATTACAGCAAAAAAACAAAAAAAAAGTGTGCATATGGACACCTGACTATTGTTTAAAGACAGGAGAAAAATGTGTGATATATCCTTTAAACAGGATGATAGAAGCTGAGCTCAGATCAGCCTTACAATTTATATTTCTTTGGTCGGTAACTCATACCTACTCATATGTCACTGCGTGTGTGTGTGTGTGTGTGTGTGTGTGTGTGTGTGTGTTCATGTGGTGCTTATTACACTGCCCTGTATGTGCGTGTGGTGGCTGTGAAGGAGTTTTACAAGCAATCTCTTTACTGCTTTGTGTGGTGCACACCTACTTTTACTACCCTACCACAGAGAAGAAGGAGCAGCGCACACACACACACACACACACACACACACACACACACCATGTGAATGATTCGGGCCGGGTGGTTTGGTATTGAATTCTCTCCAGCTCAGTTTATGAGGAAGCTGCAGTGGGGTGGGGGGGGGTTGGGTGGGGGACGGACGCAGACATTAGTTTAATTGTAGATGGGGTCTGAGACTCAAAAAGAGTGAGATCTCATGTCCAGAGTCACAATCTGGCACTTCAGGAACACAAGCAGAGCTGGTGGAAAGTGAGCAGCATCCATGTACAGTACAGAGTGTCTCTTCCACATGTATGGAGCAACAGTGTTCAGTGTTAGAGGCAGTCGTGTGTTATCAGCATAATTTTTCACTGACCTGCACCTCCAGAGAGCAGAATTTAATTTCATTCTATACCGTAAAATGTTATAACTATAAAGTGAAATCTCTCTATTACTCTGGATAACTAAAGGGGCTGACATTAATAATCTGCTTAAATCACTGATTAAAAGATTCTCCACACAACATCCAAAGTCTTAATACAGTAGCAAACATGTCCTGTCTATCGTAGTGCACGTGAGGCCCCTCTGCACCGCCCTCAGCATCATTCAGCCCCCTCCACAGGTTAACACTGTTAGCTTTGTCAGCACTGTTGCTGCTGTTTGCACCATTCGTACTGTTAGCAGCTGCAAACTGTGAAACACATTTGTCATAGTTTTTGGGAGAAAATTAATAGATAATGAAAATAATCGCTGCTGGATGGTTTTCGTCCCCTAGATTTCGCATTATTTGACCAAAAGTCCCTGCTCTGAACCTTACTGTTAATGGTTACCTTCTACCACAGAATAAAACCCTGTAAAAACAGGTCACATCCTTAATTCTTTACTCAGAGTAATTACAATCCTCTTGTTACTGAATTACATTTATCATTTATCTCTAAGACACCTGTTAGTGTGAAGTGCCATATTGTGACTTGTGATATGGGAACTAAATCATTGAAGTTAAAAAAAAAAAAAAAAAGATGATCAAAATGAGATCATTTTCTCTGAGTTACAAATGTCTCCTTATTTCTCATCCATTGAGTGCATTTGTCTGTAGTGTTATGTTTATGTCTAACTTATGTCTAAAATATTGTGATGATTTGGTGACTGTAAAATTATAATAATAATATGTATAAATAATTTGAATAATAAGAAACTCGTGCTCAGAAATAAAATGATTAATGGTAACAGTTTTCAATGCATTTGTGCATTAGTTTACTTGTTTTCTGTCTGCATCGACCACATGACAGGAAACGCTCCACATTTTTTTTAAATACTTGAAAGATGACATAGCCTATTAAATAAGAATGAACAGAAACCCAATGTAGAGACTGAACAGCATTTTCTGCAAAAAGATAAAAATTGGCTCATTTATACAGATTTTGCCCACAAATCACAAAAAAATCATACTTTGATATTCTCACATTATCTCCCAGAAGTGTACCTCAAGTGGAAGTTAATGGAATAAGCTGTGTTTAGAAATAGAAAGATCCATATAAAGCAGCAGCTAAACTATACCGTACACTTCCTGTTTATTTCCATTTAGCACCAGTCTTTGTGTTTATTTATCCTTCTTATCTCTTCATCATGCAGTCGACTCATTCATTTTTTATTAGTTAAAATAAACTCCTGCTATGTGCTGGTTGTGTGTGAGCTTTATATGAGATGTGTGTGTGTGTGTGTTTACAGGTTCTTCATGTGGCTTTGCGGTTTGCAGCCTTCTCTGTCACCAGCTATAGTCCCTATAAAGACCCTGTTCCCTGCTTTATTTAACACTCACTGCTGCAGCAATTAGCACCAAAATAACACCCCAATCCTGTCCATTTAAATAAAACTCTACTGCAGTGTGAATAGAGTCCGCTCAGATTAATAAAACAAGTAATGAATGTTGGGTATTTCTCAAGTAATCCTCACTCCAAAAAAAAAAAAAAACATTAAGGAGGTAAATATCCTGATAAGAGAATATGATCACATCATGATTAATGTGGCAAACAAAGGCTCACAACGTGTGCAATAACATACTACAAGTTTAAATTTACTACAGAAAGGAGAGTATTAGGAAAATAGTACAGAAATTTAAAATGTTATTAAAAACACTTTTTCAAAGCCATTCACACAGCGCAACACTGGATCTCACATCCAAAATGCACTGATGCAACACAATGTCAGGCCAATATACCATACTATATATATATATATATATATATATATATATATATATATATATATATATATATATATATATGTAGTATATTTTCACTGGCTTTAGATTCTCTAATTTATTTTTATTTTTTAGCATGATGAATTTATAATAATTTGCTATTAAGTTTGAATGTCAAAACTTATTAAAACATTGCAATATTATTTATATGATTATTGTGTCATGCATAAATTATATAGCCAGTCCAAACAGAATTATAAGACATACTACAGATAAATTACAGATAATACTAAAAAAATATCCATCCTGGTGTTTTCTCCAAGCTTCTTAAGCATTCAAATTTGTGTTCCACTGTGTCGTCATCAGGAAGGTTCATTTAACACAGAGATACATAACTCATCAAAATATGGGCCATATAAAAGAAAATAGGATTAATTTTCAGCTTCTCCTGATGAACCAGAGGACGGATTCCTGTTCTCAGCTAAACACCTTTGACTCCTTCATAAACTTGACGTTGATGAGAACATTAAAAGTCTCCATGAAATTCATAATTTTGGTTTGTGTGAGTTTGAGTGAATGCATATTTTGTGTCAGAGCATGAGAAGTGACCCTCAGTGGCGGCTGGGTGCAGGGTAGTCAAGCAAACAACAGGTGGCAGTATAGATATATATGAGCCCACAGAGAGGGGGTATGTGAGAGGATGGCTTGGTTGCCAGGGGAGCGAAGAAAAGCTATCCTCACTGGTTGAAAGAGGGACATCCCTGTAGTGCCCCCAGCCTGTTTCACTGTCCACACAGTGTGAGTGCACAAGGTCCAGTTAATTGTGACACATGTTACAGCCTGACATTCACGGGATTCATCCTTTAACAACGCTCATTTTGCATATTTAGCAGAAAGGCTTGACGATACACTCAGCTCATGAGACGAGAAGATATACGATACTGGGTTGAGATGAGAAGATATTTTCACATTACTTTTAAAGGAACAATAAGTAAAAAACTATTTGAATTAATCATAAAATGGCCCTGATATGTCACCAGACGTTAAGAAGTCCAGCCAGGATATTTTCATTTATAAAGCCAAGTTGCAGTCCTCAACTGATGTTGATGTTGTCATGTTGTGTTTTGGTCTGATGCTCCACCCTCCACCTATCTCCCAATCACCAAGTCAGTAGTGTTTCCTCATGCAGGTTGCCAGCTCTGTTCTAGTTAGCACAGCTGCAGCTACGAACGTGTCAGATAAATAATGTCTGACGAAACCTAAAAGACCTCGTTATGAATCCAAAATATGTTGTGACAAAGTCCGAAATAAAACAAGGATTTGTACAGGAGATGCATTTGAAAGATGAAAGCAGCACTCCTCCCCGCATACCCCCGGCCACCACCCGGGACCTCCACTCTCTTTACCCTGTCCCTCCACAGCTCTCCTCTGGCACATTTCACTTCTTCTAAGTATCCATGGGTGATGCCCAAGGTGGCTGCTTTTCATTCACTGTAACACTTTCTGTTCCTGTTGGATCCTGAAGCATAGCTGACAACCTCTAGTCAGGGGAGAGGGAGAGGGGAGACACCGCTTTACAGTAATTTGAAAGTGACTGCAGTACCAGTTTTGGCCACAATCCTACATGCTGTTCCTTTAAGTAAACTATAATGACAAAATATATGACTGGACAAACAGTCATTTAACTCTATTCATTTTATTAAACATAGTTTATTTAACTCTACCTCTTAAATAATTAATTAAAATACATTAAATCACTTTTAGTCAAAGTCAGTGTTGTAGTATCAGCAGCATGTGGTGAGATGTGTCTAATCTGAATATGGGAATGGTACAGCATATATAATGGGAACACTTTTCATTTTTGGTTCTGGTGTTGCACTTTGTAGACGGTCCCTGCTACATGTTTTCCATGGAGCACCGGGGTCACATTGTTTCGGTAAAAATATGGTTGTAGCTCATCATATTCTTCACCAACACTGCAGAAAAGCATCGTTTGCATCTTTAGGTCATACTGAATTTGACGTATTGATCCAGGAAGTGCAAATCTGCCCATATCTTTCTAACTTTACCGATGTGCTGCAGTTGCTGCTTTCCTTCTCCTTCATCTTGTCAGTTTCTGGCAGACTAGATGTAGCAAAGGCTCATTACTGCCACCCACAGGTCACTAATAGAAGCTTGTATTGCTCAAAGTCTGACAGGTTTCTTTCCGCACTGTGCTCACGAGACATCTTTTCATTTAAACAAGAAATATCGTTGCGATTTAATCTCACAAGATCTCGAGGTACGAGATCTTGTCACACCCCAATTTAGCAGTAATGCTAACACATTGTTCAACACAGTCTCACTGCCAGTTTATCAAAGTCACTGACAGGTCACCATGCAGTGATGAGCACAAACTCATTCAGTGATTATCCTCATTCATGACTTTCACTTTGACTAAAAGAGAAGTTTTCCTCTTCTTCAGGTTCAGGGTTAATCCTGTGCTATTGGCAGCTGCAGAGGTCTAAAGAACAAACTACCACTATTGCAGTATACCATCCTCCACCAAATGCAGAAATATTGTCGTTCTGATGATGGAATCCCAGCTGATGATTATGGCAGATAAAACTTCCAAATCTATGACTCATGGGTGGAAACGAGAGGCCATGCTGGAGCAGATTCTGGATGTTTTTAACAGTTTCAGGAGAGGACAAGAACTGTTGAGGACAAACATACCAGACGCTCAGTCGCTCTTACTCTCTCTCCCCAATGAAGTCAACCACACATTTCCTCTCTTTCCTGCTGGCAGTAGTTAAGCTGTAAGATCGGGTGTGTAACTGAGTGTTGACCACACATCAGTAGCTCCAGAAGTCATGTTAAATACAAACTGGCAATCCTCTCGAAACCCTCCAGATATTGCTTCAAAGTTTTGTCAAACCATTGCTTGGTTTATTTCAGTCAGAAAGTTAATCTTTGCTTAAACTCAGATACTTAGACATGAAGCATAAAACAACACTGATTCAATCATGATGATGCAATGAAAGTATAGTGAGTCGTAGTAAGGTCAGTATTTTGCCAATATTTGTAATTGCCAACGTTTCATCGTATTCCATCGTTTTTGAACTGTTATTTTATCCAGATTATAAGAAGAAAAGAAAATTCATTTCCATGACAAGGACATCTGATGGCCATGTAAAATAAAGAAATGTGCCCTGACAGATTTTTATACTGTTTTACATAACTATGCATCTTAATGATATCTTTGAAAAGTGAGCTAGCTTGTAAACTGTGGACAAAGTTAGGACTAGCCAACAGGCTAATGTTCCATAACTTTCCATCACATGAAGCAGTAACAGACCCACCTTACCTATGAAAGAACTGGTGACAAACTGTGGACCCTTCACTTCTTTCTCCTGTCTGAGCTTTTTTCTTTTCTTTTTTTTTCACCCTGTCGTCTCCTCCTCCACTCTGTCTGTGAAAAGTTAGCTCTCTGCAGGCTGTCTGATGGAGCAGCTGGACTGAACCATTTTACCGAATGGAGAGGAGGAATGTTGAGAAATATTTCCAATATAAATAAACTTAGTGTTACCAATACATTGTCAATTTTTTTTTTTTTTTGATTTTTGATTTTGATTGTAGGTTTGTAAAAATTTAAAAGTATGCCTTGTGCCCCCTTGGCAACTTTGTACTTTGAGGTCACTCGCGCACCCCCAGGGGTCACTGGGAACTGCTGTACTAACCCAACATCATCATCCCTCCTGTACTGCCTTACTCTTTGCCAAAAAGTTGCTCTTAAATGCAGCACAAAGACTACATCTGCAGGTCAATTTTCCAGACCAGCAAGCGGTGTCAGTCTGTATTCATCGTTTGAAAAGGGAACCTAGAGGACTGCAGATGTTATGATCCACTGAATGAATTAAAACAGTACTTGCTACCCCACCGTCACTCACTATTTAAACTTTCTTCTGATTTGATTACTTTTATCACTTAAGTTTTTCTTCTCATGCACTCACTCACTTCGGCTGAACGGCTCATTTTTGTCAGCGGGCGCTCCACTGCTGAAGAAAAGTCAGTGACGCATGTTTTGAGGCTGACTGGAACAAGCGGTGTGCAAAGACTAGGATGACTGATGCTCAGTCAGTCAGTTTACATGCACTTAGAGAAGTTAAACTTATTGCCTTAGTCTGGCTAATATCGAAGTTTTAAAAGCCATATATACACGTTAGTCAGACTGCAGTCAAACCGAACTGGAGTTTTTATAATCAGACTATTCATACCAGATAATGTGGTTCTAAGTTGAGCTTTTCCGGCATGTATAAGCAAACCACGGTTAGCCGGGGTATTGACTAGCGGCACTCCCCTTCAGGAAGTGACGAGACCACGGAAGCAGGATGACAACAACACAGTAGCAGAAGAACAGGAAGACTGCCAACGCGAAAGGGCGTGTAGCGCCACCTAGTGTCTCAGAGGTGAACGCACCTCACTCAATAATTCAATTCTCTTGTCGTGCATGTACACTTGGATTTCTCAGAAACTCCAGTTACTGTAAATCCTGAGCTCGGTTATTGCCAATAGCTCAGCTTAGATGTGCATGTAAACGTACTGACAGTGTGTCCTGGCCTTTAAATCGAGACATGATGAATAAGTCCTGCACCTCCACATGTGACACAGCTTGAAGCCTGATATTCCTTTAGACTGGTTATATGAAAAAAATGAGAAAATATTTTCCAGTGTTTTTTTTTTTTGTTCTCAGCTGAACCAAAAGGATTAATAACCTCAGTTCAGTCCTAGTAAAAAAGCTTCATATGGACACAACAATCTGGATTTGCAGGATTCATGAATTATGGTTGTTGTCGGGCTCAAAGCAGGAGGCCTAACCTTCTGGGAGACAACAGGCTGTATTTGTTGCTCAGCGTTTTTCTTTGTGACTGAGGTTCACTTCCCTCTGACATTCTCTGGTTTTGTTTCACATCTAACAGGGTCATTAAACTGAAATAGAAAATAATTTGCTTAGATAATTTATGCTAATAGCACCGCTCAACATGCACAAGGGTAAATGTTACACAGATGATTGTTTGTACCAGTCTGGTAATAACATGCAATTAAATGCAAGGCCATCATGGTTTAATGTTGTTATATGAAGAACCAGGGAAGTGCTCAGTCAGTTAGTTTATTTGTGTAGATCAATATCACAAATTATGAATTTGCCTCAGTACAATCTGTACAGGATGTATTACTAGTCTACAGACGGCCAGCCCACACCACCATGCATAATATTATATATAATAATAATATTACTGTTTTTCATCATTTACACACCTGCTATACATATATACAGGGTGCTCCATGGAAAGAAATCTTACTGGGCTACCCCATAGCCAGCCATTTGGTTGGTGGAAAATTTTGAAACTGTTTTAATTAAAACTGCATTTTAATGATATTTTTGACGATCATTCCCATATTTGTGAAAAGAACATCATGACAGTTACTTGGTAGAGGAAGCTGCTGCAGTCTGAGCTTTTTTTCTTTTCTTTTTATTTCCCTTCATGACTTTTGAGACATCCTGTCTCCTCCTCCACTCTGTCTGTGAAAAGTTAGCTCTCTGCAGGCTGTCTGATGGAGCGGCTGGACTCAACCATTTTACTTATGGGGGGGGGGGCAACAGGAGAACACTGCACTCTGTTAACAAATATCATGCTTTTGTCCACAAAAATATATATGATATTTAAATCATCATCACTCCCACATTAATTAATTACTTTTATTATTTTGTAATTGCTCTTGGGGGCCCACAAGAGGCCAGGGGGCCCTAGGCAGGTCTGCTCTACATGAAACAACACTCATCAGCTAGTGTTGAAATATGTTTGGCAAAAACACTTATTCACTGTCTTGCTTGAGCGTTAGCTTGGAATTATCTTTTAATATCCTTTGGGCTTTATTTTGGAGACATGGCAATAAAGTGAACAAGTGTATTTCCTGCACTGTACATTGCTCTAACAAGACATTAACATCCAGCAGCACAAGTGTTTAGTTGTCTAATCAACTCACAAACACAACCATCTAATATGACCATCAGACAGTAAATTACGTCACATACAAGCCTTTATTCACACCTTACTGCACCTCTCTACATCCCACCTGTGCCAGCTCAGACAGGCCAGTCTGCCTTCCCCCTCTACTTATGGCCTTACATGATTATACCACATTATTATCCCAGCGGTACCCTCTGTGTGTCCCGACGAGCTAATCTCTGTTCAGACACACTCACCTGTAATTAACCCTTCTGTTTATTGTCCTACATTATTACACACAACCTGTGTGGAACAGCTTCTGATTTCAGCGTGCACACGTATGGCTGTTTGGTGAACACCTGTCCAGGTGAGGTGGGAATCAGGACAGAGTCTGAGGTTTAAAGGCACACTTGCTGGCCTGGAGTCAGCAGAAAGCACAGGGTTGTGCCATTGTTTCATCTCACACTCTGAGACTCTTTGCCACATTGTCTGGATCCAGAATTTATTCTGTTAAAGGAAATGGCTTAGCTCACAAAAGCTCAGAGCATATCATATGCTTCAGTTACAGCTTTGTTTTCGTTCTGTAAACCTCATATTGATTTGTCAGTGAAGCATAACTGATGCACCGTTAAAAAGTCCTCGCAATGAACACGCTGTTTTATTATTCATATTCTTATTTGTTCATACTCCAACCTTTACGTCAATAAAACTCTGTCTGCGTCTTTGAAATGTGCATCAGTGTTCCCATGCAGTTTTTGTGGGTTGAGTTGTTGAACTATAAAATATGCTATATGCCTGGTACATCCAGTTCACTGCTGTGGAGGAGCACAGTAAATCATTTGATTTGTTAGAAAATTGCAGTGTTGTTTTATTTGGTTTGGGTTATATCTTTCAATAAGCCAGTGTAGACCACAGTGGGAAGGAGCTTGTTCTTGTTGCTTGTTGCCATTTTATCTGCAGATGTGTGAGAAATGAAAAATTTTAAATATGCAATTATTGGCTATTTTGATGATTGGAGTCTTTCAAAGGTGGGACGAAGTCTGAAGTCACTCAAGACTGAGAGATTTTACCAATTTTATACGTATATTGTAAGCCACACTGAGCGACATGGATGTAATAAACATGACTACGACATCTAGTTTAATGTATATAAGTTAAGACACTCTGAGTTTCATGTTTCAATACACCTTTTACCAAATGTAATGCCATTTTAACAACAAAGTAATAATATATTACCTTTACAACAGTATTTTTTGAACATCTCGCCCACAACTTGACTGGATGCTGTTATATTGGTTCAAGCAGGACTCAGAAGTTAAGTAGTGACTTGTTGGGAATGAATATTGTCAAACTGATTAGGAAATTAACTCATTTAGAGTAATCTTTCATGATGCACAGAATATATTGTACTATGAAAACACTGAATAGGTCAAATGAAAGAAGATACTATTTCAGAGGACACTTTCACCAAAATCACCACTTTTTGTCCATCATCTGTTAGTTTTGCTCTCTAATCTCGATCGTCTCCACTTCCTGCTTTGATCTCTGTGCCGTATACCATCTCCCAGAAGCCCCAGTATTACTCACACTCAAAATAGCCATTTGTAGGTGAACAAAAAAAAAACCATTATGGAAAAAAAAAACATTATGGAAAGAATTTCCACCCAATTATAATATGCTCATTTAGCAAGAAACAGTTTTGTTGAGTGACATTAAAGTAACCATGTTGAATCAACATAAGGTGTTGGTGTTACTATTACTCAATTATGAGGGGTAAACCCAACATTATAATCATTTGTTGGGGGAACATGAAAAAAAAAATGTAAAGTAGTTCTACCCAATTATAAAACGCTCATCTAGCAAGTGATGCAAATGCCTTTAGCAACTAATGCTGCTACTGTTAGCTGCTAATGATGCTACTGTTAGCTGCTAATACTGCTACTGCCACCTTCTGCTCTGTAGTTGTACACACAATTTGTTATCTTACCCAAAATGCATTAGCTTCTGTCAACATAAATTCATTTACACAGTGTTAAATTATAACACATCATGCTAAAATAACATTACTTAATGATGTTCAACCACAAAACATGACTATATATGGTAGAAGCTACATGTCAAGTATCAGATTTTAAATGACATTAAAATATGTCAATGGCACTCAAAGAGTTAAGAACACTTTTTAATGTTTGGGTCCGTCAAAAGGAACAAGTTCATGTGGTGTTAAAGTTGAGTTGAGTCTAAATTGTTAAATTTGTAAATGAAGTCTGACTCAAGTCCAGATTATGTGATTCAAGTTTGTTTTTCACTTCACTCATGTATTTTTTTTTAATAAGTTAAATAGTTAAATAGATATTAATTAGTGCCAGCAGCGGTGTGCTTTGGAGCATCAGATGTGGTTAAAAACTGTTCCAGTTCAAGCAGCAGCGAGCACACATCTCATGCCTTTTACAGGAATCACCAGACAACAAACTGATTGACTATTCTGTCCAAAAGCTTTTCTAGCCTCTGCAGGATTAACAAGATGATGCACTTTGTGATGGATTTTATATCATATAACAGCGAGAAGACATAAACAAACATGGAGGCATATGAATTTTATCATAAAGTCATGCATGCATGTACTCAGCTAAACACACAGGACATTTACATCTATTTTCAACCTGGTTTTCACACACACACACACACACACACACACACACACACACACACACGCATCAAGTTCAGTTCTTTAATCAGTTTATTGTTTGAGTGGAGGTTTGTGATTTGACTGTAAAACTCAGACGACAGAGAACGACTACTTACCTAATTAATCAGCAGTATTACACTAATATGAATCAGAGCAGAGTGAATACTTTATTATATCAGTGAACATTTGTCATAAAAATAACATTAAAGATATGTTTTTATGTCTGTGCCTGTACCTACATTCGAATATCCCTGCACTGTGCTTACATGTTTATATGTATATACGTTTATGTTAATATGTTTAAATATCAAGCACCAAGTCACTAAGTTATAGTGACTTACAAAGCATGTATGTGTATGTGACAACATCACAAAAAGTGCCATATCAAGATGCTGATTAGACACCATGATTAGTGCACAGGTGTGCCTTAGACTGCCCACAATAAAAGGCCACTTCATCATGCTTACTGTGGAGGTCAACTTTTGAGTTAAAATGTATAAATACCATTTCAGAAAACACAGTATACAGAAAAAAACACAGGAAGATCTACAATAAATTGGGACTATATTCTTATTCATAGTCCAGTTACAGCTTTACTGCTTTTACACTCAGCAGCGATATTCTCAGGAACATTTGCAAAATAACGAGTCTCTTACTGCTTTTACATGAATCATTTCAAATGCTTGTCTCTGAATTTATGCTCTTGCACATTGGTTTGTTTTATTAATTGAAGCTGAAGTTTGTGTTCATCTTTAAGAAAAGTGGAAGCAAAGGAGTGCCTGCAAGTTTTTTAAATTATTTGCAGGAATAAAATGACAAGATTCATACCACAGGATGACAGACTCCAGTTATGGCTAAATATTCAAGAGTTCCCACTGAGTAGACTGTGGAGAGCAGTGAGTTCAGGAACGCCTCCAGCTTCAGGACGGTCCTGTTAATTCATGTCTCTTCATCTATTTCATTTAGCTGCTGGTCTGGGTACTGCAGATTGATGCATGGCACTTTACCACAGGCACGGTATGGTACAGCACGGCTCTACATGGTTGTGGCGCTTTTCCACTAGTACCTGGTACTAGGTACTTTTTTCATACCTCCTCAGCCCTGGTTTCAAGTGAGCCGAAGCGATACTAAAACATGACGTCAGCCGACTGCCTTCCACTGATTGGCCAGCGAATGTATAAAAGCCAAACACAAGTCGACCCCGCCATTTTTAAAAACCTGCAACTGCTTCGCTATCGTCCATGGAGTCTTCTCTGTCTCTCTTCTTTTGCTCTGTGTGACAAAAAGTCACAGAGCAAGCAACAAATACATGACCGCTTCAGTGTCCTCCATTGTTTGTGTATTTGCTCTTCTTCTTCACGGTATTCTGTTGCATGTAAATGAAGTCATGGCAGTTTCGCACTGCTGTATGACGACCTCGTTCATCCTGAGGAGGTACTATGAGGTACTCGGTTACAATGGAAAAACACCAAAACTGGGCCATGCTGTGCCGTGCCATTACTGTGTAGTGGAAAAGCACCAATAGACTATCATATAACATGACAACTGGCAATAATTATTGCATTTTACTTTCTGGGATTCCTTATTGAAGATATCATGATAAAATGACTTAAAAATGTAAACCTGTTAGTTTATTCCAGAGCTAAGTGATTTATATACAAGTCACAGCCACATGCTGACCAAAAATGTGGTCATTGTAATTTAATTTCTTTTCTTTTGTTAAAACTATACAGTAGTTCTTCAAAAATATTTTCTTAGAATTCTCATTACATCCCAGAAGTAATCAATAAATTGTTTACCTTCATAGTGATCATTCTGGGGGAGCTGAGGTGTAAAAGGTTCATTGGAAGTAAGTTGGCAACACTGGATTTGTTTTAATTTTTTTTTCATTTGGATATTTGTTAAAGATTTACCTGACTAAATAAAACTTTAAAAAAATCTAGTGTTGTGTATGGCTCCTTAAATGAAATGTGAGAAGAAACACATTTTTAGATGGTTATGTGGAGAAGTGAAAAACCTCTAAAATTCAGAAAGTCTCAACGTCTCCTTCCAACAAAAAGTGATCTTTTTGGTCTTTATGGTGTGTTTCATGGCTCATAACTGAGCAGAGGAACTCTGAACCACCAGTTTAATATCAGGGCAAATTAAGAAAAGACACATTATTTTCGACATCTGAATAATTATTCTTAAAAATGGTAAGTCATGTAACAGGATCATTTTACTGTAAGAAATGCCACAGAGACATTAGGGCCATTGACTTTACAAGAGGAGACACATTTAGAGGAAATATGCTTATCCTTTTCAGTAGCGAAAGTGAGATGAGAAGATCAGCCTGTGATGTCAGAATGCATTTGATTTAGCTTAGCTTAGCTTAGCAAACTGGACAGCTGGCCTGGCTCTCTCCAAAGTTATCAGTACCTCTTTAACCATGCTCCACCTTGTTTGTTTAATCCATGCAGAAATATGGCAAGAGAGTGGACAAACTATTCATCAGCAAGTAAGTATTAATTATTTTTCATGGATTAAACAAAGGAGAGCTAGTTCTTTCCCTCATACTTATATGATTTATACCCAGCAACTCGTATCTCGTTGGCTTGAGTTACACATTTTCAATAAATACATTATTTCATGATCACTGAAACTCAGATGTACAGTAGAAGCACTTGATTTCCCTTGAATTGAATGTGCTCCCTCTACTCTCCTCACTTTGTAAAAGCCTACAGTTTAACAAATAAATAAAAGCAGTAGTCATCAGTGTCAATAAAATTGTCTCCAACACCATAATATGTACATTAACGTCTTAACTTGGTGCAATTGTGCTTTACAGACGCTGACTTCAAAATGTCCTTCTGTGTGTCTTTTTTCTTCATCGAATCAAACAAACACAGACTCATATCTGCCCATTGTGGCGGTGTATTGTTATGCTCTGTGTTTTTTGGAGATCATCACAGGGCCAAACAATGTGACACTGCCTGTAGTGAATGTGTTTGGTTCACATTAAAGTGCAGAAATGCTCTGATAGCCAGTCACTTTGAAGAGATGACCAATATGTGTTAGTATGCAATCAAAAGGCAGGGAGTCAGACGATGAAACAGAGACAGTCTCTGACTAAACAGTGACACTTTGCAGGGGTTTGAAAAATCTCTTTTTCTTGCAAACATCTACGCCCTTTTCTTGGATAAAAAAAACTGCAGGGATGTTTGTATTTGCTAAAAACAAATCATGAAGTTATTGAAACAAAGTTAATTTCTCCACTATGGAAGTTTTGACTGCAACACAGCAACATACAATTAGCGATCTATGTAAACCTGTTTTCATGCATTAATGTCCCAAAAAACATATTTTTCTGGACAAACATTAGTTTTCAAACATGTCTCTTTAAGACCCCCCATCCATGAAAATAAACATGAAATAACTGACTGGGTTGTCTTTTTTTTTTCCAGTTTTTTTGGTTGACATGTATGTATGTTGTATGTATACGTGTATGTGTATATATATATATATATATGTGTGTGTGTGTGTGTGTGTGTGTGTATGTCTGCCTTCAAATAATCTTGACAAAAAAAATCATATTTCCAGAGAAATAAAAATGGTAATTATTCCTAGAAAGTGATGGTTTTTAAATGATGGAAAAAACATTTCACCCACACTGATTAGAGACTGTACATAACAAAGTGAGACAAACTATGAAAAATATGTGTTTAGACCCTAAAACATGTTGGCATTTCTGCAAACCACAGATGTGTTGAACGTGGAGCTTTTTACCTTTGCTTAGAGCAAGTGACAATGAGCGACTGTTGAAAATTAGGTTGTACAATAATGAGTAAAATAAGCAAGAAAGTCCACTGTTGTTCATGTCCGTTGTTTTTTTCAGTGTCTCCATGGTTTGCTGAAATAAACAGCTGCAAAAAAAAAAAAAATAAATCCAGTGATGAAACTGGTTTGTTGTCAGGCCGACCAAATTTTTGAAATCATTTTACGGCAGTTTTGTGTCACACAATAAATATTTAGCTCTGGTTAATCAGTGGTGTCAAGTGTCTGTCAGTAAAGCAACCATTCATAGATTAGTTGTCAACTAATAAATCACAAACTCTTTCTCTAATTGATTTATCAGTTATCAGATTAGAGTAAAAAGGTCAAAAGTCTTTGATTCCAGCTTCTTAAATGTGAATATTTTCTGGTTTCTTTCCTTGAACAAAGTGAACAATCAACAGATGATTGACAATGAAAACGAACATTAATTGCAGCTCTAACTGGCATTGTTTGGATAAAACCTGTGACTTGTGTTTCCATTGAGCGCCACCATTTACAGAGTCCTGATATTAGCTTGCAACAGCTTATCTAACCACAGTGTGACAGCCTTGCGGGGTGTAGAAGTTTGATTTTGTAGTGGTTGATATGGTTTTTACACCATCTCCTCTCTCCTGTCCAGACCTGCAGGCTGCATGCTGGCCTTGGCACTATGAGTCTGGCTCAGTCCCAGAGCCTCCCCTCTGGCTTTCAGCAGTTGTTCTGGTCCCCAGTGCAGGCAGAGAGGGCAGGGACATGAGGAGGGATGGTGCACGATGCTGCTGGAGGGGTACAGGGCTGCTGTGGTTGGAGGCAGTGCCCCTGCTCTGTTGTGGTAGTGGGAGAGGTGGAGCGCATCCAGGGTCCTCATGGGAGCGCTGTAGCGACCGTGAGCAGAGGATGCTGGCGAAGACAGAGCCAGGGGGTAGTGGTGATGGTGGGGATGGAGGGGGAGGTGTGGCAGGTGGGGTGGGATGAAGGAGTACGGCAAGGTGGAGGACGGAGAGGCACGACCCATCAGGAGCGCCCCCAGGGGGTCGATGAGAGGGTGAGGCCACGGCAACGAGAGTCTCTGCCGTTTGTCCTTCATCCTCCTGTTCTGGAACCACACCTGGAGAGAGGCAGGAGCACACAGGATGGAGCACATCCAACATGGATAGAAATGAAGGACTCTAACAGCAGAGGTGCAAACCGTATAGACATATTCTACATTAATAATGACTCCCACCAGATTACATTTAATTTCATTTCCTCAATCAGAGCACTGATATTTGCACCTTGTTATCAGCTTTGTAACGGCACACCATGTCATAACTTGATAAAATATTCAACTTTATAGCTAAAATAAAAATGTTCACATCCTGGTACAAACAGCAGTTTCGCTCCCTATAGATAATTTCTCCTAATTTTGGTTATTTTTTGTAGAACTCACTGTTTAAATTGCATTTAGAATTAGAGTTGAAATATTAAATAAGACCTCTATGATGTGGTGAACGTTGTAGTTGATGGTTAATAGTGACATAACACTTGTACTTGAAGTGTTATCGTTTTTGTTATATTTTTTTTAAATATTGTGATTGCATTTCTTGCTGTTGCTGCAACATATTTTCCCAGGTTGGGATCAATAATATAATTCTATTCTATTCTATTCTAAAAAAAAAAAAAAATAGTTTTTATCATCTTAAAAATAAAGATGAACTCAGGGACGTGACCAACATCTGATGACTGCTGGAGTCTGCAAACACCATCAGCTTATTAAAAATGATCACTGTTTACTACTACTGTACATAACTACTGGACTCGTTACCATCATTGCCTTTTTTTTCCAAACCAATTTGCACAGCTTTCATTACTTATGTCTATTTCTAGAAGTCATGTCACATTAGAAATAGTAAAAATAAATTTTATTTACCTAATAATTGCTATTAATTAACTTCTTATTTGCAATTAAAAAACATATTTCTTCCCTTTAATTTAGTACATATTGTAAATCATTATTATTATTATTTATTCTATTATTTCATTGCTGTTGTTAATTGTGTTTTTATTGATGTAATTTGTCTGTATGCAATCGGAGATAAAAAAAAATTATACCATTCTATTCTATTCTATTCTATTATAAAATACTGCTACCCTGGGACCAAAATGTTCGACCACATCACCTGAGTCTTAAATCACTATACTGACTTCCTGTCTTTTTGGTTTGTTGTATGTATTATGAAAAAGATATGTAATAAGTTGTGGGGCTATGCATTACAATTTGCATTCAGGCTTTTTATTACAAAATGTATTCCTGTTCTATAGTCTAGTTATTACATAATACCATGTCACAAGCTTTAAAGCTCAGACTGACGAGTCGTCTCCATGTCCGTCTGTCCGGCCCTCAACTATTTTTACCAGCTCGTAGACTGTGCTCTGAAAGCTGTGCTTCGAAAACGTCAGGTGGCAGCGTTTACAAGGCCTCGCCTCACATTCCTGCTCTTTCATAAAAGACCCTGCAGTAGTTGGCAGAAAGGTGGCTGCAGTTACTGCGTATTAAAGCTGCAGCTCTGGGCCTGTGGTGCTAAAGCTGTCAGTACTCAATCCACATCTCTGACTGACATGAAAAGTGAGACGACAGATGATCAAAACCTCACATTCAGGGGAAATCTCAAAGGCTTGTTGTCGTTTTAAGGTAAGTCACGGCTGTGAACAAATGAGATAAGACAGCATCTTTTCATAAAATCTGTGCAGGTATATCTCTCAGTTCTGAAAGGTCAGTGTCAGTGAGGACGGATCTGGACCTTAGCTTAGCTTAGCATAAGGACCAGAAGCTGGGTGAAACAGCCAGCCCGGCTCTGTCCACCGTTCAGAAATACACCGTCCAACCCCTCTAACACTCACAGATTAACACGAAACACACAAAAATGATTATTTGTGTTTTTGGTAAAAGTGGATGAACAAAATCACAGGAAGTACGAGAAATATTGTTCATCAAGAAACTATTCCAGCACCCTAAAACCTGTAATTTTTACTTCACTCTGTACAGATTTGACAAAGCAGATGATTTTTTGTAAATATATTTCTTTTTATGCCAAGAGTTACATGGTAGCACTCTAATGTGTTTACACCAAACACGTATCTTGAGCTACAATTGAGTATTAGCTTAGCAAAATGATTGGAAACGTATGGAAACAGCTGTCCTGACTGCCCAAAAGAAACAACTGACTACATGTTATTCTGTTTATTACAAAGCCTTAATTTAAAAAGTGACTCTGTAGCTCCATTCTCATTTGATCTATATCTGATTGATATTACCTTCTCATCTAACTCTTGGAAAGAAATCAAACGTGGGTATTTCCTCTGTGTGATAGCCTACTATCAGGTTATACAGGTGGTTAGAGGAGGCCTGTGCCGCACAGGTTGATGGGATGGATGTGAGGAGCCCTGCTGACTTGCACTTTGCTGCTGCATACACAAAGTAGCTAAGCAGACTTAAAAGTAACTGGAAGAATAGTGAGGTTACACACTATTCATTAGTTAAACTAGGATTGACCTGTCAACATATTTAACACACAAGGACAATTTTCATTATTGCCTCATATGAAAATAGACAGAACACATGACAGAATCTGAATCTTATCAAACAACTTGACACACGTCTGATCTATATATTCTGTTTCTATTAAAAGTGCACTGGCTTCAGTTGGAAGCTTTTGAGTGGGGTCCCCTTTGACCCCCCCCCCCCCTCCCCCCATGCACTGATGTTTTTAAAAGCACTAATTTAAACAGAAAACAACAGACAGATTAACTATGAAAAACTATGCTGTGGTCTGTGGGTTAAACTGTATGACCCAAATGCATAATTTTAATAAATATGACCCCTGGTTCCTCCCAGTTTGCACTGATATGCTGGAATGTGAAATGTGCTCTGGGTTAAGTGTTGTGATCCATGCAGACATCTCCATGCTGCATGATGACAAACAGCTGCCTGTGTCTATGAGAGGAGGTTAACTGGATTCACTTATTGATGACCTGCTTTACCATGGCTCTACCTTTATCGTTGTCTCCGGTAAGTTGAGAGCCGTGGCCAGCTCGCAGCGCCTGGGTCTGGACACGTAGCTCTCCTTGCCGTACTCCTGCTCCAGCCGGGACAGCTGCTCGCGCGTGAACGCCGTCCTGTGCCGCCGGCTTTGGTCCAGCAGAGCGTTGCGCGGGCACGTTTCAGTTTGCTCCTCTGTACCGGGACCGAGCACAGCGGCGGAAGCGGCGGCGGCCACCTGCGTCTGTCTGCCTTCTGCCACTGAAAATGACGCGTGAAATGAGGACGAGCTTTCAGGAAAACACGAGAAGATGCGACTCTGGTGCTCATGAGTCAGAGGAGTAAAAGAAAGAAGTACAGGCCCAGTCCATGTTTAACCCTGTTTTTAGATCATATTGATTATTATTTTTTATTAAGGGCCATGCACACACACATCATAAATAACAAAAAGAGAAAATGTCTTTTGCACCAAAAGTTATTCTACTTCAGTGTATTTTCATTATGTTGTAGTCTACACTACGTCTGACAGAACTTTTTACACCAGACTACTTCTCTGAAAAACCCCAAATAAATTTATTAAAATTATTTTAATTAACAGTGTGTCGATAAGAGCTCTAACAGTGGGCTCCATCAGTGGGGTCCAACAAACCCAGACAATACTGGAAAAAAACTACTGACAAGAAAAGAAAATATTTATTAATATTTATGATATAGTATAGTTTTAAGAAAGGACTATTTTGGTTGATTTTGTTATTATTATTACATATTTTACAGTCACAGAAATGGGGGTCTATGGGACCCCAAACAATGAGGAACTCACTATGAATGTCAAGAATACAGTTTTAATATTTCCTTTTTTTATATTATGGAGTAAGCCATAATTTGTATATGTATATATAAAGGATATGCAAAAAATAGTCGCGTTGTTTCTTTTTCCGTCAGAAACTTCATGTTGCCAAAAGAAATAATTTACAAAGTTACAGTAATGAACAGTTTTGCTCAAAAGGAACTTTTACATGAAGGCTACTTACGCATCAGGCTGATTCTGTGTGAAAAGTGCAAAAATATTAATAATAATAATGATAATAAAATCCCTCCTTTGTGTGTGTTTTTTTTCCTCTGGTTGGATATTTCCTCTCTCTTTCTCCTCACGATGATCCGCTGTTGAAGAAGCTGAAACTTCTCTCACACACTTCATTGAGGTCTGTCCAGACAGTCAGGGAGAAGATGAGGTGTTTTTGTCCCGACACCCCCTCCTCCCCCTCCTCCTCCTCCTCTTCCTCCTCCTACTGTCTCTATCTTCCCTGGGGCGGCTCTCCTCTGCTCCTCTGCCCCTATCACAGGAGCTCCAGACGGGCAGTCGTGTGCGCGTCGGCCCGGCCAGGCGCCGCGGCCCGGAGAGGTGTTAAAGGTGTTAGGGATAAAGCCTTTGGTCTCCGTCTCGGCCTTTGTACTTTTGTTATGGAGAATTAAAGACGCACAGGCAGAGACAGCGAGCAGACTGGCATTGTTCTCCTCCGTTTGATGTTTGCGGGTTTGGAAGTAAATCATTACAGGCCTAATGGCTCCAAATTGGTCAAGGTGGAGCAGAGGACAGGAGTTATGAATTCAAATATCATTTTGTCTGGCTTATTTTATGAACTACATGATATCAGATTTTCTAAATAAAATCCTTTGTTTTCCATTTTACACTTTAATTATTCTGTAAGGCGCAGGTATGATGAATATTATGGCTTCATTTTCACACATTAGGTTTCCCTCAGAGGGCACAGTACTCTATAATAAATCACGTATAGTGTGGGATATAATTTAACTAAACAAAATATTTTACTGTGGAATAAAAGTTATTTAACTTTTATAGTAATAGAAACAATAGTATATGATTATGGAGATTTTTTTCCACAGTGCTTTTAAACGACAGCCAGATAGGACAATAATAGTAAGCTTAATTGAGCCTTATGTAGTAATAGCAGAGCAGTATCAATGAAAAGGCGATCCTTTAAGTGCACAGCCTCGCCTCCAGTAGAGGAGCTGACCCTTGAACCGGTGTTTTGGAGTTTATTACGGCTATAATCTGCGTTGATTGTTAATCCAGCGGCCAGATGATGATAAAGAGGACAGGCAGCGGACAGAGACAGACAGACGCCAGGTAGGGTGGAGTCATTTACATGCAGGAAATTTATCATTATAAAAACGCCCAGGTAGAGTCATGGACATGGAGCACAGCCCCCACTGCTGTATGTTTAAACATTACATATCATAAAGAATTTATGTGTTCTTCTTTCCTTTTTAAAATAATAAAACTCAACATGCAGAAAAGTATTAAAGTGGTAATTCTTTGTCACAAACTGGACTTCATATTTGATGGTTCCTCTTCTACTTTCAGTGCTGGAGACAGACACCATCATCCTTATTTAAGAACAGGTTTAAGACTTTCATTTTTGATAGTGCTTATAGTTAGGACTGATCCTAGGCTGACTCAGGCTGCCTTGGATCAATCCTTAGTTATGCTGCTATGGGTCTAGACTGCTGGGGGACTTCCTCTGACACACTGAGCTTCTCTTCTTCTTCATTTGGATGCTCCATTAAGTCATTTTATTAACTCATCTTCTTCCTTGTGCTTTTCACCTCTGAGGTGTTCGTGAGCTGAGGCTACTTGATGGGAAGGAGGTGGTGTCATCCAGGCTTCACCTATTTGTTGAGGTGGAGAGGAGGTGATGCTGCTCAGGTCATATCTGTTAGAGTAGTGGAGAAGAGGATGTGTTTCCTCTTCCTCCCATTAATCATGTTACTAATTAGCTTCCTGCCTCAGAGTTCCTGTGCTTCCACATCTCTCAGTTTTCAATGGGTCCAGTTTACATGGTGGAGTAAGACGGAACAGGATTCATCTTTTGGTACCTGCTTTCCTTATTTGATGTGAGGGTTGTTTGTAAAGGACAGAGGGTGTCATATCCTGTACAGACTGTAAAACCCTCTGAGGCAAATATACAAATAAAATTGACTTGATCGACAAAATTCAAGATTCAAGAGTCTTTATTGTCATTATGCACACATAACGAAACTCTCTCGAATAAAAGCAAACATAAATAAGAAATAAAAATAAAGATATAAAAGATATGAGCATGAAACACCCATATTTGCAGAGGAGATGTAATATTTACAGCAGAAATGTAATAATTGAAGCAGAAATTTAATATTTATAGCAGATATATGAAAATATAACCAGAAATATGACCATGGAGATGATTAAATAAAATACAAAAATATGTCATGAAAACAACCACAGAGTAAGGAAATAGTTCATGTTTTGTATGAACAAATATACACCATATTCCTTTCACAGGTATAACTACACAGTTTAATGTTAAACCAGAGTGAGGTTAAATGGTTAAACAAATTTTAATAACATTCCACAAACAGACTTATTTGGGAGCATGTGTTTAATAAATCCTGGTAACATCAGTCACAGAACACATGCAAATCCACTTGTGTTCTTACAGCTGAGGAAAAAATGAAAACATGGAGCTGATATTAAAGGTCCCATATTATCCACTTTTTCATCAGTTTTATATAGGTCTCAGATGTCCAACAATATTGTATTCAAAGTGTATTACCCCAAACTCAGCCCTGGTCCTGAATTCCAGCCAGTTAAAAATCACTGTATTGAGCTCTGCTGAGAACAGGCTGTTTCTGTGTCTGTACCTTTAAATGTTCATGAGCTGTGTCTGACCACGCCCCCTCTCTGGAGAGAGGAAGTGTCTCTCTCTCTCTCTCCTTACTGTGTGCTTCTGTTTACTTATAGTTGTGTACTGGCAGTGGCTAAAGAGGCTACTGATGTTAATCTGCAGTGCATGGACAGTACCATTAACAGCAGAATCACCCAAATTACAAACAAGTGTATAAGATTAGCTTCAAATGAATCTTGTGCTCACAGAGTTTATGTTGAATGTCTCCTGGTAGCACGTTAGCACTGCAGCAATTGCAGCTCTGTTAGCTGCAGTGCTCCGTCTGTAAACATGTCCCTGTAGCATTAGCACTGCAGCTAATGGAGCTAGCTAAGATGACAAGTATACCACAGGGGAAATAGTACTGGGAGGATCTGGACTGTATAGAACACATTATTCTATGACGGAGCTCGGTTAGCTGCAGTGCTAACCGAGCTCCAGAGGACTGCTTTGTAAACATGGACCCACACAAATTATGCTTGGCTACACAGCTGAAGTTGAAGCATGGATCGGTACAAACTGTCCTGGACGCTACAGGCATGGAAGCTGTAAGTTATTCCATTTTGTGTTGCAGCTCTGCTTAGCGTGATGGCCTATAAACATGCTCCGTTTAGCACTGCAGCTACCGGAGGTACCGGAGCTACCCCCGGTAGCTGCAGTGCTAAACGTAGCATGTTTATAGGCCATCACGCTAAGTAGAGCTACACAGTAAAGCAACACAAAATGGAACTAACAGCTTTGCATTTGTAGCTGCTGTGTCCCAGACAGTTGGTGCAGATCCATGCTTCATCTTCAGCTGGTTAGCTTTGTGAGATGATGAGCGCACACATGCTAAACTTTGGGAATCTCTCTTGCTACATTTCCAGCTAAAATAAATAGATCCACTGGGTCTTCAGAGGACGAACAGAGGAAAAAATAGCCTCCTGTGCTCTTTGAAGCAGCCAACACACAGAGCAGCTGCTGTGCTTTACTCCTAACTTTGTAAGGTTTGTTTGTGAAAGTTAGAGAGGAGAAACAATGGAGGGCTCATACCCAGGGGCGGCTCAAAGGCAGTGTCCTCTAGTGGAAGGAGGGACATCCCCATTATTGACGTCAAAAGTGGGGAAATGTTCAACTCGCCTGTTTCTGCACACATTGGCAAAGAAGAGGACTTTTTTCACTCCTGGGGCCTCATTCACAGGCTATGGGGACACATCCTACTGTTATACTACCTTTATAAAGTGAATTTTGCATAATAGGTGACCTTTAAGGGGTATTCTTGTTATTAATTATTGCCCTTCCATAAAGACAAAGAATGATGGCATAGTGTTTAATGTCGTCACTGTGTTGTTTAATGTGAGGCATGCCAACAGAAGTGAATTACCTCTAAAGTACAACTAAGGCTGACTGGTATTTAATCCAGTAAACAAAGAACAACACATTTAACCAGATGATGGAAAGTGAGGAGATCAGAGTAATTGTAATTCCTCCTTTGGGGTTCATGCATTTGTGTACCAAACATCACAACAAGACATCCAGCACATGTGGAGATATTTCATAGTCAACCTCATGGTGGTGCAAGAGGAAATGACAAATGGTTCGATAGCCAAGTGGGACTAAAACCAAAAGAAATGATAGTAATTCACTAAACTGGCCAAGTTAGACCACATGATATTATGCAAAATGGTACATGTCATCTGAAGAGTTTTTTTTGTGTTTTTCTTCCAAAAGGAGGTCAACCTTGGTATTTATGTTAATGATTTTTGTCATGGTTAAAAAAAGACTTTGACTGTTTCAAACAGGAAAGAGACAGTGATTATGCCAGCCTCCTCTCTAGGCAGACTTTGTGAATCTTTATTTTTAACTAATAACTCTTATTTAAACAGGAATTCCCTTAAGATAGAACCTCTTTTCCGAGGAAGACCTGGGCCAATACTATACACCAGCTACGGTTTAAGTAAATAAGATAACATGAAAGGAAAACGCCCAACAAATGTGACCATTTTTAACACACTAGGAAGAGATTAAACCCCACTCAAATCAAACTGTTAAATTTCTCAGTCACATGGGGACTAGATTCTTAAAGAAGTCCAGGGACTAATAGTGTAAATCCTTGGAACCTGGAAAGGAAATCACCTGAAGATGTGGCAGGAGCTTACCCAGCATGGCCTTGTACAAAACAGATGAAGTTGTTGATGTAGACTTACTGACAGAGAATCTAAATCTTACATTACTTCCTTCTTTGATCCAAATAGAACAGGATTTCTATGGTACTGGAAAGCTTTTTCCCTGGAATGTAAAACAAATATGCTGTTTTGGGGGATTTGATGAAGGAACTGATGATATAATGGACTGGATCAGAGCAGCTCTGGTGGTCTGTTCCTGGTCTGCAGTGGTCAGGATCTATCAAAAGTGGTCCAAGGAAGGACCAGTGGTGAATCAGAGACAGGGTCATGAGAGGACAAGGATCACTGATACAGGTGGGGAGTGAAGGCTGATCAGGGAAGTTAATGCTGCTGAAGATAGAAAGGAGTCACATAGCACAGAATCAACCTTCAGGGGTCAGAGGTCAGGGCTGCAGGTGCTCATAATGTCATGTCTGATCATTATATGTGGCCCGAGTGAAGGGCTCAGCACCTTGTTCTTCAGCAGGAACCACAGACTGTACATCAGAAGTGGACAATGTCACTGTGACATCACCTGTTGGTTTGTGCACTTGTTGACTATGGACTTTGAAGTATTTTGGCCTTCACCATCTTGGTTTTTGGCTGTCATGGTTATTTGGAAATGACACAAGAGGTTGGGAAGTACAACTGAAGACTGAACAAGACATTTTTAGGTGACCAAACTGGTTCACTTCTATTTCTTGAATAAATCAAGAGAGAAATACACTCATTTCTTCATAGACTTCTATACAACCACACATCTTTTTACAACCAAAGGAGTCACAGTCTGATGGCCATCAAAGACAATGCAGGTTTAAAATATATTAGCTTCACTATTCTGAGCTGGTGGTTGCCACTTGGCAAGAACACACAGAGTCAAGGTTTACTCTCCTTCCACTCAAAAAAGGTCATTTGTTGAGTAAACATAAAAAAATGGAAAAAAAAATCCAACCAATTATAATAGGCTTATTTAGCAAGAAACAGTTTTGTTGAGTGAACATAAATGTAAATATGCTGGTTCAACATAAGGTGTTGGTGTTACTATTACTCAATTATAAGAGGTAAATCCAACATTATAATCATTTGTTGAATGAATATAGAAAAATATGCAAAGTAGTCCTACTCAATTATAAAACGCTAATTTAGCAAGTGATGTTAATGCTAAGTAGCTAACCACAGCGAGTGTGCACACTACGAAAACATTCAGTGATGAAAATTAATTGTTAAAAATTACAGAGTGGACAATAACAAGTTTCTGTGCAGTGGTTTATTTTGAAGTCAAAGTTATTTACTTAGCTTACCGTCTTCCACGTTGAACACTGATGACTCAGCATGTGTTTTGAACTGTGTGCTGAACTTCAGGTTTCAAAGTTTCTAAAACTCTCGGCTCACACAATACTGCCACCTTCTGCTCTGGAGTTGTACACACAATTTGCTATCTTACCCAAAATGCATTAGGTTCTGTCAACATAAATTAATGTTAAATAAAATTATAACACATCATGCTAAAATAACATTGCTTAATGATGAGCGACCACAAAACATGACCATATATGGTAGAAGCTCCATGTTACACTTAGATTAATGTAGCAGACACCCAGTTTGGCTTTTTTGAGTGTAGTGATTCACTCCGTCTTTACTCACAGTAGCTTGCTTTCTGTTTCTGCTGTCTTTATCTTCTCTTTGCGCCAAACATTGGAACAATGGCTTTCATGTGTTTTGAATATTTGTGGTTAGAAAAATGCCCTGACCTTAGTTTGAAGTCACGGGAATAAAGATGAGGAGGCTGTGCTTCAGACTGATGAAGTGTCCTGTTCTGTGGGAGAGATCAAAAAAGATCTTCTTCACCATATCGAAGAACAATGCACACGTTGCATTCATTCTCAATGCAACATGTGTTGGTCATGTGTAACTGGGCTGCACATGTTGCTGTAATGTTTAGAGAGCTTAAAATATGTTTTGTCCGCATGCATACCCACATACTGAGTTGGCCTGATGAGCTTGTCTCATATACTGGAGACGGACCATGTTCATGTTCTCATGTTCCGCTGCATCCACACATAACTAGCTTTTCATTCATACAGTGTTTCCAGCAGCCTTTGTTCTGACAAGAAAATGTAAAACACTGGTAAAGTCCATACGTCTTGGAATAGTTCAGTGACAGGGATTCAAGCCAAATGATTATTAAAGTCCTGAAACCAACTGCGTAATACATTATCCAACTCCGTAACCAAGGAGACCCCTCAAGCCTTCGCAGTTCTCCATCGTGCTGTCAGATACGTAATGCCCGATCGGTAGGTAGATAGAGGTTCTTGTATTTTCTTACTTCTTCAGCTAAGTGTTCTTCAATGGGAGTCATCTTGAAGTTTTGAATGCTAGTCGGTCTTCTGAAAATGCCGCTGGTCGTGTTTATGTTGTGGAGAGAGTAATCAAATTGGAAAAGTAATTTCATAAGTGATGTTTTTAGAGGACCAATCGCAGCCCTGGCCATCTCCGTTTTCCCTTGACAGAGTGACGAACAGTTCAAAAATATTTCATGCACCCGGAGAGAATGGAGAGGCTCTCCTACAACCTCTCCGGTGACGTAAAGGGCTCTTTGTGTCCACATACAGCAATTTACAGAGTACTAAAAAATGGCCTTTAAAGGGTCTGCGCATGGCAACGAGACCTCAAGTTTTTTTCTAACCAGTCTGACTGTGGCTGCTCATGACTCCATCCTGCTTCACTCCTCAATCTCTTTGGCTTTTTGTTTGGAAGGATCCACAGGCCAGGCTATACAACCTGACTGGGATTCAAATAGTATGTGAATTGTTGCTTTGCTTGGGGTAGTTGGGGACATTATTGCTTCTCATTGACTTTGATCATTCAGATTTTATCCAGATCAGATCCCAAACCAGCTGTTTTGTTTCAGCACCCATAAACAGTGGCAAGTACTTCAATGTAAATCTGTCTCAGAAGAGCAGATCAATCCCAGTTTTGGGGCCTTATAAAAAACATGTGTCATGCTGAAGAAGGAATAACTTTCAAATAATATGATAACTTTCTTCATTTGTGCTTGTGCATTTAATGAGCATTTCTTGTTGCTTCAACACCAGGACTTTTTAGATGTAATTCTTCCCACTGGTTTCTGTCTCACTCTGCCAAACCCTGTTATCCCAAAGAGAATACAAAGTACTCTGTTGTGTGGGAACATTTTGTTATGATGTGTCACCCCACTCTGGTATTTCAACCTCCACATTTATGCCCTGCAGTGATCACAATGACTGAGTCACGCAGATTTTGTTGACATCTTTCTTTTACCACAGAGTTCTTGTAAATGAATCTTAATTTTAAGGGGATTTTCAAAATGGCAATTCTATATTGGAAGATGAGGCACAGGCATGGGTTGGTGTATTGGTCCATGCATTAACAGTAGGTTTCAGATTAACCATAATACAGGAAATGAGTCACAGCTGAAGAGACAGATACTTCCCTCAGGAGTTGTAGCCGAGCAAAACAACAAACATGACTTTGATGAATGATATTGTTGCTCTGTTGATTGACTGTTTGCTCATGAGTTCACCATATCAGTTTGACAGATGTCATGTGAATGACATGCAGCAAAGATCCTGTTTGTCATCACTTTATGTTATTGGCTGCTGATTGGTGATTTTAGTTTTCAATACTGTTTTAAAAATAATTTTATGTTTGAGTTACATTTTTTAAACTTGCTGGATGTATTACCATTCATTTATATTAACTCTGAGTGCCATTGTTGTATATATACGTCAAAGTGTTTTTTCGAGGGTGTTCTCACACAGCCTGTGAGTAATGTTGGGGCTTCTGGGATTTGTAGTCGGGAGATAAACAGATGGTGTAGGCCATAGAGATCAAAGCAAGTGGAGACGATCAAGATTAGAAAGCAAAACAGAATCTGGACAAAAGGTGGTGATTTTGGTGAAAGCATACCTCTGATAAAACATGAATGAGACTAGGTAAAAACAGAGACATAGTACAAAACATTCTGTGGGTCTTAAAAAATGACTCAAAATGGGCAAAAATGTTGACCCAGGGCACTTTTGGTTTCATAAAAGGGTTGGCACTCATTGAGTTAATCTGACTGACTGGGAATAACCCACATTGGAGAGTTCTCTGACCGAAGCTTACTGCTGAACTCAAGACAATCATATGCCCCTTGGGAGCCCTGGATGGCTGTCAAAGTTAAGGACAAATCCCATACTCTTCCATCTGGATGTAACTAGCCATACCCAGATAACCAGGAGTCTTCAGCACTTCCTGCACAGCTGCAGGATATAAAACAGAGGTGTGGAGGAACCAGCCCTTCCCACTGCATAGTGCCTGCAGTTGTATGGATGGGAGCTTATGGCACCTGGTGATGGTACCCAAACAGCTCGAAAAGATATGGCAGTTTGGCAACTACAGGATGCACTGCCCAATGTCCTCCAGCTCTGGAGCGCCCTGTTGATAGGGCCAAGATATCAGTCTAGTTATGTGGTGCCCCCAGACCTATCTCCTCTCAGTAGACTCTGGTACAAAAGTGCTGTTAAGGCAGATGCTGGTGGATATTCAGCCTACAGACTGAATAAAAGCTGTTAAAGTGTGCATATGTTACAACCCTGAGCCAGCAAGCTTTGCACAATAAAGTGTTTTGACAATTATTTCCTGTTACCCTAATAAAGAATGTGCCCATATGTGCATTTGCATGCTGTTCTCTGTGGTTGGTCATCTTTAGTGTCAATCAAAAAGCTCCCCTTTTTACAACTACATTAAAAAGAAGTAATTGTAAATGCCTCATGCTGGAGGGACAGCATCTTTCCTGCTGACACACTTCATGCTGCAGCTGATGCCACTGCCATAGGGTTCATGCTAGTAGTCTTCATTTAATACTTTTTATTTGCTGTCTCTTTCTCTCTCACACTGTCTGTGGCCACAACCATTAGTTATACATGTGATAGACTGATAGATAGATAGATAGATAGATAGATAGATAGATAGATAGATAGATATAAACATTTGTAATGATTCACACTTTACACATCAAACCATTTGCATCATGACCACTTGAGACTGGCTCCAAAACCAAGTCTATCCCCACAGACCCACATGTTAAAATGAAGAACTTTACAGCAGGAATAAACAATAAATGTGATACAACTGTTCAGCTAACGGTAACAGATGCCGCTCAAATGTTTGCCACAATAAAAATCTGCAACGATATTTGAAAAGTCTTCTCAAAACATTGAGATTGATTATAACTAGACTCTTGGTTAGCTCAGGACTTTTTCTAGAGGGAAAGGATAAAAATCTCAACCCTTGTGCACCATTTTATATCGCAAAAAGAACAACAACAAAACATGACTGCAGCGTTGCACAATGTAAACCCGCTAAGCCCACAGTGCATTGCCGTTACATCACCCTTTCATGCCCAAATAGGACTCATTAGTTGGTTTCACACTACTGAGTCAGGCCAGGGCCATTAGTGGGCTATCTCAGTGCTAATAGCCCTGAGCCACAAGCCACAAGTCCCATGTCCCGAAACCGTTTGTGTTCACACTGTCGGGCTACTAGCCCCTCCAGTTTACGTCGCCGTTTGCAAAAACGTCACTGATACAACGTATTATCAAACAGGATAGGTTTGATAAAGAAAGAAAGAAGCTGTTATGGAGGCTACATGTGGGACGACGGCAAAGAGTAATCAAATTACAACAGGAACAACAACTGAGAGCCAAGGCATGGAAACACTGAAGAACTGAGGTATGTTAACCATAAAACAATCCGTTCATAATGCCAGCTATACCACATCATCACAAGGCTGAATAGAAGATAGCTCCCTAAGTGACAGACTATTTGTTTACATCTATAGTAGTAGGCTACGCAGCTAACAGCAAACAGGACAAACTTGCCGTTACTGCTTTACTTGACATGGAACTGGCGTGGCTTTTCCTTTTCCTTGACATCACCTCTAGCCCTGCTTTGGCTCATGGTTTAAGTGGGGCCAGAACCATCAGCACCAAGACGGCCTGGAGGTGACCCTTAGTAGCTGCTTTCATACTATCAAGACAAAGCTGAGCCAGCCCGGGTTAAGTGCTTTAACACTGCAGGGCCAGGTGCTAATTGCGGGCCACCTGGACCGGCCTGGCTCAATGGTGTGAAACTGGCTACTCACTCCCATTATCAATGTCCCTGGGGTACTAGCACCAGTGTGATTGGCTCCCTACTGTATGAGTGTCTTTCACCCTACAAATAATCCCATTACTTTCTGTCTGGAGTAACTGTCTATATGTAACACATACACATATACAGCAGCTTCATCAGTGACTCTATATTTTACATACTCTAGGTACCCCTGTAGCATCACTCTCTGCTCTGAGCCAAAATAAAACAGTTTTTGGGTTTTAGGTGACAAACATACTTGGTTGAGCATCAGAAAAGATTATATTTTGGGTTCAAATAAGTATGTATGTTAAGTAAAATACTATGCTCGTTCCATAACTGGCTTTAATAAAGTACTGAAAATAAAATAAAAAATGAGTCAAACGTTGATTTTTTTGACCACAGTTCCTCTTTCTCCTGTTCTCCATTTCCTTTCTTCCTTTCGTGTGATCATCATTGTGGCTGTGTGGGTTTTTTGTACCTGGAGTCTTGTCACCTGTAAGATTTGCAGACTGACCATGCTCCAGCAGACTTCTGGCGCTTTTCCACAGGCATGGTACGGTACGGTACGGCATGGCTCTACATGGTTGTGGCACTTTCCCACTAGTGCCTGGTACCTGGTACTAGGTATTTTTTTCGTACCTCCTTAGCCCTGGTTCCAAGGGAGCCGAAGCGATACAAAAAAGGCAGTACCATGCTGCCGTATGACGATCCCGCCCACGCCGAGGAGGTACTCAGTTGTAATGGAAAAGGAACAAAACTGGGCCGTACTGTGCCGTGTCGTTACTGTGTAGTGGAAAAGCGCCATTTCTGCATTAGTGCATTGACCAAATAAATTGTTGGATGAGCCAGAATGTTCTTCTATTGAATCAAGACAAGACTAAGACCATTCAGTGCAGTCACATGGTAGGATAGTACTGGATTTCGCCAATTACGATGTTGCAACCCAGCAGGTGAGCTGTCCCAAAATCCAAGTACACATGGAGTTTGTTTAATTCAGATAATTAATGACTCCGCTACACTAGGTGGCACTGTGGCCCTTTCAACAAGTGGTGTGCACATGAATTTGATATGTTTTTGATGCCTTTATTATACGATTAAGCTCGTCACTGCGTGCACATGGACGAGATTAATCGTATAATCAAAAAACTTATGAAATTCATGTGCACGCAGTGATTGTCTTTGGTGCTGAAGAGGGAGCGCAGAGAGTGGAGGCTCAACATTGACTCCTCACGGATTTAAAACAAATGAGACCTCAATGGTATTTTGTCAGTACTAAAGCAGCTTCAGCTCATTTGCAATACTGCTGTAGGGACCAAATCACTGCTGGTTGTCTTTAAACAATTTAATGACTCTGGGCCTAAATACATTTCTGACCTCCCTCCACCCCCAGGTCATCTGGAATAGAGCTCTGGCAGTCACACAGTTCTGACATGCAACAGTCAAAATCAAAACACCGCCATATTGGCAGGAAGGCCCTTTGTTTAAACTACTGCCAGGGATCTTACCTTGAGAAACAGGACAAAGACTTTTATGTTCATGAGCACCGTTTCATTCAAATCACACAGTAATTATTACTATTATTATTACTATGTTCATTATTACACATTATTTGGTTTTATCCATTTTTTCAATGGTTTTATTTTGCACTTTTCTTTCGACCTCTTTTTAAACTTATTGTAATTAGTTGCCCTATTTTCTCTTTTCTGTCTTTTTAAAATGTTGCATAATGCAGCTTGAGTTGCTTCCGCTGTAAATCCAGAGGTCAGTGGTCACCAGGGTGCGCCTGGCTAAACCTTTGCCAGAACTCAATGCAATAATCATCTGGCAGCTTGCTGAGTTGGTTAAATGCATGCAAGTGTGCATTCCTGTTATTTTTTACACCGATAATACCATATCTTACTATCATCACAATGAAAGATAGACTCACCACCATTGTATCTTTCTAGATTACTAGATTACTAAATTTCTAAATTTATTTTTCCTTACTGTAGACATAACCTTTGCCTGTGTCTGTAGTTGAAAGGATGGTGTCAGTATTAACACCAAAGGGAAAGTAATGTGTTAGCAGCCTGCTACATGTCATACACCATTCTTTCAGGTAATTATGACAGAGATGCCTGTGATTACGCACTAAATCCATCCTCACTGATCCATTTCAGTGTTCACAGAAGAGGAGATAAGGTGTCTGATGAGGACACTAGCTCTAATCACATCAGTCACATGTCACTGGCTTAATAGCAATACAACAATGTCATGACCTGATAGTGTGTAGAGAGCAGCTCTCACTTTACACTTTATGTTTCTCATTGCAGCGTCAGTGAAGATGAGCAGCTGTTCGTCTTTCCTTTTCAGCTGACTCTGCTGCAGAACAAACTGCTGTCCTGATGTGATGTTCTGTCTGATCAATAAACGTCATCATTTTGTGTTAAAATTGGTGGAAGCAACTGCAGCTATAAGAACAACAGCAGGGACAACTGAACTCATTATCTCTCAAAATGTGTGACTCTCACAGAGAAGCATTTTACAGCATGTTGGGATAATTACTGATGGTAGTTTGCTCTGTTTAGCTCTGGTTTGTAGTGCTTTTTATAGTTTGCTTAGTTACTTTCTACTAAGCATGTAGATATCTTTGTCATGTCCTTTTGTGTTACTTTACGTTTTGGCATCAAAACCACTTTGGACCTTTGAGCTCTGGTGTTAACATGCTTCTTGGATGCTCTGACCTCAAGTGGACAGCTCTAAATACATAAGTTCATACCTGGCATTAGCATGCCTGTCACTCAGATCTCACTTCCCTGAAGTCATCCCTGATCTTCAAGGTCACAGGTTTGTTCCCCCGCTCTGCTGTCTGCTGCCCACGTGAGTAGTGGGTAGTGCTTGCCTTTCAGCCTCAGGGTTGTGGGTCTTATATTTCTTGTCAGTATGTACCTGTATATATGTAACATGATCAATAAAGTTGGTTGGTCCTTCTTCTTCTCAATAAACATGCAGTAAGCCCATGGCTGATATGTCAGACTAATCAGTAGTAACATCCTACATATTTGTGAATTTGGGTAGATATTACTAACCGCGAACTGGCGACTTGTCCAGGGTGTCCCCTGCCTCTCACCCTAAGACAGCTGGGATAGGCTCCAGCCCCCTGTGACCCTATGAGGATAAGCAGTCGAAAATGGATGGATTACTAACCATAAACAATAGGGCTATTGTCCTCAGTTATACTCCAAAATGGGTGCTTACACCACGGTTGTGTGGTGCACATACAGTAGCCATAGAGCACAGTGACTGAGCTGTCCACAGCAAACAGAAAGTGGCCTTCACTGATGAGACCCTCCACCCTGATGATGGCTGCAGCACCTGCCTGTTTCACTCTGAAAAAAACCCTTAAACTTTAGGAATCAAAAGGAGAATTAAAAAGCTCCCTTTGTTCTACATTCTGGGTAGGGTGTGAGTATGGCTGCACACCAAGGCATGTTGACTTTTTCCTGTTACTGTGGTTAGGGTTTGAACCTGGCTGGCTTAACAGAGCTTCAAATGTACATCATAATAATCATGTTCACTTTCTAAATAAACATTTGAATGTATGTTTTGCATGTCTAGTCAATTACTGTGTTTAAAGCCCAGTTGTGACCAATGATCAAGCTACATTTATATTATTTGAATATTACTACATTATTTGTTGAATCATATTCCAGGCAGCATATTGTCACTGACTTGTGTGTTCCAAACATTTCCAGTAACTCAGGGTCAAAATTTATCAAAAACATGTGGAGTCATGTAGTCATTTTCAAAATCCACTACAATATTCTGCCTTACTCCACATTTGTAAGTCTTTAGCCTTTAACCTTTCAACTACAACATTTTTTCTGCCGTCACTAAAGTGTTTGCTCTCCATCCTCCAGAGAGGCGTGCACTAACAAACCACTTCCTGGATGAGAGCCACGTGTCTGTTGGATCAGTGGCTCGTCCAGACTATTTTTGCAGGAGTGGCCCAAGTTGGACACTAAGTCATGCAGGGGTTGGTCCATCAACATAGCATCAGGTCATCACTTTCTGTTTTTTATGATTAATTTGACTTCAAAATTGATCTTAAATCTTAAGTGTTAATGTAAATTAAAATTGTCATCACAACACAACAGAATGGGATAATACAAGTGCAATAAAAAGTCTTAATCTTTTATTTTTTATGAAAGGTGCAAATAAAGACAATGCAAATATATAAATCATAATATAGAGTACCAACCAAATTAAACTGAATTAATAAATAAAAAAGTTCAAAAGATTGACTTTACAAATCATGTCCATTTTCTGCTCTTTGGAATTAGCATTTTCTTCTTCTTTTTAACTGCTCGCCCCTCTCAGTGTATATTGGGCTGAACAGCATTCTGGTGCAATACTGCCCCTCAGGTAAGAGGTCGCATTGCAAACCACGTCACGTCTGACAATCAGATCGTCCATCGTGCAGGGTGGCATCTGGGGTGGCCAAACAGATTTCAGGGATGGCACATGCCACCCCAGGACACCCCCTAGACACGCCCCTGTGTTGGATGATGATCCATCCGCTCTCCTCCCATCCATCCTTTGTGCACTTGTTCTGGTTTTACTGTTGCCACAGATATGTTTACACTGTAGTCAATGGAAAGCCACTGAATCGGAGTATAAAGTGACAGAAATAATTTTAGTTCAAATCCTTCAAATCTGCTCCCGCCAGCTTCCAGTGGCAGATGTGCCTCTGGCTATATTTTTGTTCTGGCACCAGCAGACATCCAGGCCACAATGTCCTCTCTGTTTTGCCGCTCTTTGTTTACATTTGGGATTGAGACGCAATCTGTATGACCCAATTATCTGAGAAGTAACCAGTGTTCATTTCCTCACTGCTCACATTGAATGAATTAATGAATACTGCAATATTACTAAAGCTCAGAATGAAGAGTGCTGCATCCCAGTGGTGTCTGTTAGCACCAGATTTAGCGCATGACATTAACACCACATATGAACTTGATGAGGGTCCTCTCCTTAGATCAGTGCAGAGAAGCCTGTATCCAGCTCCACAAAGTACTGTCCTGTAATAAGCCTCTCATTGACTAACACTGGTAACACATCACTGGACTAACAGCTCACAAGTCTGTGCAGATTTAATCTGTCAACATGCCTGCCTCCTTTGAATTAAGGCCCTGATGGCCTCCATTAGTGTTTAGTCAACAGAGTTATGAGGGACCTGGTTTAGATACGCGGTGTAAAGAACAACTCAACATAAGCATGTTCTATGTTTGTTGTATGAAGCATAAACATAATGGTATGAAGGTTAATGTAACTGCAGCAATGCTGCTGCTTTGTGGTAGCATTTTTACATCCCCAGGAAGGACTGGTTTACAGCAGTGGTTGCTAGGGAATAAACAGAGGTAAAACAGCATGGAGGAGAACGAGGAGAGAAAACTAAATTTCCAGTGATGTTACATCAGAAAAATTATTAAATTGTATATATGTCATTATCGGGGTGTAAAATTAGCTATATCAAAATGTATGTATTTTGTCCATGTCACATAGCTTCAACCCTATAGCCACCAAAGTGATTTTTTTTTTTTTTTTTTACAAAAAAGCGACACACGTATCTGGGAACAAACGCACCATGACCATGTTGACGGTAAACTAAACCTCGACTCTTGGTATGGAGTATTAAATTAAGACTTATTTTAAGTGTTAAATAACTTTTAGTGTGACAAGTTAAGCATAATTTTGTTATTAAAGTTGTTGCTTTTTATTTATTTATTTATTTATTTTTATTTTATTAGCTTCAATTAAACATTTTCTGCCCAAATATGGTTCCCCCTCCTCCATGTTTGACCAGGTATCCTCAGGAAAAAGAAACACCTGTGTTCACCAAGCTGCATGATGGAGAAGCAAATGCAATCACTAAGAGTTTTCCGCACACACAGATGTAGATGTGTTTGGATGTGAGCAGGAGGATCACCTGAGCTGCACAGTGAGGTACAAGCCTTCCTCCTGTTGGCCGCTGAGGGAACAGAACATCCCAGAGAGACCTCATGAACATACTGCTAGTGTCCTCACAGGAGCTGGATCCTGATTGGTCAACATCAGCAGCTTTTATTATAGTGGAAACTAATTTGAGATATTCAAGTTATAAATCAGGAGCAAGGCTGCTTTGCTCCCTTTGCTAGACAATAATTTAAGTGGTGTTCATCTTTTACGTCTGTGTGAATTAACTCATATGATGTTCAACATGTCTGAAACAACAGAATGCAAAAATCACAGGATTTATAAAACTATGTAGGGGCTTATTTTACAAAAAAAAATAAAAACAAAATAGTAACTTAGATATATGTTTGGATGAACAGAAATGATCATGATGCCATGATGACTTTTCTCATCCATCGCTAATATCAATGCATGAAGGCTGCTGTGTGTCAGACAAAAATGACAGCAATAATATGTGACAATCTGCAGGATACAGTTCAATTTATACTGAAAGGAAAAATATTACTGTATAGGCAATTATATGCGACGGTTTTCCATTATCTACCAGGTTTAATTGTACTTAATAAAGCTGAAGTAACATTAGTTTCTAAATGAAATGAATATAATGAAAAGCTGGCTTCAGTGGAGTCATGGCTCATTTCTGTAAACAAAAATAAACAACAGCAACCAATTAAAATAAAGACAGACTACACGACCTCTATTATCATGGATATTGTTTGCCTAATATTCATGCAGTGATAATGTTCCGCTCTGTAATAAATGATTTCCAACGAGCGCGCTTTTCTTTTCTAGACTTGTGTTACACCTGGGATCTATTTCCAGTTATTTACAATTTTTTTTATACAATCGTTGGTTTTATTCACCAGTCTACTGTGTGATTTCCTCTGGTCCATCCATCTGTCCATCCATCTATATAAATACTGTATATATCATATGCATATGCACCCGCTTATCCAAGTAACGCAAGAAACCCCGTTTGTCATGATTATAATGAAGTCATATATCCGCTGTGTTTCTCCAAAAAGAGCCACAATGAGACTGAAAGTTTTTCTTTAAGAAATACCAAAATATCACATTCTGATCCATGAATCTGATCTGATCATTTTAATACTGAACAGTCAGCTCTTCTCTTTCGCTGTTCCCACATCATGTATTTACTCTAATGACTCTGACACTTTTTATTTTTGTTTCATCCTTCCATTTAGAGCCACGTCACGACAGTCAGTTACTTGTAATCATTTAGTTAAACTTTATTTTGACAGGTAGTCTAAGACAACATCTGTAACTCTATTTCTCATCTGCTATTCCCTATTTTCATTATCAATTGTTGAGCACAAAACTTCCTCAATATATCAATCATTTCTGGTCATGTCAATTTTATTTATAAAGCCCAAAATCATCAAATACTTCAAATGGTTTTACAGTCTGTACAGCCCTGGACACCCGCTGTCCTCAGATCAGACCAGAGAAAACAGGAGGACACCTTTAAATGTCTTGTTTTGTCAAAAGTCCAAAGATGTTTGTTTCTTATTGTAGAAGGTGGACAAAATCGACAGTGGAGGAGCTGAGGACAGTGATAAACAGTGTTTAACATTTTAGATTGAAACAATACTCAAAAGAATAATCAGTTAACAAATTGCTGCAGATGAATTTTGTCAATCAACAAATCAATGAATGATTTCAGGTCTCTTTTTGCTGAATTAATAATCAAACTCCAGATTCCACTCTAGAGGCACCACTTTTTACACCCAGTAAAAGCCACCACGCTCTGTTTCATCAAATAACAGTGTGTTTAACTGTTTTGAGAGAGGATCAGACTTTTCTTAGGCTGAAATGTTTTTTTTTTTGTGTTTTAAAAACAACAGGAAGAGATTTTATTTTAAAATCAGATCCACTGATGAGGAAAAAAATCCAACAGTGAACTAATTAATGGTTTAGTTGTAGACAAGTTAGTACCCTGCCACACACACACACACACACACACACACACACACACACACACACACACACACAGCCGCTATCTGCTTGTTAAATGCCCAACAAGGTCAAGTTCAAGGACAGAAGACACAATGAATCCTGGGCAAAAGCCTGCATATATATATATATATATATATATATATATATATATATATATATAGATATATATATATATATATATATAGATATATAGATATATATTCATTTAAACTAAACAAATCCCTCAGTCTTGAAGACAATTGTTGTGTCATGATACACTGAGACATGGAGAAAAATACATTGCTCTCACCTTTATTACATCAAGTTCATAGAGGAACTTATGCAACTCATTTTCTTTGTTAATTCTTTCTAAAAATGTGACGTATAATCAGCTGCAGTTGTGTCTCATCTTCCAACCGTCCACAGAGAGAGTAGACCAACTAAACAAAAAATAAAAGCAACCATCCACATGAGCAAATCTCTGTTATTCTGAGGGAGTGGACTGAGTCAGAATCTGCCTGTTCTGCAAAGAAATATGTCTTAATATCTACACCACCTGCAGAGTTACAGTAGCATAACATACACCATGTGTTTTTGCCCTCTAAATAAGCCGGATGTGACATGTAGTCAGAGGGTGCAGCATGGAGGCAGCAGGCTGCTCATGAACCCACAGAGCAGTTTGCTTGTTGCCACCACTGCCCTCATCTCTGCTGGCCAACATCGTGGAGACGAAGCTACAGGAAGGAACGGGCTGCCAGGCTTCAATTTCTTCAGTTTCATGACCTGTTTTCACACAGGCGTCAGGTACGGCTGCAGGGATTTTAATGAGCTGCAGTAATTATGAAGTATGGAGCTGAATGAGAGGCTGCTGAGCTGCTGCATGGAGGCGGAGCGCCAGGCGTGCTGCACCATGGCAGCAGGCACAACACACATACATGGATGCAAAGCTGAGCACCGTCCAAATGTTTTAATGGAGCAGACAAACGAAAGGTAGGAATAGATCAATGTGACAGAGCTGAGAGTGAATCCACTCTGCACGAAGGGAAACCACTCACATGTTCAAACTCCATCTAGTCTCAGATATGTTACATGTGTATTCTTTTGTTAAATCAAAAAATCTTCACTCAAGGTCTCCTTGGAACATGGAACATGGAAGACAAGATGTCAGATTTTTCAGAAAAGAAACTAGGCTGTACATGAGGCTTGGTTTTGGGGAAATATTTCAGGGAATTATTTCAATTTCAGGTAAAAAAGGAACGTTGTTCTTAAATGGCAAGTGAAATTCATCAGACTAATGGGGTCAAAGGTCACAGCAGCAGCAGCTCAGTCTGATCACAGGCAAACAGAGACTAATCACAGGCATGGAATTATACTTTGAAATGTTGTTTTGATTTGAAATTCTCCTCCGAACTTTGACCTTGAAGTTACAAAGAGGGTAAAAAAAAGGATTAAAGGAAATAAATACAGTTGTTGAAATGTTGGTACTCTTCAGTCAACATAACAAAATAATATAAAGTGCCTGTGTTTACACTTTATAATGTTTGACTATTTCACAATAAATGATAGAAACTAAATGTTTGTGTCATTTTAGTTGTTCCTTTCTAGTTGTTGAAGGTCTCCTCATGCTTAACAAGAAGGACATCAGCACATAAGAGCACATTCAGTTTGCACAGCAGAGACATATCTTCAATTTTATTTTTATTTTTTTATTTATTTATTTATTTTTTCAGTATCGATCCATCTAGCTTCAGTCAGATAACAAAGTGTTTTGCGTCATATGTTTGTTAAATAACTGAGTCCTTTATTTGGTTATGGTGAAGGTTAAGTTTTTTTTTTTTTTTTAAAATCTGTATTTTTCACAACCTGCATTGCTTCCCATGAAATAAATTATTTCCCTTCGTCCCTAGCCGTAAGTGAAGCAACTGTCTTTCTCCTCTCACTAATATTCCACTGGTAAATAAATATAAATATTCAGATTACACAAGATTGTTAATAACCAGCTGTTGGTCACATCTTCCTTGGTGTTTTTTTTATAGGTAACCAGCAGCTCTGTTGCTTACAGAGTTTATTCTTTCAGTCCTGAGCGAGTCTTCACAGAGAGAAATCCAAAAAGCCACAGAGGCCAATTCAAAGCTTACACTATTATGCATAAATTCAACCAGAATTCACTTCCTTTCATTGCAATAAAGCTAAATGTTGAGAGAAATATGTTAGCTTACACTTCTTGAAGTCGCATCTCAGCCATTGGCTTTGTTTTTGCTGTGCCAGCATTTCACACGTGCTGAAGTGTCTAAAATATCCTCAGCAGCACACAACTCACTCCTGATATAGACTGTAGCCTGTGACAGGATTCCCCCATAAAGTGCCACAAGTCCTTTTTACATCTTGGAATAGTAATGACTGCCTCTTTACTTCACAGGAAATACTGACTGTATCCACACACAGAGAGAGAGAGAGCTTCTAATTAGGAAGTGAAATGATGTAGCAGTTAATTAGTACGATTGTTAAAAATGAAATTAAAATGACACAAATGTGTGGATGGATGAGAGATAACCAGAAAAACCTGAACCTGAATCAAGGAATGAGATGAAACTCATATCACGTGCAGAGACATTTCCCTCGTGCCAGTCATTTTTCATTTATGTCAGAATTTCTTATTCAAATTTATTTTGACTGAAATTAACTTTTAATTGTTTCTGGCCTGTTTCGCCTCTAAACAGTGCTCCAGTCTTGGTAAAATACGCACACATTTACGCATTGTTTGCGTCTTTTTCCAGTTGGCTCAGTGCTTTACGCACACAGATTCCCCAAACAACAAATCCAACCTGACACTCCACACAAATATTATACAACATATTCCAGGACTAAATGCTGTGGTGAAGGTTGTTTTTTTTTTATTTATTATAAAGCAGTTTTAGAAAAGACACAAACTAACCAGTGAGTCAAAACCGTTGTTTTGTTTTTGTGAGTTTTTGCTCTTTCTATAAAATTCTTCTCTCAGACTACAGAAAATATCTAAAATACACATTTAGATGTTTTGTTTTTTTAACTCATTTATCTATGTGCTTCTGCTCGCTTGACAGTTCACATTAGACGTTCATTTTCATATTCAAAAAATAACATTTCAGACAAAATGTAAAACAAAAAATGTCTTCATGTTCAATGTTCTTCATTAGTTGTAATGGTTATTCACCTGTAGTGTCGAACATTACTTTGCTTCACAAATTAAGTATGCATCAGTGTCATGATATTTATTATTAATTTAATTTATTATTTTAGTCTTTGCCACTTTCATCAAACCCTCCTCTTTTTGAATGGATTAGTTGCGCACTCGCTTTGCTTTACAGTGTCCCGTAAGGCACGAACAAATATTTCTGTATAAATTATTATATAATACTTGTATGGCAAAAAAAAAAAAAAAGTGCGATAAAGCCGATATGAGAATAAAAATTGTGAGTGATAACAAAGCAGAGAGTTGTCAACATCACAGGCCTTTTAATAATAAAAAGAAGAAGAAGAAGAATGATGATGATAATAATAATAATAATAATAATAATAATAATAATAATAATAATAATACCCAGCAACCCTATGTGAGGATAAGCGGTAGAAAATGGATGGAAAATAATAATGAATCAATATGCTGCTGCCTTATGATTAAAAAAAAATAATTTCTTCTGAACGGAAATACAATTTCAGCAGTCCTTTTTGTTTTCGTGGCCATTTCAAATGTCCTTTAACTGAAGGACAAAACAGATGCACGCAGATATTCTGGATCATTCTGCCCAGCATCAGCCAATGTAGCATGATCATAACCAAGTAGATGTTTTTCATCTGTCAGTATGAACTGATGCACTAATTAAGGGACCACCAGCTCTTAAATCACTGTAAAACTATGGGAGAAAATGCACAAATGCTGCTATTTGATTAAAAAAAACTTGCAGTGAAAGGCATGATAGCGGCTGGTTCATGTTGTCAGAGGAGAGGAGCTTCCTCCAGTCTGCAGGGAGGAGACACTTCCGGGTTAATGATTCATGCAGGGAGCATCAGTGGATGAGCATGGCTGTTTGTCCTCATACTGGTTAGACTGGTTAGGTCAGGCTGTGCTGGTGCCCATCACTGAGAGACTCTGCGGCGTCTTCTGTGTCATCTGCACATGCACATGTACATGCACGCGTCCACAAACAGAAGGAGCACCAAGGTGTGCGGCGGCCTTGAACTTGAGCTCAATTACATCTGTCTCTCTCTGTCAGACCCCCCCTCCATCCTCACTCTTTCCGTGTTAAACTTGACCTTGACCCTCAGGGGCCAGTCTGCCCCCCCCCCCCCCAGCAGACCACACTATGGGAGAGAGACTGACTGTCTGGGTGGTTTATGTGCGCACGCGGATGTTTGTCCAGTGTCGCTGCAGACCAGATCCACAGGAGTCTTCAGTCTGGTCCTCAGTGGACTAAATGTTCAGATGTTATGATGGGATGGAGGAGCAGAGCACAGAAAGGATACTATCAAACTCTAACAGCTTCACAGTATGTCTGCACCTCCTCTTCCACTAACAACAGACTGCTTCTCACTTACTTAGTCATCTTATTTCTTTTTTAATTTTGTTTTACTAATTTAAAAATCCTTTATTGTCAATAAAAAAAAAAATAACAAGTGAGGATTTCAAAAAAGTTATGTTCTTTTATCATTATTTTCATCCCTAATTTATTTTTTTTTTACAGTTTTATTTTGTGTATCTAAAATATTAAATTTATAATTCACTGAAAAATAAAATAAAAGAATATCACTCTTCTTCTGTCTTTCCGTCATTCTGTACAATGATTAAATTCAAATTATTAAATCAAAAATGATTGAATTAAATTGATACTTTTGAATGCAAAATATTTCAGGATATTTTCTACTTCGTGTGTTTTATTTGTATTATGAGTCTCCACTGACCTCAAACAACTATTGATTTGATTTTTCTTGCTCTGTGTTTCACCTGATCACTGTCACACCTGCTCCTCTCCTCTGCCGCCACACAACATGAATACTGACACTGATTTTAATAAATCAGATACTTTACGGACTTCAAGTTTGAGGCCTTTGAAACAGAAGGGACAGTGACCACTGCACCAAAGTAAAATACCAGCTAAGGTGATTATTTTGATTATTAGCTGAGAAGGACCACTCCTGCTGCATTCACGGCAAAAAGTCACAGCATTACGAGCTCGTGATCTCATAACAAAATGTGCGTAAAATAATATCTGGAAATCTGAAAGGTGACTAAAATAGTGATAAATTTTCACTCTTCTATGTCAAGCAATAAGCGCATATGTGCCATATTTATTATTTTTACCATTCAGCTTTAAACTTAAATTGGCGCATTTGCCTATTAGACAATGACCTCGTCCAGTGTTTGAAGAGGCTCATTCTAAAATACACTGAAAGGATTTATTCCAAACAGAAGCAGGCGCAGTTTGAGAAAAAGCCTCTCACATAAATTCAAGCCAGTAAGCAGCAGTGAAATGAAATGATTGCTAAATAAGACTCAGAAGTGCCGTGAAAAACTTTCTAGAGCGCTTTGAACCAAAGCCACAGTTCTCAAATATTAAGACCTTCAAATCCTTTCCATAAACCCCCTTAAAGCGTCCTCCAGTCGGATGGGAGGACATGCGGCTGAAAGTGCGCGTAAATTCAGGCTGAGAAATGTCCAAGAGGGTGCAATTATTTTAATAATTAAAGGTTTCTTTTAAAACTCTGGAAATGTTATTATTTTCAATATTTTTATGACAACGATAAACTTTTTCATGCATTTGGCAGCGTCGATTATAAGTCTTTAAATGCGTCCATAACTCTCATTTTACACTGAATGTCTTTTGGTCGTTAGAAGAATGAAACATGAATGTCAGAAGACTTTTAATTAACTTCCAATTTCCGTCCTCAAGTCAACTGCAGGTGTATTCACTCTTCCTTCTGACTGGACACTATTTACTCAACATTAATCAGTCAGTGTTTCAGATTCTGGCAATGCCGTTTGCGGACTGGTGCGCTCCCCGTGCGTCTTTACGCACAGCACAGAGCTGTTAAAGTGTTTTTGTTGCGGCACAGTGATAAGATCAGTGTTTCTGGAAGCCTGGAAGATGAGACAGAGATCTGACTTAGAGTTTGACATAATGCAGCTGGAGAAGCGGCGCATTCAGGGAGATCAACCGCTCCACTAATCTCGCGCTCTTCTTGTGCCACAGCTCGAGCCTCATAAAAATATTTTTCTTTGACTGACAATCCCCAACAAGTCCCTTCTTCTCCTGCTTTTTTTTTTCTTCTACTGCCCCGTCACGTGGTCATCCGGTCTCATCCAATGGACAGACGTCCTCCCTCCTCTTCTTGGCCCTGGGGCTTGTTGCGTCAAGGCTGCGGCTGGGATGTAACCGGAGGTCCAGCCGGTTACCGGGAGTCTTTGCCTTTGAACGAGCACTGTCACAAAACAGTGCAGTAGCAAGGCAGCGCACGTGTGCCATGACAGTGCGCATGACGGTTCATGTGAATTACCTGAGCTGTGTGTGAGGGAAGGGAAGAACAGAGTCACCAATTCGCCTCATTCAGCCAATGAAGCAACTCAGCGCGCAGGAGCGGACAGTTTGAGAGAAAACGGCGACGAACGGAGGCCAGACCGGGAAAAGGAGCGCCTATGACAGCCTCCTTGGTTCTAAACCCTCGCTGGCCAGCGGACACGGTAATGTTTGTGTATGACAACAACCTGGACGACCTGAACAAAAACATGGAGGGGCTGGTGGGAAGCGGCAACTTCGCTGCCAGCCAGTGTCGCAACATTATGGCGCACTCAGCGGCCGCCGCTGCTCTGGGCGGCCACCCGTCCGGCCTGGTGCACTCTTCAGCGGGCTACTCCACAGTGGACGTGTCCGCTTCGAGCTCCAGCGAGGCTGGCGCGTCAACGGGGAAGCAGTGCGCGGCCGGGCCGTGTCCTGCGGCTGCGGTGCCGCACCAGAGCTCCTCTGCCGCCTCCGCGTTGCCATACAGCTACTTTGGTAACGGCTATTATCCATGCAGGATGGGGCGGGGTTCCCTGAAGTCTTGCACCCAGGCAGCTGGAGCCGCGCTCAGCTCACAATACATGGACACCACGGTGAACTCAGACGAGTACACGAACCACCGGGCCAAAGAGTTCGCCTTTTACCACGGCTACCCGAGCCCGTACCAGTCCATGGCCAGCTACCTGGACGTGTCCGTGGTCCAAACACTGGGCACCGGGGAGCCGCGCCATGACACACTGCTCCCCATGGACAGCTACCAGCCCTGGGCTCTGACCAACGGCTGGGGGGGACAGATGTACTGCTCTAAGGACCAGGGACAGGCCGGACACCTCTGGAAGTCTGCTCTGGCTGGTAATACACTCTTACTGACCTTAAATTCTCATTGAAAACGTATAAATAAGAGGATCATACTATAGTAAGTTGCGACATATTTAGAAATTACACTGTAGTAAAGTAGCCAGTTGGATGATGGAATAATTAATATGCTTTATTTATCAGATCAGTCAATATTTTGGCATAAAATTACCGTTAATATCCGGTAAATATTTTGTGTGAAATCCCATCTGCTACGGCACCGTCATGTGTAAATAATTCACAATAACTTTAAAAAGCCTTAAACATGTTTTATTACCAGAATTTTGCATTTTTGCATTCCACATCAGTTGAGGGCAAATTTAATAGCGCTCCTCAAGCAATATTCATTTGTTAATAAAAAGGTCACGTGTGGCCTGCTACCATGATAAGTAACTAATTACTGGGTGACTAATGCTGTGTGGTAGATAATGTTACCATGATCACTATTCTTTCCAGCTCTCTTTAGATCTTAATTCAGGCAGTTTGTCACAGGGAAAGTGACGTTACGCGCTCAAATGAAAACAATGCATATGTAGTAACTAGAAGAGGACACAATGAATAAGTGTCCATGCAAATATGCAGTCTATATCTGAGGACAGCTTGCAGACAGCAGACATCCACCATGTTGTCTGTCTGTATGGCAGGATGGATGTCCAGTAGGCTCCACTCATAACGTCGCTGTCCTTCTTATTTAAGCCGCAGACACTAAACGCACAGTGTGTCCACAGTGTGTCCTGGTGTGTTCAGCCTCACCGTCTAGACCGTCTTCTCTTTGTCCGCTCTCTCCTCACAGATGTGGTGGCGCACCAACACGACGGCTCGCCTTTCCGCCGAGGCAGGAAGAAGCGGATACCGTACACCAAGCTGCAGCTCAAAGAGCTGGAGAAAGAATACGCCGCCAACAAATTCATCACCAAGGACAAGAGGAGGAAGATCTCTGCCGTGACCAACCTGTCGGAACGGCAGATCACCATCTGGTTCCAGAACAGGAGAGTGAAGGAGAAGAAGTTCGTGGCCAAAGTGAAAAACAGCGCTCCGTAGCGATTGAGTGGAATGAACTTTGGTGCATTTGCGTGTTAAACGTTAAAAAATGAACTGAGAGAAATTAAAAAAAAAAAAATAACGAAATAACGAACTGACGGATTGCGACCGTGCGTACTGCGAAAAACACGAATAAAAAGGACTTAAAGGACAAAATAAGAGTAAAGAAAAGAACCAAAGTCCTGTGGTAGCCCTCCTCCTCAGAGGCATCTTGTAAATACAGCACCTTCCTGCCTGCTTCATGTAACTGTCCTGTCTGTGTTTTACTGTTTGTCAGTGTTGTCCGTGCCCTGTAGCCAAAAACACACTATTATGCTGTCCATTTTGTTTATTACGCCTGTAAACCAGTTATCAAGCTATACTGCAACACTTAATAAAACATTTAATCCAGAATTAGTCTCCATAAGGTCTCATACTTTGAAATTCACAAACTGGAACCTTTGCGCGTAATTTCTTTCTGGTCGTCTCCTCAGCCAAACTGTGCCCGTAAAACGCGCAAACAAACCCGCCTTTCGTTCATAACAAACAGCTGAAAGTTGATACCCGTAAACTGGGCAAACAGATCCGGATGATTCAGACGTGTCATGCAGACAATAACGTGTTTATGAGACTGTGAATTCATATTTGGATCAGGCCACCGTGTGGAACATCACCACAGAAATGCTATCCATGTCCTATACTGCCATTCCACAGAGACCCGTGTGAACAGAACCTCCCACGAATTCAGTTTAACAGAGTGTTTACATTACTTTAAGTCATAGATTTTAAATTAAGATCCAGTATAGTATGAGGATAAGATAAGATACTTCGCGCACTGGCACATTTTGATTCTTTGAGAAGAAAACATATAGAATAGGCGTTCATTTTACTATTTATTCTTTATTTATGTCTGTAGGAGTCTCAGAAAATGTGTGGAGCTTAAGCGATGCTAATGCCAGTAATAACCTGAGGAAGATTCATGGCGACAAATCTGCCGAATTTTCTCTCTCCTCTGAAAGCTCATCTCCACTTCAGTAGCACTTATTTACACCAGTTTAATTCCTATCTGCACTATATGTTTAAGGTTTATACAGAGAGATTTGTTCTTAAATTCTGGTTTATATATTATACAGTAACATATGTGATGCAAAGAGATATCCATAATTCCCTGCGTAAAACACGGACTTGAACATATCAACAAAGTTAAACAGTAATTTTGAACAGCTGTTTTTTCTCACAAATGTGCAAAAATGAGTAAAACTTTAACATGATATTTATTTAATAACCATTTCCGTAAAGCACGGTGTAGTGGTTAGCACTGTCGCCTCACAGCAAGAAGGTACCGGGTTCGAATCCTGGGTCCGGGGCCTTTCTGTGTGGAGTTTGCATGTTCTCCCCGTGTCTGCGTGGGTTCTCTCTGGGTACTCCGACTTCCTCCCACCATCCAAAAATTAGGTTAAGCGGCTAATTTAAATTGAATGGTTGTCTGTCTCTATGTGCCCTGCGATAATAGATAATGGATGGATATTGATAATGAACTGAGGAGGTTTCATAGTGATATTTATGAGTTCTTATTTTCAAACACCTGTCGTGTTTCCTCTGCCTCCAGCACAACTTCACCTGATCCTGTAAAATACTGCGACCATGGAGTGTACAGACACTGACAAGCAGACTTTACCAGCTGTATTTGAAAAGTGGCGGTGTAATATGTAATTACAGGAAATTAATTAAACTAGATCTAAAAACCCACTCCTTATTAAACTAATTACTTAACGCCTACTTGTTGTCTGCTTCAGCAAATTATAGCGTTTACCAGTAATTTATGTGATGGAGGCGGAACAGTTTTTAATGATCAGTTTGAAGCTCTGGAGAATTATGATATGAACATTATCAAAAACGTAAAACATATCCAACGCCAAATATTTGACAAGAGCAATTTGTGCAGTGAAAATATGGCAAATAGAGCAGAAAATGATAAATGATATAGAAGACCTGCACATCTGTAAACTGTAGCAGGCTGGAATAGAGACAGCCAACTGCGCTTTTGTTTGTTGTCCAGTGTGTGTGTGTGTGTGTGTGTGTGTGTGTGTGTGTGAGAGAGAGAGAGAGAGAGAGAGCCCTTGACCTTGAGAGTCACATGATCAGCTCTACTCGCCTCTCACTCAAGTCTCCTGTGAACATTTTACGACAGCAGAGCGCTCTGTCGTCTGGTCTGATAGAGACCCCCCCTACACACACACACACACACACACACACACACACACACACACGCACTGCGGCAGCTACAGGCACCTCGTGCTCTCATCAGCATGTTCTAGCATCATTGATCGGCTCCTGTGGCGCGTTCATGGCAACAAATGAATGATGGTGGCTGCGGGTGCACGATCTGTCTGCATCATCGTTGCAGAGGGATCATCATCATCATCATCAGCAGCAGCAGCAGCACTGCAGCCAGGCTCATGAATGATGACGTTGTTTCTTAAAAACGTCAGTGCGTGCATAATATTTGGCACATCTAGCATTAGAGAAGTTGTAAATTGTTAAATCATTAATCATTGGTCCGTGTGGATTTATCGAAATTTAATAACATATGTAATTATTATTAAGGTAATATACTGTACGTAGTAACTTTACTTTCTCTTTCTATCTTTGCGCTGCTCTTCTTCTGTGCTGCTGCAAATTTAAAATTTCCCTGAGGGAGTTATCCCAAAGGGATCAATATGTCTGAGTCTCTAAGTCTTAACTAAATATGAGAAGGGAAGTTGCTATGTGCAAATAAAGGAAATAATAAGTAAAACAAAGTGAAACTTTGGTGGAAATGAAACGTTTAATGTGTCAGAAAGACAATCAGATTTTTTTATTTGTCAGAACAAACGTGAATCACCATGATGATCCGCCCGAAGGCCTTTGTGTTCTGACACGGTGTTTTAAAACTCTTACAACAAGTCATCCTCCACAAGCTTCTAAGCTTGAATGGAAATGTTGAATGCGAGGCCGCACACTTTCTCTCCAAATGTGACAAACAGACCTGGGATGCTGTGCCAAAGCGTTGCGCACACTGAGATAAATTGAACTATTCATGCTGGGACACAGTTCATTTTGAAACCAGTGTATTCAGTCATGTTAGGTCTTAATTAAGAATGTTGTTGTGATCTTTCACATCACTCAATATAAAGTCATAGAATTTAAAATAAAATACTGTGATGAGCTTGTTTGTCCTAAAATGGAAATCGAAATTAAAATAGCAAAAATAAATAAAATAAATAAAAAATGTTTCACACTCATGGTGTCCTCATAGCTCCGACTTAATGCAAATAATCAGATGAGAAGAGACCCCTATATAGAAGTCTTAGTTTACCTTTTAAAACCTCAAATAAATGCAGTTAATTTGTGGTGTTTTCCAGCAATAAACATTTGATCTTTGACATTTTCTTCTGCTCCAGACCTTCTGCAGTTTGACGGAAACCGTAAAATATCCTGTAGACATGAGCATGTTTGCAAAAAATTCAGTTTCAGAGACTTTTATGATTAAATAAACACTGAGCGAGTTTATTCCTGGTTAAAGGAACCTGGAGAACTACTATAGAAAAAAAGAACATAATATCATTTCATTTCATTTCCTCACTGTGTGTTTGTGTGTATGTGTGTGTGTGTGTGTGTGTGTGTGTGTTAAACATTAACATTGAACTTGACAAACGGCGGTGCGCTCTGCGGGCCTGTTGACTCTCTTAACTGCTCTGTTTCTGTCCTCCTTTAAAACCAACAATACTGACGGAAGCCCTGAAGCTCATAAAGCCTTTTCTCCCCTTTAGTCCAAATACCAGAGACAGGAGGAGGAGGAGGAGGAAGAAGACCACCGACTCACGTGGTCTTTTCCACACCATCAACTGCAACAGAAAGGTCTTCAACCAAACTTCATTGAAAAAAAGTCAAATTTTAATTTAACATTCAGATTTCATGTTGAACAAAATGGAAATAATTTCACTGGGTGATGCAAAAGAAACATAGTACACTTGTGGAAAAAAAATACAATTTATTGTAGTATAAATAAATGCATACAAATAAATAACATTGTATAAATAAAGAAAATACCATTGTTCATAGCAAATATAAAAAGAGTGAAGTGACTGCACTCGTTTTATTTTATTTCATCGTATCTTGCACGCACCAAGGTTTGAGAGAACCGTAATTTCAATCGCATGTATGTCCTGTACGTGCTGCAGAGTGGACAATACATCTGACTTTGACTTGGACTTAATTATCTGAACCTACATTCAACAATTCAATAAACTAGAAAGTAGTAAGACTTTACTTGAGTGTTTCCTGTTATCTAGCTAGATAGATGTATACTAATTGATATACAACATTTTATTTTACAATTTTCAACAAGCACAAGGTTATAGTGAAGCAATGATTTAAAATAATAAAAGTATATATACTATACTATATATATATATATATATATATATATATACATTATATATATACGTATATATACGTATATATATATATATATATATATATATACATATATGTATATATATGTATATATAGATATACTTACAAAGAAAACTGATTAAATATGTAAATGTTATAAATTAATATATATTGTAACTTCTAAATATCAGAAGGGAAGTCATTGTGTGTGTTTGCAAATAAAGGAAATAAGAATAAAAAAAGTAAAACAAGTTACAATTTGATGGCAATGAAATGTTTTATGTGTCAGAACAACCATGAATTAACATACATATATATTTTTCTTCAGATAACTGAAAGCTGAAAACAGCTGCAGCACAATCAGCCTCCTGGAGCTCCACACTCACCACAGCTACACTAAAACAAAGGTCAAAGGTCAGGCCTCACCGCACCCTGACGGATATTCACATGATACTGAACATTAGAGAAGAGAGCGGTGAAGGTGTAAATTAAAATAAGGAGAAACAAAAACAATATCTGAGTTCATTTTCATTCTCAAAAACCCTTTTCCATATGCGTGTGTTTGATTTAAAGAGAGTGGAGCAGAGATGTGGTGGAAGTGAGGCATGGCTGACCTGCTGCAGCAGTAAAACTGCACTGAATAGACACTGAACACTTTACATTCCTGTCTCCAGACAGCTGCACTCTCTGAGACGAGAGGTGGGCAGTCACTAAGGGACATTTCATCATTTATTTGTCCATATTTTACTAAAATAAAAATTATTCAGTGTAGAATTATCCAAGAGTTAGCATCAAACCTGTGATTGAGGCAGAATTCTGATCCTTGTGTAATAAAAATACAATGAATATTAATATAATATATTTTAAAATAATTCCCAAAACTGCCTCTGTCAGCGTTATGCTGATATATCTGATATTAGTGGATTATTATAACACTATGATGTGTTAATGTGTAAGCAGCATTTTACTGGTGCAGTTGGTCAAGGTGGAGCTGGTTTGAACTCTTTTATATACTGTTGGGTTGTGTGCTCTACAACAGGGCATCATATTTTATAAGCTCGTCATGTGTGATGTGTGTAAAGTGTTATAATATCTATAAGTACAGCTGTCATATATAAATGTAGTGCAGTGCATCTTCAAGGTCTTCAGCTAAAGGCTGTGCGGTCACTTCCGACTCCTCGGGATCTGGGTCGCTATGGTGACGTCACAATGTTTTCAGGAAAATGTGCTTCAAAGATGAATAAATATGCACACATAAACACAGGGCTGTGATTGGCTGATGTCAGCAGCTGGTTACTAAGCAACACGGCTGGATGTTTTTCAGTCAGTTTAGTGGGAGGAGATGGAGATGAGGAGCAGACGAGCCAAGCAGACAGTTAGTATTTAAATCCTTCTATTAGATATTATAATTGTGAGTTATTAATTAATTATTATTGAGACTATTCTATTGTTTTGTTTATGTTATGAATGCCTTTATTTTGAAAGAAAAGGAAAGGTGCCATCTTCTCCCAATATGGAATATATATATACACGTGTATATATATATATATATATATATATATATATACACACACACACACACACACACACATATTATATATATATATATATATATATATATATATATATATATATATATATATATATAATATGTGTGTGTGTGTGTGTATATATTACAAAAAACATAAACATAAAATATATAAAGCATACATGGATTTATTTACAGCAATCGTTTCTTTATGCTATGAATTAAGTAGTATCCACATTTCAATATGAAGTATTATTAAGTATTTAGTGGCTGTTCAAATTGTCTCTTGTTTGTGAGTGTCGTTCTGTTCCTCAGTGTGTTTCCAAAGAACCAATCAGTGCTCAGAAAACACTGGAAGAAAAGAAAAGTCCTCACTGCTCTGACGAGATCATGAAACTGTGGAGCCTCAGAATGATCTGGAAGATATTTTATAAATACCAGCTGGTTCAAAGTCCTTCATTTTTCATGTTTTAACTTGGTGAAAAGCTGAGTTTCACTGTTAGGCTGTGTTTCAGTCTGAGACACATTCAGGTTTCTATAGTTTCTAGTAGCTGAGGATAAACTTTATATTCAACTGTATTTATATCTGTACTGTGTACTACAGACAGTAGAAATAACAGTGACTCCAGTCCACTTTTTTATATATTTTTTTAAATTATTTTATACAATTTAATGTTTTTCTTCATATTTTAGGGACTAAATGAAAGCAGCTGACCGGCAGTAAAGAATGCATTAATTTTGCTGGACTCATCTGTTCAACAAAGTGATAATATTTAAATGACTAATGGCTATGATGCATAACAAAGTTACTGATACTCTATTATAAGAATAGAATAGAAGATAGAATGCCCTTTATTGTCATTATACAGTTGTACAACAAAATTGTGAAGCTTCTCCCTTTTCGGTGCACAACGATAAATTAAGTATGAAATGTGTGTATACATCCAGAATGTAAATACAAAAATAAGCATAGAAACAAGGATATAATAGTATAAAAATGATCTGATATATAAATACATAAAACCTACTGTACAATTACATGTGTAAGCATTCATAAATATGTATAATACTTTGCAACAATAATTGAAACATATTAATTGATAACAGTTGATAACAGTTCTATTCTATTCTATTCAGTTTATGTTGCAGCCGGAGAAGAGAACAAGACCCTCCCCCTGAAACACACACACACACACACACACACACACACACACACACACACACACATACACACACCTCCCCAGAGTATACTTTATGCTGAGGACCAGGAATGCAGGACTGAGGCTCGTTTTACTGTCTCAAGTTCATGTCCAACAGAGCCCCCAACACACACACACACACACACATACACACACACACGCTCACACACACACACACACACACACACACGCTCACACACACACACACACACACACACGATCTTTTCCTACCGTTTTTACCACCTTCCCTCCCTCCGCCCCTCCTCCTCCTCTGTCTGCATTGCGGACCGTCTTTTTGTTTCCTAGTTTGGACTTTGCAGTTGAACTTGAGACAGACAGACAGCTTGTAAACAGTTAGTAGTCTGGCCCCTGTCTGGTCTGGAATGGTCTGGAATGGCCTGGGGGGGCCAAAAGGGCGGAGAAATGGACACCACACTGAACAATCCTGTTTTAACACAAACACTTTCAAATGAATTTAGAGATGTTTCGCATCCTTTAACACATCCAATTAAACGCAGAGACTTCACATGTTGAGTTCACGCACTGCTTCATAAAGTGAGGCTAAAATGAGATAAATGAAAATAAAATCAGTGCCAGGGAAAGGGCACAGGATGCTGGACACTCCATTGAGGAACTTCCTAAGTTTCACATTTCTCACCATGACATTTACTGTGTTTACTCATCATGAGGATTTGTTTTTAAGCTTAAAGGTGCATAAATCCAGTCTGCAAATACAAATAAAACACTGTGAGTCTCAGCCTCCATCAGTAAATGATCAAAATTGACAGAAAGTGGCAGAAACTGTTATTACTGGATGGCAAATGAGTCATTCTGCAAAACTGAATCGACTTTAAACTGAGATATGCAGCCCAACCCAGATCAGTGTGTGTGTGTGTGTGTGTGTGTGCATTTTAACAGCTCAGGAAGAAAAGGAAATGGCTGTAAACACACTATACAGCCGGACAGGCCTCCAACAAAGCCTGTGTGTGGTGATTGGCGGGAGGGGGTGTGACATCATTTAGCATAGGAACTGCAGGGACGGACTCCTAATGATTCAAATACAGCAGAATGTCGTGATAAGAGAAACCAGCTCTGGTGTCTGTTTCCTCCGAGCGTCTTCTTCTATGGTGTCACCAAACAACAAATCCAGACTTCATATTTCAAAGAGGAATGAGAGCTTTAACTGCTTGTGTTCACACCCTGATTTTTTAATTATGCAGTTGCAATATGTGACCCTGTTAGTATAAAATATTAGTAAAAAAATGTTAGCTCCAAAAGTCTTTTTAAAAGGTAGTCTATAGGTCTTAATTCTAGTGTTCTAGTATCTCGGAACTGTTTGCACTTTTTTTTTTTCTCTTATCACATAGTCAGAGTTTTTGCAGTCATATTTATGGTCATCTCTTGGTTCTTATGTCTGCACTTCATATACATATATAATAGAAGAAGATGTTGTTTATGTTTACATGTTTATATGTCATACACCAATGCATGCATTTGCATCTGCTTGTACTGTGTAATCTTTCATCTCCACTGTCTAAGGAAGTCTTTCCTGCCACATACCTTTACACTGTTATGACATAACATAATGCACCTTACTTTTTATTTACACTATTAATATTCACCATGAGTCGTAATTATTTATCTGTATTTATTTTGAATATTGCTCCTCTTTCTTATACTTGATACTGTAAATTGTAATACTTTTTTTCGTTGTTTATGTTACTTTTTAATATTGAGAATGCATTTCTTGCTGTTGCTGCAAATATTTTCCCAGGTTGGGATTAATAAAGTAATTCTAGTTATTCTAGGTGCTATAGAAAGTGTCAACTTTGGTCCATACAGTGCAGGGTTTCTTTACTATATGAGGTAAAAGAGGAATGCAAAACACCCTCATCATGCACTCATCATGCAGCATCTAGACAAGGAATATCAACACCTGCAGCAGATATACCAACATGAGGACATACTGTATGGCTACTGATCTGCAAACCACATGGTGCTCTCTAGAAGTGAAGCAGCAGTATCAGAAACAAGACGTGTTAAAATGTGTGACGTCCAACAACAGCAACCAGGCAACAAGACCGTCTTCATTAACCCCAGAGATCTCCATCCAGACCTCGACCAGAGGAAAGACAAGCTCTACCAGCACTATGTGCTCCCTACAGATAAATGTCAGACTTTTATTTTGAAATACAACTTATACAGAAGCCTCATGGTCTTATTGGATTGCATTTCTTTGTTTATACTTTTCTCTCAGTGCTTTTGGACTACACTCAACAAATTTTGGATAGGAGACAACAACTTCTGCAATAGTAAATAATATAAATTAAAATGAAATGAATCCAATCATAATGAATCAAGTCAGCCTCTAAGGAGCTATTCACACAGAAGTCACAGAAGAAACTGTTGGGTAATTATGTAGTACACTAATGATATGCAGTCAAAAATAGAGGACTTAATTTTTAAAATATAGGGATGTGGAGGTCCAAAAGCAGTGTTGAGTAGGACATTAAAAAATGGAGACATGCTAAAATCCTGACCTCTTTGTAGGGGGCTACTGACCTCAGAACTTTAAAAAAAAAAGCAAAAACTTATGTTATTCATAAAGATGACCTACTCTGTTGCAAACAGACGATCACCGAAACTATTTAAATTCACTCCATTCCTAAGATCAGCATAGACACAAACACACACACACACACACACACACACACATTGGTTTAAGTCATTTTTGGGACTTTAGGCATTTTTATCCCCCTTTGGGGACACAATTTGAATTCCTAAAAACTTACCCTGAGTCTAACTACAACAACCAACCCCCTAACCCTTCCCCTAACTCTTCCCCTAATCTCAACCCTAACCACTGACCCAAAATCAAGGTTTGAACAACTGGGGACATGGACTTTGTCCCTAATTGCACATGCCGTCCCCAATCAACCGGTAATATGTCAAGCGTGTGACCCCAATGTGGATATAAAGCAGACCACACATACACACACACACACACACACACACACACACACAGCTGTCTATAGTGAGCAGTAGGCCAATATGCAGTGAGTAACAGACCAGGGATGTATCCTCATCTAACAAAACCAGGTTAAAGGAGAAGTGCAGTTTTTTTTTAATTGGTCCTTATTTCTGGGATAAAATACTATAGGCCTATGCTAAAATACTACTATTTAATAAAATGGGCTACACTATTACTATTCTCATTTGAGTGCGGAGTTATCCGTAACTGTTTGTTGTTATCGTTCACTGGCCGGCTGTTCCTCTGCCTGCCTCCGCATCCTCCTCTCAAAAATGTCCTTGTCTGTATACTCAGGCTCAAAATGATAAGGATGTCCATCATACTCAAATGTAAGATTGTGTTCAATCTCAGTGTCTTCTGCCGTGTTGCACAACACGAGTAGTAGCAACTTCTAAACAAACAAGCCGACTGGGTTAGTGAATGAATACATGCAGCCTTCTGATGATGTCATCAAGTTAGGTCCATAGCCACGGATGTGTTGGAGGCAGAATTTATTTACAGATTGAATATTAAACGTCTGTCATTTGAGAAATGGTCAAGTTTGTGTCATTTACTGGCTGCATTTCTGTGCCCCATTCACTCCTGTTAAATGGATATCACCAAATCCAATATCATCAGAAATACTCCAAATGACTCCAAAGTGAAATGGTTGAATAAATGGCAGTATTTTATTTTTAGAAATAAGGTCCACTTTGTAAAAAAAAAAAACAACAGGACTTCCCCTTTAAGTTTCAGACTGCACGCTGCTGTTGAACAATCAAACCTATGGCAGGCAACCCACTAATCATCTGTGAAATTTTACAGCCATTGACATGATTTTGACCTTATAAATGTGCAGCCTGGTTGTTCAGCAGAAATGTGAAGGCATGTCGCTTAGTTGAGGTGTTTGTTGTGACATTCATCCAGGCTGATTTTCTCCCCCATTTCCACTGACTCATGTTGGACATCATTAATTTAATCATGAAACATGTGAGTCGCTCATTATCACTAAGCAGGGCTTAATTGCTGTAGTCTATTTAGTTGGTCCATTTGCACAGAAACCATGACATAAAGGCAATGATAGAAAACAGCTGTGCAGAAACACAGGCAGGCTGAGTCTGTGTCTGTGTGTCCTCCCTAAACACCTCTGAAAGTTAAATACAGCATGTTTAAACGTGTGGAAATGGGATAAAGGACAGTTTGAACACTTCACTGTGAAGGGATGAGGCTCATATGTTCAAGCTTGGAAAGTAAGGCAGCACATATAGATTAGATTTATAGTTATTCTAAAGCTGAATGCCTCTGTGTTTTACTTACTTTCATTGAGGAGAGTGGAAAACAGGGATGATGATGTCATCAGCAGGTCTGGTGCCAAATGAATGAATGAGCAAACAGAAGAAGGTGATACAAGCACTGAAATATGGAGAAGGTATTGGCTTATTATGTATAATTAGGATCAGAATGAACAATTCAATTTAGTCATATCATATTTTTTCCTATTATTAATAGGATGTATTTGACACGTTAGATCTTTTAGCCCTTCAGACCATTTTGTTGTTTTACTGAATGAAGCCTTATGGAACTTGTAGACTGAGACATTCCTCTTTTGGAGAAATTAAATGAGTTAAACAACAAATGAAATTGTATGAACTAGTAAAGGAGGAATCTCCATTTTTTTCCTGTACAACATAAGTGCAAGTCCCACACCAAACCCCACGTTTGGTGTGCTTTTTTATTAATAAATGATATTTACATGCGACTCTACTGTATTGTTAGCACTGCCTCCTCACAGCAAGAAGATTCTGGGTTTGATGTTTTCATTATTATTATTATTATTATTATTATTATTATTATTATTATTATCATTATTATTATTAATAATAATAATAAGCCAGGTAAGTCACATTGAGATAACACAATCTCTTTTTCGGGAAAGCTTTACAGTGCCATATTAAGACAGCCAGAAAAAAACAATAAAGTGGCCTACTGACCAAATATTACCATAACATACCATGTATTTAATACATTTCATCATGTTCATGCCACTCATCTCTACTACAACAGTTTGTTTGCAAAAAATATTCATTTTCATTTCATTATTTTTTTTTGTGTGTTTTCATACAAATGTCCTTTGTCAATTTACGCTCCATTCTTTTCAAAATAAACCTCTGAAAAAAATATTTACTTGGTTAGGTTGAGGCAACAAACCCACTGAGTTCTCATTCCTGTGAAAGTTGCTCATCGGTCCATTGGTCTCAGTCCGACAAATAGACAACTGAAGACTATTAAGTACTTGATCTACTTTATTGTTTTAGAAACTCATTATAATTCACAACATACATATTTTGGAGGTAGATCATTTTAAGATACAGTTCAGGGAGGGAAAGCTTCCGGATCATCTCATGATTCATTTTACTCAACTCAACAGTGTCAACTTCATATAACAGTGTGAACATAGTTTTGGTTTATGTATACAGTATGTAGGGCTAAATGGTGGGGCTGTTACATGTTGCTTTGCTACAGTTTCCCTGCCATTTCTCTAAATTTATTTCCTATAAACCTGTGGTCTTTCCACAGTGAGCTATATGACAAACATTTATATTTTGTAGAATCTCCATGATAGCTACTGAACTGCCCTCGATATTCTGTACTGACTCATCTGTGTGTGGCATCAGTTTGAACAGAGAAAACTGTCATAATAGTCATATAACACACAAACATGGTGATAAGAAGCAGATGTGAACAGGATCAGCTGACCTCTGAGTCACTTCCTGCTCTGACCGCCATGTTGTTGCTCCTGTAAAACTGAGCTGAAGGAAGAGAGGATCTCCACCTGGGTGGTTTATCAGTGTGTGTGTGTGTGTGTGTGTGTGTGTGTGAGAGAGAGAGAGAGCTCCTATCTGACTTTCTATGTCTATTCAACACATTCAAAGAAATGCAAATGTGACAATTTGAGTAATATCATGTTATCAGCTGACAGACAGTAGATCAGATTTTCATCTGTTGTGTTTTGATGATATTAAGGTGACATTTCAAAAAGTTCTGGTTTGTAGGGAAGGATTTTCATCCAAAAGTCTCCTGAACGTTTGACGCACAGCAGTGTTTTACACCAGAATTTACAAAACATTTACCAACTCTTAAACCACATGAAATAAAAATAGCGCATACAAACCTAATATGTAGCATCACAGCTAAGACTGTTTGTCATACACATTTATACACTGGAGAGTGACTAAATTTACCTCACCATATTTTAGAGAATGAATAATGACAACTATAAGTAACTAAATATAACAGGGCTTTCTACTTTCATATTCTTTTACCAGTCAACATACTATATTGTCAGAACCATAATCTTTACTATTATGGTGTGATCAGTCTAAAATGTCTCTCAGGTTATGTTGTCCAGGATAAGCTATACGCTCACAGTGTGGTCACTATCTATTAATTTGTCCTCAAAGAAAAATCCCTGGACCATCCCATATTTACTTATGAATTTATTTCTATTTGACTGTTACACAAGAAGAAAAAAAAGTTCAAACAACAACACATAGGCAACACAGACTATCATATTATGCAGGAGATATACAACATAAGAGAATAACTAAGGTATCATATATACAACATACGGGAATAAATAAGGCATCATAAATACAACATAAGGGAATAAACAAGGCATCATATATAGGACCTAAATGAATAACTAAGGTATCATATATACAACACTAGGGAATAAATAAGGTATCATATGTAGAACCTAAGTGAATACCTCAGGTATCATGTATACAACATAAGGGAATAAATGAGGCCTCATATACACAACATAAGAGAATAAATAAGGCATCATATACACAACATAAGGGAATAAATAAGGCCTCATATACACAAAATAAGGGAATAAATAAGGCCTCATGTATACAACATGAGGGAATAAATAGGCATCATATATACAACGTAAGAGAATAACTAAGTTATCATATACACAACATAAGAGAATAACTAAGGTATCATACATACAACATAAGAGAATAACTAAGTTATCATATATACAAGATAAAGGAATAAATAAGGTATCATACATACAACATAAGAGAATAACTAAGTTATCATATATACAACATAAGAGAATAACTAAGGTATCATATATACAACATAAGAGAATAACTAAGGTATCATATATACAACGTAAGAGAATAACTAAGTTATCATATATACAAGATAAGGGAATAAATAAGGTATCATACATACAACATAAGAGAATAACTAAGTTATCATATATACAAGATGAGGGAATAAATAAGGTATCATATATACAACATAAGAGAATAACTAAGGCATCATATACACAACATAAGAGAATAAATAAGGCATCATATACACAACATAAGGGAATAAATAAGGCCTCATATACACAGCATAAGGGAATAAATAAGGCCTCATATATACAACATAAGAGAATAACTAAGGTATCACATATACAACATAAGAGAATAAATAAGGCATCATATACACAACATATGGGAATAAATAAGGCCTCATATATACAACATAAGAGAATAAATAAGGTATCATATATACAACATAAGAGAATAACTAAGGTATCATATATACAACGTAAGAGAATAACTAAGTTATCATATATACAAGATAAGGGAATAAATAAGGTATCATACATACAACATAAGAGAATAACTAAGTTATCATATATACAAGATGAGGGAATAAATAAGGTATCATATATACAACATAAGAGAATAACTAAGGCATCATATACACAACATAAGAGAATAAATAAGGCATCATATACACAACATAAGGGAATAAATAAGGCCTCATATACACAGCATAAGGGAATAAATAAGGCCTCATATATACAACATAAGAGAATAACTAAGGTATCACATATACAACATAAGAGAATAAATAAGGCATCATATACACAACATATGGGAATAAATAAGGCCTCATATATACAACATAAGGGAATAAGTAAGACATCATATATACAACATAAGGGAATTATTAAGGCATCATACTGTATATACAACATAAGGGAATAAGTAAGGCATCATATATACAACATAAGGGAATAAATAAGGTATCATACATACAACACAAGAGAATAACTAAGTTATCATATATACAAGATAAGGGAATACATAAGGTATCATATATACAACATAAGAGAATAACTAAGGCCTCATATACACAACATAAGGGAATAAATAAGGCCTCATATACACAACATAAGGGAATAAATAAGGTATCATACATACAACATAAGAGAATAACTAAGGCATCATATACACAACATAAGGGAATAAATAAGGCCTCATATACACAACATAAGGGAATAAATAAGGCATCATATATACAACATAAGAGAATAACTAAGGTATCATATATACAACATAAGGGAATTAATAAGGCATCATGCTGTATATACAACATAAGGGAATAAATAAGGTATCATATATACAACATAAGAGAATAAAATAAGTGGAGAAATATTGAACACAGCAGATTTACTGGTGTAATAAAGATAATACAGTGAATGTTATAAATGAATAGAAGTGAAATTGCACATACATGTGCAATCGAGTGTTATGAATTATGTGTCAACATCCCACCATGGAGACACAGTAAAAATTACACTTTGATAGCTTGTAATAAATGTTTGGCATATCGTCGTGTGGTGGGCTATTTCAGTTTCTTGAGATCATGAGCCACTGTGGGTGGCATCTTCACACTGTCCCTGGTTAAATCTGGTGAACAAAGAAAAAAACTCTGTTTGAATGAAGATGATGTGTATCCACACATTTCATTCACAGCATCCTTCCAGACATCGACAATATTCTCCTATGAGCTCATATTTGGACAAAGTAACATATGCATAAATCAGTAAGTAAATTTACTATCGATCACATGATGATCAGGGTTTTTGATTGATGCCTATGGTGTTCTTTTTTCTACTATTATCTAAGAGTCTAATCTAATTTACCTTGTTGTTGTACTCTATTTACAAGTGAAATAATTCTCAGTTCACCAACATAATAAGTTGGCAATATTGAAGAGCAAATGTAAGCAGTGAGCAGACTTCTGATATAAAGACTGATAAACACATGAACACAGGTTTTAACCAGATTTTCATTTATTAATTTGTCACTATCAAATATCACTTTCTGTTGAACACATAGATAATATAATAATAATACATAATATTTTCTAATTTAAATGTGCATCATGAATAATGTGCAAATTAAAAAAAAATATTTAAAAGAGCATAATGATCTGTGTCATTTGAAAGAAGATGTAGATGCTGCTGAGTGTACAGGACGTACTACTCTGTCTACATATATAACACTGACAGAAACTGCAAGCTGCACTGTGAAACAAGGTGAGACATGTTGTGTTAAAAAATGAATCAGATTGATGTAGACTGCTATTCACTGTAGGGAGGAGATGAGAGAACAAAGGAGTGTTCAGCTCTCTTTCTCCATCTAGTGTTCTTTAGAATAAACTGCAGCGGTCACCTGAATGTTCAGAGAGTAGAGAGCACAACAGCAGTGAGATCTTACTTTGTGAAACTAACAGTGATTACTCATTGTTAGCCATGCTAGAAGCATCCAGGGATGATGATGCTGCTGGCCGGTCCACCTTGGTCTAAACTCACTCACCATGTATCACCTGGACTTAAGATATCCAGTGAAATATGAATTTGTCCTTGCTTGGCAAAAATTTAGCAGAGACATTTATTCATGGACAGATATGACGATGAATTTGAATTTGAATGACCCCTGGACTCTTTATCTTGTGCTATCATCGGGCATATTTTTTTAATTTATCCAATTTTTTAGTTCATGACCAACTAATGTCATTCTTGTCCGTCTCAGTTATACTGTGTTTAGTGCTAATTAGCATGAAACATTTGTATGTATTATTAAGTTGCTGAATGTTGATCTCTGGGGCGGTGGTGTAGTGGTCAGCACTGTCGCCTCACAGCAAGAAGGTCCAAGTACTACCTCACAAGGACTGCTTTGACCTTGCAATATACAACAAACAATCCTGACTGAAGCCCTGGACTGGGCTGTACTGTACTGTACTGTGTCTACCAGTACCAGTCTATTTCTTGTCCAACTGTCCTTTAATTTAGATAATTTCTGAATATAAATGTTTCAATGTCAAATGTTATATGTTAATGTCTCAATGTTAAATGTTTTATCTATTATTTATCACTCCACCACTTATTACTACTGTTACTGTTGTTTGTTTATAAATAACAATTGTTATTTATCACTACATAACTTTCTTGTTACAATTTCAACTGTTATTTATGACTACATCACTTATTATTATTACTCTTACTTGTCACATTGTTATTGGTCCTGTCTTGCACTCCAATGTATGTCTTGCAATGTCAGTCTTGTGTCTATGTCTTTGCATGGGATAGAGAGAAATGCAATGTCAATTTCCTTGTATGACCTGTGCATATGATAAACTGACAATAAAGTTGACTTGACTTGAAAGGTACCGGGTTCGATTCCCGACCAGGGCCTTTCTGTGTGGAGTTTGCATGTTCTCCCTGTGTCTGTGTGGGTTCTCTCTGGTACTCCGGCTTCCTCCCACCATCCAAAAACATGCATGGGGATTAGGTTAATTGGTTAATTTAAATTGACCGTAGGTGTGAATGTGAGTGTGAGTGGTTGTCTGTCTCTATGTGTCCTGTGATGAACTGGAGACTTGTACAGGGTGTACCCTGTCTTTCACCCTAAGACAGCTGGGATAGACTCCAGCCCCCCTGCGACCCTATGAGAGGATAAGCGGTAGATAATGGATGGATGGATGGATGTTGATCTCTACAACAGTGTGAAATAGAGTCCTGCTCAGTACAAGTCAGTATACATACTGGTCCTGCTGTGTCTACAGGAACTGGCTGCAACCATCTATTAGATCATCTAAATCCTGACCATCCATGCAGGACAATGCTGCTTATGGGTGATGACTTTCAGAAAAAAAAATGATAAAGCTGTCATTCTGTGTTGTTCATACTGTTAACAAGGGTCAAGGTAAATCAAAGCACAAAAAGAGTCAACTGGACTTCCTTGAGGTTTGTTGAAGATGTTTCACCTGTCATCATCCAAGAGGATTCTTCAGTTCTTCACTCACAACCCTTAAGCAAGTCCATTTGACTCTTTTTTGCTCTTTTTGGTTCATGGATATATTATTTATTCTTTAAAAAAGCCAAAAGATTTCCTCAAACACTGCTCAAGCAGGGGAACCAGTTCATTTGTCAGGAACTATTTTCAGTGGCAGAATAATCCACATTTGGTGCTCTAGTGAGAATTTGTGGCACCAGGATGATTTGGGATTGACTCAGAATAAACACATTAAAGTGTGTGTGTGTGTATGAATATGGAGGTACATGTCGCCCAGTGCAACACTGAGGCTCATTAATGTGTTTAAACAGAGCACTGTGGCACAGAGGACCAAGGATATGTGGTTTGGATATACTCCTGATACTTGTTAGGAGTATGAAACAGTAATATAAGCAGCAGAAGTTCACTATAGTACAGTAAAGTGCTATAGTATGAGCTGTACCTTTATATAAATTATATTTGACTACTGCATACAGCATGAACGTCTAGAAGCTACAGTGTGATCTGAAGCACAGATCATCACAAATAAGAGAGGGGAGGAGGATCTGGTAGAAAATGAGGACTTGCACTGAAGGAATCAGGTGAACACATTGGACACGTTGTGCTTCAGAGGCTGGATCTTTCTCCATCCATCCATTTTCTACCTCTTATCCACTCACACTCACATTCACACCTACGGTCAATTTAAATTACCCAATTAACCTAATCCCCATGCATGTTTTTGGATGGTGGGAGGAAGCCGGAGTACCCGAAGAGAACCCATGCAGACACGGGGAGAACATGCAAACTCCACTGATGCTCTAGGGTTGACAATGATGGACAGTTGCTCCACCATCATGGTCTGCACTGAAATATCTCAAGAGCAGACAGTCACGCTCTTCATGACCTTTTTTGATCCTCTGACCACCATGAAGCCAAAAAGCAAAATGCACACAATGACATTCCCAGGGGGGTTTTAGTGACTTTCACTCCTCTTTTTCACTCTAGCACATCTCCTGTCATGGCTGTCTCAGCTCAGGTGTGGCACAGGAGGAAACAACCGAGACAAGACAAGGAGCTCCAGGCTGCACTTTGGTTCAGCCTCAAGGTCAAATGAGACCTGTTTGGGTGGGGTGCTGCGTGGTGTCCCTGATTTTATAGAGATCAGAATAAAATCCTGATCGCAGTGGGTTTTCTATCTGCTTCCACTCCTCCTCCCCCGTGAAGGTACAACGGCTCGTTTTTCACAGAAAGACGCTTTTATGGAGCTGCAGGCTGCTGACGGGCAGCAAGCGTGTGTTCAGCAGACTTTAATTGTCTGTCGGTGGCAATAAAAGAGACGGTGAAATACACAACCGTAAAAGAGCTGCGGGCCCTATCCTGGTGCATCCTGGGAGACGGAAATGAAGAGAAGGCCAGGTTAGGAGCTGATAGTGATGGGATCAGACAAAGAGCCTTTCAGCTTAAAGTTTAAATGATGGATGGATGCATTTGAGTTTGGGAATGACTCCATGAAAGCCATCAGTCAGGTTGTTCGATAGACAGTGACTCTATACACAGCTGGTGATGTCACCATCATTCCATTCATAACCCATTCATTAATAAATAGTTGAAACCAAACGTTACCATATTTAATTCAACTGGTGATCTTAAGTAGTCATTGAAAATAATATGAAACACTTAATTTTGCAAATTGACTCATTACAGTGTCTTTGCTTCATGAGTGATATTGATGACAATGAAGTTCTCCAGCTGTCGCTTTATTTCAATATGTCATTTCCTTTCTTTGTACCACATTGCCCCCTCCTGGCCATAAATAGGAAGTACTGGAATATATATATTTATATATATTTTTTCTGTCAGCAAATCTCTCAGATTACAGAAAAGAAAGCTTTCTTCACCAAATGTTTTCCCTAAAAAATGTGGCATTGATACTTGGTTTATGTCAGATTTTTAATGAGAAACAGTCATGTTTATTTTTTTTTTTTTTAAATCTCCCTGCCCCAATAGCTTGGTTGTGTCCAGCTAGATATCCAAGAGGACATCCCTATATGTCCGAAAGGTCTTTTGTGCTTTTATTTTGAAGAAAATTCCTCTTTATAGATAGATTTATAGATGTTTGAAAAGACAGAAAGGATGAGTAAACTGAAAAATGACCAACCCAGTGATGATCCAGGGTCATTGACATTTTTCTGGACTGGAAAATGTATTTTTTTATGAATTTTGTGGTGCCAGAACTATACTGTTGTTTTATCTGTTAAAATAGTTATTATTAAAGGATAGAAGAAAAACATTCATATAATAGCTGTCTCTAAACATTTGGTGTAAATGTTCAGGATCAAAAATAAGATTTCAAATTCAATCAACCTAAAGAGAATAAGATATGAGGTCATGTATCACCAGTTGATAATCTCCTGTTTAATTGTAATCATGCGCCGCAAATGAAGCCAGTGAAGGTAATGATTTTCAGATCAGTAACACCAGTGTCTTGTATATTACAACATTTTGACGCCTGATCGAGATTATTTTCCCTCTTGTGTTTCTGAAAGTGCTTGAATAATTAAACAGGAGACATATCTGCTGTTCAGACGAGCCAGATGTCCAGGAGCAGAACACACATCTGGCTCTGGTACAGAAATGAGCTTCCAGCAGCATCCCAGCATGTGATGAAGAATACGAGGAACAGGATAAACTTTATTGAATCTTTGTCTGTGTTCCCACTGAACATCTGACGCTGGAGGATAATGAGCCAACAGAAGTAACTGAGAACCTGAATGTGAAGCATGGAAAACACTTATCTTACCTACATATTTACGTTTTCTAACATAACATTTTGCTAAAAGAAAGCTTTCAAGAATAATAAATGTGATGTTTTGAATTATGATTTTGTACTGTAACCAGAGACAGAGTGGCCTCATCAATGTCATCTTTTATTCACTTGAAGTAATTATGAGTGTTAAGGTCAGAGTTATTCCCCTGACATCAAGTAGTCTCTCTTTGAATTTCAACCATTGATGATGTCACATACATATAAAACACGTTGGTTCTAAGTAAAACACAGCAATGATGAAGCATAATGAGTAATCTGAGTTTTTTTTTAATGTATTTTTTTGCTGATAATATCTCTTATATGCACTTTTGTGCATGTAAACAGCAACACAGCCAGACCTTTTTTAAGACATCCATTGTCAAATCTGTGCAAATGTCTCATCAGTAATTAAACAATCAAATTTAAATACTCATTCACACTGATGGTTCAGCCTTCGGGAGGAATTTGGATAATCAAAGACACTTTGTCATGTAGACCGGATGAGCTAGGGATCAAAAAGTCGACCTTCTGATTGGTGGATAACCTGTAAGCCTCAGCTGACTGACATTTGTCATGAAGATGCATCATTTTACAAAGAACCAGTTGAGGGTTTACTAGTGGCACAGAGTGGTCAGTCAAGAATGATACAGAATGTATGGACTCATTATTAGCAACTGATTCATTGTCACGACAAAAATTTAATTAAAAAAAAGGAGTTCAATCCATTAAAAATCAACCACCATTATGAAGAGAATGTGAACAGGTTTTGATGTTTTTGTGCTGCAGAGATACAGAGTCGAACCTGAAACATGACACTAAAATATAAATTGTTTTCTCTGTTCTGCTACTTTGGATTTCATCCGACTAACAAACTATCAAAATGAGGAAAAAACACAGAAAACCCCTAAGATGGTTGATATCTAATGTAGCCCAATTATCATGTCCATAGCCATGTCATATGATTTAGATATTTTGACTTTTATTGTATTCTTGCCCTGCTGGTAGTAGTTTTTTTTTTACTGAATGTGGTTTGTTCTAACCCAGGAGAGGTTAAATACTGCCCCCTACTGTTTTGAGCATATATTCATATATTTCACACTGCACCTTTAAATGTAAAACGAATTCTAATCTAGTTGCACATTTTCTTTAATCCAGATAAGTACTAATTAGATTTAATAATGATTCAGCGATTGCATCATACCTCACTGTTCCTTTGTAAATACTCACAGTAGTGCTACTGATACATGTAGCCTACATCCATGTCAAGTGTTACCAATAGTTCAAAGGACAAAAACAAGAGTCACTTTATCTCTTTCTTTTTTTGCTCTTTGGATTGACCTTAACCTGGATGATTTAGACAGACACTGAATTATTTCACCACTGTCATGTGCCGTTTATTGATATGCTGATTATTCAGCCTGTCAGAGTGATGAAAAGCAGAGCTGCGGTCCTGATGGCAGGTCAGAGATGATGATTTAATAAGGAGCGTACTAATATACAGGATGCTGCAGTTTCATTCATGAAAAGTCTGAACGTAGCTTTGATTGTGCTTCTCTTTTCTTGACCAGCTCACCTGCAGTATCTCCACTAAATGAAGGTTTTGCTCAGTAGTGAATGTCACCTATCAGGCCGCTGTGCATCTGCAGCTGGAGCAGCTGGAGTAACCTCACTCTACTGATGCGCTCAGTGAGAAACAAGAACTACATTTCATCCAAATCGACCTCGACCTTCACACTCGCAAGGTCACCGAGGGCTGCGTGCGTCTGCGCCTGTAAGAAATGCAAATGCAGCTCCATAAATACATTTTAATTTTCCTAATGCGCGCACTGGACCGATTTAATGAAAAATGCCTCAATTCCCCCGTGACTAGTTTTATTGAAAACAACTCCTGAAGGCATGAGAGAGAGAGAGAGAGAGATAGGACAATATGCTTCGACATGGATTCTCCTTCTTTTTTCTTTACCATTCCTCCCAGTGAGACACACACACACACACACACACACACAGAGAGAGAGAGAGAGAGAGAGAAGGAGGCAGAAGGAGTTTCAGGCCTCTTTCTGTGCTGTAAAACTTTATAGCGATCTGGGGCCCGGTTGTCATGGCACCCGGTTATACGAGCTTGACCGGGGGTGTGCACAGGACTGGGGAGGGGTGGTCTGCCGTGCGTGTGTGTGCGTGTGTGTGTGTGTGTGTGTGTGTGTGTGTGTGTGTAGGCAATTCTTCCTCTGTTTATAATTACAGGAAAGTGGGAAAGACAGAGAATGAGTGAGAGAGTTGGAATGTCATTTTTGTCATCCACACACACACAGTTTTACAGCAGGGGCCAGTAAACTGGCCCCTCACACCGGGATCCTCCACTTCTAAAACAGGCCAGAATGAACAGGAACAGACCGTCATACACATGGAAAGCAGGAGGGGGAGAGGCAGAGAGAAAAAAAAGTGAAAAATCAGCCATCCCGGCAGTTTGATGGTCGCCGTGCGTCCTGTGCGTCTTCAGCTCCTGCAGCCCCTCAGGCACGGTGAGTCTCAGTTGACTGTGGGCAATGATCGTTTATGGACAGATCTGACTAAATATGCTGAGGCCACAGTGGTGAAGGCCAAGCTGGACACCATTATGTGTGCTCATCAGCACAGTGTGTTTTTACCCAACATCCAGCTAAAACTTGATTTAGCACTGAGCATGTGTTCCAAAATCTGGATATTTATAGGCAAATATGTCTTCCAAGAATAAGGCTTTCATGTTATGTAACGGTAGAAGACTAACTTGACCCTGTGACTTCTGCTCTATTCATTAGAATTTCTCATCAAAATGTGATTGATTCCAGACTGATTTTAGACATGTAAAATGTGGATTTCCATTTGCTCTGATCTGTGATTGTTGCTGACACAAACTTCTAATAGGAGCATCATAACAGGATGTTTACTTTGCAAATGTGATTGTCTGTGATACAGATTCAAATCACATATTTCCTTCTTTCTTGTCACAGTAATGCTTTGTGGTCATTTTCTGTCACTGTGTCAATTTGTCAGGGTTAGGTTTAGAAAAATAGTATGATAACATATGAACAGAAACACAACATTGATTTATTATATATACATATTAGCCTATTTATTTAGTCATTTATTTCGAATAAGAAGTTAATAAAATAACTGACAAGAGCAACAGTGACACCTAGAGGCAGAAATGATGAACAGCGTCCGGCCCATCAGTCTAGTTCTAGTTGCTGGTTTGACACCATTACCACGAATTTAGATGTCCTTCCTGTTGTTTCGTTTATTATCAGATAATGTTTTAAATGATGCAAAGCAACAATAGGTTCCACTGAAGGACGCTGCCTTTCTTTAGTACATCTTAAAATCTGTGAAACTGTCATCCATAGGCCTATATGCGTATTTTGCTCATGAAAACGTTATAAATGTGCAGCAAACTAGACCAAATAAATACTCTCATTTAAGTGTGTCATATGGCTATCAGGACAAAGCTAACTTGTTATATTTACCAATCCATATGAAGAAAGCAAACCGTAGACTACAATTTATGGATTATAATAATAATTATTATTATTGTTATTATGGATTTTGTTAAATAAATATTTGAACGGAACAACAACAAAAAATAAAGAGTAGGCCTACTTGCTTTTTTATTTATTTGTATAGTAGAAGTGATGATTTAGAGGCTGAATGGGCATCCAAAGGGACTGAACAGAATATAAAAACCTTCGTTTGCTTGTTTTAAAACATGAACAATGCTTAAAAACAACAGGCACACTATGAGACATAACTTAACAAAATTCTAATCATTTCAAATACGCTCTTTTTCGTTTCCAGTACAGAAACTAAGGAGAAAAGTACATTGTGTTAAATAAATTTCATCATTTACAGTGTCACAGCACCTCTGTGATGCTCATGCTCAGCTTTCCCCCATGACACTCTTCATGGAACATCCGCTATCTAAACTTAGAGCAAAGCTCGGGCTTCAGTCTGAGGGGAAATTCCACAGCGCGCTGCTGCAGTGAACTACACTGTAATTGGATGCAGCTTGTGCGTCGGGACTCCTCTGTCTCTGCCTCCTGCTCGTTTCCACGCTCTGGAACAAGCCGGGATTCATTTGAAGCGGCGGTGAAATATGAACAGAGTGCGTTTTAATGGCGCCAGTAGACCATTTCCGGTTTTAAATAAAAAAAAAGAAAGAAAGAAAGTAAAAAATGAAGACGAAAGAAGCCGTCAGAACCCTGGGCGTGGTCTGCACGTGAACCCAGACTGCCATTGGCCGCCTAACAGGAAGCGTTACCAGCCTAAGCCTGCCTCAATCCAAATTATGAACACCTAAAAATAATAAAAAAGTGACGCGCGCGCGCACACACACACACACACACACACACACACACACACACACACACACACACACACGCACGCACACACACTGAAAGTGTATCTCCATTAACTCTTTCTCCTCCAAACACTCCAAGGTAACAGAGTCACCTGCGGCTTTTCATATCATCTCAGAGTCGCTGTGCGCACGAGGATGTGCGAGGAGCAGCAGCTGCACGAGCCACATCCCCCGATGCCAAGTCTCTCCCAGCCGTCACCAGATACGCACGAGAGGTAGCCGAACCTCCACAGATCCATCAGCACCTACGACGCATCCCGGTTCTGGATGAGCGTAACGCGCGTGTTTACTGTTCCTTCCCAGCCACACACCCTCCTCCACTTCCCACGTCACGCGGGGACCGGTCCGGGTGCTCGGGTCCAGACCACTGCCTGCAACCTGACCGCTGGCGCCACCGCGCCATCATCACCACGGTCACCGTGGATGCTTCTCCCTTGCTTTCCCTGACCGGAGCTGGTTATCCGTCACATGCTGAGACGATCCACGATGCCCAACAAACGCATTCGTGATGCCACCGCAGCCTGGGCACACCTTCTCCCAGTGGACACTCCGCGCCAGCTGCAGACCTCACATATCCACACCAAGAGCTTCTTCGAGGATGACAACGACCCGCGGGAAAAGGAAATAGCGGGAGTAACAAAAAATGTCATTCGGTCCAAAACAGTCTGAAAGGACAGCTACTGCAGGACGGGAAGTACCAGGTATGAGGGAGAGAAAAGGGACACAAAGAGTTGGCAGGGTGTCTCCAAAATATTAGTCTATTAGATGGAATTAAATACAGAGAGGGAAGACACGGAACAAGAAGTGGATGAAGGAAGCAGTGGATAAGTGTTGGGGGGGGGTAGGATGAATAGATGAGGAAAGGGTTGAAGAGGAGGGAGGAGACTCAAATAAGAACAGATGGAGGTGGACAGTGTAGCTTCAAACGGAGAAGAAAACAGTGCAGACAGGCAGTGATGTCAGAGAGCTCGGTCATGGCAGGAGGTGGGGGCGTTCGTGTGTGTGTGTGTGGGGGGGTGTTTGGTCTGGAGTCAAGACAAGGTGACTCCTCTGTCTCTGCTTCCGGTCTGTCTCTCTCTGTCTCGTTGACTTGTCTTTATTTCGTTTTATGGTGGGTCCTTAGAGACAAAGGGAGGCATTTTTCACCTCTCTCTGAAATGAATTTATTGCTCCAACAGGGTTCAATTGCTCTCTTCCTGTGTCCTGTGTCCTGTGTCCTGTCTCCGTTCTTCGAGGATATATTCAGAATTATTTTTTTTCGAATAAAGGTGTATCAGATAGACCTGAACAAATAATTTAAATGCAGGTTTATATCTCCTAACACAACAACAAAGCATTTTTGTGTTTCAGATGCTTCAGACGTTAGACATTAGTTTCATTTTATTTTATTTTATTTTATTGAAGTGACGTTTTCATTTATTTGAACGTGACGTTTTCTACTTTATAATATATATATATATATATATATATATATATATATATATATATATATACACACACACACACACACACACACACACATTAGATGACAAAACAAAAACAAAATTCTCAAAATGAAAAGGCTCGCCTACGTTATTTTATTATTATTATTTTTCGTTTAAATCCCCAAAGTCTGATGCTGTTGAAGCGCAGGAGAAAAGTTTTGCGTTACAACACTGCGACCATCCCTTAATATTTAGTTGACGATTTAAAAAAATATTCCATATACTGTTTTGATTTGACAAGCCCAGGCAACATGAGGCTCAACGCATTTCCACTGTGGAAAAAGTCAAACCTGCAGCACAGCGCAGCTGAATGAATGAATCCGTTATTTTAACCGTAGATCTGCGCCAGAAAGCAGACATGTTGAAATCCTATCCGCTCTGTGGGAATGGAGGGATATCATCGTAAATTTAGATTATTAAACTCGAATTTTTCGGCCTACAAACATATCAAAATACAAAGAGAAGTTTGCAGGCTCAGTCATCCTGCTGCTCCTCTCTGCAGACAGCCCGCTGCCTCTTTGGTGCATAGTTGCGGGAAAGGCCGGGTTTGTTTCTTGGCTAAATATGGCGCCTTACTGTGAGAATGTCGAAGCAAAGCGGCTCTCTGCACAGGACAGTCAATGCTGCCCATAATAAAGAAAAATAATACACCGCTTAAGGAAATAGTGAATGGCTGCTGGATATTTTTTTGCAACAACAACATGCAAAGTTTTAATATCAATTTCACTTCATTTTCTGACTGCTAAGAGACCGACATCAGCACCTTTACATTAAAATGAATTAGACTTTGCTTTGTACTGTTATGTAGCCTACTAATTCTAAATATTCCACTGGAGTTCCTACTGATCTGATAGTAGCTGAGACGCTTTATCATGCTGCAACTAATAACAACAACAACGAAATAATATAATAATAATTATAATAAAAATAATAATTCATATTATTATTATTATTATTATTACTAACACTGGTGAAAGATTGGACTGTTGTAACAGTAAAATAATAATAATAAATAATAAATATTGCTGACGTGTCACGTGTTTCATGCATATTTGCTTTTATCCAACACGCAGTGTTTAAAATGAAGGTGAATGAGCTTCACATCCTGAAAGATTCCTTCTGTCAGAAAAAGATTCAAGAATGGAGCAGCTCTGTTAAACAGCACTTCAGAAATAATGGTACGAAAAAATGAATAAAGCAGCTCATAAATAGAAATAAAGTGTTGCATTTATATTGTTGTTTTTTTCACTGTATGATGATTAAAAAAATGTAATCATATTTATAATAACAATAATAATAACAACAACAACCATCGTTTATTTAGTTTTGTTTGCATTACATTAATTCTGCATTTCCTTCTTTATTGTGTGTGTGTGTGTGTGTGTATAACAAGTTGTGGAAAGAAAAAAAAAAAGTCAGTTACTGATCCATTGATCACACTGTTGAAATGGCATGATACATTTGATAATTTAATGCCAGGATGACCTACACACCTAAAAATACAAATTATACATATCATCCAAGAGTTTTTTTCTTCTTGTTAAATTATTTTGTTAAAACTTCATCGTCAGTAGTTGTAATAGTAGATGACCTCTATCAGACTGCTGCCTCTGTTTTCCCCTCTTCTCTCCAGATGAGCCGGGTAGAGGCGCACTGACAGGCCGTCGGGCTGCTTGTCTGCCAGAGCTCACGGGAAGAGGAGAGCTCGCTGCAGACCCTGGAGCTGGAGATCCCCTTTACCTTGATGTACCGGACAGCGCCGCCTGGAGATCAGAACCTGCCGCACCAACTGGCAGGTCGAATTTCTGGTCCCAGAACCGGAGCCCCGGGGCCACGCGGCATCGCCCCGACGAGTGGATGTACTAATGAAGAAGAGGCTCTTTACGCAGCTGGACCTTAAATAACAAGAGGAAAAGAGCTTGATGCCAGGCACGAGAACAGTCAGTCGATCAAAGACTTTTTAAAAATATGACGTCATTTAGTGCGTAAACTTCTTATATTGTTTTAGTTTTAGAGGACAAAATGGAGTGAGGACAGTTTAACGAGACATCATGAAATACAATGGACACTACAGTATCTGTGGTTGGAGATCCTGACTGGAATTTCCTCATTTTGATTCATGTCTGGTGGATTTTCTGTTTTTATCATGAAGATAAAAAAAAGTAGATGTTCTAGGCTAATTGGATTGAGATGTGTCGGCTCAGTCCAAGCAGAAGAAGACAGAACAGGAGACGGCCTCAGAGGAAGGCTGGATATATCAGTGCTGCTGGGACATTGTATTGTTGTTGTTTTAATGACCTTGTGCCTCCTCACAACATCTGAAGCTTTTTCAAATCCTCAATTCAATTTGATCTTATTTTTATTATTTCCCATCCAGGCGACTTGGACTCATCTGTCAGCTTTCGTCTAATGGTGAGTGTGCGTCTTTCTTTCCTTGCGCGTGATGACGATGAGGAGCTTTCTGTTGAGAAAAAGACCAGACTGTTTACAGAGTGACGACTTTTGATTTGTGGTGATCATTTTATATTTTATCAGTTTTATTTATTTAATTAATAATTATTTAATTTATTATTTCATATAAATATATGAAGCTCTAACAATTATCTAATTATATTTTATTACAGCCAAAGTTAAATGCAACGGTTCTAATAATAATAATTGCAATACATAACAATGAATATATTATCTAAATAGTAACAATACTCTTACTAATACTAGCAACAACTACAACAACAACAACAACAATAATAATAATAGTAGTAATAATAATAATAATAATAATAATAATAATCAGCTCTAGCCACAGCCCTGCAGACACTTAGCTTTTTAAATGATCTAAATATTAAATTCGAACTCTTAAAATCTTGAAAGGGAATGACAAATCTGATTTAAAATGTCCATATTTCTTTTTTTAAGTGTATCTTCTTATGAATTAATTAACTGTTGCTGAAGAACCCTGCACTCCTAACAGCAAGTTTAAAAATAATTTCCTTAAAGGATGGCAATTTAATAATCCCTGGTGCTGCTTTTTCGTCATAAAACAGCAAGTTTAATCTATTCTAAACACGTTGGAATTGCATAATTATAACTTCTCATGAATCAGTATTTAGCTTGCCTACATTCCTCAGTCAAAAGCTACAGCCCTCGGATGTCAGATGGCTGGTTGAACCTCATGTTCCAAATTAAAAAAAAACAAAAAACAATCAAATATGTCCCCTTGTTTGCGTTTATTTTGTTTCATTCATATTACTGTAAAAAGTACATGAAATAAGTTGTTACTGGTTTATCTTGATCAATGAAAACAACAAATTGACTCCTGTGACCGCAGTAGTGGTCATGACCAGTGGTCACGTGATGGTTGTAGTAGTAGTAGTCATACTAGAACAAGTACATCATCTTTTCCTAGTAATGTTTCTAGTAGCTCTTCTCCATCCAGGCTGTGGGAATCGTGTGCTATGTTCTGTGAGAGCTTTCTGATTTCTATTTCTGAATTTCAAGTTGCACTTCCTGTTCAATTGAGTTGAAAATGTGATACAGAGATGCAGACTGTGCACAACAGGCGTTTTCTGCAGACAGAGAGAGGCAGCAACTAAAGACAGAAACTTTTTATTTATGCAAATACCATATTATTTTACCTCAAAAGATCACAGAACTACTGGTGACAGTCAAACCTTGTTGTGTCCACATCTCAATCTCTCTCTGAATCTGCCCAAAGAGTCACATACCTTACTGTGGTACAAATCCACCATGGCATCAGCTTTGGTATCAGATACAGTGACACAGCTGCAGTCTGTGACTCCTGTTGTCACACACAACCATGTCCAAGACAGTGGTTGAGGAGTGGAGTGAGCTCTCATATCATCTTACATTACATAATGTAATCAGCATGTCCAGGAGGGATGAGTTGCTGGGGGCGTAAGGTTATAAAACCATGCTCCGGACAGGATAGTGAGTCAGCAATAGATCCATGCTCCTCAACCTGACCATCACCCTGTCTCATCGCAGGCTAAATGCAGCACTTGGAGTCGTTATATTGCATGAGAAGCGACCCACGGGGTTTCAGTGTGGAGCTTTGATCAACAACATATGGCTGAACTTCCTCTGCTGCCGCTGTAGGCAGCTGCTGTCCGTTTGTTCGCAGTGGAGGAGAGGAAAGCAATGACTGTGATTCAGCAGAGAGACAGAGTGGTGCAAATGCAAAGGGCAGAGTGCGATAGAAGGAAGTAAACAAGGAGAGGAAATGGAAGACGAGAGGAACCATAGTAATAAAGGGAGGACGGAGGAAGTCTGAAGGCGCCATGTTGAGACAGCAACATTTCTGTACAGCGCCACACAGTCTCCAGCCTCATCTCTGTCCGTCTGCATGCCTCTTTCCTCTTCCCATCTGTCTCTCTCTCTCCCACCTTTACTTTTTACCACGGGGGTAATTGACCAACTCGTTTATTGGCGGTTGGAGGAAGTGGAGGCCTGTGTTGTATATTACTGCGTAGTGTGGCTTTACGGCTGCCTTATTGCCCCTTATTGCCTATTGGTGGTCAACAAAAGACACTCCAAAGGACTGTTTGGCCTCCTGCAAAGTCTGCCTTCCTGTCTGCCCCATTCTCTTTTGATGATCAGCTCTGTCTCTGGGATGCACAGGGCTGATTCTCTGAGACTCTACAGATATTACTATTTCTGACATGAGTGCTGAATGTAATTCTTCTGATTCGTGAACCCAACACCAGCGGTCCTCAGGCCGTCTCTGCTAGCTCATCATGTATCATCACCATCACCAGATCACAACACCAGAGGTTTTCCAAACTTCTTTTTCGCAACAGGGTCACACAGTTGGATACTCATTAAACCAAGCGGGAACCCGGTGCTGAAAGGATTTTCCTTGTTAGATATGATTTACTGCAGCCGTCTGACCTCCTGCTGCTGGATTCACTCACATGCACTCCAATTATTTGATTATAACCAGAGGAAGGCAATGCTGCGAGTCTGAGGTGGGGTACTTATGCGACAAATCAACAGCAAGTCAATTAACGAGGATTCCCATTCATTAATCTTTCAGATGGCTCTGGGTATGCATAAAAACAGTTTGATTTCTTTAGGTGTCTGGATTCTGTGCTGTAAATGTGAAAAACAGACCAGTGGGGCTATCTAGGTTGTGTAACTTTGATAAAAGTAGCTTGTCATATTTGCTCAAACTGTCACGATATCCTGACATTAGTCCATGAGACAGATAGTCTATGGAAAATCAGGTTCCTCTGCCTCCTCTCGTTTTTTACAAATTGGACCTTATTTATGGGATAAAATTCTGTCATTTACTCACCCATTTCACTCTGGAGTCATTAGGAGTATTTCTGACGATATCAGTGCGTGAAGCGGAGTGAAGCCACTTATGTGTCCTTCACAGTGCCTGAACTATAACAAAGCATGTATGTGTATGTGACAACATCACAAATATGTATTTTAGTTCAGGCACTGTGAAGGACACATAGGTGGGCACTAGGGGTCCTTAATAAACTGTGATACACAGGAAGTAGAGTCTTATCTACCATCTTATTAAAGGTCTGTTATTTGTGAAATGGTCAAGTTTGTGTCATTTACTGGCTGCATTTCAGTGCCCCATTCACTCCTGTTAAATAGATATCATCAAATCCAAATATCATCAGAAATACTCCAAATGACTTCTAAGTGATATGAGTGAGTAAATGACAGTATTTTATCCTAGAAATAAGGTCTGGCTACCATGTTGAATCAAAAAAGCCATTTTACAGTTAAACATTTCACTAAAATATGTGTTTGAAAACATGTGAGGTGAAATATAGGCTTTATAATCATATATCTTTTGATTCATATCAACACCAACAACACTAAGAGATTTTTTTTTTTGGCTCACACAGATGTACAGATGATTGGACCGGATGTAAACAAGTTGGTGGTTTAAGCAGATAATCCAGTGAGGTAAAGCAAAAATTTCAAGATTACTCATACTCTAATAGAACGGTGTAAAATAACTGCTCCGAATGAGATGAACAAGACTACACATGACAAGAAGTATTCATCTTTTTTTTCAAAGACTTATAACTGCAATATTTCCCTAATTTTAAAAGAGTGGTTTGATCATTTCCTTAGTGAAAGTCAGATAAGAATAACAGTACGACTCATATCTGTGTGAAAAATATGAAGCAGAGTTTTTGAAGGAAACTCTAGTGTCCTGCTAATTTCATACATTTCAGCTTCATGCGCCACTGAGCAGCTTTCTCAGCTTGAACAGGGCTCCACCTCCAATGCTACGCCCAGGCCTCTTTATGCTGCCGATCATCAACTGAGATTTTGAACTGTTTCTGTCGTGTTTTTTCCTAAACCTAACCACGTCATAAGCTGGCCAAAGAGGACAGCTAAGGAGACGTATGGAAGTCATTTATAATAATGGTTTTGGAAGACAATCACAATGTTGTTATCCCCTTTTTCCAGGAACAAGTGTCACTTTTTAGAGGTCAAATAACATTCGGGAAAGACTGCAGTCATGTATAATTAATGACTGTCTATTTCTAGGGATGCTGGTCTGTGCTGATCATGGCATCCAAGCAGAAATACTCACTTAAAGTATGACATCTTGGCAGATCCATAATTGGTTTTATCATTGTCTAAAATCTATTTCAGCTACATTATCACCTACCATTATCACTGAATGTATTTCCTATTGGTTCTGGAGAGATGTCCAGCTGACGCAGCTGAACCAGCTGTTCTCTCTGCTGCCGCCATGAGTGAAGTCTGGATTTGTACAGGACCTGTGTGATGTAGGTAGTTTCAAGTTGTTGGGCTGGATACTTAGTACCACAGGAACCTGAAACTGCCTGAATCACACCGTCTCAACTGCACACAGCCGCCTGCCAACAGACAGCAGAGGTGGAAAGCAAGCAGATGCAGCACAGAGTTAAACGCTGCTAAATGGACTGTCTGGTGGATCAAATAAACTGCAGCCTCACTGGATGCTTACTTCTGAAGCCACATGTGAATGCAAAACACATGTTCTTTGAATTTGAGTTGAAAATGGATAGCCTATTGTGGTTTTCCCATGTGTTGATGCATCAGAAGCCTCAATAAATATTTTCTTGTTTATAGCAACGTGCTTCCAAATCTCTTAATGTTTTCCTCTCTGGTGTCACTGGCTGTATTTGACATGGACCTCATTTAACATTCTTATTGGAGTATTTCCTCTTTGTGTTTTCATTTGTGAAATGAACATTGCTAGTTAGAAAGTATGGACTATAATGTAGACAAGCATTTAAACAAGAAAAAGATGGTGTGGTGCATTGGAGTGGTTACCATCAAAAAATAATTTACTTATAGCTTATATTCTTTATATTTGTGTCAACTTGTGGGTCTTCCCACATGTTGAATGTCAGAGAGGCACAGTGGTCTTTAAGGGAAAGTTCTGATTTTTACAAATTGGACCTTATTTCTGGAATAAAATGCTGTCATTTACTCACCAGAGTTGTAACAGGGTTAAACTCAAATGAGAATAGTAATAGTGTAGACCATCTTATTAAACGTCTGTTATTTGAGAAATGGTCAAGTTTGTGTCATTTACTGGCTCCATTTCAGTGCCCCATTCACTCCTGTTAAATGGATATCATCAAATCCAAATATCAGCGGTAATACTCCAAATGACTCCAAAGTGAAATGGCTGAGTAAATGGCAGTATTTTATTTTTAGAAATAAGGTCCACTTTGTAAAAACAACCCCTTCCTCTTTAACAAACAAACATGGCCACATTATATCACATCTCCTAGCAACGGCAGCCCCCAAATGTCAGTCAACTGCTGCCATGGGAACTGCCCAAAAATGTCTCCCCTTAAAAACTGTATATTGTGCACAGCTCAGCACAAGGCTACATTTCAAAGTGAGGACCATTGTAACATCACCATTGTGGGTCTGCAGCACACCATTTAAAGATTGTGTCCAAGCACACGCACATGTTTTCAGTTATTTTTTAAAGCAAGCCATGGCTCTACTGAGGTCATCAAACTTTCTATTCTCGTCGCATTAATAGGCAACATTGCTAACAGGAGAATGAGGGAGATGTCAGTCAAGCACTGCCTGAGTCCAAATAAGTGAAAACACCTGTGTACATGTGCTAGGGCTGCATTCCCACACACTAGGGTCCATGAGACTTATTTGTAGCTGTGTGCTACAGTATTTCCCTTAATGATATAGGAATAATATGTTTAGGAAAATGTGCTTATTTCCCTCTGAGAATGAGATTAGTCAGTATCAGTCTCATGTCTGTGTAAAGACTAATGTGTGTTTATGGTTAAAGGTGTTAATTTGTAAGCTTTGGATATGTTAGTAGTAGATACTGACTTACTTTCAGCATGGCTGTTCTGTGACAAATGAGTCAGGGTTGACTTCATATGGGACACGATCAGCTCCTCTATCCACATGCATTTACATGGTGTCACTTGTCCTGGATTACAATTGCATGCAAATTGATAACATTGGTTATATACCACCAATTGGAAGATCGGTGGTTCGATTCCAGCCTCATCTGTTGTGGTGTCCTTGAGCAAGACACCTAACCCCAAATTGCTCACAATGCTGTGCACTGATGTGGAAAAAAAGATGGTTGGTACCACCATGAGTATGAATGTGTGTGTGAATAGGTAAATGTGACATGTAGTGTAAAGCACCCTGAGTGGTCAGATGACTGGAAAGGCACTATATAAGTACAGTCCATTTACATTTACAAACAAATTATAGTGCATTGCTTATACAGCTATCAACAGTGTATTAGAACGACCTGCACACAGTGGTCCATTTTTCCTAGCACAAGCTTTGAATTAAAGGTACACTGTTTATGAAGTCCCTCTAAAATATTCTTAAGCCCCCCTAAATGATTTGATGCATTATATATATATTTTTAGTCTTTTTTTTTTTCAAAAAAGTGCAGATAAATTCAATATAAGGTGGCTAGAATATGAGTTTGAATAAATAATCATATAACCTTGCATTATTCAGTTAAATATTAATCATGATTCTGTCACTTTCCCTTCACTTCATAAGGTAGAGAGCCTTTGCTGACATCCTGTGGAGCTCCTGGGGTCTAAGCCCCCCATCCTTAAAACCTAGTGACGCCCCTGGTGCTAATGCTTGTTCAAGGCTCATCCATACCATAATAACACTTGCCCACTGTAGGAGTGAAGCCAGTGGCTTTTGCATGCTTTTTCACTTTGTGGCTCACCTTACCACAGCCAACTATGGTGGCCTTAAGATAATATACAACTCTAGAGCCAGCTTAGTTTGTCCATTCTGGGCTCCCGTACAAACATGGAGGGCACTGGAAAGGACCCACCCATTCTTAGTTTCATGCGATTATATAGCCTACTAAAGAAAACATGGTTATGAATATTATATTCCATTTCTGGTGATTGAGCCCTTACACACATTTAATTATGTTTAAAATCGTGTTTCATTGTCTCTAAAATAAAACTTTGGCCATCACAAATGATGTGTGTGTTAGGGGGGATGAAGGTCAGGTGGAACAGGACCTTTCCTCTTCCTCCTCGTGCACCCTCTGTAGTGCTGTGATGATAAACGCTGGCCGTGTTCATTTTAAAACATAATTGTGTTTTATGAAGTTCAGCGTGCCGCCATGAAGCTGTAAATCTGCCTCCTCTCCTTCTCTCCTGTGTCGGCGGCGGAGGGTTCCTGTATAATTTGCAGTGCATTTAATAGCACATTAACATTTAGCAGCCACAGTTCACTGTCTGGCTGCTTTCTGGCGGCGATACAGCAGCTTCCCATTCTCTGAGCATTACATCAAGCACAAGGTGTAGATTGTTGTTGGCATCCTGAGTGTAAATGAAGCAGTTCATTGTAAAAACTCATGGTGCATTTTATTGAAATCCACTAAGGTTTAATCATAGCTTTGTTTGTTTCAACATCAGAGCTTGTAATCCTGAGTTCCTGCTTCACCTTCTATCATCGTGTTGAAGTATATTATGACATTTAAAGGCTTTGTAGGTGAAATATCAAAGTTTAGTTGCACATACATGATTAAATCAAAATGTAATCAAAGGACATAGCAACAACAACACAACGGACAGTGGTGGACGGTGACAGTGCAGCACTGTAACTGTAACTGTATTTATATATTATTATATATTATCGGATGCATATGAAGGATGTATTATTAGATTATGATTATTATTATTATTAGATGTATTAATGTTGGAGATTGTCTCCAATCCAACCGAAAAGAGGAAGTGGGTCACTTCCGCAGAAAGCAGTGCATCAGAAAAGATGCATACTACATTTATTCACTCAGAAGTATGTTGAATGATAGTATGCATATTGAGTATGTAGTGTATAGTATGGAATTTTGGACACAAACCATAGCTCTGGAGGAGCTTTGTTAAACCAAAGGAAGCGACGGGATGTCATAGTGTCTGCTGAGTCATGGTATTCCACTCTTCTTGAAGGGCTGCCCTCAGGTCGTTGAGGTTCTGTGTCATGGGGTTACGACCCTCTAAAGAATGACTCAGCAGATCCCATAGGTTTTCTATGGGCTTCAGGTGTGGAGAAAGTGCAGGTCACTCCATTTGAGGTACTCCAGCCCTGATGAGGTGACATTGATGAGCTGGGACACTGTCATCTATGAAAATGAAATCAGGCCTGTGTTGCTCATGGAGAGACACAATGACTGATTAATGATGTTATTCAGGTAGCGTACCATTCACAAGGTGTAGTTCAGTTCTGTATTGACTCAACACACCTGTCCAGACAGTAACACCACCTTAAACCTCCAAAGGCTGATGCATAATGTCCTCCTTGATGTCTCCATCATCAGAGTAGTGGCGGTCTCATCACAGAACAGCACTGAGGCCCACTGGTTCCTTGTCCAGAGCAAACACTCCCTGACCATGCCAGACGATGACACTGAGTCTGGTGGTGTGTTCAGGTACCCTTGCAGGTCATCTAGCACGCAGACCCTGATGATATGGGCGGTTTCAAATGGACTGACGTGACACTTACCTCCCTTAAACATGTCTGGAGTTGAGTGGCATTCACCACCTGGTTCCACAGGGCACTGTTCACATTGAGGTGCTCATCAGCATGGGATGTGGCCAAAGGACGTCCACTTCTGTGCCTTTCTGTGACTCTTCCAGTCTCTCTGTGTCTCTGTTACAACCTGCTGATGACACTCTGTGACACTCTAAGCTCAGTGGAAACTTCCCTCTGACAACATCCTGTTTGAAGCCTCTCAATGACCAGGTACTGATGATCCATTGTTAGGCGTGGTCTTGGTCTCAGTGATGTCAAAATAGTAACAAAATGGCTAAGACTGTGCAAATCGTCATAGAACCAGAACATTTAGTGGTCGATTTATGGATCAGACCACTAAATGATATCCCTAACATTTTGTGACAAGTGTATATTGTAGTCAATGACTTTGGATGAGCTTTATTCAGTTAAAGGAAGCAACGCAACGTCATAGTGATGTCATCAGGGTTATATCAGCTTGAAACCATGGACCGTATGTGAAGATAGACAGTGCATCTCCACTTCTTTTCACTGTGAAGTGAAGTGAAAATATCTCAGATACAGAAGATGCCAAATATTTTGAAGTCATTTGGAGCCAGAGGAAGTGATGGGATGGTGGGATGACTCACAGCTCTCAATCATGATGTCTCACCCTCTATTTAGAGCCATCAGAGCCAATCAGAAAAAAAATAACACTTGAAAATACATGACAGTGATAATAACTTCCTTAAATGACAGAAATGTCAACTTATTGATTTTAGCCCATGTGTCTCCACTTCCTTTCACTGTGAAGTGAAGTCAAAATATCTTGGATACAGACGAAGCCAAATAGTTTGACATCATTTGGAGCCAGAGGAAGTGATGGGATGGTGGATACGCTGAGCATGGTCACAAGACAGACTCACAGCTATCAATCATGATGTTCTTTACACAAGGTTTACAAAGATGCATTATGGGATATAGGATCCAATAAGATGGAGCCTAATCTATACTAGGACCCAAAACACGCACATACATGGCAAGTACTCCTTTAAATAAAGTCATCAGTAACCAGGAGTGGGAGAAGTAAACTGGAAACCCTGCAAAGAAATAGATTCCTACATTATTGTTATTTGAAAGCACATAAGGATGTTTGCTAAATTGCAAACCTCAATGATGCAATTACAGTTTGTGCATGATCATAATTAGAAACATTGCAATCTGCAGCCACATCGCCTCGACACAGCGTCGACACTTCCTCTTTCACTTCCCTCATCGTGTGCATGCTTTTTTCTTCTGCTGCACCTTTAAATCACACCACAGCGCCCACTGCAGTGGTGGACAGAAATGACAACACTCCCTTTGTTCTGGTGTTTGAACAGCAGTTGGAAATGATTAAAACTTAAGTTTGATCTATAAAGAAAAGTCATATTTCAAGTTCATTAAATGTATTGTATGTGTAACCTGAATCAAATATAAGTGTAGCTGCTCCAAAGATGTTTCTACATTCTATGATAATCACTGATCTGAACTACTGTTCAATAATCATTACACAAACAAGCCTGATAATAATTAATTCCTCATGTAAATTATGAAACAAACCTACTTTAACCCAAACATTGATTCTTAATCCTAACCAGGTAGGTTTTTGCTTAAACAACAGGCTGTACACTGCAGGGGCATGTACTGTATATTTACAGTGGCATAGCAACAGTTAAAATTCCCATATAAACACTTCTTCTTCATAGCACACAAGCCACACATTCCTAAAATGACTGCATTGATTTATCTGAATTTTTTTAATATAAACATGGTTCTTTAATCAATCATTTCTATCACTGAAGAGCAGATAACTGATCAGTTATTTGTTGAAATGGACATAATTCATATAACTTACATATGTTAAGTGGAAGAATGAAGTCTTGGATTTGAAGATATTTAATGTTTCATTTGCAGCATAACAGACTGAGGATAGAAGCTATGATGCTGCTCACAGTTTGAAAAGAGACCAAACTGAATAAGAAGCAAAATTACAACCATTAAGTCACCAAACGTCTGGTTCTTTCCCTTTTCATCTCTTCACTGGAACTTAGTACATCCTATCCTCATATCCATTTCATGCATTTGGTGACATAATGATGAGAAATAAACAGCAAAACCAAATATGTCACACCGCAGAGGGATTTGGGGCTGAATGCTAATAATATTAAAGTGATGTAATGTTTCCTCAGAGAGCCTGCATGTCGAGACAAATGTGAGCAATTACATATTAGATTCTGAATATTAGCTTATATGATATGAAGCATTCAATTTAACTGTTCTGATGCAGTATGAAGGACAACTTCAAATAATTATGAGCAACTTCTGAAAATATCAAAATAAAGTTTGAAAGGGGCCGGGGGGGCTTGCATGAGTTCATCTCATCAAACTTATATAACCATATTTTTGCTTTTTTGGAGTCAATTATTACACAATCACAAATCATCTATGTCACAATAGTAATGTTTTCTATGATACCATGTCTGTAAGGCACACTTACAATATGTTATAATATGCATATAGCACTATAGTCATAAATAATTTAAGAATGAGTAATAATAGAATGGAATAGAATAGAATAGAATTATTTTATTGATCCCAACCTGGGAAATAATGTTGTAGCAACAGCAAGAAATCCAATCACAGTATTAAAAAATAAATATAAAAAACAAAAAAGTATTACTATTTACACTTATAAGACAGTAGAGCAGTATTAAAAAGTACAAGCCGATTAATAATTCTGACTCACAGGGTAAATAAACAGTAAGGTGCAGTTAACAACAGATGAACAGGATGATATGTTATACTGTCAAATACCATGATATTTAATACTTCATTGCTGGTCACTTATGATGATGATGTCATTTATCACAATGAGATTATAAATTTACCCATAAACTTTTGCTGAAAGCTTTACTTTATAAGTCATTACCTAATGCTTCATTATGTGTTGTGATTATTTATTATGTTTGTAATCATACTGTAGACATCAGCATCATAGACAGTGTTAGCACAGTGATACAGATCATGAAAGTGCTATTAGGAACAAAACAAAGACATGAGGATGAATGAGATGAGGATGACTTTAGACTCGGCACGATGGTGGACTTTCACATCTTATCTTATCTTATCTTATCTTATCCCATCTCATCACATACTTTCTTATCTTTAAGCATGACATCATCATTAACACCTTATTACTAGTAAAAACTCATAATCAAGAAGGCGAGTAACATGGTGCAAAATGTTCGAGAAGGTTTTCAAGAGGTGGGCAATGGACACACACACACACACACACACACACACACACACACACACACAGGCCACAGCAGCTGGACTCTTCCCTCTTCCTCCTCAGATGTGTCTCAGGACATTTCTTGTCGCTGCTGAGAGGCCGTCCCCCATCATGAAACACCTCTGCTTCTTCCCCTGCTCTCCTGGATAGTCAGTTAATAACCCTCCACTGACTTCATTTACAAAGCAACTTTACCATGTGAGCTGTAAAGAGGCTCGGGGAGATGCCTGGAGCCTCCTCAAGCTTTTCAGCTGAGAAATATGATGCTGTACATGATGTATGAGGCTCAGGCATGGGCTGTTATTAAAATATATGGCTCATATCAATCAAACGGGTTATCATGCTCAATAATAGCCATTACTGTTACGTATCTGATGCTTTTTCATCAGAATACAAGGACTAAATCCATCATTACACATCACGCTGTTAAGTGTTGTATATCTATCACCCAAATCCTCTGCTTTTCTTTTTTTATAGAATTACAAAAGAGTTTATGTTCGTGGTAATCATGTGGTACATTACAGGGTATTACATATTTAATGTGAACACTTGGGGATTGAATAAACCAGCTTGATTAATCAATAATTTATCAGCTTATCTTTGATAATATCCTATCAGCCAGTAACTGACACCCTAAAACCATGCCCATTGACACTTTTGAAAATCGTTTAAGTTTGTTAAAATCTGTCGTATATCATTTATTAAATTTCAGATTTATTAGAATTTTTCCACCAGACATTTGTTTCAACAGTCAGGGGAAAACAAAGTCTTGTCACATTTTATATTTGAAATACATTAAAAACAAGTGTATAATTTGTTATAATAGGCATGCAGCATGGTGTAATTATAATTACAAACACTCATAAATGTTCATAATGCTTTACAATAATAACCCTAACACATTACAAAGCATTTATAATGACTTATAGCGTCAAATGTCCTAATTGCGGGTTAGCGCCATTCAGTGCATTATAATAATTAAAAATTACTCCATTTGCTCATTGTTTCCTTAAAAATCAAACCATTTAAATCTGTGCAATAACAACATGAAGACATAATGTATTCTCTGTGTGTGTGTGTGTGTGTGTGTGTGTGGCCAAATGGATTAAACTGACGATTTATTCACACCGTGTTAAATATAATACTGTGAAATATCTACCAACCCAGTTTCAAGCCTGTTTTTTCTGCTGTTTCCGTTTTTTTTCTACCGTTTCCAGCCCTTAAACAACTGAATGATATTTCTGACACCAACTTATTTTCTAGTATATATCTGCACTGACTTTTTCCTTCTTCTTTCACCCGCTACTAAAATGTGGAAGCAGCCGCTCACTTTTATTTCACTCTATAACCCGCAGTCTCAACATACTCCTGTAATGGGAATTATAGTCAAAGGAAATTGTTCGACTATCCTCAAAAACAGTCAGTATATTTATTAGATTTATAAATACTCCGAAAAGCTTTTGTCTATTGTGAGATTTGTAATATCCTTCTTAACGGTATGGAGTCCGAGTTAGGCTATTTAGATATTTTGTGCGTAAAACCGAGCACATTATGTTGAAATATGAGTTAATAACTTTAAGTATTGTATTTAACAGGACTAAAGGGGCCTTGGTCTAATTAACTGCGTGCTAATATTTGAAATCGTCTTTAAACCTACTTGACCCACTTTCTGACACTAAAAAAATTAAATGTGTCGTTTTTGAGCCGTTAGTCTACCTTTTATCTGCCGTGGAGTATTTACGCATGCGTATTTAACCTTTTTATGAATATGGAGTCTGTTTTTGCCTCGTGTGAGAAAATAGCTTTAATAAGAAGCTGTGAAAAGACTTTTAAGTTAAAGTCAGATTTGAACTGATTACAGGCAGTGTCTCTCTGCATCCCCACACTTCTCATTTCACTTTCAAATCAAAATACGTCCTGTGAATGCTCCTAAGGTGTAATTAGCAGTCCGATCCAAGTCTGTGAAATCTAAATCCGGCTCCTCTGGTGGAAATGAACGCTGCACTTCACACGTCAGTGTTTTAAATCAGCAGAGATGATCAGCATGTTACTGAGGGAACAAAAGATGGAAAAGTCCTGAAATTTAAGCTCTTCTCCCGTGATGAGTTCAGTTCCGTTTCTAAAGTTCATTAAGCTCTTGTTTTTAATGACTAAGCTGGTTTTATGGTCGTTCAATGACTTGTTTAGGACGGTGCTACAAAAAGAAAAAGGGGATGCTATGAATGCAATCTGCTATAAATGCTTTTATTGGTAGCTTGTAAACCGAAAATGTCCTCAGCCAATTGGTTTGGTTACAGTTTCAGTTAAAGGCTGAAAAACATTCACGTTTAATGAAGTTATGTGGGAAGCTCTTGGTTTCATATCAGATAATGTGAATTTGCCAAGTGCTTTGATTGGTTAAATGTTAATCAACTTGGCATTCTGACAAGATTTAAATCCGAGCCTGCTTATTATTGGATATAAAGTCATTTTTTTCATTCATGACTAAATTCCTTGGTGTTAAATTAAGTGACTGGTGACAACATATATATATATATATATATATATATATATATATATATATATATATATATATATATACATACATATATACAATGAGAGTGCGCTTTGAACTGCGTGGCCAACAACAAGACATCAAGAAGAATCATAACGGCCTGTTTGCATTTCCAACTCAAATAGTAAATATGGACTATGTGTGGAAGAGGACGTGTCTGCCTCATACTGTAGCTCTCGGGCTGTTTTGCAGATATTATTTTCAAGCATTTTTTTTTCAGCGCCACTGTCTCCAATTAACGCGCTGTCTGGTTGGCAGCCTGGCCTGCAGGGCGGAGGCCCTCCGAAAATTAAAATTCCCCACAACCTGCGGTCTGAGGAGAGGCCATTTTGACTGTGAAATATCCCTAGCATCTTTGACTGGAAAACAAAGTGCAGTACTATTCCAAAAAAACTGCTGGGAACACTGCGTAAAGTTCAGGATATTGAAGAAAACACACTGCTTTGACACATTGAAGATATAATGAGGCTGTATCCATAACACACAACCCTGTGACTATTATTTATCCATGATGTAGTGGCTGAAGCTCAGTCAAACCATATCTATAAAGTCCAGCTGTAAATACATGCAGGACCCACGGGTCACCAACACATCGATCTTTAATCAAGTTTACACTTTTCACTCTGCTCCTTACTGGGTCGCTGTCATCCAAAGGAAGCTGTCCAGATGAGCTGGAAATTGATCCTTTAAGACGGAAGGGCAGAGGAATGTGGTGAATTCAAGCTCAAAGGCCAAAGCTGGGCGCCAGAGTCGCGGCTCGTTTAAAGGACTGTTGGTTTCAGTGTTTCGTTGCTGCTCCCGAAATGAAAGCGCACTAGTCGCTCGGCCTGTCTCCGGTCCAACTCATCATTTCTCCTCAGCGGATCTGAAAGCTGTGCTGTAGCCTATACCTCCATCCTCGTAAATAACGGCGTTAGCCCCATAAGCAATGCGCAGTTCATATTTAATCGTCGTAAATAACGGTGTTAGCTGCATGTGCGACGCATAGATGGGATTTATAGCCCGGACTAGGAGCCTGCCATCCCCAAAAGAGGCCAAGACTCCACGTCTGTGATAATTATAAAGAAATATAAAGACTTACAATCCCGGTGACTTTGATAAAGGTCAGCAGGAAGTCAAATGTCTGGACTCACTGCCAGTCCAGTCTGCTGCTCTTCAGTCTCCTCATTAAAAGCCCAACAGCGGATTTCATCCCTCAAAAACGCTGCAGACTGAGAGGCTTTTTGCGCACGGCATCTGCAGCTCCAACACAGACCAGCACAACCAGGTGACCCACGATTCCCGAGCCCTTACAGGAGAAGGATGTAGCCCCAGTCCCCGTCTACCTCCGCAGAGCTCCTGTCCGAGCTGTGTTTACTCCAGGCAGCATGACCGCTGACTGAGAAGCGCCCTTTAGCCGACCGGGGGAGAGGCTGCAGCAGCTTCAGTCGCGTTTACGGTCCGCACCACCACAGGCCATATATCAGCCCTATAAAACCAAAGCAGCCGCCCTGATGTAGGATTTTATTATGGTATTAAACGGACCCCAAAAAAGTAGTTGGAGTAGTTTGCGCTGTAAAGACAAGGGGCATAACCGCGCAGGGCCTGATTTAATGGCGCTCGTTAACAAAAATGACGGTTAATCTGCCAATAAAACAGTGTCAGGCGGCTCTGCAGCTCACAGAGTGTATTCAGAGTGTGGGTAAATAATTAAACACACCTAGGTGTGAGTTTTACTGTCTATCTGCTTCTTGGATAGAACATATCAGCGCCGTATACTCGCCTTGAGTGTGGGACTATGTGCGCTTATACTAATGGCGTTTTAAACGCGCACTCCCTTATCATGAGATTGATTTAAGTGATTGCTCGTTCAGCCAGAGTGGATGCGCTCCCGCTAATGCGTCTCGCGCGCTTGGAACCGAAACGCACGCGCATCTATTTTGATTAGATCGAAAATAAATAAATAAATAAATAATAATGGCGCCACTTATTTGTCAGCCATTGTCTCGCGCTCCGCATTTCATGCATACTGTCCAGACGAAGTCTAATTTAACGGTTTGATATAATTCTACATTTGACAGCAGCCATAGATACAGAGCAGATATACGGACGAGCTGTTCATTTTGCATATTGCATATAAACAAGACAATTTATTTAGAAAGGGTGCAATCTATTAAGGGGGGGTGCAGTGAGAGAGAGAGAGAGAGAGAGAGAGAGAGAGAGAGAGGTCCGCGTGCAGGATTGATTTACACTCCATTGACTCTTTATCAGGCTCGAAGAAAAAGTCCGGCCAATCAGTTTGCGCCTCGCGCACAGACCCGACAAGCCCCCGTGCACAGTGCGAGGCTGCAGGCTGTAGCGCTTTGTTTCCCTTAGTGAGCAAGTTATTTGGAAGAGAGAGAGAGAGAGAGAGAGAGAGAGAGAGAGAGAGAGAGAGAGAAGGAAAAGAGAAAAATCTCGTGATGTCTCTCCTCTTGTTCTCCATTTAGTGAACTCGCGGCGTTTCGCAGATAATGTCCGAGAATGTCCATTTCTGGGACTTTGAGCAACTATTACGTGGACTCCATCATAAGTCACGAGAGCGATGAACTCTCAGGCCAGGGTCGCTTTCCCAGCGTCCAGTATTCCGGCTCGAGCTCAGCTGCGGCTGCGGGCGGAAGGCAGCCCGGCGGAGCTGCGCACGCGGAGCATCCCCATCCTGAGTCGTACCCGTCATGCAGCTTCCAGCCGAAGCCTCCGGTCTTCTCTTCGTCCTGGAGCCCGTTCAGTCCGCACCATGGTGCCAGCGGCCTCCCGACCGTCTACCACCCTTACATCCCAGCGCAGCACGTGCCCTCCGCGGACACACGGTACATACGTTCGTGGCTGGACTGCGCGCCGCGCGGCGGCTCCGAGTCCATCCCGGGGCAGGGCCAGGCGGGGCAGGTCAAGCTGGAGCCTCAGCTCGGTCATCTCGGCGGGGAGATCCCACCCAAAATCGGCGGACAGCACCAGCACGAGACCACGTACATCTTGGAGTCGGCTTCAACAGCAGCGCGCGAGCTAATAAGCCACCCTGCCGCCATCCCGCGAGCAGGGTATGAAGAAAATAAGGACATTTGTGAAGGGAGTGAGGACAAAGACGGCCTGGATCAAAGTAAGTTATTAAAGCAGGAAATAGCGCGCAGAAGAGAGGGAGAGGAGACACACAGTGAGAGAGATTGTAAATGCTTTTAATGCCGCCATAAAACAAGAACAAAGAGCTGGAGAGCCAAAGTGTCCCTCCTTCTGCTCTCCAACTTTACTCTGATATTCACTACTGCACTACTCTGCACAGCATATGTATACAAAATATTATATTCTGTGAAGTTACCGTAACCTGACGTCTCTGTGGCGCACACTCCAAATAAACTGCAGGAAATGGACTAAATAACAAATAATTTACAGTGAAATTAAAACTATAGTGAAAATAACAAAGCAGGATCAAAACAAAAAATGTAATTTATACATAAAAGCTACTGCAGCACATTGTTTTGAATCAAGATGCTGACAGTTTGTTTATAACAAAAATCACTCCGGATGTTAGTTTGGAAAAAAATCCCAATAAACAAGCATGCAGATTTAAATCAGTGTGGAAGAAAGATCAACCCTTTAAAAGTGAAATTATAGTCAGAGTTTAAACTTGATTCTCTTCTGCAGCTCATCTTCCTTAAATCCATCAGCCTGGCGGTAATTAGTGACCTCTGATGGCTTTACGTTAGGGATTGCTCAGGGCATGCGCACTGCTGACCTGTGTGAAAGTGCATTAGATTTGTGTTTTATTTATATATTAGTGCAGGTGGATTGTAGGTCGCAGTGCTCTCTTCGTATCTCACTGTTTTTTTGCTTTTTCCATACCAAACCGAGCGCGCACACGGGCTTGTGCGCTTCGTAGCTTTTTAAAGTCCAAACTGAAAAAAACAAACTCTGGAGCAAACTTGACACAGAACTGCTTATGTCTCCTTCTCACTGTGCACTAACAGAGAGTCAGTAGCTTTGCATGGTGCAACATGCTGGACTGTCTTTTATACGTTAAGGTATCAGTTTGTCTATAAAGCATTTCCTTTGTGCCGTGAAGTTACTCTTGTGGGAGACGGTTTTCTGCTTTGCTTTGACATTCATCCTGTAATCACCATCTTCCCATGCGTGCGCCATGAACAGAGGGTCGCTGGTTTGTCATATTTCTGTTCCAAATATCCCTATCACTCTTCTTGTAAACGTAATATTAAGGATAAATCAGCTTCCGACCCCACAAACCCCCTCTAACGCGCTCCTCTGTCCATCAGCTGAAAACATCACATGTATGTCAGCCGTATATACATGGCTAGAAAAAAAATCGTAAAAAAATCATAACAGGAGTCACATCGTCCATCATTGACACGAGCCGAAGAGCAGCTAGATGAGCTCTAAATAGAGCAGAGGCCTCATAACTCAGCCAGAAGCGCAGCGCTTCACACCTGAGGGGGACAGACAGCCAGGACGAGCTCCATGATCAGCAGCTCCTCATCTCATGGGGTTTAATTCTGCAGCTGAGCGGGAAGATGGGTGGGAAAAAAATAACATCCCATCCAACTTATTCTCCATATATTTTGCTAAAACACACAATAATCGTTTATATATGTGGGGAAAATGTTGTTTGTTCATCAAGCTTGGCTTTAAAAAATTATGGCATGTTTCAAATTTTAGGTGTCGCTCATAATCACATGCAGCTCCTTGAATATTTGCTTTAATATTAACAATTACTAATGTTTCACAAGCGTTTTGATGTTATTATGGTCTGTAGGATGTCGGTCACACTCCATTGTGAGTTGTTGTTTCATTAATCAGCTCGCTCTGTAATAGTAATGATAATAATAATATTTCACCTGTCATGGAGTCGCAATCATGATGATATAAAGCAGTGGAGGGTTTGTTCAGTACAACACGGCGTTTGTTCTGTTTTTCTATCATCACTCGCACGAACAACAACATTGAATCCATCATGCTTTGGTCGGCTCAGTGTGCAGCTGTTTTCCAAAGCTGCTTGACTTATATTTGGGTGGGAGAGAAACACGGTTCCTGGAAAGATATCCATTTGTTGTTGTTGGTTTAGTTTTATTCATTATATATGTCTTAACATATATATGTGTTTCCCCCCTCTAATCCCTCCGGATGAATCTAGTTTGATCTATGCGCCTTGATACGTGCATTGTGTGTGTGTGTGTGTGTGTGTGTGTGTGTGTGTGTGTGTGTGTGTGTGTGCATGAGAGAGGAGGCACCCTCCACCCTCGTATTTGCCTTTTCAGAGAAAGAAATACAAATTGCAAATACCATAGACACCATATATATGCGCTTTATCACTACAGTGGTACACACACACACACACACACACACACACACCTTATTACAGCAAGTAAGCGAGCTATCCATCAGAGCAGTGAGCTGGTTAAGGGCTGGATGGAGCCCAGCAGCCTCCAGTCTGAATTATTGGACTTTCCACCAGTAACACTGTGTCCCAGTCTGGCTCGGTGCTGAAGGCTCCTCTGTAAAGGCTGCTAGTGTTCAAACAGGCAACAGACTCTTCTCAATTAGAGAAAGTTTTTTCCCTGCCAGCACTCTTTGTTGTGCTTTTTTAATGTGCAGTGTGCTAGTGTGGCAGGTAGTGGGAGCTGCACCAATCAGGATGTTTCTATTGTTCACATGGCAGCCATTTTAAACACTATGCATGCTAATGATAAACACAGCTATCCTTTCTTTAACCACACTGACAAACTGGACTGTTATGAAATTAGAAATAGGTGCTTGAAATTAAAAAGGTATGTTTGCATGTGAATATAAAATGTGTTGTGAAGGTTGCAATGGCAGAATGGTACTAGCATTCCCCTGAAAAGTTGTCATTATTGATATTACAAGGGACAAAATTGTTTCCTTATGTCACATCCATGTATGTGTAAAAATATGACTCATTTAAAATGATCATTAAAGTGCACCCATAGCCGTCTGATTAGCTCTTGTGGTTGACTGGCCCAGGATGAAGGAATAGTTTGACGTCTTGTGTGGCACACTTTGCTCACTTTCTTGCTGACAGTTAGACGAGAAGATTGATGCCACGTTTATGTCTGTACAGTAAATATGAAGCTCAACACCCCAGCAGCCTGTGAGCTCGGTTTAGCACTGGGACTGGAAACAGGAAACAGCCTACAAAAATGGATTATTCCTTCAGGATTGCTAGATAAACTATTTAGGGTTTCAATAAGAGTCAGTCTTGGTTTTGCTTACACAGTGTGTAGTGTGTGGAGTCAGATAAATCATGGGCTACATGTCTTTCCTTCCACTCAAATTACAATGACGTGGCTGTGATGGTGGCCATGTGACTAATATCTGTGAATGTAATGCTTGACAATTCAATTTCAAATTTCTTTGTTGCCTGGGTCCTATGTTTGCACCCTCTTACAGTCCCGTTTTGTACTCTAGATGTGTTCACATAAGTAGCCTGACAATACAGTATTCAGCCATGGCCAAAATTCCTCTGAGCTTTGACTTTAGGAGCTGCTAAGAGTCTTCACATTATTGATGATAAGGAATTTTAGACAGACAGTTGGTGTTTCAGAAGTTCGAAGGACTGGTGCCAAAAAGAGAAACATTGATATATGATGAGGACATTTTAGGCTGAATTCTATGATCATGTTGCAATAATGGGTGTAATATGTGGACGTGGACTCTTTGGATCCACTTCAACCTGTGTCTACATACTGGCTCATAAGAGCAGGACAAATCGAGCTCCCCTCCCCAGGTATGTGGGAATAACATTGGTGGGATCCCACCTTTCAAAACATCACATCCAGTCAAAGTCGGCATCCAGCTACAGATTCTTGTTATGTTACTGGTGCTGGGCAGCCATCCAGAGTAAACCACAAGATTACACTTTGGTCTTTGTGCTGCTGCTACTGCTGCCGGGCAGTGCAGGAAAGTTATTACCCCCGAAGTTTATTAAGTTATAACGCTGGGTGAACAACCCCATTAATTGGTGTGTTGCTGCTGGTGGCTGGGTGAGATGGGATGTAAGGGTTGGGGTGTGTGGGGGAATAAAATACGACTTGTAGAAATGTAATAACGTGCCTTTGGGATATATGAGGGGTCAATTTCTGGAACTATTAGGGTGAAATTGCTAAGAGAGGGAGAAAGAGAGAGAGAAAGAGATGGGATGTGATATTAGTCTTCGAGCCATTTCGGTCACCGTTTCCACGCAAGCAGCATTCATCATGGTGGACACACACACACACACACACACACACACACAGGCTAAGACACACATTTGGCCTACAATTGAACACATCGTGCCGCAGGGCCCTAGCTTTACGGTGTTATCAATCTCTTCGTCCATGCGCTTGTCCAAGTGACACCCAGACATCCACACTTGTGTGGATACATGGATGCAGCCTAACTCCAGGTTAGAATCACAGCTCTACACACACATAACCCCCCCACCCGTATCCTTTCTTTCAATCCCTCATCATCCTTACCGTCGTTGCACTCATTGCATTAAAAAAAGGTCTATACTTTCCACCCCTAGCACCGCAACTCAACACCCTCCTCCTCCTCCACCACTCCACCCTTCAGCCGGTTTGTCATCCTGGGTGACAGCCACGGTCGCGGCATAGCTCTGAAGGTAATGGATGGTCCTGGAGGTGATTATACACCCGAGGAATGCAAAGCACCCACTTTACAGTGTGACAAAAGCACCACACACCCCCACCCAGCCCTCCATCTTCTCAGCACCTCTTTACCGAGCATTATTTTGCTCTGAGATGAAATCGATCCTCTACATGCTGGCTATGTTGGAGGGAATTGATTCCAGAGGGTATTAAGAACATATTTAACTGATGATGGCTGCTAACTAACTTGGCTGGTGGGAATATTGCAGGGTGATGTCGTGTACATCACCGGCAGCCATCTTGGCCGTGCGGCCTTCTCCAGAACCCAAAGTCCTTGACCCTACTGTGCTGAATTACACCGCCACAGTGCTACAATATTGTATGTTAACTAGCAAATACAAAAATATTGGCTACAGGTCTTTATTCAATGTTTCCTCATTCAACAGTCTGCATATCATCTTATGAAACACTATTCGGTTATTATGTCTTATGCTCATGCTTGTGTCCTGCAACACAAGCCACCAGTGCACCCACAAGCCCTTGCAGTGACTAGGAGACAAAACAAGTTGTGAAAAAAATAGGTTTTGGTTACAATAAGTATGGGAAATAAGTGCTGAAGTGGCTTTACTTAACTTTGGAAATTATTGTGACAAGAGTCAGTGTTTGGGTTTGAATAACCATGGAAGTGTCGTTACCGAAGGTCAGGATTCTGGGACAAAAAAATAATATTCTAAACATGGAAATTAACCCTCAGTCCTGACCTGGAAGCCAGATGGTTGACACATTTAGAAAACCGACACTTTCATGAAGAACAAGTCAGACTCGACATTTTATATTAATTATATAAACGTAAAACTTTGATTTAGATAAAAAGGCTCATGCCAAGTCAAAAGAATGACAGTATGTCTCTCTCAACATTATGATATAATCTCACTCAATATAAAATGTCAAAATTTGACCTTTATGTCATAGGTTTGTCTCAATATGCCAGAATTTGTACCTCATTGTATGTTGATTTTTTTCAAGATTTTTAAATTTCTATTCTAGTTTCTCTTAGTGTAAATGTTGTTTGCAAACACCATTTAAATTTAGATGCGTCTTATCAAACAAAAAGAAAATGTAAATCACTGGGTTCTGTGGAGCTGGGAGTCCAAACAGTGATTGTTATGGATGTCATATGGAAGTGTTGTGAATAGAAAGTTTGTCACAGGAGTAAAATATCACCCATGAAATTTACAGGCGAAGCCTTCTCTATAGGTTAGGAAAAAGACTGACTCCTCAGGGAGGGAAGCCTCCCTCCTCGGTGTCCAAAGATGCTGAAGCTCAGACTTTCCCCATGACTTGTGAGCGATAAGATCATCCCTCCTGCCATTTTAGGCCAGAGGATTGAGGCTGCATGGGGATGGAAATCTCCTTTTTAACCCCTTGCCCTGCAGACCTGAGCCTTTCCTGCATGAGAGGATAAATCACATATAGTTTTTTTTTGCAGTTTGACAGCAGCAATGAGAAGCTTTGTTGCCTGAACTGATTTAGATGAAGCTTATTTTCCCAAATTCAGCCTGACGGTTAGACTGCATGTGACATGTCTTTCATTCAGTCTGACTTCTACAGCCACTGGAAGGCTTTCATATAACAAAAACAGCCCATGACTTCACATAAACCAAGTTTTTCCAATAAATACGGATCGGAATCCCCTCTTTGGGCTGTGCACTATAGACTTTGAATTTCACTGCTGTCTGAGCGTGATGAAATGAAGAAGCAGCAGCTTTAAAGGAAATAGCTCCAGTGTGTCCTTACTTCCTGTTTGGACCGCTGCCCCTCACTGCTGTTCACCATCACAGATTCTCTTTGGAACATATGTTTGTTTTAGCTGTTCAGACTAAAATACCTGTACACTGAAAAAGAAAACAGGCATTCAACAAATTTACCTGCTGATTTTATTTTTACTTTTAAGACATATTTGTTTATTGACCTGGCTGGTGTGATTGAGTGGAGGAAGAGGCTGACATAACCACATGGGAATGATTGTTCATGGTTAAAGTTTTTATTTAGAAGATGTAAAAAAATGACATGAATTAGAACCACCTCTCCATAATGCAAAAACATAGCAGCATGTGAACTTAAAAGCAGTGTAAAAGAGCTGGGAAGGGTAAAATTTTGAATATATATATATATATATGTTTTGGGTGGAGATGTCTTTTTATGAGTCTTGGTACGGTGAGATTATCTGAAAACTGCCTCATAGCTGAGATGCCTCGGTGCTTTGCAGATAGTTTTCAGCCCTAAACCAGATCCATGCGTCCCAAACAAGAAGTCTCTGCTAATTACATCGGTCTGAAAGCTATAAAAGAGGGATGGGGAGGTCGGGAGGGGTGGTGAAGGAGTCCGGGTGGCCTGGCAAACAAGAAGAAAGAAACGGAGATAAAAAACAAGGCAATAATTCATAACTTTCTCTCCGCCTCTACATTTATGCACTGCAACGCTGTTATTTACATGTCAACACAGTTTCAGCAATCTCACGAGTTTGTCGCAGTTGATGTGGCAAAATGCCACCATGGATCCTTCATTTGATCACCTTTAATGTTATGAAGAAGGCATAACTCCTTCTGTGAAGACAATCTGTTTTGTAATAGTTAATTTATGTGTTGGAGAAAACCATAACCTGTTGGTTCAGTACAATCTATTATATGAAAATCATACTGAGTTTGCGCGCTCTGTGAAAGGCGAGGGAAGCACACAGGAAATATTTCCTTCTAATCCCATCAGGGTCATAAATCTTCCACCATTTATTAATTTAGGAGCAATCAGAAATGACACAGTGACAGTGTGCTGAGCTACAACATGATCTTCATTCTCGCTCAAACAAAAAAGGCAACATTAGTCCTGTGGAACAGCTTTCCTGATGTGTGGTTTTTTTTTTTTTTGTGATCTCTGTCGTCCCGACGGAAATTCTGGCTCCTATTAGCTTTTCTTATCACAAAATATGCCTGAGTAAGACACGCACACAACCGGCCTGCTGCTCTCATTAATTTATATCTCCTTATCATTTCACAGGAAAACAGAAAGAAGTCAGATCAGCGAGCTCACTGCCTCAAATTTGCTTTTGCTTTAATTGTTTTAGACGCATGCGTGGAAGTAATATACTACTACTACATCTACTTGAAATAATAATAATAATAATAATAATAATAATAATAACAACAATAATAATAATAATAACTGAAGTATCGTTTCATTTGTAAAAAACATGAAAATAAATATAAAAATCTATATATTGCGCTTCATATTTTTCATCGTATTTTCCTCCTCGCACATTGAATGGCTGGAGCAGGCCGTCTGTCTGCCGCGTGGGCTCCTCTGAAACAGCCGTGGGTCTACTTGTGTAAAAAAATTTTGCGCCCTGTTGACACCATAAACCTACTTTACGCACCAAAGTGTCAATTGCAGAGTCAGGTGCTTCCAAGCAGAGCTTTTACGCACAAGGCGCTGCAACTTTTACGCACAAGGCGCTGCAACTTTTACGCACGGAAAGATGGTTAGTGTGATCATTTAAGGAGTGATTTTCTGTGCTGCTTTGGCCAAACCACCCCCCCCCCCCAAAAAAAAAAAAAAAAAAAAACGAATGTGGAGGCAGCAGACAGAATCTATTTTATCGTATCATTGACTGTCTCTCCTTTCTTCCTCTCCTCCTCCTCTAGCTGACCCTTCGGCCAACTGGCTACACGCGCGCTCCTCCAGGAAGAAGCGGTGCCCGTACACCAAATACCAGACGCTGGAGCTGGAGAAGGAGTTCCTGTTCAACATGTACCTCACGCGGGACCGGCGGCATGAGGTGGCGCGCGCCCTCAACCTGACGGAGCGGCAGGTGAAGATCTGGTTCCAGAACCGGAGGATGAAAATGAAGAAACAGAGCAAGGACCAACCTAAGGACTAGCGAGCGGGACTCTCACCTGTGCACGCACATATTCACATTGAAACGCACATGCACGCACGCTCATACTACAACATTTAACATAAAGTCTCCTATTTCTTACATTTAGAACACAAACGGCCTTCCTAGTAACTGTAACACACACACACAGGCTATTTCCAATTTGTTTTAACCTTCAGGCATTACCACGTGAGCTCCAGTCCCATCATCACACCGATCTATGAACGTAATAAATGGCTTTATTGATCGCTGGCAGACGCCGCCTTGTGAACATTGAAGTCTGGAGAAGCTCGGGAGCGCTGATGGAGACAACATTTGAACTTTGAGTCAGTCATGGAGGATAATGTGGAAAAAAAACCTCACAGACCAACAGCAACTCCTCCTGGACCTCCTCTCCTTTAAATGGGTCGAACTCTATATGTAACTGTTTATATGATGAATTACTGACTCTTGTTTGTCTTACATCTTGGTAGTTGTTTACGCTATTATTATACATTATAAAAAGGGAAGGAAGCAGCCTGGTGATGCTACGACAGGGTTAGCAGACATAATAAGAGAGGGCGTGGTTTCTTATTTGTTCTCAAGCACTACATTTTTATTAGTTATTTATTGTTCAGTCGCAAAACGTTGGAGGCGCGCGGAGGTGCTGAAATCGGGATTTCACATGGCTATTAATAAGCGCGCGCGCGCACGCACACACACATACACACACACACACTTTTCTCCTCCTCATTTCCCTGTTTCTCTCCACTCTGGTAGCATTTGATTAGAAAGCGCCTGATGGTCGGTGTTGATACAAGCGGCAAAGTCGTCGTTTGTTTCCCAGTTGTCGGCTAAGTAATGAGCAGATACCGGAGTGGGAGGAGAAGGGTGGGAAGTGATGGGGTGCCGGAGGTGTTAACCCGACTCAGCAACCGGGGATCCGATTAGGCTGATGTCAATATCGTGGATCCCTGCCCTTCAGCTGGCTCTCCAGATGCTTTATGCGCTGCTGCTGCTGCTGCTGCGGCTCATTCGAGGCCTTTATCGGCTGTCAATAGTCTTCCTTTCCCTTCACATGAGCCTAGAGTTTATCTGAGAGGAGACACAGCAGATTTTTGGAATCACATCCACCCTTATTTAAATCAGGCCTCAAGCGTTAGGACTTTTCATCCACGAGTGTCTCAGCTCTGATTGCTTCTTCTCAAATTCTGATCCTTGGTGTTTTCGCACCACACAGTCTCACACAGCAGTAAAACATCTGGTCATTACAAACCATGGCAATTCTTTTAGTATACCCACTATTTACTTAGTGCGTGTGCGCACGAAGCACTGCACGGTCAAAAATGCTATTTGACATCTTTAATCTCTAAACCTCTCGGTCACCACTCTTTAATCCATATATTTGCGTTTTAAGAAGTGATCAGCTCTATTTTTATACATACAGTAGGCTATATTGTGTATTATCTGCTATGCAAGGCGGGTTTCTCTCTCATTAAAGGAAATATACGGATAACGTGCGCAACGACGGTTTCCAAACACAACCAGGGACTGAAGAAAGAGTCCCGATGTGCTACTTTTGAAATCCCTCTGCTTTATTTTCTAATCCTGGAAATATAATTCATGGAGGTTCGTTCACTTGTTTATATAATCAGACACTACAGAACACTTAGGCTATATATTCCCGCGTGAAAATGCTTTAGTAATAGTGTCTGCGTTTAATAGCTCGGGTTTTATCTGGTAAGACTTAAGTTTATGCAGAATTTTATTGATCTGAAAGTTAAAATATGAAGAGGACCGGCCTGCTACTGTGGCGTTATTTCAAGTGTCGGCATAGTTAAATGGCGTCCGATGGCAGTTTTATGGACGGATCATAAACAACACATTGGCTTTACAAAGTGTGTGTGTGTGTGTGTGTGTGTGTGTGTGTGTGTTAGTCCACAAAGGCTGCTTGTGCACCACCATTGTAAAAAAAAAACAGACACATAAATATAGTTTACGCGCACTTGCGTGGATGTTTCCCCAGTTTAGTCCGTGTTATTTTCATTTGTAGTGAATTCATAAGGGTCCACAAGCAGCCTTTCTTTGCAAAGTCTTAAACAGAGAAATGCTAGGGTTTTTTTTCTCAATGAGCATCAAATTCTCTATTTACGAGTACAAATGTTTACATGGTTTGCGCATGCTCCAGTCATTCGCCATTTGGAGACTTTATTTCGTCGTTTAGCTCTTTGTGTGTTTACTCTTTCAGAGCTGGGAATGCTTTCTGAAGAAATGAAAACGGACTAAATAGAAATTTCTTGATAGGAAACGTTTCTAATTTATTGTATATAAAGTGAGTATAACCTCGTCTTTCTTATTGGAATGAGTTCAATATGCTGAGTATCGTTTTGTCTTACCGAGACGTGGCATCTTACTGTAAAATAGATGAGTTCTCCTTTTTTCCTGTTCGTCTGTCATGTTCTTTAGATTCTGTTCTTCTCCATGTTGTTGTGCAGACTGTCTGAATGATCTGTTCTCATGTCAGTCCAAAGTGTCTCTGGTTTGTCTAATGGTGAACAGGACTGATGTAGCCTCGGTATTGGGACAGAGAGGATGGCACTTTTTGATTAGACTGAAGCATTTATATAAATTATACTTTACTTTCCGCCTTTATTATGACCTCGCCCCACTTCCTGTCCCACTATTTACTCTCCTGACTGGAGGAACAAAGTGTCTGGAGTGTTTTGCTGTTGCTGATAATAAATATATCCACAAGACCTTTTTGCTTTCCCTCCGTTTTCGAAAGTAAGGCAAATGTGCGCCATGCGGCCCCAGCAAAGACTCCAGCCACTCTGATCCTCTGCTCCCTGTGAAATGCTCCGCTCCCCTTCTTGTATGTTTTCCTCTCTTCTGTGTTGGTGTTGTCTTCTTTTTGTGCTCATGGCACTGCTGATGCTGGAATCCTATTAAAGAAGAGACTTTACAGGACGGCCTGCGCCTCGTGTCGTTGCATCGCTGCTTCTAATTAAATGGTTTCAAAGGTTGTCATGGAGACCTGGGAGTAAATGGGTCATTTGTGATTTACAGCCCAAATCAAACATTTGCATAATTTCTGTTATCGCCTCTCCTGCTGCTCTCTGGTGTGGGTGAGAGTGCACAGAGGAAGTTCAGAGCTCTGCTTTCCTCTTTGGATTCCACTTTTCTCCAGATTGACTGTGTGAAGCTCGGTTGGGGGGGATGAGCCAGCATGTGTTGAAAATATGCGTCTCTTCAGTTGTACACAAAGCTTAGATGAGAGGGGCGTCTGTTTGGCTGCAACACCAAAAGACTGTCATAAACTCATAAACCCCCCCACGCATGCACACACCCACACAGATGATGAGTGCATTCATTAAACGCGTCGTCATCCGTCCATTAGGAGCTGCTGTGGTTCCTGTGTTTGTCTCTGCACCAAATAACTGACACAGACACAGAGTCTGATGAGGATCTCTGCTTCCTCTCTGGTTTCTCACGTGATGTGGAAACAGACATAATGATGGCTTGGAGAGGAGCTAGTAAAAGTTGCCATTTGTTGCTGTCCACGCAGACTTCAGATCAGTGAGAGAAGAGGAGCAGCAGCAGAGGAACAGACACTCTCAGCTGGATTACTGACATCTACACCAAAGTAGTGCCAGCAGCTCTAATACAACACAGCACAGTGCAACTTCCTGCAACATCTTCCTTCATCCACCAAAATCATTCTCTGATATCCAGATATATATATTTCTAATCTTTTTTTTAGTTTCTCTCAGCCTCTGCTGCAGCAACTTTTTTGTTATTAGTCAACCAAAGAAATTTTTTCAGACTCTGCTCAGGTCTAACTAGCTTCGGTCAGTCACCATCGTTAGGTGAAAGCAGAAGAAACCTTTGGCATGGGATTTCTTCAGACTTTTTAGTCACAAAAACCTGTCTAACATACTGAAGGGATGGAAAAACTCTCAAAAGAATGGTCCTCTTTAATTCTTATTTATCCCTAAACAAGATAACACTATATACACTATAGGCAAATTCTCATGCAACACACTCTAATGTAGATGTAGGCTAACTTTTGAAGTGTGTTAACAGCTATAACTCCTCATATCAGTCGCTGTAACCATGGATGGATTAATGGCACTGACCCAGGGGCCCAAGGTGTCAGCGGTTCCTGCGGCCTTCAGCTACAAAATGTCACTCAGCAAAGATCACTAAGAGGAGATGCAGGGTAACTGTGGGGATGCAAAATGAGCACAAAGAGACACAATTACTGCAGAGAGACAAACCAGACTATGTGACTATACACAAAGAGAGAAAACACAGGAACTAACTGCTCTCATGCAGGTTATTATCCACCCATCAATCACACATCACTACGCACCTGAATGCTGACATGATGCCATATTTTTACCTGTGTTCAAGTCATTCACAGGTGAACAAAACTTGAAAAATGTGTTTAAACATACAGACAAATGGACATAATTTGCCGTGCATTTGTTTGTTATGTTATTTGTGCATAAAGTTTAAAGCCCTTACTGGCAAATTAATTCATAAACACTTAATTAAATCATTTAATCTGCTTCTCACAATGTTAATGAGCATTTATAAACAGTCTGTACCCCAGTTATGAATGCTAAGAAATGCACAGGATCAGTTATGGCTGTTTGCTGCAATGATAAATACAGAAAAATATTCTGATATCTGATTATCATCACCTAATAGTGTTTTGTACTGTATGTAAGTCATTTTTGTATTATTATGTGCTCATGAAGGGTAAATGAGGGTAGTAAAAAGTGTGAGCATTTTCTCAGCAGTTGTAGTAGTATAGTGGTCCAAACAAACAGTGCTGGCAGTGAAAGCAGTATGAGCAGCCCTGGAGTAAAGAGGTACAAAGTGTCAGCACAGCCTCTCAGCTTCGCCCTGCACTGCTGGGCTCAGCCAATGAGGCCTCAGGGTTTTAGCAGATTTAAGCTCGGGCCCCAACAAAGCCTATCCCATAAACCATCTGCGGGCTCGACGGCGGATGATTGTGATAGTTCTCTAAGGTCTAGCGGGGTCGGAGCTTCATTAAATCCAGAAGCCCTGCTCTCTGCTGCAGGCCTCCCTCCAGCCTCAGCCCATCGTCCCAGGGAAGGACAGCCACTGCAAGCTGCTGCACCCAGCTATGTGTTAGTGTGGCTGAGAGAGGAAGAGAGGGGGTGGGGGGTGCACAGTAAATCTAAAAAAGAATGCAGCGAGCAGGAGCCTCGCACAGCAACACATTCGCATGAGGGCTAAAACACAGATGAGTTTCAGTTGTGGAAGCAGAGAAACACCAGGGAGACATCATGGTCACATCTGAAGGGCAGAGCCAGCAGCAGCAGAGCTGCTACTCTTCCTGGGAAAAGTGAGAAAAACACTATTCCACAAGCAGCAGGCGTATCAAAGAGCTAGCTGTAGTTTTAATATAAAGGAGTCATTCCATAGTGGTGCTACTATTGTCTTAAATATTCAGTTATTAAAGGGGGATATGTCTGGAAAATCTCCTCCTCAGTGTTTGTGCTTTGTGCATCTAACCACAACCTGTGAAATAAGACAAACCAGTCAATTTATTATGGGCTGTCTAGATCAGAAAACATGTCACACGCAGGATCATTATAATATACAGCATAGCTTGAGAACTACCTTTGCAAAGCTGTGCCTTGTTTTTCGCATAAGAACACTGGGCTTGGGCTTTTCCAGGAGGGGCTCAGAACATGTCAGACAGGATAAATGAAGGTATATTCAGACAGATGATGTGTTTCTGAACATTAAAGCAGGTAAACATGTTCTGGGAGAATGTCAAAATATAAGTACGACGCTAGAAATGACCACGATATGTCCCCTTTAAGTTAATAAAGCTATCATTGGTGACGTTTTTATTTACAGAACGCTGATCTGGATCTGGACACCAGCAAAACCATGGATCTGGGGAGTGGTTTTGGATCAGTCTGTTTCTAATAAAAATGAAATAAAAATATGGTCTGGATTCAATCACTGGAGATAGTTATGCTGAAGTGAACTCCGTACACCAACACAAAACCATCTCCCTTATTTCTTTGTCACATATCCAAACTGTGAAGCAGTGGGAAAAAGACAGATTTGGCTCATTGTGCTGTGATTTAGCAGGGCAGCTAAATGCTAAATGTGTGCAGGCATCCTCATTCTGGTAACATTTTCAGAAATTAAATGAGCTGCTGGCAAAATTCATATTTCAACCAAGACTTTATCCTCTCATATTAACACAGAGTCTTCAGATAATAAGCTGCTTCACTGGTGCACCCTGGGAGGAGGTTAGAGCACCCCCCCAACACACACACACACACACACACACACACACACACACACACACACACACACACACACACACCGGTCCCACACACTGAATGGGCTGTTTTACACAGCACAGCTTCTATAATTCATCAAGCAGCAGAGAATAGCATTCATATTCATAAATTTCCTCAAAGAGAGTTATGGTCCCGCTGATACAAACGGCTGTATGGATCAGATCACATCAGCCATTCTGGACTCATTAACAGCTAGATGGGAAGCCAAAGGCTGCTGGCTGCTCTGCACATGTTACAGCTGCCTCTGACTGGGCAGAAAATAATAATAATAACATCAGATGTAGTCATGATAGCAGCATGTGCACATGTTTCTGCTGCCTCTGACTGGGCAGAAATATATATATGAATAATAACATGACATGTTGTAATAATAACAGTGTGTAGTAGGCATGTTCAGCTGACTTCGACTAAGCAGGAAAAATAATAATAATGACTGTAAATAGGCCTGGTAAAAATATTAATAACAGAAATTATAAGCACAAATAGCCTCCAACAATGATAACAGTATAAATGTTGTGTAACACGTGGTTGTTACTTTTCTTTGCCACCTGCTCAAGAAACTCAAAATATATATTACAACATCAATTAAAAAAAATTCCAAACCTTTCATTCTGGTGGGAAACAGATTAAAAAAAAAAAAAAAAAAAAACTTTTCTATGGTCAGACACATACACAAATTTAACAATTGAGAAATAATAATAAAAAAAAAGAACATTTAAAACAATCTTAATAATTAGGCCTACTTTACAGAAAGGGATTTTATAATATTTTATTTTTTAGTAACATATTAAAAAATCGGTTATGATTTTGTGATTAAAAAAGAATATAGAATATATATGAATAGAATAAATGAAAACAAATTATTAAGAATAAAATATATATAATAGTGTTAGTTATTTTTTTTTTAAAAAGTATTATAATAAAATAATAAAAAAGAATCATTTTAAAACAATATACAGATAATAATCTTATAAGAGATCATTTCATAATTTCAAAGTGAACCAACAGGCTAAATAACATGACTCTCCCAGTAAACCTGCAGATGAAGAAGTCAGCTTGCAGCAGACACGTCGCCCCTGTTGGCCCATTACTTTGAAAACAGTTAAGGTAGCGTCACATCCAGTCCATCGCTCCGTTTCTTCCAAATGATTGCCATCCATCTGCATTCACACTGGTTGTGTTTCAAAGCCACAAATCTCAGAGCGATGGTGGAGCCTCTCAGGAAAGACGAGCCTTCCTGCATCTATTTCTTCTGTAATTGTAAAACCACAAGTGGACTCCTCCAGTCCGAGCAGGCCGTCAGGGTTTGTTACATTTGTTTTATTTTACTTTGCTCTGAAAAAAAAAACTGATAGTATTCCTCCCTTTGGACCAATAAAACTCCAGCGTTCTCTCCTCCTCCTCCTCCTCCTCTTCGCCTTCTTCCTCACGTCAGTTATTTTGCACACTTCCTATTTTCTAACATGGAAACAAATAGCACGAGAGGAGCAGGATGTGCTGCACGCACCGGGGGTCTCCAACTCACGGGTAAAAAAAAAAAAAGCGGAGGGGGTGGGTTGGTGGGTGATGAGGGATGCGGGAGCGGATGCGTGGAAGAAGCCGCCGCCGACTGTCGTAAAAACAGCAAAGAGGAAGACGAAAAAGGAGCGGAGAGGAGAGAAAGAGGATCCAGTGCGGTGCGGCGCAATAAAAGAATATGATGGCAATAAAAGTTTATAGCGTATAAATTTCTGAAGGTTAAGAACTAAACGGCTGTAAAGCAAACATGCCGAAAGAAAGAGAAAGGGGGGGCGAGGAAAGACACACAGAGAGAGGAATTATTAGAGCAAAAGTTTCATATCCTCGAGCTTCATAATTTATTTGGTGCTGAAGACAGAAGAGGAGCGCAGAGATCATTATTAATAGGCTGCTTCTGCATATTAGAGAGAGGTGGATGTGTGTTGTGTCAGACAGTGGTGCTGTCCTTTGTGATGAGCTGAGGATGTGTGGTAGCAGTGTGACCAGTCTCCTTCCTCCTCCTCCTCCTCCTCCTCCTCTTCTTCTTTTCAGCTTTTTGGAGTTTTATGGTTTTGTAGCCGTTTGGCTCTTTTGGGGTATTTGTCTGTCTGTGTCCGACATCCCTTTGTCTCACTCAGATGCATCCTTAGAGCAGGGCTGTAAATAGTAGCCTACACCCCCACCCAAAATACAAAATCACAACCAGGCAGAATACCCCGACTGGCAGGGCGCTGTGACCGGATCCAAGCTGGGGCCTGCGGGCCTCGGCCAGGCCCAGTGGGGAGGAGGGAGAGGCAGATCCTCAGGTCAGTTCTGCGGGTTTTGTGTGGTTGATGTGGGATCCCATATGTTGGAATTATGAAAAAAAAAACTAATTTGCTTCTCTGTGTTTTCACAGTTATGCTGAGCCTAACGGGATCATATTTCCACAGGGGTGAGACTGGAGATGTGGGCCGCAGCCTCTTCAGATAGTGGTAACAACTTTTTACAGCCTGTTTACAGCCCGCAATTTAGCTCTGTGCGCGCGCGTGCACACACACACGCACTGGTCCCTCAAACATAAAAGCAGCGATCATCTGCGGTAATAAAACGGGCTGAAACTAGACTTCACTGAGAGGGGATACCCACAGTTACACCTTTCACTCCCTCACGCTTCACTTATTCATGCTCTCTGTTTTCTGTATTTGTGTTTCAGTTTATACCAAGAGCAGCGATGCATTTGGTACATTTTCAGGAAGGTATAAACCGCAAATAACAACAGCACCATAAATCAATAGATCTATAGAAAATGATTAGGATATAGAGCTTAATTTCACCATTTTTATTTAGCCTATTGTAACGCATTTTATTAGTAATATATGCTATTATAGTATTTTTTTATTATTATATTTTTTATTATTACATTATAGCCTATTATTACAGAAATGTAAACTAAGCACAATCATAAGTGTTAGTATTAGTATGAGTATTATCATATAAACCACAAGGAATAATAAAATACCCCGAAATTGAGTGCAAAAAAAAAGTGTGTGTGTGTGTGTGTGTGTGTGTGTGTGTGTGTGTGTGTAAAATATGTTTAGAAAATCATATAAAATATTTGTACAGAATTATCAGTTCGACTGTCATATAAATGATAATCGATGATAACTGAAGCAAGGTATTTAATATATTTTTTTCTATACAGTAAAGGTCAGACATGACTTATAATATTGAACTAAATTAAAATAATATTCAGTTAACCCAGTAGCTTTTGTGTGCTATTGCAGTGAACATTTTTATTTAATATTTGAAAGACGGTATTTAGTTTGTACTAGTGTCCTTTAAATTCAGACCTTTCCCTGTGACAGGTCTGTCTTCATTACGCAAATCCCACATCCACCCTCACACCTGGCCTCCAATTACAAGCCGCCGTTTGGTTTTAGAGCAGCTTCTACAGCTTTATGTGCGGACTTAATAGAACTATAAAGCTGAGTTACAGGCCCACCTCCCTCATGGAGTTCCTGCAACACACCGCTTGATGGCGATCCTGCTCCACCGATCAAACAGAGCTCTGCAGCCTCACACCGAGGACTCACATGCAGGGGCTCCTTTAAGAGGATCGAGCTGGCAGTGTTCCTCTTCTTGATGCATTTGAAAGAGGGCTGTTTTAAGCAGAAGTGAGGTGATTAGGCCTCTTTTTTGACTTTGCTTAAGAACGCTGTGACATTTCAAGTAGCTGCAGGTCATTTTTACAGCGCAGAGGATGAAGAGGAAGGGTTGAGGCCTTGGAAAATAATAAGCCCAAGGCGCACAGGAAATACGTAGGAAATGGTTATTTTTCCTGGTGCAAAATTCACACCAAGGACGCTCGCCTCACCCATTTCCCTGACTCTGCTAGTGGATCGTATGTGCTTGTGTACACGGTGCCAGAAACATGATTTCCTCAGGTAAATTCCTCAGGAATATACATCCTGGTACACAGAGATCTCTCTGCGCACTGCTGCTTCGTTATCTCCAGTGTGGAGATGTGATTTTTGCTCATCTGACGCAGAGGATGATGGTCCTTTAGGCCGCTTGTTTGTTCTGTCCAGGTGCGTGTCTCCTGCAGGCTTTCACTGTCTGGCTCTGACGCTTCTCCATGGCGCATGAAGCGGGTCAGAAGACGTGCTTTCTTTTTTTGTCCTCACTACATTCACACCGCACAACCACACAAATAGCAGATCTTATAAGCAAACATATTACTGGAGGAGTAAAATACGGCGCGGTGAAGTTTCAACGAGATCATATTGTGGGCAATAAATTGGACAAAAATGTACCACGGCAACGCCTCCTCTGGAGGTCTACCATCAGCTGATTTATATCAACACACAGCCTGTAATTCAGGCGGATGCTGGCAACCAGTTGGGCCTCTTGTGTCAGCGCCTTGTAATCTGAATAAATTAAATTCAGATCATGGCGTTTTTTTATTTGGATATGAACGCAAAAACAGCTCGTGTTGGAAATAAATGCATAGCTCCAAAACTAAAATAATCAAAACATGAGATATTGATGGAGGTGTTTTATTCTATAACTGCACTGATACCTCATATGTGACTGATCCAGATCTGTTCAGGACACAATGTCCTTTGCAGAAAAGAGTCCACAGTTGAGTGTTTGGGGCTAATCGCTGCACTTTAGGCCATCTTACCTTTTACGAGCGCCGGCTGTTCTACAAGGCAGAGCTTAACCTTTCCACAACTTATCCCTTGTTAGAAAAATATATAAATATATGCACCTCAGCTTAAACTGGGAAGAGACACGGCCGTATGGAAAACAAGGCGAAAATGACAATTAAATAGCGGAGCAGGGGTGAGGTGTTTATAGCGCGAAGGGCGCTTCGTAAAAAACACTTTTGTTTCTCCGCATCCAGGACGTAAACTAGCAAACACTGTCCGGCTTTCTATGGAGCTTTATAGTTGGTTAAAACGTTTACAACCACTTTCTCCGAGCCCATTACCCTCCCGGTCCTCCTTACCGGGTTTATGGACATCATATTTATGAAAGTATACGATGATCAGAAAGAGCGCGTCTATTTTGTGAGCTCCGGACTGGAATAGAGGGACGACAAGGGCTATGACAAGCAGTTTTAAAACCTCAATTACATTTATAGGCTGCTACTTGTTAAAACCAATACCAATTAGGAAGCACTGCCCACCACTACCTCCACCTCCACCACCCCCCACACAGGCTGCCTGACATTTTCGGGCCTCACTCAGCAACCACGAACTCTGTAAGGAATCAGGGCGAGAGATGAGGAAGAGGAGAGAGGAGAGAGGAAAGAGGAAAGAGGAAAGAGGAGAGAGAGAGTAATGAGAGGGATGCTCTGAAGGACCCCTCCCCAACAGCATCACCACCCAATGTCAACTTTAAAGTAAAGAAATCATCAAATTCTCAAATCATCTGGTTGGTGGATTGGACCAGTTATTGTGTGCGTGCACTTGATCAAATGCAACACACACACACACACACACACACACACACACACACACACAGAGTCCACCCGTGCTTGATGCTGCACTGACTCCCTCAAACCCCATCCACTTCTTCTTCTCCACCCTTTCTTCATTCTCTCACCCTCTTTGCATTATCGGAGGCGCGCGGAGGTGCTCGAGCGACACTCGAGAAACATCATTTAGTTTTTTTCTAGGCTCGTGCGCGTACAGGCGGGTGAAACGGAAAAAAAAACTATAATAGACCCTGCGTGTATGTGTGTGTGTGTATGTGTGTGTGTGTGTGTGTGTGTGTGTGGAAAAGCCAATAGGATGAAGAGCTGATAATAGATGCAAATTATCCCTGAAACCGACACACACACACACACACACACACCGGGACCGGGAGGAGAGAGAAAGAGCGAGAGAGAAGGCGCGCGCAAGAGAGAGAGAGA